>JAUMJM010000008.1:0-698750 GCA_033558235.1 Neomorphus geoffroyi
GAGATAGAGAGGGAGGGGGGAGAGAGACAGAGGAGGGAGAGAGAGAGGGAGGGGAGAGAGACAGAGAGGGAGAGAGGGAGGGAGAGAGGCAGAGAGAGAGGAGAGAGAGGCAGAGAGAGAGGAGAGAGAGAGGCAGAGAGGGAGAGAGAGAGAGGCAGAGAGGGAGATGGAGAGAGAGGCAGAGAGGGAGATGGAGAGAGAGGCAGAGGGAGATGGAGAGAGAGGCAGAGGAGAGAGAGAGAGGGAGAGGGAGGTAGAGGCAGAGGGAGGTAGAGGCAGAGGGAGGTAGAGGCAGAGGGAGAGAGAGAGGGGCAGAGAGGGAGAGAGAGAGGGGCAGAGAGAGAGAGAGAGTGGCAGAGAGGGGGGGGCAGAGGGGCGGGGGGGGCAGAGAGAGAGAGAGTGGCAGAGAGAGAGAGAGACACCATCGAAACTTCCTTGAAACGCCCCCCCTCACCCCATCGCATCGCCCTCAGATCCCCTTTGTTGGCAAAGGAAGAAACATTCACTGGAAAAGAAAAAGAAACCCTGAAACTTATAACAAGAAAGTTTTACGACAGCCACATCTCAGAAATCTCTTAGGTCTTCAGGAAATCTTTTTTTCTTTCTCTACCAATACTGATACAGTTTTTTAAACGCTTGGAATATACCTCAATATAGGGACAAAACATAACGTTAAGTAGTAAAATAATATTTTTCTAGAAAGCTCGTAACAGAAAACATTAGTTTTTTCTTCCAGCTGTGCTTTTGCACCTCACTACAAGAGCTACAGTTCTTTTTAGGTTTGTTCAAAAACAACAAGATAAAAATAAGGTTTTTGACATTGTGTTAAGTAAGTGCATAAACCTTCCTCTTGATTGCATGAGGGATGACAGGACCCTAAATAAATATGCAAAGCATAGCCTGTTATATCACTGTCTCTTTCTTCATACTTACAAACAGTATGCATGGAAATAATGAGTGACTGCTAAGCTTGGTCTCTGTGCCCACATAATGGAGGTTGGGGAGTAGCAGCGGCTACTGTAGCACTGTAGCTTCCTAATCTAGAGGTCTGTGCTGCTGCTGTTGAAGGGGGAGACTGCCCACCTATAGGAGTAGCTACTATTACTCACTTGTTCCCTTCATAGTGACAGAGCGTGGGGTGTGTGCTTGAGCACCTTCCTCCATCAAATAAAGACCCGCAGACCAAATGGGAGAGTTTCCTGAGGCAGATTCAGTCTTTGTTTTGTCAGTTACATCTGAGGAAATCAACAAGTGACACAAGGAGTTAGCAGGGCTAACTGAAAGAGCCATAAACTAGATTTGAAGAGGAAAGGTATAAAAAACAGGTGCACTGGAGCCTGGGAGCAGCACACCAATGTTTGAGGAGCAGTGTGCTAGCCAGGTCCTTCAGTCTGCTCCATAGTTAACACATTTGAAATATCCCTGTACTAATGTGTACAGCATCTTAGCCATCTCGGTGGATGTGGAGGCTGGAGATACATCTGGCAGTAAAAGACGTTAAGGTTGTTGACGTGTTAGAATGCACAGAAGCACATGAGAACAGTCACATAGGAATAAGAGCTTCCCTCCTCAAAAAGTGGCAGGAACAATAGCCCAACTGAAGTATATCTACACCAATGCACACAGCATGGACAGCAAACAGAAGTTGGAAGCCATTGTGCAGGGCAAAAACTATGATAGAATTTCAGTCACGAAAACACATTGGAGTGACTTGCACAAATGTAGTGCTGCAGTGGATGGCTATAAACCCTTCAGAAGGGATAGGCAAAGAAGGAGAGGCCATGAGGTAGCCTTGAATGTTGGGGGGTGTTTGGACATTAGAGCTTGATGATAGTCAGGAGAGAGTTGAGTGTATCAGGGAGAACCAAGAAGGCAGATATTGTGGTAGGAGGCTGTTACAGACCACCCAACCAGGATGAAGAGGCAGACAAAATATTCTATATGGAGCTGTGAGAAGTTTCACAATTACCTAGCCCTTGCTTTCATGGGGGACTTCAATCCACCAAATGTCGGCTGGAAATACAGTAGAGCGGAGAGAAAATAGCTTAGGTTTCTGGAGTGTGTGGAGGGTAACGTCCTAACACAGCTGGTGAATGAGCCAATTACGGAAAGTGCCCTGAGGACCTGTCGTTCATGAACAGAGAAGGACTTGTGGATGATATGGTGGCTGGAGAATGTCTTTGGCACAGTGATCATGAAGTAGAGAGAGGGGTCAGCAGAACTGCCACCTGGACTTTTGAAGGGTAGACTTTGGCCTGCTTATAAGCTTGGCTGACAGAGTCCCTTGTGAAGCAGTCCTGAAGGGCAAAGGGGTACGGGAATGCTGGATGGTCTTAAAGTAGGAAATCTTAAAAGCACAGGAGCAGACCATCTCTACATGCCAAAAGATCTGTACAAGGAAATTACTTCCTCGTCAAGTTTGCATATGACATCAAGTTGGGCAGAAGTCTTCATCTGCTTGAGGGGAAGGCTCTACAGGAGGAATCAGAAAGGCTGGATCGATGGGTGGAGACCAGCTGTAGGGGGCTGAATAAGGCTGACTGTTGGGTCCTGCACCTGGGTCACAACAACCCTACACAATGTTACAGGCATGGCGAAGAGTGACTGGAAAGCTGCCCAGCAGAAATGGACCTGGGGGCATTGGTTAACAGGCAGTTGAACATGAGCCAGCAGTGTAGCCAAGGTGGCCAGTAGTATCTTGGCTTGTATCAGAAAAGGTGTGGTCAACAGGACTAGGGAAGGGATTGTTCCACTGGACTTGACACTGGTGAGGCCACACTGTGTTCAGTTTGCAGCCTCTCACTACAAGAAAGACGTTGAGTTGCTGGAACATAGCCAGATAAAGGGAGCACTGCTGGAGAAGGGTCTGAAACACATTATGTGGAGCAGCTGAGGGGACCGGAATTGTTTAGTCTTGAAAAGAGGAGGCTGAGGGGAGATCTTACTGCCCCCTGCAGCTGACTGAAAGGAGATTGTAGCAAGGTGGGTGCTGGTTTCTTCTCCCAAGTAACAAATGATAGGATGAGAGGAAACAACCTCAAGTTGTGCTGGGGAGGTTTAGATTGGATATTGGCAAAAATATAATCACTGAAAATTTAATATTATCAAGCACTGGAAGAGTCTGCCCAGAGAAGTGTTTTTATCAGCATCCCTAGAGGCATTTAAAAGACATGTAGATGTGGTGCTCAAGGACATGGTTTAGGGGTGGACTTGGCAGTGTTAGGTTAGTGATGGGACTTGATGAGCTTTTGAGGGACTGTTCCAACCTTGATGATTCTGTGAAGGCAGACCAACTGGGTAGAAATGGTTTGTCCAGGTTCATGCAGTAGTTCAGGGACAGCTGAGATTACAGTCTTCCTAAACACTTCGCACAAAGCTTTGCATTCTCAACATCTTAACTATAAATCTGTCCAGTTGTGCTCCGAGATCCAGTGGGTCACTCAGGCAACTTCCTTGTGTTGTGCTTTATACAATTAAAACTCCTTTAGTCAGGTTTGTATTTGGAGGTTTGAAGACATGATTGCTGTTTCATCTGCCTCCCTTAAATAGGTAAAGATGATCTTTATGTTATTTATACCTCCTGTGGTAAAGTATTTTCTTCGTTACAGAGATTGGCATACTTTTTTATACAAAACTGTATTTTGTATTTTTAGGGAGAAACTCATTCGCCTTCAGCATGAGAATAAGATGTTAAAGTTGAACCAAGAAGGTTCTGACAATGAAAAGATCGCCTTGTTGCAGAGCCTTCTTGATGATGCAAACTTACGGAAGAATGAATTGGAGACAGAAAATAGGTAAGAAGCTTTGTCTCCTGCTTCAGTTGACTTTCCTAACAATGCTGTATGGTTTTGAGTGTACTGTGTCCAATATTGGCCTCCCCCATACAAGACAGACATGGACTTACTGGAGTCAGTCTAGTGAAAGACCACATGAATACAATTACATGACTGCAACAACTTTCATATAAGGAGGTCCTGAGGGATAGAGACTGTGTAGCCTGGAAAAGAGAAGGCTTAGGATGGATCTTATCAGTGTTTGTAAATAGCTGATGGGAGGGTCTGAAGGAGATGCAGCTAAACTCTTCTCGCTGATTCCCAGTGGCAGAGGGTGTGGCAGCGGACAGAAATTTAAACACATTAAATTTTAATCTAAATGTAAGGACATACTCTTCTTGTACTGCGAGGGTTGCTGAACAGTGGAATAGGTTGCCCAGAGAGGTTGTCTCCATCCTTGGAGAGATTAAGCCAATCAGCATACAGATATCCATGGGGACAGCATGCATCTGAATGTGCTAGGGTAGCCGGCTGATATAGTTGTGAGGCTGCACTCTGTCTAAGCTTTGAATCTGCTCTCTGTCTAATCTTCCCTGATATTCCCCTTTGATTGGGAAAAGTTCCTGAAGCCTGGGAAAAGGTAAATACTGCACTCACCTTCAAGAAGGACAATATTGAGAGTCCAGAGAACTACAGGCAGCGGTCAGCCACTGCTCGTTTTCTGGGAATTTCACAGTGCAAATTAATCTGGAATCTGTTTCCAGCGACATCAGGGACAAGAAAGTAATTGGGAAAGCCCAACATGAATTTATGCGGGACAAATCATACCTAACTAATCCAATTGTGTTTACAATGAGATGACAGCCGGTGTGAAGAAGGGTGAAACAGTGGGCTGTGCTAACCTTAGCTTTAGCAAAGTGTTTGGCACAGTCTCCCATAATATTCTTATGTTCAGGATGTTTAGATATAAACTGAAGAAGTGGACAGTATAGTGAGTGGAAAACTCTTTGGACAACTGTACTTAGAGTGTTAGCGTCAGTGGTACAAAATCCAACTGGCAAACAGTTCCTCATTGCCGGTTCCTCAGGCATCAATACCAGGACTGATGCTGTTCATCTCTATTAACAACTTGACTGATGGAAGGGACTATACTTTAATCAAATTTGAGGATGGTTGTATCTTGAGAGAAGTGATTGATATGTCAAAAGGGAGAGCTGTTACTCAGAGAAGCTCAACAGTCCAGAGAAATGAGCTGATAGAAGCCCTGTCCCTGGCTGGGAGAAGTCTAGCAGGGCTGGCTAGGACCAGTAGACTGGGGAGCAGCTCTTTTGTAAAAGCTCTGAGTGAGCAGTAAAGTAGGATGTGTGAGCTGGGGACCTCACAGCTGACTGTGACCTGGACTGTCTTCACTAAGGTGCAGGCAGTCAGTCTGGGAAACTGGTCCTTCACCTCTCATCAATACTTATGAGATCACATCTGGACATAAAATATGATTTTGGATTCCCCAGTACAAGACAGACATGGATGTACAGGAGTGCAGCAGAATACTGATAAAGTGAGAGATGCTGGAGCACATGATATGTGAGATAAGACTGAGAACTGGGTTTGTTCAGGCCAAAGAAAAGGTGACACAGAGAACATAATACTGTCATCTACATCTACCGGATTGGAAGGTATCAGGAAGATAAAGCTGATCTCTTATCAGAGATCGACAGTGGAAGGACAAGAGCCAACACACACAATATGGAGTATGGGGAAATTGTGACTAAATACAAGGAGTAAAACATTCAGAGAGGAAATTTCTGAGTTGTAGAAGAGAGCCCCACAGAGACTGTAAGATATCCATCCATAAGGGTGTCCAAACCTTGACTGGATGTGGTTCCTAGCAATCTGCTGTAAGCGCCACTGCTTTAAGGGGGAGGTTGGGTTTGGACAACCTCTGGAGATCCCTTCCAGCCTACAGGTTTATAATATTCTGTGACTGTGTAAAAGCGGTAAGCTAGTAGCTCTCTCGCAGAAAAACTGCCTGTTAGATACTCTTGTTTCGTATATATAGAAATGATTTCTTAATACATGCGTTTATTTTGTCTTGGACAAGTATCAGAAGAGCGTGGATGAATACAGGCTATAGTATCTGAAACTGCGGTATGCTCTAAGTACTATTGTAAATTTTCTGTGAAGAAAATACAACTGCATCTCTTCTGCACGTGACCTGAAAACACTGGACACTGAAAATCTCAGGCTTCGTCCTGCAATTGTTAGGATTTTTTCTGAAAAACAAAATATAATTTCTCTCCTAGATTGGTAAATCAAAGACTTCTAGAGGTGCAGTCCCAGGTTGAAGAACTACAAAAATCTTTGCAGGATCAAGGTTCAAAAGCTGAAGATGTAAGTAGAAATGTACATCAAACTTAGGTTAAAGTATTTAATGGTTTTGGAACATTCAACTTTTTGTAAAAAAATACATAAAAGAACTAAACAAATGGAGATTTCTGCTTGTTTTCTATATTTACTTATGTGATCTTATGACTAAATGATGCTTCACTAAATAAGATGCAAGACACAGTAAGACTTTCATCTGGAAAAGAAAGCGGCCCTATCTAGAGAAGGTGTCAAATACGTTTTATTTGATTTTGTCTGTTCAAGTAAGCTTTTAACTTAGCATTAAAATTATTTAATTAGAATAGAGAGTTTTAAAGGGAATTAAGGAAATCTTAATTCTCCATGTCTTAATAAAGTATCTGGACTTATTTTTGGTCTGGTTTTCATAATGAAAGTTAAGGTATTTTTTTCTGCCAGTGAAAGCTCTGTCATTGTGGTTGTAGATGTGTCTCATAATGCAAGAAACCAGGCAGGCCAAAAGAAAAAAAAAATTGAAATAATTAGACTCTGAACATAATGCACCATTTTCTGTTTCTGTGTAGTTAACTTTATTTTAGTGTAAGAATACACATTGTGGCAGAGTTAGTATGGAAAACAGCTTTCAGTCTTCCACTCAAAAATCGTGTTTGCCTTCTCCTGTATTTGAGAGAAGCAGTTCTAGAACTTTCTTGAAAGCAGTGATTTGCAGGGCTGTATATGCACAGTCTATGCTCACAATCTCTCTGTATTGTGTTTCTAATTGGCAACAAATTGTAATGTTTTGCTTTCTGGTTTTGTGGTTTTGCTTTAACTTATTTATATAAAACAGTGGAAGTTTTTAATAGCTGCTTATTTTCATTTAAGTCTGTGTTTAATTTAGCTTATACTTTTAATTTTTGGAATAAACTGTATGAAAGTAAAACATTTAGTTGGGTTCAAATAAGATTATTTTCCCAAGTAACTTAGAATGAATTTTAGAATTAATTTTAAAATAAGTCCATACCACTATGTGATTCTGAGGTATTCTTCGTTGTCTTGGTTACTGGCGAAAACTACATTTCTCTGTATTAGCAGGAATATGAAAAAATTGCTCTCAGATACTGAGTATTGTAAATAATCCCTGTCTAGCTGAATTCAACTTTATTTAGATCAGTTTTAGTTGTGTCCCTTTTTGAGGCTCTAGTTTGGACAGGAATTCAGGAAGTATCTGCAGCTCAGTTAAAGAACTGGTTGCAGCCTGTGTAGGCATTACCTGAGGTGATTCTACTAACAGCAAAACACTACCACCACGACAGCATAGTACAGCCTGCTGTGCGTACCAGGCAGCCCTTGTCAAAGCAGAGCTGGGAAGTTCGTGGTGCAGTTGGTGCATTCAAGGTCTGACCATGCCAGTGGTGATTTAGAGGCACTAATCCCAAGGCCTGTTTTGCTGAGTTCAGTGTAAGGGATTTCATTTACTCTTAAAGAAGCAAAAGAAGCTGCAGGCACCTCTGAAGGTATGGAAACCTCATCCCATCTCCCACACAAAGCAGAGCAAACCTCAAAGTTAAACCCAGCTGTTCAATAGATGGAAGTTATGCTGGGACCACCTGATTTATCTTTAACATATCCTTACAAAAAGAGTAAGGATGTCTTCAGAAGCTCATGTCAATATAGTTCATTGATGCAACTTTTTCAGCATATTTCCTCTGTTTTTCACTACTTTTCTGCAACAACGCACTGAAATCTGTATTTTTTGTTATATTTATACTGTAAATGTTCTCAACCCAGAATACTGAAGTTCCCATTTGTATCACTCCAGATATGTTTAATGAGGGCTTGGGTTTGGGTTTCCATTGTGTCGGTTCTGAAGTTTTGTTTGTTTTCAAAGTTGAAGTAATTTTTAGGCTTACCTAAAATGTAATGAAAGCACTACTCTCACCCAGGCGAGTATCATTGCAATGATGCATGCTGCTTGCTGAGGTCCACATGGGGAAGCAGTTTTGATTCTGCATTGCTGTGCAGTGGAAAGCATATGTTAGGAAGATACCAGTGCCATTAGGCCTACAATAGGCACTGACACGTTCTGTTGAGATGCATGATTAATCCATCCTGGCTGTTGCCTTGCCCGCCAGGGAAAGACCTCCTTACCGCAGTTTTCCAAACTACAGAATCAACTCAAACATGCTAGTGTGGTCAGAATAGCAGGTTTGATTTATATTCCTCCAGAATGCAGTCATCATATGTAGGGCTGCTCAGCACCCTAAACTGCTTTGACTACATCATTTGCATGCATTATTATCACTGTCTTGTCATCCTTGTTCTCCCTTTTCTCTGCCTTAATGCCTTCATATATAAGCAAACTGTCTTTGATTACTTCTGCTCCACTGGACCTAGTCTTGCTAAATCCATGCCAAATCTGGTGTTCCTTATACTGTTATATATGCGATCTTGGCCTCATGTATTGTTACTGACAAAGTTGCTAAGTCCTCCTGACTTGGCACCACCCTAAAAGGTCCCCATAACTCTGTTACTGGTTCAGTTACCAGTGAAATTTAGCAGCTGTGCTTATTTGGTGTGGCACTGGAATGGGTTGCTCCAAAAGGCAGTAGATGCCCCATCACTGGAAGTATTCAAAGCCCCAGATTGGATGAGGCTCTGAGCAACCTGATCTAGATGAACGTGTCCCTGCTTATTGCAGGGGGATTCGACCAGAGGACCTTTAAAGGTTCCTTCCAACCGAAACTGTTTTGTGCTTCTATGCCTACTTGTAGCATCTGTGAAGTCTGACCATCCCTCAGAGTGCTGTTAGTAACATGTCATGTTCTCGGAGCATTACCAGTTTCTCATCAAGCAGTTTTCTCAAGTTGCCTGCCATCATTTCCCACACCCTGCTAAGTTAGCATACCCTGAAGCCAGAATGTAGCCATCTGCGTATGACCACAACATGCCGAACAAAACCAAACTTTGCTTTCAAAAAGAGAACAGATGTTTTCCTTCGGCTTGTTTAAGCATGAAAGAAATTTCCAGCAAAAAGACTTTATTTCTGTAGGTTTTTAGATGTAAAAGAAAGTTAGCAATTAAATACTGTGGAGGATATGTGTTTTCTAAAGCCACACAATAATAATTTTTTATGGTGTCTTGTAAGTGGGACTTGTTGGCAGTGGGAGGAAAAGAAAAATAGCAACTATGCATTTTCTAATTTTACAGTTTTGTTACAGAAATGTTCTTCTGTTATGAACAGATAAAACATGAATGAAGTTAAATGTGGAACTAGCTGAAAAGTAGATAAAGCTTTTTTTTTTTTTTTAACCAGTTTGTTTTTTCAGAGACTGATTTTCCTATGAAAGAACAGCAGTTGTAGTAGTTACTTGTTAGGAGCAGCGGATTTGAAGGTGTAGCTTTGAAGCCGACAAACTAAAAAAAAATAAATAATGTCTGTTCCTAGGGAAATTATTACCCATTTGTATTAATAATTAATAAATACTAATGAATTGTTTTAGAGTAAACTATTTCTTTGAATTTATCTGCCTAGCAGCAAGTATATACGGGATCTTTAGATAGTTAAAATTGCACATTTAACCTTTTATTCTTTTTCTTAATCTCGTGTTTTTGGTAAATTACTCTGCATAAACTCAGTCCTACTTCCTTTAATTGTGTGTGCTGTTTATCATTGTTAATTTCTTGCTTGTGAGAGCATATTATCTGTCTGGATAGGAGAGGGGTTAATCCCACAGCAGTGCTGATATGATGCAAATAATACATTAAAAATATACCAGTGGAACCAATGTTGGCAAGTAATTGTGTCTGTTCCATGGTAGACCCCAGTGCAATACAGGGATCTCAAAAAAAAAAAAAAGCTGAGTTTGATTTTTATTTTCTTGCCCTAGGAAAATGGAACTGCTGCCAGCTTTTCCCTTTCTTGTCCAAACCAACCAGTGGTCCCCTAAATAATCAGACATAAGTGGTGGTGCCAGTTCAAATTCTTTATATTCAAGAATGATGCATACAAACATTTACTGTTACAGAAAAGGTGGCCTTGCTGCAGTTGTTCAGAGGACTGGAAAAGAAAAAAGCCAGATGGTCAAAACCTGCAGATCCTGAGCTGCTACAAATTTCTGTCTCTGAAGTCAGTACAGTCAGGCTGGCATATTTTTATATGCCCCTTTCTTACAGTGCAATAAGGAAATCCAGCCTTGAAATAATGAAAACGCTTGATCCAGGAATGCGAGCAAAGACAATATTTTGAAGTTTCTGCACTATAATAAAGCTAAAAGCTTTTCTGAGTGCACACGACACTTGTCTCTGGCCAGGTGTCTAAACTTTTATTGAAAGACCATTGGCAGAAAAGCACTGAAGTCATTCTGTTGATTTTATTTTGTATTTTGATGGCGTTCTGAACCATCAGTCACATACCGGACCTCCAGTGTGATTACTACTGGATGAATACAAATGAAAAAGGCAGTTTCTGGTTTAAACACTCTACATTTGTCTTGTATCCAATCAGTGTGTCAGTTACACAATTCAGAATCAATCCACAAAAATACATGCATATCTTAATTTTCGTTGTAGTCCAACAGACTGCATATTTTCTCCTTTTTGGTTATTTGTTTGACTTTTGTTTTAAAATTGCTTTCCAAAACAGCAGTTCTGATTTCATTACAATGATTTACAAATGTGCTTCTTTACTATTTTTATTTTTCTGTTTTTAGTGATGTTTTAGAAAATGTTACAGGATGAAACTGCTGATGAGATCAGAGGAGAAAAATGCATATGCTTGAAAAAAAAATGCATAGCTTTAACTTTTTCTGTTCATGACTTTCTAAATAGTTTCTTCTGTTGGCTGCTGTTTTACTTTATACTAATGTCATCTCTGTTTCTTGGCATGGGCTTCTGCTCAAGGCTATTGTGAGTATGGCTTCTATTTACTCAACACTACTTCCAGTTTATAGGCATTTATTGAGTTTATTTTTTTCAAAAGATACTCACTGTATATCAAGTGAGTTTTAAATTAAAATTAAATTTACTTTGACGCATTTATTCTAAGAGCTTATGTAAGTGTCATTTAGCCAGAAAGTGGAACACTGTAAGTTGTATAATAGTTTTTATGTGTCTGTAATCAGTGAAAAAGACAAACTGAAAAAGAGTAAAATTTCTGCTATATTCTAGTCAGAAATACTTTGCTCTAGATTCTGTGGGGACAGGAATTTACTTCAACTAATTTGCTACATGTCTTCATGCGCTTGCATTGCAATATTGGTAGATCAGCTCTTCTAGCATATTATGCTGCACTTTTCAACTTCAGGTTAATTTATTCAGACTAATTACAGAAGTACTGAAGAAATTAAAGCAGCTATCATAGAATTTTATCTTTTATGAACCTTGCCTTGATTGATCTAGTGTATGGGAAAATACTTGTAAAGTTATAAAGCGCTCTAATTTCAGGAGAGAGACACAGCTGTGAAGGGAAGGATTGCTACCACAGAGAATGGCTTTGTAGTGGTGATCTAAAACTGAGTAAAGTAAAAAGTTGAATTTTGGTTAGAATGTCCAGATTGTGTTTTAATATAATTTTGAAATTATGTTAAAACTCTGCAATATATTAAAAAAAATTTAACTTTCTATTTTAGTCAATTCTTCTGAAAAAGAAACTTGAAGAACATCTGTAAGTATTTTGTTTGTCTGTTGGCTTGCCATTTGAAATTGTGTTTTCCATATGATAAAGAAGGCAGAGTCATTAATCATGCATCTAGAAATCATACGACTAAGAGTAATTAGATAACACAGAAATGTTTGGGAATCTGTTCTTTGGATACTGTTTTCATCTCAGAGAACCTTGTGAAAGCAATAAGAGTGGTGAAGGAACCATAATTTTGTAGATGGGTTAGAAAACTTTGCTTAACATTGTACAAATGTCTACTCGAGGAGTAAGAAGTTTTGTCCTGTGGAAAACACATTAATGTAAACAAAATTAATTTTTTTACTTTTTAGTACACATTATAGCATAAAAGGTTATATTTAAGGAAATATTACTATTTTGTTCTGCTATCTCTGCACCTACTTTACTTCCCTAAAATGCAGAGAGCTGCTTGCTTTTTACCTTATTTGCAAAAAAATTAAGTCGTTTCTGTTGTATTTGGGTGTAGCCATTCTTTCTCGGTGTAGTCTCAATTATGGGTATTCATTTTAGGCATGCATTGTACAGTTAACTGTTAGTTCTTAATTAAGTTTAGAATTACTGAGAATGAAGGTGTTTGTTGTTACAGTTCTTCATACACCGTGATGTTTTTCAGCCTAATTAACAAATATTTCCACAGTGACACTGTCATTTGTCCTCATGTCCCACCGCAAAAATCAATCCTGCTGTCAGAAATCTATCATTATGTGAGGATTTTTTTGTATCATTTAATGTTCTTTCAAGGACAGTAATAATATTGGGAAAACGATATGTACTTTTATGGTTTGTAACAGTGAGAAACTCCATGAAGCTAACAATGAGCTACAGAAGAAACGAGCTATTATTGAGGATTTGGAACCAAGATGCAATAACAGTTGTGAGTTACCTCTGCAGTCCATTTCTTTTCTTTATGAAGTATTTCATGTGTAAGGTCTTAAATTATAATACCTGTAAGGAAGTGCAAGGTAAAGTGTACATTTTAAGTGTCAGTGATAGGGATGTTGTTTATTTCTCTGGAAGATATGGTGACCAAAAAGATGCTTCTAACACTTGAAATGCAGAGGGTCACATTTTATAAACTGCCATATTAAGAAATGAGAATGACCATAGAAATATCAAGTCACTCTTGTACCTCTCATTGAATACTTTTCAGAACTGTTATGTCTTCCAAGACCCTAATTTAGGAGACACTTGCTGGCATCACCAGGTCATTTTTGCTCCCAATATGTATTCCTTCAGTGTGTTTTCAGAACTGTATTGTAATTTGAGAAAACTGTCAGTCAATGGTCAAAGAGAATGTAGTGTCTATGTCATTGCTCAGATGCTACCCAGCATCCAGTTGTTTTGTAGCACATTAATGCTAATTTTTACCTGAGAAGTACTGAAGTACATAGAATGTTTTTCTTCAAGCCTACTGACTATAGAACAAGGCGAAAGACTGCAACTAATGACAGCTTTTCTGGGTTGTGCCAAAGTGATTTTATTCATAAAGAGATTGAATAAGATAGAAATATCAGTTCACTATTCTTTACTTATGAAAGCTCTTTTTGGATACAGAATATTTGTGTTAAGGTGAAACTGCAGAATACATTATAAATTCCATATCTTAGGAAATGTTAGAAAATTGGAAATGAGGTTCAGGGACTTCATGATTAGCTAATAAGCACATAATCCTGTTGTACTTGTTAAACTTCAGTGCTTAACTGAATGATTGCCTTCTCTATGTTTTCAGAATTAAAAAAATAAAATCAAGGAAAATTTACGTACAAAACAGTCATCTCATGAAATTATATAGGAATACACATTTTTAATGTGTTTCTGAGCTGTTCATTAATTAAAACTATGATATCTGCTATATCAAGGTCCTTATGTTAGCTTTCCTTAATTGAAATAAATTCTAGCTGTGACTTACATGTCTGAAAAACACGAACATAAACATAATACTAATCATGTTATTTTCTAATGTGTGCCTCCTGACATATAGCCCTCAAAATTGAAGAATTACAAGAAGCTTTACGGAAAAAGGAGGAGGAAATGAAACAAATGGAAGAGCGATACAAGAAGTATTTGGAAAAGGCTAAAAGTGTGAGTGTTCCATGTTAATAATCCCTCTCTGACAGACTGCACCAGGTGTCTGCAGGAATAAAAGTAAAGGAGACGTCTGTATGCAAACTAGCAAGTAAAAGAGAAGGAAGGCCCACTGATGTCTTTGTATCTTCTTGCCACTATGGTAGTGGATACTGATAAATTCTGCAGAAAATTTTACCCTGGTTTTGTGCTCATGGCTGTCTTTTGCTGTCTGTCCTTAAACCCTTGCCTCTGTACAAATGTGTCCACACTGCTAAAGATTTTTGATGGTCACCCAGACAAACCTTGTTAAGCATGCTTTCATGTCGGCTGATGAGAAGGAGAAGGTGTGAAACACTTTCTAATGCTGTGATAGCCTATTTCTTTAAATTTTTCCAGACTTCCGTTTCTAAGTGATAAATGTGTAGGTCCGCTAAAGTGGTGTTCATAGTAGGAGTGGTGGTATAGAAATCGCTGAAATAGCTGTGATATATTTCAGAAGGGACATTTGTGCTGGGTCTTTTGCGTACTTCAAGCACAGTTGTAATGAAGAGTTCTGCCTCTTTTTGCAGACAGATATTAGCTTAACACCAATTACAGGCACAGCTGGACCAGCAGACTCTGGTTGTATTAGTTTGGCAGAGAAGGAAAAGGAAGTTTGGGTCCTTTTCCTTCACAGGCGGCTAGATCTGTTTATGTACATTTCTGGATTGTGTAGCCTTGTGGTGCTCAGTCAGTAATGTCTGTCAAACCTGGAACAGAAAATTTGATACACTTTTTTTTATAAATACAGCTTTTAGCTGCACCTGATTTCGTCAGATCCTAATTGCTCATATAAATTGCTTATTCTTTTTGAGATGTTCAGAATTCACAGAGTTTACACATGGCCAGAGCCATCTTTTAGCAGTTTAAGTTTGATTTTATTCATGCTTTTTCCAGGCAAAGTGATATTTTCAACTGAACCACCATTGAGAATTGTTACATTTTGCTGATGACATTCAGCATTCTCTTTGCTTGTACTGTTTAATATGTGCTTCTGTGAAGAAGCTGGCTAATATTTACGTATGATATTGAGGATGCGAGTATACTACCAGCTTTGAAATGGCAATATTGTGATCTCAATCATAGTCCCATTTCTTCTCTTACTATACCTTGGTATTTTATTTGAGTTTCTTAAAAGCATACCAGTGTCTTGGTTCATGTGATCGTGGTAGTATCATGGTAGCATGGCTGTGGCTGTATGTTGTTGAATAGGAATCTGTAAGTCGGTTCGTAATTTTGCAAAACTTTATGCCTCTTTCCTTTACTGCTGTGTAGTTTCCTCAGCTACTTCTTGTGAGATGTTTCAAAAGTCATCAGGAAATCTAAACAAATAATTTATTTTTTTTCTTTACCATCTTATGTTGCTGACTGTGCCTCAGAGTATTCCAATGAAAGACAGAGTCACTATTTCCCTTTTTAATAAGATTTGAATTATTTTAATCAGGTTAGGATTTTGTGGTCCTTCTCATCAACTTTCAGTATTTTATTTTTTTCTGAAGATGAATACAATCATTATAGCCTTTATAGCCATTATCACTTTTTAAGATTGTAGTTAAAAACAAAATGGTTTTCTCTTACAGGTTATCCGCACCTTAGATCCTAAGCAGAACCAGGGTGCAGCTCCTGAGATTCAGGCTCTGAAAAATCAGGTGCAGGAGTGGGACAGAATGTTCCATTCGCTGGAGGTAGTAATCATCATGTTTCTTCTTAGATGCATATTTCCTCATTGTTTTTTAATACTTTTATTATACTTTTATTTTAAATATATGCTGTTTGATGTTTATTTTATAGAAAGAATATGAAAAAACAAAAAGTCAAAGAGAAATGGAGGAGAAGTTTATTGTTAGTGCCTGGTACAATATGGTAAGAATGTCCCAGACTTTTTATTTTAACAAAAAAATAAGGGAGAAAAACTTATTATTACTTGTTTCTGGGTTGTTTATGACAGTATTTATTTACAATTTTTTTTTTGAAAAGTATTTTGCAGCACACACGCACACAACTACTTATTAAAAACTTTAAGCTATCACTATATAAGAGTATGTTCTTGTGATAACGTTGGGCTAAGTGAAAAGTGTGTCTGTTATTTTGAAGTTTTAAAACCAGAAATGGCAATTTCTAGAGGGAAGGATACCTCAGATTACTCTTTTGTAATTCCAATCCTTGAGTTATCCTGACTTACAGGATTCTTTGATTCCTCACTCTCCAGTCTTCTAGTTGTTCCTGATGAAGGGTCACAAGAAAATCAATATGGCTTACTTGCTGCATTACTGTGCTCTGAGAAACAACTCTTTTAACTTGAGTGCAAGTTTAGCCCCGTGCAAAGAGTGAGCACAGGGGCAAGACCCTCACTTAATTATTCAAAGCATAATGAAGTGATCTGTGCAGCCATACAGCTTTTACTGGGCATATATACTGGGAGATCTTTAACCTTCATCAAATGTCTTCAAGATGTCTCTTTGGCAGAGTGTGGGTCCATTGGAACTGCTCTTCAGACAAAAAGAATCCCTGACCCATGTAACATTCATATTTCTTTCTGCTTCATCATGGAGGTCAAATTCCTCCTCTCTCTTCCCTTGAAAGAGTTTCCTTCCTGCTGTTCTGCGTTGTTATGCCCATGAATAGTAAGCCAAAAATGGTACTCAAATCCTTTATATATAGAAGGCATTTTAAAGTGATTAATGTCCTTGACCAATTCTTGTAATATCAGCCGCACTGCCAAGCAGAAGACATGCCTGAGCTAGGAGCTGTGGTTCAATAGCCTGTCATGATCATTAAGATGAGCACTGATAGCTTTGTTTGTGTCTTTCTCTCATTACCCTCTGCTTTTATATATATATATATATATATATACAAATATATATACATATACATATACACACACACACGGCCTGCCATGACTTCTCTCATTTCCTCCGTGCATTTACTCCTGCTGAAAACATACTTTCTCTGACATATGAACCAGTATTTTCACAGAGGATGAGAATACTTTTAATTATTTTCAGAAGAAAAGTACTCTTCTAGCTCAACATGCTGAAGGATAGCGGGGAGGGAAGGGAAGCACTTCTGGAAAGACTCATTCGGTTACCGTGTGTTTGTGTGGAGAAGGGTATGTTCAGATCTGAGACACCAGGGGAACTGCTTCTCAACAGTTACTCCAAACCAAGACAGTGGTTGGAGGGGGAAGGGAAAAAAAAACCACCGCACAATACACAAAGAATTATGAAGAATATCTTAGCTTTATCCTTGAAAATGTGATGCTTTGTTTTGGAATTCAAAATAGTTTAGTATTGGCAAAGAATGAGATAATAAACAAAATGTATATGAGTAAAGTTGTTCAGTGTTTTGTGTTGGTATTCACTGAGAAGTTTCTCTTTTTCCATAGGGAATGACTCTGCATAAAAAAGCAGCAGAAGATAGACTGGCTAGTACAGGCTCAGGACAGTCCTTCCTGGCCAGACAAAGACAAGCCACAAGCACAAGGAGATCTTACCCTGGTCATGTCCAGCCAGCAACAGCAAGGTAGAAAAGCCTTGCTCTTAGAAAGAAAACTGCCCTGTGATCCCGACCACTTCTGTTGCAAGTGACAACATTCAAGGAAAATCAACCAGCATCCTTTCTCTTTCTCCCTTGTTATTGCTATTATTTTACAGTTCAGGAAAGGGTTTTGTTATGGTTTCTCATTGTTCTGTGATGCCATTTGCTTATATTTTTTTGGAGTCCACCTCTTATCTTGCTCTGCATTTTTCTGAATGTGCCAAAGTTTTGGAAACATCTAGAGGAGTGCTGTATAATAACACAGTCTTACTTGTATGAAGCCTGGTGTCATATGAAAAGCCTCATGTGGGCTGCATAACAATGTAAATTTCCTGTTGCAATTGATATGTTTGTGCCTATAAGGGTTGTTATGCTTTATAAGACTGTCTTTGTTCAAAGGGAATTAGGCATTTAATTTTGTGTGCTAACCTCTTGCTTCAAAAAAATGCTGAAAACTCATTACAGAAATGCATAGTATATAGTATTATTGTGAAATATATTTGCTACTAAAAAAACTTACCAATGGCAAAAAGGTTTATTTTTTTTAATCTCCTACATGCGAAGTTTGCTTTTATTCTTGGCATTTAATAGGGAAGCAGGATAGGGTTTTTTCAGGTTTTTCTTTATCTACTGGTGTTACCCACTTTGCTGACAGAGCTGAATATTTTCAAATGGTTTGTTCCACTCTTGGTCAAGTATATGTTTAATACATGTCATAAAGAGATGGAGAAATATTTGGAGCTACTGCATCATCCATTTTAAAGAGGACATTTGTTTTTAAATTTTATAATTGTGGATGAACAGTACATGATGGATCGAGGCCCCAGTTAATATTGTTGATGTTAATGTATTCCAGTTGTCATCCTCTACGAAAAAACTTGCTTTTAATATATTAATTCAGGGTATAATTGTATCAGTTGCCTTACTAATGGTACCAGTGCCTTCAGGTGAGTTTGTTGCTGGCATTGTTGGAAACTGGTTGTGATTTGTTGTTCTGCCTTTTAGCGTGTAGCTGGTTAATTCTACGTCACTCATTGTAGCATCTTCATGTTCATCAATGGGATGGAAAGTGGCCCCTAAGATTAATTTAGATTCTCTTTCTGCAAAGTTCTGCTTTTTCCCTGGCTATGCTCTCCCTATTATTTTTGCCAAAGAATTGAAGAATGCAGAGGACTTGAGTATTGGTTGAAAGTTTCATATATCTTGTGGTTATTCAATTTAAGACACTTTTCTTTTAGAGACTGTTTGGATCCTCATGTACACACAGTCTGGTTCATAAATTTTATTCTTTTACCTTATTTGAATGCCCTCCCAAGTGAAGGCATTTTTTCATAAATCCCTTTAGAGAAGAGACATACCAGCATTTGTTAATCATCTGAGTGTCTGTGTTAATTCACAGGGTGATTAAAACAAACACACCTAGATTAAAGGATAAGAAACAGATCAAAGACAGTTTTAGGTACTGTTTTATCTGCAAGTACATAACCTGTTCTAACCTAGGCTGAGAAATGCAGCATATGTCTGAAAAAAATTATCATTTCTGATATTTTGAAATCCACCTCCCTGCCCCCAGTGATATGGAAACAGATGCTGAAGTATATTAACTGCATAATGGGTTTGTCTTTTATTCCTTGCATTTGGAAAAATTCTCTTTACTTGCTTAAGGTATGATATGTCAAGGCTATGCTTCCTAGATTAGATAAAACAGGGGAAGCATCTTCTTGTATGCAGAAACGTAACAATGTAAAGGAAGTAGAGGACAGTTTCTGTAGCTCAGCGAGGTGATACTCATTTTGCTGTCTCTTACTGAAATACAGAATGCTAAAGGCACAAGAAGTCACATGTGTTATCTAGCAAGTGTGTGGGGAACGTCTTTTTATGTGTTACTGTGCAGTCATTCTAGTTCTTTGAAGAACTCTCTTCCGCATGCCATGTGTGAACAGGAGCAAATAAGATGAGTTCTCTGAGGGAATTTTGTGATCTTGTTTGAGACTACAGCATTTTATATCACCCATAAAAAGAACCTACGAATACCTAAAACTCCATTCTTATTTTAATCTGGCTGGCTCTGTTACCAAACTGCCAAAGCCTGTTTGTGAAAGCAAGGAATATCAGGACCTTAATGGGAAGTTTTATCTCTTCGTTTTGTCTCATAATTTAATTTCTTGTTGCTGTTAACCGGGTGCAGATCTAAAATAACTTGAACACGGTCTGCACTCTAGAATAAAATTACTTGCCTTTATTATCTTAACATCTGTTTTTACCATTTTACCTCCAAAGGCTTGATGGCAGGCAAATTCTCCTTATGATTAGGAGATGGAACAAATGCTGATTATTAGCCTGATTTTTAACTTTTACTTTCCTGTCTCTCATGGCTTCTTTCACTTCTTGGTGTTGGCCAGCTTTTATCTTCTGCCTTTTTTTTTACGAAAAGACACTGAAGTGTTTTTTTATGGTTCCCTTCAGGAGTATGTAGCATCATTGTATAGCATCAAAGAACAAAACAAGACTAATAGTGAATCACTGCTTTACGGCTGCTTGTAGTAATTGCTAGGCAAGATTGAACAAGAATTTGTCTTTTGAGAATTTTCGAACTTATAGAAATCCTGTTATTTCCCCAAATTAGTGTTGAATATAAAAATATACTCCAATCTTAAAGTAATATACTCTGTTGCTATCCAATTTCATTACATCATTTGTTCTGTCTTCTAATGATGTTCATCAGGAGTTTAATTCCTTGTTCTTTGACGTTTTACATGTATTATTTGCTGCAATACATCAATTCTTAATCTTTGGGTGTGGATGAATGCAGGTGGTGAACATCATTAAGCCTTCTCTTTCACAAGAACAGTTTCTTTATTGAAAGGGTTCAGCTTCATCATTTTTCTTTCTTGTTATGTAGCTTGGAAGTAGTATGGTATTAAGAAAAAGGAGGAGCTCCAAGTGTCATGTACAGGAATAAGCACATGTATAGGTGAGCTACCAATGAATGCTATCTATTTGTCCTATCTTCAGTAATAAAAGAGTGTAAGAAAAAGACCCTGTAAAACAAAAATTTTTCAATATACTGGATACTTCTAAGCAGTTTTTAAAAGCACTTTTTTGGTCCAACAACGACTATTTACATCAAAATTATAATGGCAATTGTTAACATGTATGTTCCAAGTGCTGTGAAAACTGATGTGATCAAATTTAAAGGTTGTGCGATCTACCCACAGTGCAAAGGAAAATAATCAGCTAGAGCACACAGCTTTATGTATTATAAAATGAACTAAATATATGTTGGCTACAAGATGCATTTCTTTATCTCTTTGGAAATCAGTGAATGGTAATCTTGTCCTGTTCTGATGTCACTTGAGGTAGCAGTGATGCTTCTGCAAGTTTTCTGTGGCTTTCTATTCATGTAAGGAGCAGTATTCCTGTTACTTTATTATCATCTTGAATAGCAAGTGTTGCGTGCAGGGTGTCAAGAAATTTTAAGAGGATTTGACAATTTTTAAGTCTTTGATATTTGACACATGCAAATAGCTTTTTCTTAGTTCTTTAGTATATGAAGCTATTCGCTTGGCAGCTTCCTGGATGATTTTTAGTGGGTTTGATTGTCTTGATGTGTTGACATTTTCTGTGGATTTGGTAACTGGAAAATATTTATATTCCTGAATTTTCTTCTAGTTAGTGATTTGGAGGAAGACTGTCCTGAATGTGACTAGTTTTTTTCTTTTTCTTATGAAGCAAAACAGTACCTTAATTTTATTCATTTTATAGGGTTTTTTATTCTTGCCTGACATTTTGACTTTTTGCAAGGATTGATGAGGGAGGTATTTTTGCACTCAAAGTCAGCTATGCAGTACTGACTTTTTTTTTTTTTTTTTTTGCACATGTTTTCTTAGGTAGAATGTGGACTCCTGTGTTTTGCAGTAATGTTGATAAACATCAGTATCTTCAAATCAAGTTCAGCAAATTTTGGAGGTTTTTTCTTCACTGATATTGTGCAAATAAATAGCTAAAAGAAGTTACTCTGTCGGGAAATTCTTTCAAGTGTTGTTTTTTCCTCTAGGCCAAGTAGTCATAGTTCAGTGGTGTTGCCTACAGGATAGTTTGATAGCTGGATTATGACCGAAGTGTGGTCTCAGGAAAACAAGCGCTTATAAAGAAGCCTTTTCAGAAGCTCTTCCTTAGAACAACTGCATTAGCCAGTGCTGGCAGTTGGATACATTTAGCATTCTGTTAAAATGAAGACATCAGGCCTTCTAGCAGCTTACATTTCAACATCAGTTAAGCAAGATATTCGACAAATGAGGTTTTGTACCTTACAAACTGCACACAGCCCAGACACATGTCCCCTCCCAAATCTGAGCAGTCCAACTTACATCTGTGTTGGCAAGAGCTTTGCACCTTGCCTTGGGAGAAGGAAGTGAAATCTTGCATTATCTCATAGGTTGGTGTAGAAGCAAGTAATGAATCACACTTGCACATAGAACATCTCCACAAGCCAAATCATATTATTGGCTTGTGGCAGATGTCAGCCTCTAGGTAGGATACTAGCCATACCTCCAGCTTGTCACTTTCAAGGAATCAAAAGATTGCCCTGGCACTGCTGATTGCATTGCCTGATCTTTCTTCCCTTTGGAAATCCCTAAAAGAAGCAGAAGCTTGTCAGTGACTCTGTAGGGTGTAAGTAAAAATAAAGGGTGGTTTCTTCAGTTTGAAGATGAAGTAGACATGCAAGCAACAACTAAGTACAAAAATCTGAAGAGTTGTATGTCTTCCACCATTTCGCTTTTCGGTGTTGATTTTGAAAAAAATGAATCAACCTGAGCTTAGGAGCTGGGGTGGGCTATTTTACTTAATTTTGTATTGCAGTAGATTAATTGCAGTAAATACTTATTAGGGGCTGTGTCTGTGTGAATAAGGCAGAAGCTGTGATTATCAGCCACAGCAGCCTCGGGCTTCTTGCATCTGGTGCAGTGAACCCTCAGAGGTTTTGACTTTGCTGCCAGCTTCATTGCATCATTTGGAGGTGTTAAGGACTGGCTTTGTCCTCTGTTTTTCCTTAACTTTACTTTTGTGGATTCCTTGAAATATTGGGACAGCAGTTATTTTTTTAAAATGTGTCGGTTCATTGAATTAGATAAAGAATGTATGTTGATTGAGAAATTTGGCAACAGTCAACAGCAGCATTGAAGCAATGTCTTGCAGTAAAGCCAAGGCAGCTTCCCAGACGCGAATGGTTCTAGTGTCAGATTGTAGTCAGTGGATCAGTAAGAGCTCACAGTAACTGCTGTAGTTGAAGTCATCTGTTAGTTGCTAGGTGATGGATTTGCTGTTAAGGTTACTATGGCCCAGGTTCTAACCTTCACTGTAGGTCTTGCTAAGGTAATGCAGATCTGTCGTGATGTAGGTCTCTGCCTTAGTTTGCTGTGTTGCAAATCAGGAATTTCCTCTGCTGCTGTTTGTTCTGTGTATTAATTCATCTCGGAAAAGGCATATCCTTCAGTCACCTCTGCATTGTGTATCGGTTCCAGACTGAAAGAAGGTTCCATTTGTCAAATAAAAATTTCTTGGTCTTGTCTTGTTGCTTTGGATCTCATAGAGTGATCCATACAACACAAAAAGCATTGCTTGTAGAAGGAAATCCAGGACAGCTGGGAAGCCTTTCCTGTTTGATGGTTACTTCAGAGAACTCCTTTGCTGTCAGATTAAGTTAGACTATCACATTTCAGAACAAGCAAAGTGGTTATTTTATTGGTTACAAAAGTGGACATTTGTCAGCACTTGGAAGAACTGTTATCTACTGTAGCTTGCACAAATCTGAAATAACTGCAAAAGCAAGTTATTTTGACGGGTATAGGGTAGCTTATTCTGCAAACAGAGCTTGAATCCATAATGATTATCCCTAAATTAAGAGAAAGTCAACATAAAGGCCAATTGTTAGCTTATTAGCATGATCATAGAAATGAGAAGAACTGTAAGAGAAAATTTTGATGGAGTTATGAAATACTTGTAGTGAGACCATCAGTCTTGATTTTGATTTGAATATAAAATTCATTGTGCAATTTAAAATTTTGTAAAGCACATATTATATTTCTCAGTTTCCACAGACGAGTAAGCAGGAGAGTAAAGCTATTTCCTGGAGGTATCAGTGATTTCAAAGAGAGAATTTAAAGCTTGTATTTAGTGATAGCAGTAAAATCTCAGAATAGTTACAAGCATAACATTATAAAGTCGCAGTTCTTAGACTTTATAGTCTGCTTTGCATTCTGTAGTTGTAAGAGTAATAAAAATGCAAAGCGGTGCTAAAATAGCCCTGGAAGATGCTATGTAGAAAGACTTCAAAAAATCTAAAGGAAATACCATGGAGAAACACATAGAAAGAAAAGATACAGAAAGAAAAACTTTAGCAGTAGAAGCCAGTAAGTATGATGAAGTTAGGAAATGTGTGGGAAGAGAAGTCTGGAGGCAGTTACTTCAAGGCAGAAGCTTTGCAGAAATATTTGGGAAGTGTGTCTAGTGTTAGACTTAAAAGTGAGTGGGCTGCATTGCTCCAGTAGCTTTGGTGATTGATTGGCGGGGTACTGCTTACATGGTAGTCTACAGAAATCCTGGTCCATCTTGGGACCAAACACAAGGCTGAACAGGAAAAAAGTAGCAGCTCAAGGGAGGACATGTGTCTGGGTTTGATTGTCTTGGTTTGGTTTTCTTCTTTCATCAGATTTGACTTGTGTGAGCAGTGATCTGAATCAAAAGTCCTTGCATTGGTGGGTACCTCCAGAGCTGGCTAGGTTAGTGAAAAAGGCTGCCATCTTTTCTGTGGCTTCAATGTGCGGGAGTTGTCCCAGACCCTTCTGAGTGCTGAAAAAGCAGAAGATCGCAGTGATAAGTTAAGGAAGACTTTAAGGGCTGGATAACCACTTGTAATGAAGTACAAGCAATGAGATTAGGCACTGATTATTGAGGGGAAATGCCTCACTAGGAAATAATTCTCCAGGCTGGCAATGAGCCTTCACTTACAACTGGAAAATTTTGGACTGGTAAGAGAAGGAAGTATGAGAAAGTCACTCCTCTATAGGCACGTCATCTGCTGCATGAACTGTCTCTTTCGGGAAATGCTGCACAAGCCATGACAGGTTGTGCTGAGTGAATTCACTGTCATCTCTCATATCTTCCTAAGTGTTTCTGTGACAACAGGTACCTTTAGAGTATATTGGTTCGTTTTGAGGCATTCTTCAAGAGAAAGAAATTGATAGACAGTTATTTTAGAGTAAGATTACAATTTCTAGTCCGGAAGGGGCACTGTCAGATGAATTTGTTACATTCTTGAAAGCAAATATACTATACTGAGTTTACAACACCTCTCAGAAGTGCTATTGACCTAAAGAGAAACCTATAGTGTCATTTCTGGTTTTGTGCAACAGCACACCTGAAGTGCTACTAAATAACAAGTCTAAGTAATTGCCAGGTGAGACTAAAGCAGTAGACTGTATTCATTTATGCATAAGAGAATAGACACGTGCTTATTTGGCTTGAACTTTTAATTTTTTTGTAGACTAACTACAGTAATCTTCATATTATTAACCCTGAACTCTGTAACTTTATGCACCCAAGCAGTGCCAAGCAAGCTTATTAGACTGTGATTATTCAAAATACACTCTAGAGGTCTGCTTTGAATGTGTTGTTTTAAAATTTGTTTTCAGTTGTCTCCGTGTTTCTGTTTGTTTTTCAAATATGATTAGTATTCTGGGTTAGTCAATGAGAAAGAACAAAAAGAGGGATACACAAGCTACAGGACTTGTAGCAGAAAGACAGACTTTTTTGCAATAATACCATGATTTTAGTTATAAGTATTCTTTATCTATTTAACCTGGATTTTCCTGTCACAGGAACTGTTCTTAGAATAATTTTTGATCAGTGCAATACTAGGGATAAGAAAATGGGGATAAAAACAGTTTCCATGCTTTGATTTCAGTCTGGTGAAACTATTTTGCTCTTTGTAATGTCACAGTGAGTGCAATGCAAAAAATGAGCAGGTAGTGCTGTGCCATGCTTTATGGGGATATTTGTATTTGTATTGTAACACAACATAGCTGTGTTAGGAAATCATTCCACCTGTCTGATTGCCCTGGCTGAGAAAGAGGGTGCGTCAGCAGGGGTGGAGAAATGTGCCAACCTCTCCAGTTCTCTTCCAAACTTAGATTCACTTTCACAGCATTGTGGTGTGCTCCCACTCAGCTTATTTTAACAAGAATATGTATAATTTTCTTGTGATTCAGACCTATATTTGCATGCAGTGAATAGAACTTGCCCGTGTAGTGTGGCAGTGATGCTGTTGTAGCCTCACGCACAGGATGAGCTTTGATGAAACATAAATGCTTAAAGTCTTTGGTGGTGCTCAGAGCTCAAAGGCTCAGACAGTCATTATGACCTTGATTGTCTTTTAGTATATAACCACACGCAGTATTGGACAGGCACCTTTCACTTTGTATTGCTTTGTATTTTTAACTGTTGTACTTGGAGACAGCAGGAATGCCGGAGACTTTTTCATTGCTATGTAAACTTAGTTTCCGTCGCAGTGCTTGTTGAGAATGGTGCCCTGACAGACTTTACTCCGAAGTGTTTGAATTTGTCTGAATTATGTCTAAATTCACGTATTGTTGAAGGCTGTTTTATTGCTCTTTCCAGTTATTGGCGTGTAACCTTCCTGTTAATTTGAAGAGTTGCTCTGGCAAAGATGTTTTCCTCATGAATTTGCACAACTCTAAGTAGAGACAGCCTTATTAAACAGCTCTGAAAATACCTGTTCTGTTCTCTGGGTTTTTTTAACGGTAATATGTTATCTGCTTTTTAACTTTCTTCTTTATTCTTTTATTTGCAGTGATGTGGTTGCATGACCTGCAGCATTATTGTAACAGGGACTGTTCAGTGCATGACTTGCTTTTCTGTCCAGACTGCATAACCAAATCTTAACCAGTTCTGCACTTAAGACTCATGGCCATCTGATTTCAAAGGGAGATCTACTTGCAGAGAAGCTTACCATCTTGGGGAGTGGCTTTCTCATTTCCCACTTCCATTTACTCTTGCTCTTCATAAAAAGTCTCCTAGGAGGCTAGAAGAGAGGAAATCCAGTGTTCAGAACTCAACAGGAAGCGTTCTGCAAACTGACAGAGCACTCTCAGCTGTCCATTTTAATTCTGCCTGTCCACTCTGTTTAATTCTGATTAACAGTGTTAACGCAGACTTCCTGCAACATCTTCATATACTGAACTACAAAAGCCTAGTCTTAATCAGCCTTTTTGGTTACTGTTAAAATTTCAAAGCACCTGCACCCTTAGAGGATCCATTTTCTTTAAATATTTAAAGTAAAACAAAGGGGATGTTTTACCAGGAGAAAATACTAATGAACCTCTGCTTGGCCTTCCCATCTTCTATAGAAAACCAGGCAAGGTTCATCTGATAATCTCCAAGCCAGGCAAACTACCGGGCTGTATTTTGTTCCTAGACACTGCCTGCTTCCTTGCTATGTATATACACTGTAGTTTGTGGCTGTTGTATTTTTCTCTCTACATTTTAGCTGTGTGGTTGGTTTCTTTCAGAAACCTTTCTTTTGATTTGTGTACAATTGTTAAAACAATCTAAGGGAAGGACATGAACGGATATAAGTATGAAAGCCGTCTACACTTTCAGTATTACGCAGACTGTCCTTGTCAGTTTATAATTTTGGTCATTTATCTTTTACCTGTGCTATTTTTTCTTTTTATTTTCCCTATCGCAGTCTTAGCTGTTTAATTTCCATTTGCACTAGCTTGACTGTTTCTTTGTATTATGAAGTTTAGGTATAAGATTTGCCATATGTAGACAGTGTAACTCAAAATGCTTTGTACTGCCTATATTAATTTAAAATGCTGCTTATTTAATATTCCTTAATATCTGCACATTTGTACTACTGTATCTTTGTTTTGTATTGGACATGCAGTACTGGTAAGATTCAGAAGGCAAGGGAGGACTGTAGTGTTGTGAGTTAAGGTGTTTATTGTCTAAGTGTTGGTATGTAACAACCAGTGGAGGAGGCTTTTAGCCAAAGGACTTGCTGGAATACATGAAGAAAGTCTTAATGGTGAGTTCTGAAAGGGGTTTGGTCTAAGTCCAGTTCTAGAGAAACATAATTCTTGCTCGCTTGGATCTTATTCAGGCTGTAGCATAATCATAGCCCTGTTTAACAAGTCAGCACCCTAGTGCTGGAGAAGCACTGTGTCCGTGAGATGCTGCAGTCACTCTGGTCACAAAGCACAGGGCAGGCTCCATTCCTGGCACGTCAGGTGGGGCTCTGGGCAGAGCTGCATTTCGTGGCTGAGTCGCCTGCATATGTTCAGTCCCCAGGGATCCCGATACCCACCGTGTTGGCAGCATTGTACAGAATGACTTGGAGAAAACAGAAATCATGTCCACGGGAGGGTCTGTGCTACCTGGCAAAAGGAAGGGCAGGTAGGAGTGGGCTCCAAGTAGACTGTGCAGGAGAAGGAAGGGTAAGCATTAAGATCCCAGTGAGAAGGGTGTGGTGTATTCTCTGCTGGATACTGTACCAGACAGGGGAGTGAGTGGCTGCCAGGTGCTCTGGCTGATGGCAGTCTGGAAGGACTCCCAAAGGGGGCTGTGTCTTTCCTGCTTCACCAGGACCTGGGACAGTGAAGTCTGATGTGACTTGCAGGCAGGATCTGGGGCTTGGTGGTGACAGCTCGGGTATTCCTGCAGCAGAGGCAGCAGCACTTTCATCAGACTGAGTCGAGCACAGAGATAAAGGATTTGTGTCTTTCCAGGTCCTATCCATTGATCCCTTGTTGTGTGTCAGGTCTGGTGTTACTAGAAAAACTTTTTGTTGGTTTGGTTAAAGGCATGGTTTGTGTCTCACTTGCAAGTGCTGCTCCAGCTCCAGCTCCACCCTGCCTCAAGCTCAGGGGCTCTGTGCAGGGCGGGAGGGGATGGCTGCGTTTTTGTGCACCTGCCCGCACCTCCCAAGGGGGAGCCGAGCAGCACCTCATTTCTCCAAGTGTTCTGTGCAAATTAGAGAATAAGTACTGGTTGTTCTTGAGCCTGAAGACATTTGTGTGTACGTATGTTTAGCTTAACAAAGAATTGTTTTGAACTCACTAATGCAACAGAGAGATGTGAGCCAGCTGCTTGAATCAGATGGCCTCTCTGTCGTGAGGCGATGGCGAGCTCCCAGCTCGGAGGTGACCTCCAGCATGTCTCTGGTGTACTAACTTCATCTGCACTGCATAGAAAACTCTTTTTTTCTTTCTTAATAGCAGCTTGTTTGACAGTCCTGAATTAAGTGTTGACCAATTATCAAAGTAACTGTGAAGTTGCTAGTGATATATTTTCTGTAAAAGAATGGATTCTTAGAGTGTCAAAACATTAATTTCCCATTTCAGTTCATCTATGACTTGTGTAACTACCAGCTTGTTATGGTAGCAGTATTAATATACATATCTGTATATAGACAAAAAATACTTGGTAATGATCATTGGAATCAAAGGTTTAATATTTTTTTTCCCAGTCAAATACACTAATGCTTCCAAGGTGACAGAGGAGTGTACAGTTGTTAAACAAGTTGTAAATAAATGCTTATATAAAATGTAAATGCTTGGGTTTCCTTCGTTTGGTGCTTGGTATAAATAGAGGCCAATGCATGGCTCGTGTTTACAAGTTACTGGTCTGAGCCTGAGGTGGTGGTGTGCAGTGTGGAGCAATTGCAGTAGGGTCTCTTTTGCAGCCAGTCAGTGATGAGCTGGAACCTCAGCAGAACAAACAGGAATAACATGGATAATGCAAACCTTACCTTTTAAGGCACTTAGAATGAGTCACTGCAGAACAGCTGTGGAAGATACTGGACTTCTTGCAAAACACAGCTACACCTTTATGACGCCACTGGCATCTTGGAAGCACGTTTTCTGGGGCTGTGCAATGAAGCAGGTACGGTAAAGCAGGAGTACACCTGGATCCAAAAACCTGGCTTTTGCTGGAAAGCATCAGGTCTGTGGTGGGAAGAAGTGGAAGCAGTGTCAGAAATGGTTAACATTATTGGTTGCAAAAGAGAAGACAACAGCCAGCAGGAGATCCTCAGCCAGGAGTGTTGTGCATGGTGCTGGAGCTGAGAAAGACATGTGAGGACCTGCTGCAGCCTTCCAGGGGCTGGTCTAGAGGGAACAGGGAAGCAAAACCAGGATGGTTCCCTGCCTGCATTCTCTGATGCCAGCTCAGCCCTGCCTGCCCACCGCAGCCAGGCGCTGCCATAGGCTACAGCATTGCTGTGGCAGGGGCAGGAGAGGACTGGAGGGTTGTTTGCTGGTTGGGAAAGGCAGGAGAGGCCTTAGAAGTGGCCAGGGCTCTCCTGACCCACAGGCAGCATATTGTGCAGGCAAGGGAGCTGCCAGAATCAAATCTCTAGCTAAGAGATGACGTGATGGAAGTGCACCCTTAGCAAGTTTGCAGATGACACCAAGCTGGGTGGAAGTGTGGATCTGTTTGAAGGAAGGGATGCTCTGCACAGGGATCTGGACAGGCTGGATCGATGGGCTGAGACCAACGGGATGAGGTTCAACAAGGCCAAGTGCCAGGTCCTCCATCTGGGACACAACAACCCCATGCAGTGTTACAGGCTTGGGGAAGAGTGGCTGGAGAGCTGCCTGGCAGAGAAGGACCTGGGGGTGTTGGTTGACAGACGGCTGAACATGAGCCAGCAGTGGCCAAGAGGGCCAGTGGCACCTTGGACTGTGTCAGACACAGCGTGGCCAGCAGGAGCAGGGAGGTGATTGTGCCCCTGTACTCAGCACTGGTGAGGCCGCACCTCAAGTGCTGGGTTCAGTTTTGGGCCCCTCACTACAGGAAGGACATTGAGGGGCTGGAGTGCATCCAGAGAAGGGCAAAGAGGCTGGTGAGGGAGGCTGGAGAATAAACCCTGCAAGGGGAGACTGATGGAATTAGGGTTGTACAGCTTAGAGAGGAGGCTGAGGGGAGAGCTCATCACTGTCTACAACTGCCTGAAAGAAGGCTGTGACAGGGTGGGTGCTGGGTTCTTCTCACAAGTGACAAGCGTAGGACGAGAGGAAATGGCTGCAAGTTGTGCCAGGGGAGGTTTAGACTGGACATTAGGAAGAATTTCTTTACTGCAAGAGTGGTCAGGGATTGGAAGAGGCTGCCTAGGGAGGTGGTGGAGTCACCATCCCTGGAGGTGTTTAAAAGACAGGTGGATGAGTTCCTTATGGACATGGTAGTGGGGAGACAGGCACAGTTGGCCTCTATGATCTCAGAGGTCTCTTCCAACCTTATGATTCTAAGTGGAGAAATCTTCATATACTGAATATTTCCACTGCTTCTGTTTCAGGTCTTCACAGAGCCCCAGGAGCCAGCCTCCTGGGACTTGACCGGTAGCAGAGAGGTGCCATTACACCTTCCCAATGGAAAAGCACCTCAAAAACACAACAGGAGTACGCAGCTAGAGGTTTGGTTTATGGCCAAGCTACATGGGAGCACAATGCCATGGCAGGAAGGTTGGTTTTACAAACACTCCCTGAGATAAGGGCAGAGGAATGAAACCCCGCCCCCCCCCCCCTCCCCCCCCCCCCAATCCCCCATACAGATCTTGTGTGTCTGCTTTTGGTACTGGTTCAAGCAGAAAACAACCACTGACCCGATTAAAACAGATTGCAAGGTACAAACAAGAGTACAGTGCAATTCCAAGCAAACTTTCCACAGACAATCTGGTGGAATTTGTTCCCCAGCACCTTCAAACGAGTCTTCATTTCCCTCCAACTGCTAAAAAAATATTGACACAGAATGCATGCCGTTCCATGCACCCCATCCCCCCAAAGGCTCCTAGGCAGTCCTTGCTGGCTGAAGCCTGGCACCAGGATGAAAGGTGTTTGGTCTCTCCTGGCAGCGCAGTAAGACAAGGCAGCCCCTGGTGCGCAGCCAGTGCCAGGGCAGCGCCACTCACAGACACCTCATAGGCAGCTGGGGAACCCTCCCAGCCCATCCTAGCCAAGCTGTGAGCTGGCACAGCGAGGGAGCCCACGTCCAGCACCAAAATCGCTGTAAGGGCTCTCACTGGCCCCACCAAGAGTTTACAAACTCACACAGTGGTGTTCGATACAGGTTTTACCCCATTCCAAGAATTTTGCCAGTGCTAAGTGCTAAAACTTCCATTTATGAAATGGTGTTGTGTATCAGGATGTGGTTTGGGTTGGATTTTTTTCTGGTTTGTCCCCTCAATGGAAAAAGACAATATCCCCCTGCAGGATTCTTCAGCAACATTCCTGAAGGCTGTCTTCATTGTAGCTCAGAGCAGTCTGAAAATAAACACAAATGGTTTCTAAATACCCTCAAAACTACTATCCTGACAAAGGTTACTCTGTGAAGGAGAAACTTCTCTGGAAACAGGAACTGGCAGGCTACTGGAATGAACACCTTCCTTGTAGCCCCATTTCACATTATTTCTAAATCTAAGAAAACCCCAAACAACTGAAACTTTGTAAGAGTTAAAAGGACACCCAAGAATAGCTTTAAATTCAGGTCTGCATATATTCAGTCTCTAAATAAACATGGGCAGCATTGGTTTCCATCCTCTTCAAAGTGAGTGGAGTTCCGAAGCCCTGGAATGCAAGTGTCCTCTGGAGACAAGCTGTACACCGGTTCTAAGTAACAACACAGTCAGAAGAGCCTGTTTCAATCATATCTTGCTCCACGGAGACTTGTATTCACCTACCTGTGAAGAGTTTAGGATTACATGCTTCACCTACCAAGGCCTGTGGGTTTAGATGTGTTCTGTAAATCACCCAGGTCTTCTACATGAACTGACTTTGTCAGCTGGAATTGAAGACAGCTGCAGAAATTTCTGGAACAAAGTTGTCTGGATAATACATTAAATCCGAAGAAAATCAACTGAACAACAGTCTTGAAAATGCTTTATTGAACCATGTGTCTTATTGTAATGTGCAGATGTGTTTGAAAAGAAAGACTACAGCTTGAAAAATTTTTGAAAATCCTCAACAATCAATAAAAAAAGTCCCTACTGAGGGTAACTCTCAGGATAACCAGAGGCCTCATGTAAAGTTTCCCTTGGAACATTTTCTGTTGCAAAGACTAAAAGAAAATAAAGCAAGTACTGCTGTAGTGGAAACCGTCGGGATTTGAGGATTTACAAAAAAAAAAAACCAAAAAACAAAAACCAAACACAAACCAAAAAACCCAACCACAACAAAAAACCCCAAACAAAAAAAGAACAGGACTTGAACTTCAGTCTACGGGGCTGCTTCTTTCGCTGCAGTTATTTTGAATTAGCAATACACATCACAGTTCTGCTGAGAACACTACCTGGTGTCCAAGTCTGTAAATTTACCCTAAAACACTAGTGATGCCGCAGAGATGGAAGGATACAGAGAAAGAGAGAGGGGGTGAAGTGAGAAAGATCTGGAAAGACACCATTATGGTATAAGCCTAGATTAAAATTTCATCAGAAGCTGTGTGCACTTTTGTTTTTATAATCTAACTTTACATTCAAAAAACCCACCAAACAAAAAAATCCACATAAAAAAAAAAAGGGAAAGAAACTCCAAACCAAACACACCCCTTCTGTCCTTGTTCTGGGGCAACTATAAACTTCTTTTTCCAAACCAGTAGGGTTAACAGTATAGGCATGTGGGTGGCATGATTCAAGTCAAAAGGCTTTCTCAACTTTTTTTGGACCAGCAAAAATAACCAAAAGCAACAATAAATAAAAGGTGCTAAAGTTAGCATTAAGAATTCAATTGTAATATACTGGCAATCTGGGAACCCAAATCCTTACACTCTCCTGATACCGACAGGTCTCAGCAAACTATGAAGCAAATACATAAATAACTCAAAACGTGATTGAGACTGTGAAAGGCTTTTTAAACTAAGACAACATGATCCAGATTAACTTTTTTTTAACACAGTGAATATATGAATTGTCTACACCTGAATAGAACATATTTAACAATTGAAAGATTTTAACAACCACAAAAAGGAAAAAACTTTAAACAAAAGTGTACAGAACTTGATTTTAGGGCACACAAAAGCCCCTCGCAGTAGCTTCCAGCAGTGGTCTTCCTGGTGTGTCTCCTACAGATGCATAAAGTGAAGTTCAACTCCACATCGAGGTGATTGCTAACGGGGCAACCTAATGGTCACATACAGCAAAATGCCACATCCTGGTCACAACAATAAATCCCACTGCAGAGTTTCCATCCTGTGCAGGAACTGCACATAAAGCTGTCATTCTGTCACATATTACTCAAAAGCTACTTTGTGGCCAATAAACCGCTAGTCAGCGCTAACCTTTTTGTCACGTAACCTTTGAATAATGGGAAAGCTTTGGGTTTTATAGTTTTACTCCTTGTATTTAAATTCTTAAATGACAAGGTCACTAAAACTCATGCACGCTGCAAAAAACGTCATGCAGTAGTTAAGGTAAACCATCCAAGCAGTTTTTATTCATTAATATTCATAAATACACACAGCAGCTTCATTAGAGATTTTTCATTTTTTTTTCCTCTTCAGTTTGAATGTGGAGTATTAGGAGAGCCTTTTGCATGTCAAGGTACAGGACACAGAGCTTTCTGCTCTGCACTGCAACCTACATTTACCTGCTAGAAGTAAAAATTAGTTAAGTGGAAATGATTATCATATATATCTTTTCTCTCTTTCTTTTGAATGTACACAATGTAACAAGAGTGACAGACCTGAAATTACAATCACCAAAACAAACCCAAGATAGTTGTTGTCCACTTTCATTGGCAAATACAGCACAGAGGACATTGTCTGCAAAGTGGGATGTCATCAAAGAGGAGGTGGAGGAGGCTCGTTTCCTTTATTACTCTCTTTTAAATTTAGGTTTTCTAAAGCAACATCTAGAGGCATAATATCTACACAGCCCATAGCACCAAAATCTGCAATCTCCCCCCGCTCATCCTCATCTGAGGAGGAACTTTCTTCCCGCATCAAAGTGGACAGTAGAAGCTCCTGCACAAACAGGCTGCAGTCTGCCCTCTCACTTTCCATTGACTGACGCTCTGCTTCTGACATCTTCGGATCATTCAACCTATACAGCAGAAAGGGAAGAGAACAGAGGTGGTTGGATGAAGTCCATGTCACCAACAACACTACTGACAGGCTCTGAAAGGCACTTGGAAACCACTCCTTCAGGATTGCCCTGCTTGCCCTTGGACATGCACAGCTCTGGCATCCCCCTAGCCCCTCAGTACAACAGGCATTTAACAACCCATCCTTTCACTGTGGCTACAACAGCATTCCAAGTGAAACCTAAAGCTAGAGGAAAATAAAAAAACTACCTGTGAGGGTTCCTGCTATTCAGGAGTCTCTTAGGGAGGGCTGTTGTGATTTCCTAGACACTCATTGCATGCCTGTTTTGTTTCTAGGTCAAGTTCTAAGCTCACTTATGCCACAGAAGACATTACTGCATGTTTAAAGCCAAGGGATTCCCAAAGCACGATGCAGTGATTCAACCACTTTTCCTCGGCTATAGTGCCTTCCCTGATAGGCAAAGAAATTGCTTGTTCCAACTCTGAAAGTTGCAACCTCTGACACCTGCAAGTACTTTGATTAAGTTTCTCAAATAATAATGAGTTTCTGACTGAAAGAGGTCACGTGGTATTATTTTGCACCCAGACAAAAATCAGATTGACTGAAATCTGGGTTTCTTGACAAAAGGAGGTGTTATAACGCCCACACTCTTTCACAATAGGGGAGATGCAGCAGGGAAAACGAGGAAACCATTCTTATTTCAGGTCAACAGCTGACCTAACTGGAATGATATAGTAGGTGATTCCTCTTTAAAATAACCCTGGGATCTAAGTATAATTTCTAAGCCAGATAATTATTCTGTTAACTAATGGCATCTTTTATTTGCTTTGTTATCCAGTCTCTAAAATAACCCATAAACCCCTATTTAACCTTCAGCTTTTACTCAAGATTAATTTCCTAGTAAACAATATTATATCCTGACTCTCCCTTTTGGAATTAGTAGGGGAAACAAGCACAATTTTGTTAATTATTCCTTTTATTCCTCTTGAAATTGAGATGCAGTAACTGATACTTGTCCATTGCTTAGGAGCAGAGACACAGTAGGTTTGAAAAATGTTACAAAAGCAAGTAGAAGGGCAGTATGTTGTCTACAGACTTGATCAACGACCCGGCCAAAGTCTCCTGCAAGGAGTCGTAAGTAACTTAATCAAATCAAGGTTTGCAGAAACCTATACTCAAGTCTTATGCTTTAAACACACTCCTAGGTGTGCAAAAAAAATGGGCAGCTCACCTGTGAGACTGCCTTTCCTTTTTGCAAACGCTAGACCACCAAAGGGTATTTCTGCAGCCAGCAGAAACAGAATAATTCCCTTTGGGGCAGCTATAAACTGCTACTATTTTATAGTATATTAAATTACCAATTAGTTACTTTCACGCCAGAAATGTGGATGAAGCAAGTTTTTATGTATTACTTATTTATGTATTACATATTCTGTAACCACTGTTGATGTCTACCATGAATATTTTCTTTATAATTAGGTTGCTAACTTTGGGATATATTTGATCAGGCACTGCTTTATTAGGGCGCGTGCCTAACTCCAAACACTTTAAGTTTCATTGAGCTCTATGTCTCTATCAGGACTAAGGTGAACAGAAATGGCAAAAGGTAAATACAAGTAAATATGTGGAACAAATTACCTTGTAAGAAGAAACTGGGAATTCTGGATAGTCTGCTGACTGTTGTCTGTGTTGGATGTGTTGGTTGTTGTTGTAGATTGTGTCATAGTGGTGTTGACATTGATCGTGTTGGTGCGTCTAGTTGCATTGCGTGCAGTCTCCAGTTGTTGTCTTGCCGCCTGTGCATGTTGCCGTTCCAACTGCAGCTGCATCTGCAGCTGCTGTAACTGAGAAGCAGAGGGGCCAGAGGAGTTGAGCTGTCCTCCTGCTGAACGCCTCACACCTGATAGCTGAGATAAAAGCTCTGCCAGAGAGGAGAAAGTTTCTATGATGAAAGACCTTAAATTAGCATTATACGAGAGAATGAATACACATTAAATTCCAGTGCATTGACTCCTTTTTTCAATTAATAAAATCAAAGAGCAAACAATGCTGAAGAGCCAATGAAGCTCTTCAAAAAAGTCCTAGCATTCAATGTCTCAAATCGTAATGAAGGTTAAGACCCATTTTGTAGATTTATTCCAAATAAGAAGTCAAAGTTTAACACCTTTGAAATAAGAGTATAGTGAATCTACAGGCAATGCCTGGAATATAATGTCCTCCGCAGCAATTCCCTGAAACTTCAAGTAAAAATAGCAACTAAGAAATTACTTCATTTTGGCTTTGGTTGGTGATTTTATTTTCCTCTAAAAATGTGTTCCCTCAGAACACAAGCTTCACCTTCCCAGAGAGAATCTGTGCTGTATGTAGCAAAGAAAGAAATATTGTACTGCTGCTTCAAACATTTAAAAATAAATATTTAATTAAGAAAACATATTAAAGTATTGCCTCACATCAAAACTGAGCTGGTCAAGCATTTTTACTGTATGAATTCTTATTTCTGCCAGAAGTAGAAAGAAGGTTTAGCAATAAAAAAAAATAAAATATCTGTCTTTAAGTGTTCCAGTTCAGAGGAATGGAATGCTTGTAGCAAATTTCACCCACCAAAAAATTTTGTAATAAATATTAGCAGTTCAGTGCATGACTGCAGAATCTCTTCTACATCCTGTGCAGAGGGTACTTCTTCTCTCACCTGCTTGCTGCAATTGATGCGAGAGCAGAGGAAGTACAGGACAATATTGCTCCTGACCCTCAGTTCTACATTACAAAGTCAGTATATAGGTCATGACAATTTTCCTTCCATTGCATTAATAAAATATAATCCTTCTAAATAAGCTCTTTTTGGAAGGAATAAAGCAAAATGCAGTTGTTTCCCATGTCAGGAACTCATAATGGTCAAGTCATTTTTAGCAGTGCTGACAGTAAGGCCAAGACAAAGTAACTTTTTTATTCCATTGTAATTACTAAAACTGCCACAGGGAGAAAAAAAAATTGCAAAAAATGTTAGAAGCGGTTTATAGCATCTGTTATTTTCAACAGAAAAATTCTGGCAGTCTTTCCTTTTTGTTACTCCAGTAAAAGGGAAGACATATCAAACTTCCAGACAAGATTTAGATGTATTTATTCTCACTATAAACTAAAGCGTTAAGTTTAAGCTTCAAGTGTAGAGAGACAGTGCTTGGAAGCAGAGCTCGAGACAAAGTCTTGTATGAGAACGACACCCAGCTCAGTGTGCAACTAAACTCGAAATACAAACACGCAGCTTCCACCAAAAAAAAAGAAGATTCGGCAGAATGCCATTTTATCCCACACACAATGCTGCTAAGTGGGATGGCCTTGTGAGGCTGAAAACAAACCTCTGCAGCCACTTCACATTTAACTGAGCTGAAATAACTGCCCTTGTAAGAGAAAGATGAGGTCTTGCATTGCAGGCTTCACAAACATCCTCCCTTCGTTGAACAAACTCCAGTCCTTTTCAGAGCTGCCTGTGGCCTCACTTAACACATTTCCTTCTCTTAATGGGATACTTCTTCCCAGCTAATTTAATGAGTTAAATCAGGTCATAGTGGGCCAACAGAGCACTACAGCCAGCAGAAGGCAGGCAAGGGACCATGATTAAGAAAGGCAGTGGAGCAACGGCTCCCCTTTCAGGGGACATGGCTAATTAACTTTGCTGGCTGGCCACCTCCCTCTGAAGAAGGCACAACACGACAGCAGGAAGCATTATGTCTAGTTCAAGCATTATGTCATTTCAGCATCTGAAGCAAAGGTGATTATGGCAGAAGTTCTGAGGTTTTCCTGACACTTATGCTGGCATGGTCAAAGACCGTATAAAAACATTCAGATTTTCCCTTAGGGAAAGTTATATTTGTTTTCAGAATTGTCTTAATTCTCTATTCATCCTTTCCTGTAAAAGAAGTTCTTTTCACATCAAAGCTAAATATACATCAAATAAGGAATTTCTGGGAATCCTAAAGACATAGCTTTATTATTTTCTGGTGTTGAAAACAAGACACCCATCTTCCCCTCACAGTTTTTTCTAAACTTGACCCAAATACACTGTAAATACCTGCAATAGTATATTTATATAACAATTAATAAGTATGCCTAAAAAAAAGAATAATCTGTATTATTAGCAAGTTTGGCATTCAAACAGCAGCCCGAATGCAAACTGAACAGACTCTTAAGGTCCATTAATACACAAATTCAGATAATTTCACCTTCATTGAGAGAGATACTCTCCTCCATAAACACCTTTACCCACATGGCAAATTAAAACGATAGGTAGTGAAGTAGGTGATGGAAGCAGGACACAACCACTTGTAAAAATACATAACACTTGTGCAGAGATTAGGTTTGGGAATAAGCCTTGCACTGTCTAGAATTAAAAGCAGAAGCCACAGGCAGTGCTTCGTAACATAGGAAAGCAAGGCAACTATTACCATCCTCAATTTTACTTCCTCTGTTTAAGAAAGACACTAGGGTAAAATCCATGGTTACAGCTCTTACCAGCTATAGGATCCATGGCTTCTCTATTGCTTGGAGAATACGAACTCTGAGAAGACGAAAGTCCACCAGGGGAACTGGTAGTAAAGTGCATGTTTGATCTGCGTGCACGGGGACCTCCCAAACCCCGGCCTGGGTGGAACATCCTACGTACATGCCGAACACCACTGGATTCATCGTAACCAAGAAGTTAAGAAAACAGAACTGCCTGTCATTCAGTGTTACATGACAAGAACATATGACAGCTGAAATACTCTGGTGCACACAGTTCTTCATTCATAAAATAATGATTGAACTTGAGAAAGCAAAGCTAAGGTACACTGCAGCTATGGTGCAAGTCACGTTTGCTGATCTGTACTTGAAATACCCAATGTTGTGTACGCAAAACTCCCTGTATTTCTCAAGCTTTTTATGACGTCTAAGAACCATCAGGATTAATTTGTCAGTTGGTTTGGATCAAACTTTTCTACTCAGTGATCTGAAAACTCTGACAAATGCATGTTCAGCAAAGCTCATTACAGAGACATCTGGATTTAATTCTCCCTACCCAATTCTTATGTTAAATATTTAAAATAATAAAAGCTTATTATCATTCCTATCAAAAGTACAAAAAAATTACTGTACTCCTTTTGTCTTTTGTACTTCATGCTCTTATCCAAGAAATTCCATCACTTCGATCCTTAGGAAACTGTAGGCTTCTGGAATATTCAGCACTTCCGTCACAGCTGTTTGTTTCACCCTCTCTCTTTTAGCCAAAGAAATCACACTAATTCCGGTTATGACAATGATGCCTTTCACCTTCTGTTTTTTCTCCACTTCTCCATATCAGAGACTTATATTTCAAGTCATACTTCTTATACTTTTTCTCATATAAACTAAGGGACAATAAACAAAATATTTAAAGGTTATTTTTGTCAAAAAGTTGCTAACACTCATTCCTCCAAGACAATCCAGATAAGGCTTCCTTTTAGTTTAAAAATCACTGGTGTAATGAAATGAAATAACGTAAGCTTGAATATTTTATTTGACTGTTACTGGATTTGTAGCTTAGTTCCTCCTATCTCTTTTATTTCTATAATATTATGCTTACCACTCGTATAACATCCGTTACTTTGTAGGAGTAGTGTCCAATGTACTTTTCATAAAACAGTTATGGTGCAGAACCTCAGGAAGTCATGGAAGGCAAGAACTTAAGACCGAAAGAAATGACTAGACTTCTCACAGGAAGAAAGAACTTTTGGCTGCTAGAAAAAGACTGTTTGGCTCTTTCTAACCTCTTAGTTATGCTAAAGAGTAAATCACTTAACACCTAGAGTGTAAAAGGAAAACCTTCCCTGGCACAGAACACACTCTGCGTAGCACAGACTGCCTTGTCCTTCTGAGAGCACTACTACTGGATTCTGCTGGAGACGAGATACCATACTAAACGAACACTGTGTCCATGCAGTCTGGCAAGCTTTTCATGAACAGACCTGGTAGAAAAGGTCAGAAAATCTGGGGATTTTTCAAGGAGATACAGGACTGTGGGGTAACTTTCCTCACTGCAGCTATTAAAGAGTTTTGACGTAAATACCATCCTTTGAACACTATAGCTAAGGGTGCACTCAAGTCTTACCTGCTATGCTAGAGTAATAAAAACCTTTGTAAACCTTAACTTGCAACAAACAGATAAACTGAATAGCCATGTAAGACCTATTTGTACAAATGATGCTGAAAAGCTGTATTTAATAAATTTTCAAATATTTTCCTGCTAAAGTAAGAAACTGCATTTTAAAAAGCTGTCCCCAGGCTGCAGGAATAAAGGACATACCTTGCAATGGGTACACACTGTTTATAAAAAGAAACCCATGCAGTCTTCTGGGACAACTTAAGGAAAGAACACAAAACCCCAAACCAAAATAAACCACACGTCTAATCAATATATGGAAGATGAGGCCAGAGCCACTACACTCAGCATCCTGCTCCTCCCGAGTGCTAAGAGCCCCACTCCTGTCTACAGGAAAAGTTGAAGCAGAGATAACTGCTTTTATCTAACTTCGTGGTGTTCTTGGCATTATTAATTACTCCTTCACAGAGCCAACAAACACCCAAAACTATTTTACATTGAGCAGACTACGCGTAATTAACACGTGCATTTAATCTGTCCTGACCCTAACTCATGATAACATGAAAAAACTTAAACGCAACCAAACACAATCATAACCGAAATGGAGCCATCTCCTTAAATGCAGTCTCCCTTCCATTAGCACAACAATCACCAGTCGCTAGGGCTGGATTATTTTTTCTCTTTTTTAAAAAATCTTCTAAACAAAAAAGCCACTATCAAAATAATAATGTAGTCTTTTTGTCTGTTTAAGTGAGACACAAAGTAATTCTTTAGAGAGGCTACTTGCTGTAAGCAGGCTACACAGCCTGCACATCGTTAAATAAAGAGTCAAAATACATTTCATTAGTTACTCCTAGGGAGAAAAAAAAAAATAATTACAAATCAAAAAATATTCCTAGAACTAGGATAAAAACTCCTCAACAACAGTTTCAGGTCTTCAGCCATCAAGTTCAGACAAATGTGCATAACCTGCTGCTAAGGTAACTAAAAGCCCACATCCTATTTCCCTTGAAATCTAAAAGTTTTCCAAGCCACATTACAAAACAACACCATGAGATTACATTATTAAAACATGGTGTTAAAAGTAGTTAAGCAAGTTTTAAATAATTTATCAAAAATGGCTAAGCTTGAATCATCCTCAGATCATTATCAGCACACCATAAACACAGCACACTACTGAATCTCCATACATAAAGCAGCTCACAATCTGGGACATAGACTTTTCTAAACTAGAAAACGAACTTTTTTGGTTTTGACCTACAGATCTTTGTTACTTAAGTTCTAGGAAAGCCAGAGGCATGCCCTTTGACTATAAAATGCAAAACAAGTCATCATGGCTACTAGGTGAAACAGCCTAGCCTCTTTGTGGCAACTTGGAAAGGATATTAAGTCTCTAGGAGCTCTGTGTTCCAGTGTAAGATGAGCCGCAAAGTCATCTGTGACGTGATTTGGATCCCCTCCAGGTAACGCTGCACATATTGGACAGATCTGAAACGACAAAGCAAGAAAAACCCCTCAACTTTATAAATTTTTTGTATCTCTTTTTTTTTTGTATCATTAAGTCAATCATTAGACATCCTTATGCTTTAAAACCACATCCTAGGTATTCACAAACACCTAGATAGCAACTCATTCAAAAAAAACAGAAAATATAATCAAGTTCAGACATCATTTTAGACATCTTTTATTTCAGGATTTTTGGAATGCTATGAAAACCAGACCTAGGATTTTCAAATTCAGTTTGCAGTGTCTTCAAAATCAGGTTTTTTCTGCCAATTCTGCCACAGACAGTAGATTGAATCTGACTACACAGGATTACTATCTGCCTGCTTGACGTTCATCCCAGCAGAAGAATTAGAATTATACCACATGTAGGTATTTGCTGAAGTATCAAACTGAGACCACCTACCCATGCAGCAGACAACTACAGGTTTGGCAGAGAAGGGCTGATACCCACATCACCAATACAACAGTATTCTGGGAGAAGGCACCGACTTCTGTCTTTGGTTTAGTTTTCCTTTGTTTGTTTGTTTTTATATGAAAACACACGTTAACTAAGCAGATAAACAGTGCCACTCCAATTGCCATAATTAACACTTGTTTTTTGAATGACTTCACAAACAGCTGGAAAAGCACCTTCCGCTTTTCTTTACAGTAGTTTTGCAGGCTGATTTTAAAGTTGTAAAAATGTAAAGCTGTAAAGATGGCAGCCAAAAAAAAAAAAAAAAACCATTCCATAAAATTTTTCCTCTTAAGTGCTCAAATTAACAGCACTTCAACAGTTAAACACAACTGCTGTCTATGAATTTCTCTCTCTGTTCCTCACACTCAAATCGTCTTGCATTTATGGAGCACTCTGGCTGTGACACGAAGTGCAGGTTCCCAGTGCTCTCCATGCAGATACTCAAGATGTTGACAGTAAATCTCAAAAGACTGTGCAAATTAAGAACATCTATATAATAGCACATACATCTGTCTTACTACTACACAGGTGAGGACAAGGTCTGAAATAAGTTCACTGTAAAATCTCAGCTGCTTTAGACAGCAGCTACTACACCTTTAATGCCACTGCTCTGGGCAGAAAACCAGATACTGTAAAAGCTTTTTGCTATAAACTTCCCCTTTATTTTCAATTCTCTGAATTTCTCTTCACAAAACTCTTCCCAGATTGTTCACCACTACAGGAGCCTTACAAGCAGACACACTACAGAGCAAAGGTATGTTATTACAGCATAATACAATAAATACTCAACTACGCCAACATATACAGCGACCCTGTAGGGGCAGAGGAATGGATGCAGATTTGACACAGTTCTGAAGGCCATAAATTTCTTTATAAACTGCTTAATCTTCAAGAACATGTTGCATACTAGCAGGACACAACACCTTCAAAGCAGTATTTTTTTCATTTCAGCTACCGTGAGGAACCCAAGTCCCAACATGAGAAGAACAACACATTTCTCAAATCAGCGAAGTAAAAGAAATTCCACTTTCAAACAGGACAAAGATGTTATGAACTGTGTGTATTTGCTTGAAAAGAAGAGACATGGTCCTAAGAAAAACATCAGCTAAAAAAAAAGTAACAAGGAACAATGAGAAGGAGGGAATCTAAGATTCCTAGCCCTAATTTCAAACATGAACTAAACTCACAAGAACTTTCTGACTCCGAAAAGTTACTGAAGCATTGTTACAGGCAAACAAAAGTTTAATTAAGCACAAGCTCTGGCAAAACCACAACTGGGACTGCGGTATCACTGACCGTGTGACAGTCAAAAACCATGAGCAAACGGTGCGGATGAAAACACCGTCAGATGTTTCTCCTGAAGTTATGACAATTCATACTAAAATATCATCATGTTACCCTGAGTGATGTCTGAAAGATGACTCCAAAATCAGAAGTCAATCACGTTCACAGAATACCTGCCAGTGTACTTGTATCACTGCTACCTCCCTATTTACATTCAAGGAAACCACTTCAAGTGACAGTGTTTCTGTAGTCTCAACAAAAGACACTGATCTTCAAGAATGAAACAGGAACAATACTGTCTCAGACTGCCTATTTGACTACTGCAAGAGAAGCTCTCCTCAGCTTCACTGGTAACATACCAACAATACAGCTGACATACAAGGAGCCTCGTTACTGCCTTGCTACATGTGAGAAAGTTGCTGCAGTGCACTCCAACAGTAGAAAATGTGTGCATCTGTCCTGAAATGAGATTTGAAGATATTATTTGATGAAGTTTCCTAAAATTTTTGTATTTACAGTGCTAGCAGATTACTAGTTGAATGCTGAGTAATTTAAAACAGTCAACTGACCTGAAACCCAACATCACCACCACCAATCATCACACTGACAGCCAGATTCTTCTGTACCTGGCTTACAGCCCTTGGACATTTACTGGTGAAGAAATACCAGTAATTACTTAAGTTTTATTACTCACCTAAATGGTATGATTTATTCTTTACAGTGTGTAGCCTTAGAGGCCTAATTAATCACAAAATGTATGACTAATCCCATACACACCAGTAAAATTTTCAGTTACAAGTATCCAGAAATAGAAAAATTGCTTTTGAGGAAATATCACCAAACTCTCCTCCCGAAGCTCTTCTCCAGGATATCAGCACACTGGGGTGACTCTGCCTGTACAGTAATGCACACAGCATGGGTAATAACCACGGCAAGTGAGAGATCTGTGTGCAGTTGGTAGGGCAACGGTTTCTTGGGATCACAGGGATGTGGCGGGATGGTGCCCATGACAGGAATGTTGCAATGGAGGGATACAGGCTCTTTAGAAAGGACAGCAAGGGAGTTCTTTAGAAAACGAAAGGGGGCTTGCCCTTTATGTGAGAGAGCTGGTGGAGTGCATGAAACTCTGCCTGGGGATGGAAGGAGACAACAGTGAGCTTATGGGCTGGGAATCAAGACAGGACAGGAAAAGGCGACATTACATCGAGTGTCTACTATAGGCCACCAGACCAGAAAGAACAAATGGATCAGGCACTCTACAGACATATAGGAACTGCTTCACAGTTGCAGGCCCTGGTCCTCATGGGTTCTTCAACCACCCTGATATCTCCTGCCGGTATAACACAGCATGACAGCAATCCAGGAGGTTCCTGGAGTGCACCAATGATAACTTCCTCCTCCAAGTGATAGGGGAGCCAATGAGGAGAGGTGCTTTGCTGGATTTCATACCTACCTACAAGGAGGTGCTCATCTGGGATGTGAAGGTGAAAGGCAGCCTTGGCTGCGTGACCTTGAGATGGTGGAGTTCAGGATCCTGAGCACAGGGAGGAAAATCAAAAACAAGGAACAGAGAAGAGCAGACTTCAACCTCTTCAAGTATATGCTTGGAGGAGTCCTGTGGAATAAGGCCCTGGAAGGTAAAGGGGCCCCAGGAAAGCTTGTAAATAATCAGGAATCTTCCCCTCCAAGCTCGAGCTTCAATTAATACAAAGTTAGGCAAAAATGTCAAGAAGCCTCTGTGGATGAACAAGATGCTCCTGGCCAAGCTCAAACACAAAAAGGAAGCATATAGAGGTTACTCTCCTTGGAGGAACACAAAACCATCATCTGAGCATTCCAGGATGAAGGAAAGCTAAAGCCCAAATGGAACTGAATCCACCAAGTCACGTCAAAGACAACAAGAAGGGCTTCTGGAACTACACAGGCAACAAAAAAATGACTAGGGAAAATGTGGGCTCATTGTTCCAAAAATAGGGGAACTGATTACACAGGACACAGGAGAGGCTGAAGTACTGAATGCTTCCTTTGCCTCAGCTTTTGTTAGAAAGACTCTCAGGAACTAGCATGGCTTTCAAGAATTCCAGGCCCCAGACACGACAGGGAAAGTCTGGAGCAAGGAAAACATTTCCCTGGTGGAAAAGGATTAGGTCCAAGAATCCTTAAGTGAATTGGACATACTGAAGTCCATGGGCTGTGACGGGATGCACCCACAAGTGCTAAGGGAGCTGGCAGCTGCTACTGCAAGGCTGCTCTCAATTTTTCATCAATCATTGCAACCGGGAGGGATTCCTGAGTACTAAAGTAAAGCAAATGTCCCTCCTGTCTTAAAGAAAGGTCGGAAACAGGACCTGGGCAAGACAGGCTGGTCAGCTCACCTCAGTCCCTGGGAAGGTGACAGAGCAGCTAATGCTGGACACCATCTCCAGGCACATGAAGGATGAAGAAAAGAGTAATCAGCATGGCTTCATGGAGGAGCAGTGGATGTTGTCTTTCTGCACTTCAGTAAGGCATCTGACACTGCCTTTCACAGGACCTCTTAGCAAGCTGCTGACGCCCCGACTGTGTATGCGGACAGCGATGTGGAGTAAAACTAGCTCAATGGCTGGGCTCAGAGCGTGGTGACCAGTGGGAATTTTGCTGACGGCAAAACTGGGAGGAGTGGCTGACATGCCAGACAACCATGAAATGGCTGGCCAGAAATGTGGGTCCTGTTCCTCAGCAGGCTGGAGAAATGGACCAACAGGAAACTCATGAAGTTCAACGGGGGGAAGTGCTAAGTCCCGCACATGGGGAGAGACAACCCTAGGCACCAATGCACACTGGAGGCCACCCAGCTGGTGAAATTAGGAAAAGCACTGCCAGCAGGCCAAGGGCAGTGATCCTTTGCTTCAATCCAGCACTGGAGGGGTCATACATGGAATACTGTGTCCAGTTCTGGGCTCCACATACAAGGGAGACATACTGGAGCGAGTCCAGCGAAGGGCTACAACGATGATTATGGGACAAAGCACTCTTACGAGGAAAGCATGAGAAGGATGGGACTGTTCAGCCTGGAGAAAAGCAGGCTCAGAGGGGGATCTTAGGGATACCTGAAGGGAAGCTGAAAGGAAGATGGAGCCAGGCTCTTTTTCAGTGGTGCCCAGTGACTGGACCAGAGGCAGTGGGCACAAATATAAACACAGGAGATTCCCCACGAACATCAGGAAACGTTTTTTCACTGTGAAGGTGACTGAGCAGTGACACAGGTTGTCCAAAGAGGCTGTGAAGTCTCCATCCTCAGAAGTATTAAAAAATTGCCTGGATTTGGTGCTAAGCAAACAGTTCCTTCCAACTCAGTCACTCTGCAAGTCCTGCCTGCAACTACCCAACACTGCTGTATGTACCAACATCAAACACCTAGGAAAAAACAGCAGAAAGTAAACTGATCTGCATCACTCTGAACATAAAATGGCAGCATTTAATAGACCACGAATTCTATGATCTACTATCATAAAAACAGGGAGAAGGGAGGTAAGCTGTAAAATAAAAGTGATTCCATCCCAGTGAACTTCCCTTACAGACCTAAATATCCCAAGTAAAACACATCGTTGGACAGAGACACTAAAAGGACTAGAACCTCAGTATCTAAACAGAAATAACTGCTTGAGAGCCACAAACATTTAGAACTATAATATTTTCCTCTTTAGTAAGTTTGTAGCCTTCCACTACCTACAGTAAGACTGCAGTACCCTAACAGTTCTACGTGCATGCACACTAGGCATTTATCATATTCAAGGATTAAAATATTGTCCCTTATCATTTTTTGGAACACAGATACAACAATGTTGCAGACTGGTGCATAAAGAGGAAAGAATCTTCTTTTTTTTAAACACAAAACTCTTTCAGGTTTTGGCGGAGCGGCTGGTGCCTCGAATCACAAATTTAGGCTCTATGTATTGAATTCTGTAAGACATAGTGCAAACAAGGATGTGTCAAATTTTAAAACCTGGAATCTTAACATTCAGTGTCCGGAGCGTATCACTGACATCAAGTGGTGCATATCAGAACTGCAATACTAAGCCATCAAAGAAAGCCATCCAAGCATGGAACTTTCAATGGTCCTACAGTGCAACTGATTGTGAAGTAAACTGTTCCACTTTATATGTTTTTAAGAAAGATCAAACTCAAAAAGGTGCACAAACATATTCCTTATCACTCCTTCGCACAAGATCCTTACTTAATAGGCTTGGAAAGGTTAATTTTCATCCATAGAATCCCCTGGAAGTTAAAACTAGAAGATTAGAGAACCTGTTTATAAGCAATTTTTTCACAATGTATTAGGGATGAATAAATCCCTTCAAGCATTCACATTTTTCTAGGAAGCGACAGTGCAACAGTTAACCAGACAACTGCACCCTGGATGTTGTTCTGCTAACCTAGTTTCTCCCACTCCCAAAGACAATCCAGACAGTATGCGCTAACATCTCAGGTTAAAGTATTTCTGTTGCCACTTGTTTAGGAAGCGAGTTTCCAACTATGTCAAGAGTCCTAGTGTTTAGGAATGGAGAAAACCCACTGCTTTAACAGCAATAGTTACAAAATTATTACAAATTTACACTTTATAAATATACCAGGTCCACTACAAAAGCTATTTGAAAAACACACTGAACTGTCTTCATGTCTTCCACTCTTCCTAAACATGGCAGCCTTTACATCAGGACAACCAAAAAAAGCAATCATAAAAGAAAGCAAGCTCTTTATATTAGGATATTCATGCAATATGGAACTTTCACGTCACCATGTCTTCTTACAAAGCATTTCAATCAGCTTCTGTTTCAAGAAAGAACAGGAGGACATCAATTTTCCAGGAAAGAGACTCTCTTAAATATACTCCCACCACAACAGAAAGCCAATTTTGAAGCTTCTTACCACTTCTGTTGATGTTTCTGCATGCTCAGAAGTAACATGTTCTTGAAGAGATGTTTCCGTATAACCCATTTTCCCACAATAAGGACAAGTAAAAGACTGTGGCTGCTCTACAGAGAAAGCTTCTCCACCATAGTACAAATCTGGAAGAGAAAGTTTAAATAAAGGTTACTTCAAAGCAGTAGCATCATTTATTTTGTTCATGTAAACCTCTATTTATAAACAAACTTCATTGTCATCACTGCCAAATTAATCCGGTGTTTAATTGAGATGGCTATTTTAATCTTATATAAAGGTCATATTCAAGAAGTGTTCAATTACTGATGACAAAAGACAGACTACATTTCATCTCCATTAGCAATCATAACACAGTTTTCTAATATTCAGTACCAGCAGGCTCCTATGATGACAATGCTGATACTGACAAATCTTCATTTTTCCACCATACTTCTTATCCCATGTACAGAGTCACCTTTTCAAGGGTTTTGAAAAGCTGAACTCCCAACAGTAACTCAAAAACTTAGATTAAAATTTAGAACTCCTCAGTGACATCACACATCAATATTTATGCCATGGCTGAATCACTGCTTAGCAATTAGTCTTAACTATGTAATATAAAATATTAATACTGAAAAAGGAATCCAATTATCTGTAACACACTAGTTGCAAGTTTTAGGTGTGTCGAATTTAAGCACTTTTGCACTACTGATAAAAAGCAGGCACTTTTAATTTGCTCGGGTCGAAGTTCCCCAAACTTAGCATGAAAATTTATCAAATGATGCAAGACAACAATGTGCTTTTCTCTCTTTTCCTCTGCAGGTATTATGTATTCTATGGAAACAGGAAAAACCTTCACATTCACACCAAGATAAAAGTTTTATTTTCTCCAGCAAATAATTTAATATCTTGTCACTGAGGTTTTTTTCTAGGACTCACTGATAAGCAGCTGAAAAATATTTTCATAGAATTATGAATACTCTGCTATAAATCATAAACTGGATAACTCTGAATAGATACTAGAACTCTGCCTTGTGGTGCAGAAGACATCTAAGGTGTTAGCAATACATTAAGTTGCAGCTTCCTAAAGTGTAGGACATCTTCTGCTACTAACTTCTCCTTAGGACATGACTATTAAAGAACAAAATGACATTTTCCTTTCTGTAGCTTTACAAAAAATGATGTTTAAGCTAAACACGTACATATCTATAATCCACTAACAGACAGTATTTTACACATAACTAGGTTTTGAGGTCTAACACTTCCAAGACCAATATAGGAAATGAGCTTTTTAGTAACGAACTGATATGCACCGTTAAAGATACAACATCAGATTGAATACAGTGCAGAACAAAGCTCATGTACAGTAGGTCCCCGCTCCCCTTATTTGGAAACTGCTTCCAGTGAATTTAAGTGCTGGAGGACAAGACATGCCTTTAACAGGCATGCTAATAAACACCCAAGCAGACAGACAGCCTTGCCAAAGAAGAAACACTACCTGACATACTGGGCATTTCTAATGGGTTTATCAAATTAACTATTACTCTAAGCTTGAGTACCATTCTGAACCTGGATTCACTTATTCACATACACAAGAGTAAAACGTTATGTCCTGCTGTCCAAAGTAGAAAGTTCCCAGTCAATTCTCTTATTTCTCCAAAACAGCATGAGGTTCCATTAAATGTTTTATACAATAAAGCAAAGAACTAACTCTTCTATTAGAGAATGGAATTGTATATATGACTGAAAATGAAAACTACATAGACTGAAAGTCAGTGTGAATTTAAATTGGAAGACACGCCCAAAAGTTTAGCACTTCACCTCCCAACTTTAAAGTTGTTCATACAGTACTGACATAAGCAGATGCTTGAAATCATCATTAGAGGGAAATCCCAAAGACCCTTGTACAACATGTACCAGGACTCAGTTCTGAATGCATATGAGTCATCCAGCACACAAATGACAGACATTGCCTTGACAGGTTGTCAGGCATTCAGCTGGCGCCCTAACAGCAAGACAGGTGATATGTCTTAATTCAAAACATCTGTCCTTACCTGATTCCTTCCTAATCCATGGGAAGAATCAGTGAAGCTATGAAGAGGAAGGTCTACCTTCCTACATTTGCAGGAGAAGTCACTGGCCAACACTTAAATATACCATATTCAACTGAAGATGGCAATACCGGAAGAAAGCTTTTTTACAAACTTGTCAATGTGCTTGCTTGGTTTAAATGCTAAGTATCAATCACCTTTAGAGCATGTTCTGAATGCTCAAAACCAGGAAAACCAGCAAATTCCCCCTCATGTCAGAGCTTTTAAAAATATCTGCAGCTCTTATCCATTACTCACAGCAAGCTTCTGTTTATTGTATAGCAGTAGATTGGTATGACAATTACTCTGGCAGGTGACCAGAAGAACTAGGTCTGAGGTAGGATTACACCACTAGCATTCAGAATTCTGACAGTCCTTAACTATAGGTATCATCCTACACCATGAACCAATTAGATTCACTTATATGCACAACTCTCTTTAGATTTGAATATCTTCTCTAAAATCACAGTACAGATTTTCCAGGCAGTGACCAGTCTTGTTTCCAAGTCTTCCATTCTCCTCTTATTTACATTATATGCCATAATGACTTACATAAAAATGAATGTGCTCCAAGTTTGAGGTGTTATGGAGATTACTTCAGTTACAACACACAGAAGATCTACATAACTCTGAGAACTCCAAGAATTTGGAGCTCCTAACCTGTGCCACTTCAGTCCACATTTCACCAAGTGCTCCTCTGAAAGTTATGCCAAGAATCACAGACTCAGAGTTCTGACGCAGCCCAAAATCTGAGTGGGAGTAAAAAAACCACCACTATGCTGCAGCATACTCAACTACAAAGAATTTACATATGCCATGCTTTCAATGGGGAAAGCATTATCAAGGTTTGCATGGAACGAAGTTCTAAGTAGTCACTAAAACAGTGTCTGAATGGATCAGCCATACAGACACTGGAACAGATATTCTTCTAGAAAAATCTATCTCTAAGGCAGAGGAATAAAATGATGGTTCTCTAGAACGCAAAATGTTTCAATGAAGACAGATGAATGAATCCTCCTTGCAACTGTATGAAGAAAAATTCTAATTAAAGCAGTTCATTACACAAGTTGTAACAGTACATGGCAAGAAAGAAAGCTTTAAAAGTATTCTTACTTCTACAGTGCCACTGCACAGAGGAAATGTGAACTTCAGCTCTCACTTTTTCAGCGTCCTAAGACATAACAGAGTTGTAACTTAAATAAAGATTCTGGGAACAAAACAAGTAAGATGGTCAAACTTTCAAGCTGAATAGTTAGGAAGGACTCAAAATTTAACTGCATTCAATCTGCCCAAAACTGCACATGCAAACAATATATTGTTCCCCAAAACTCAGCAATTCCACAAGAACTTCTGCAAAAGAATTCTACATACCTACGGGAATAGCAAAAATGCAGTAACAAACACCAAAAGCTAATGACAGCTTGTTTAGTTGATCCTCTGATTTCCTTTAAAATTTGTTGCTATCTTCATGATGATGATTAAATACCAATTTATTGATTCTGATTGGAAAACTAAAACTCTCCATCACTGCAAACATACAGACATGCAAGAACACCAGGTCAAATTTGAGGATGCTCTTCAGCTGAGCAGACTGATTTCTATGAATTTTGCAAGTCCTGGCATCTTATACACTGATCTGGATAAAACAAGAAGATAATGACTCAAAGGGGCAAGCTAATGAAAAAGGGGGCAAATCACTTTATTCTTTAGAGGATTTGCGAAAGAAAGTAAGTTCTACATCTACTATCTAAAAAGAAAAAAAAAATCAACTTATCAAGAGGTCTAAAAAACACCTACCTATAAACCTCACTACTTCCCAAATGTAAGTATTTTCAAGTAAGGTAGAAGTATCAATTCCCAGTTAAGCCAAGGACACAAGGTCACAATCTATCTGAAGAGTGCTAAATAGACATAAAAGCATCTTTTCCTTAGGTATTTTGTTGGCTCAGTCCAGATTCAAGAATTCCAACAGTACACACACACGAGAGACTTGATGGGTACTGTGAAATCCTGTGTTTCTCATCCTTGCTTTTAGAGAATATAAAGAAGCTATTTATTAATTAAAAAAAATTAAAAATCTGAGTTCTTTTCACCCTCTTGATTATACTCCTGCATGTTCTCCCGTTCACACCTCCTTCTACATCTTCTTCATAGCACACAGCAAATGTATGCTCCTGTCAGAAGTGAAATCAGCTTCTGACAAATCCAAATACTTTCCTTTTATACCTCCCTTCTTTCTTCCTTCCTCCTCAACTTTAATTTCTCTCCACCTCTTACAATCGCAATCTGTCCCTTTTCTAATCTGAAATGTAGGTCACCAGGTAAGTTTTCTTTTAAACTACAACATATTTTGTTTAAAAAAACCAGGTTGGTAATTAAATGATATCATGAATCTTTTGTGTCCAATTTTAGTGCTGATGTTTCCAAATGAGTATTTCTCTACCCATTTTATTTTTACAAGTACATGAAAAATCCTAAAAATTCTGAACAGTCTTGTTATTGACTCTCAAAGGCTCCTTTGCTAAGGAAGACTAACAATTAGAGGTAGTACGGGAAAAAAATACAACTTCGTGCTTCCATGGCTGCAGAAGCAAGGCAACCTACAATTGTATTACTGTTTTCATTTACAGTTGTGTTACTGTTATGATGCAACTGGCTCATGACCAAACAATTATCCCCACTGGTGACAAAGAAATCTTTCAGATAATCTGTTTTGGTTTTCTAAGTACCTTCCTAGAGAAAAGCAGGAGACCATAATTTTTCAAACTGCTCTGGACCGCTAAAGACCTCTTTTCAAATTAGCTAGGAAGACAGGGCTGCTTAGTAAAAAAGAAAACTAGATGAGATTACATCCCTCTAGAAGAAAATGCATTACCCACATTGCTTATCAATTAGGGGATGAATACAATGGAGTAAAAGATCAGAATATTGTCTAAGTAGACTCAACAATAGTTTATGATGTTAGATTTCAAGCTCAGCGGTGTTTAGACATAACAGGTTTTCGGGGGGGGGGGGGGGGAACAAAAAAACCCCAAATTTAAGGTGAAATCTCAACCTAAAACATGAACAGCTTTGCTTTATTATCCATCTAGAGACTACTTGTATTAAAACTAACACATTCTTAAACCTGGCAGGAAGTTAGTAATGAGACAGAAGTACAGCAAGGATTCCTTAGAGAAAAATCAATCTTTACAAAGAGATTATTCAGGGCTATATTTTATAACAGCTTGTCCTTGCTTTGTGTCAAGCCGTACTTCTTTAAAAGGGTACACAGCAGTCAGGAATCTTAGTTTTGCTTTTCTTCATATGCAATTTCAATTCAATATATACATACAGATAAAGATGTTGCTATTATACAAGTTGTAGTGTATTTGTTTGATTTTTTTTTTCAATATTTGAAGAGACTAAATAGTCACAACACATCACATTCCAGTATTACTGATGAAGCAGCCATACTATTCCCCTCAAAACTGCTGACAATTCTATTTACTGCATATTTTCTGAACAAACAAAATGTTCTAAAACCTGCTAGATACTTTGTTATAAACTCAAAGAAATAATGCTTCAAAGAAATAGTGCTTACCCATCCTCTGTTTATTAACACTCGCATAGAGGAATGGGCCAACAGGAATCCTATGCCATTCAGGCAGACCTAGGCAGCAATGCTGGCAGGGTCAGGGAGCAGCTCCGAGGAGATGATGCTGCAGTACAGTAGAGCAAGAGAATGTAAAGAAAAACAATTTCCCCATGTAAAAAGGCAGTGGAACAGAACAGCCCCTGTGCCATCTCCATTTCTAGAGGTTCTCAAGACCCAAGGGGGTAAAGCTGTGACTAATCTGACCTTGCAGCCTGGAGCAGAAGGTTGGACCTGGGACCTGAATCAGAATTACCTTTTGACTGACTCTGTGAAAGCTGTAATGCTCACCTAGAGTCTAATATTCTGTTAATCGCCAATGTTGTCCTGCTTTACAGACTGCAGGGATCTACTCTCAAAGAGTATGATCTCTACTCGCCTCACTTGGTACTCTCCCCTTTCATTACAAGGGCAGTGCAAGTGCCACGTTTGCTGGAATAAAATGTCAGCTTGGTTGAATTTGGAAACAGGTGCTCATTCCTTCCAGCCAGAGCATCACTATTTCAACTTTTCACCAAGATTCCTCTACAGCTGTATTTATTAGGAAGAAACACCACATCCTCCATTTTTCTTCACGCAGTTTCTTCAGCTGCCCACCTCAGTATTCAGCCTCACAGCCAGACAGTGATGATGTGGCAGGTATTTCAGTTATTTGTCCAGCAGCAGCTAAGAGCTTTGTTTCCCCAGCAGGTATCAGGGCCCTGAGCTGACTAACAGGCATGAATTGCCTTGACCTGCCTCAAAGCAGAGCTCCACGCTCATCCTCTCCCCTTGGGCTAGATCCAAGGTCAATGAACTGTGCTGCAGCTGCACCCAGCCCTCCTGCTGCCTCAGATGGGTTTCCTGCACAGATCCCAGAGCTGACTTCTTACATTTGCATGGTCTGGGACTGCAGATGGGACCTGCTCCTTTTGCCAACCCTGTCCTGCACGTGCTGCCAACAAGGACACTGCCCCTGTCTGTGCTGTGGCCACCCTCAGCGCCTGGCTTGTTATTCCTTGTGGAGCAGCCCTGGTCTTGCTGCCCCTCAGTAACAGAAACCATATGCCGATGCCATGAATGAGCACGGATGCTAATAAAGACAAGAGAAGATTTGCAGCCCAACTGCCCACACTGAGCAGTGCTAAACACAACAACAGCTGCTGCTCAACGGCAGAGTCAACTAGTTGTGGAGCAGCTCTGCTGGAAAGGAAGGGGTATCTCAGTGCACAGCAGGTCAAACATGAGCCAGCAGTGTGTCCCTGCATCACTGAGGGCAAACAATGACCTGGGCAAAATCGGTAAGAGAATGGCCATCAAACCAAGGGATGTGATTATCCCATGTTACTTGGCACTTGTTAGGCAACACCTGTGACATAGGATTGTTTTGATCTCTCCATTTCAAGACAGATATTGAACTAAAGTGGAGATGATCTAAGGTTTGTGTTTTGTGTTGTGTTTGCACTCATCCATTTGTGTCCCCCAGCACACTTCGAGAGTTGGAGAACTTGACGTAAGAATGGCTGAAGGAATGAGCTTTGTATACCCCAGAGAAGGTTAAAGGTGGACTTCTCCAATTTCTTATGATGAAAAAGCAGTTGTAGAGGAAACAGAGATATGCTCTTCAAAAGGAACCATGGTGGATGTCTGAAAGCACAAGATGCTTCAGAGGAAACTCCACTGGGATAATGTAAATAAATAAAACCCCCAACATTCAATCTGTAGGAATTAAAAGCAGGAATAAGTTGCTTAGAAGTGGGGAAATCTCCCTTGAGGGAAATATTCGAGATTTGGCTCGTTGGGATAGCCCAACTTATATCCCTGCTTCCAACAGAAGGTCGGATCAGATGATCTCCATAGTCCCCTTCCAAACAAACTAGACTATTCTACAGTGCCCTGACTTAGCAAGATATGCACTTAGTAGTTCTATTGGTTAAAAATCACAAAAGTCTCAAGTGGAATACTAGTGAATCCAGTCAGACCTCACACTATACATTATTAAGGTAACCATTACTTAAGCAGTTCCCTTTGCCTAAGAATTATGCACAAAATGTGGCAGGGCCTTCTGTCACGTGAGCACCTAAGCTGACAGGTGAAGGTACACTTGTTGTGTACTTTCATCATAGTAACAATGTATGATATTGGCAGAGATCCTACAAACAATTCCTGTTATTTTCTTAGCCAGTATAACCCCTTTAAAATGGCGTGAGCAATGTTAAAATCCTAAAAGACAAGGATTTTTTCAGGAGAAAGAAACCTGGGAAATTTGCGCTGAACTTCTCCATTGTCCTACAAAAAGCAGAACAGAACAATGACTGCCTAGTAAGCACATTCCTGTTCTTTACACAGGCCTACTGCAATTCTGCTCCCTGACCAATCGTAAATAAACCAATCGGATTCATGCTTTAAAGGCCATTTGGTATTACATATGAAACTTCAAAATTTATTTTAACCTCTGTCCCTGATATGGCAGAGTATCACTCTTGGGGTTGTGTGTTAAAGCATTTTTTCAGTCTTTCTTGTGGAGACTGGAGAACAATAGCACTGCCATTGTGCTGTATCCCATCTTGCTTTAAAATTAATAGTAGGTCATATGCTGACTTCTCAGTGACAAATATGACAGCCCCATGGTAACAAGAGCGAACACACATGTAGCCAGAAATGACTAGGGCTTTTTATTAGTTTTCAGTGTTCTGATACAGGTTCCTGTACTAGTCCGAGTTTCAGGGTGGAAGAAAAAAATCAAAATATATCAAGATGACAACAAAGCTCCTTCAGAGCACATGAAGAAGTTCACCTTCTCGCAATATAGTCTGCAACATTATTACAGTACCTAGGAATCCTAAACACTGATCAGAATCTCCTTGGAGGTAAACAGTATTAACTTTCTACAGGATCTTGGTCACAGCTTTAAGAACAATGTACTTAAGCAAACTCCACTTACTTCCATACAGACAGTGCTGGCCAGAATGGTGTTGGGAACTAGAAGTACTGAGTCCTTTTCATCAGCTGCAGATGGACCTTGAGCATGACTCACTGACCCCCACGTGTACTTGTAAAATCAGAAAAATGCCACTGACTTCCTCTGAAGTGCCTGCATCAGTTTTGCAGTGGAAGGATCCCCCACTCTGCTGTTTTGGTAAAATACACATCTTTTACCAGCTGTCCACGTCCTTCCTCACCATCATCAAAAACTAAGTTTACTTCTCTTAAAAATAACTTTCACACCTTTGAATCAAATCTGATGACAGACAACAGTATTGAAGTTTGTCAATGGCCAGGTAAACTACAGTTCACATACTCTACTAACAGCCTTCCATTCTGTGTCTTTACTGAAGTTTCCCTTACCTAGAAAAACTCCATATAAATACTGCCAGACATTACAAAACATGCTTCTTGCATTTGACTTCCCATGTTACCAGGAAATTACTTCATTACTAGGAAATTACTATGTCATTTAGTTTTATATTGCAGATTTTCCCCTTATGTTCTTTAATACCTGTTTCTTTGGTGGTTTTCAATATTCACTAGTGCAGTTATCCTGACAGCCCCGAAACACATCATTCTAGAGTAGTTCTACCATTCCTTAGCTCCTAATTTTTTTATGTTTCTCGAAGTCACATGGTCTTCTTAGCCATACAAGGCCCCTTTCAAAAGTTTCTGTACTTTCCCCTAAGCATCTATACAATACTGTAAAGGCATGCTCCTTTATGTCTTACGTTCTCCAGAGAACCGTAAAATAAAAACATTTTAAGAATGATCTCAGAGGACTTCCCGAGCCCTAACGAATATGTTATTTATAAATAGACCATAATTCATCCTCAAGTGTATAAGGTCACCAGTATTCGGGTACCATGAACCTTTGTTGTGGTTCACTTACTGGTGGCAATGTATTCTTTCCTGTTTTCGTTCTACAGTGTTAATCAACCCAGGAGTCTTGCTGTGGAGATGAACTAGTCTTTTTATAACACTGGTGTTGTGAGAGCAATGCTCTGATAGCAAGCCACATAAAGTTCCTACAGCTTATTTCCTTATTCTTATCTATAGAAACCACAGTAGCATAAACACCAAGCAATGCTTCACTTTGTTCCACCTTGCCATCTGTATTCTTTATGCAGACTTAAATAGTAAAAAACAACCCTTATCTGCCCTCACAACACACAGATAAAATGCATTTAAGCAGGAGATACATTGATCAAAGATTTCCAAAGAGAAATATGCAAGTTGCAAGACACAACATGTATTTCCTAGACATTCTTAAGTTCTGATGAAAGGCATTTTTGAAGAGCCAAGTGTTTTGAAAAAATTTCCTCATTGCAGTACAACTGAAAGCTCTAACATTTCATGTTACCTTAAGGCTTCATAGCAAGAACGTTTCAGTCCTCTTTCCCATATGATGAGTATTTAATGTTTGCGGCAATGCTGTCCTTTTAGCCCATGCATAACATCCAAGAGTAACTGCTGCTAAGGGCAAAGAAGTTCGAACTGTGCATCTCAAACAGTCATCAGAATCCTAAATTAATATACTGTATAGAGAATTTTACCTCACCAAGGTGCGACCAAAAAAGCAGAAAGCTGAGAAGAAACATACGCAAGCTAAAATGGTGCCAAGTGTTTTTGAATAAAGCACTGAATTATTTCCTGCTAAACCCTGGATATCCAGGACCTGGAGTTTTGAAGTCATGACCAGGCAGACCTAGCACAAGCACTGGTCTGAGAATTAAAAAAAAAAAGACATCTTCACTCAAAGGTTGTTTTGAGAAACCAAGTGCATGTTTCTATACATAGCTATTCTCAAATCTTTAAAGCAATAAAACATTGATTTTACTTCCGTTACAATCAAAAAGGCAAAGCAGTACGTTACAGTTTATAAGACTTCAGTTTTTAAGATATCATCATATTTAAAGAATTCAAAACATGACCAAAAATACTGCCCAAATTCCTAAAAAAATATTAATTAAAATGCTAGCCTTGTGGGCTTAACATAAAAAAAAATTATGTCCAGCATCAGCAACATGTTAGAGTAGACATTTATCACAGAAGTATCTGCAAATATGATGCAACAGAAACCAAAAGCAGGTCAGGAGACAAGAACAATTATTCTGTATTTTAAATACAGTCAGTGATAATTCTTAAATTAGAAGATCTTCAAAGGAGTTCCAAGAAGACTACATGCTAGTCCTTGCCACTAATCTTTTATAATCAGTACAGCCTGTAATAGTTTCAAAATTTTTCAGAGAATTTTTCTCTCCCTTGCCAACACAGGGGGGTTTGGGAGCTGAAGGGACAGGATTGGTGGCAGGGGGGTGGTTTGATTGCTCTGACGTCCAGTTTGATACCTGGGTGTAGGTGAGAAGGGTGGGGAGTGAAAGGTTTCTTCTGGTTGGCGCCACTTTTTCTGCTCAGCCACTGCTGCGAGTGGGAGTCACCGTTTTCCTGGTCTGGTGGAGGCATTTGGAGGGAGTTCCCTTGACTCCGCCCCAACTCCACACACTGTCCTTCCGAGACAGAGCAGTCCTGACTGCCTGGTATTGCTGCAGACTCCCTGGAGGCCGACATCATCGGCAGAGGAGCTGATACTCCTCCCCACCCCCCCAACGCTTTTGGACAAAACGATGAGGACAGACTTCCTTGCCAGAGCTCAGGGGTGACTTCTGCAACCCTCCCGAGGTGTGACACCATGTCCTGCTTGTCCGTAAATATAACTGCACCAAGAAGAGCAGGGATAGAACTTAATTCATTTAAAGGTTTTGGTTACGGTGTATATATTAGTAGTTAATAACTGCTATCCTTTAATTTTCTGATTAAAGTCTACTAATTTCAAAGGCTGTGGTGGTTTTGGGGAAGAGGCCCCTTGTCTGGTCCAGATAGACATTTTATTTTGCTTAACCTGAAATATAAATTGGCGCCTAAAGTGGGGCCTGAGCAAAGAAGAATAACAGTTCTTGTGTTAACATGTGCATTGAATTTAGGGTCCATAGGGACCATACTGTACTATATATTTGGTTTTTGTTGGTACAGAACCACGCCGAAAGCCTGGCGGCCTTAGTTCACCTTAGCAAATCCATTAGTAGAACTCAGGCAGCTGTGATTATTATCGAGTTCTTATTTTGGATTTACAGTGTTATGGATTCAATGCTTGTCAGTCTCATCTTCTAACAAGTGTGGGAGAGAAGTCTGTTTACAGAGACATCCTACAGTAACATCAACTTAAGACGACTTGGAAGACTACGGAAGAAGAGGTCATATGTCTGAGGAAGATGGCACTGTTAGAAGTGTTTTTTGGAAGGGACAAGGAACCCAGCAGTGACCCAGACAAGGACAGGTGCATACCAGAGATGTGGTCAAGCCTTTCACACCAGGGGCCAGCCATAAACTCCCATTTCCTGTCATCCATGTATTCAGAGGCAAACCAAGAGACAGTGGGCTTTGTAATGAGCAAACTCAGGATATATGACAGAATGGTCCATGGCCCAGTACAGGCCTGTATCTCTGCTGTAGAAGCATCAGTTGAGAGTCTTGGGGATGAGCAGAGAATTTTAGAGAGGAGATTAAGGAAAGTTTTCAAGTGGCACCAGTGCAAATCAGAGCCTCCAAGACGTCCCCCAGCTAGAGAAAGTGGAGAAACCTCACAAACTGATTGGTGGTATTTCCTGAACAACCACGGAGAAGACATGAGACGGTGGGACAGGCAACCTATCCGTGCCCTAGCAGCCAGAGTACAAGAATTGAAGGACAGTGAAAGAAGGTCAGTAACAGTAAGTGCACTGCCAGTTTCCCATGGAAAGGATCTGACCCACTACAAAGGACCTCTCAAATGTATTCATCAGGAAAGAGTTTTGCTATAATCAAGACCAGTGTTAGAGGGGCCCTGCCTTTAGCCAGGCAGAGGCATGGGAAAACTGTGTCTATTGGACTGTGTGGATCCAATGGCCTGGCATGTCAGACCCACAAGAACACAAGGCTTTGGTTGATACTGGCGCTCAGTGCACATGAATGCCATCAGGACATGTGGGCTCAGAAACTACTGCTATTTCTGGGGTGACAGGGGCGTCTCAAGAGCTAACTGTGTTGGAAGCTGAAGTGAGCTTGACCGGGAGAGACTGGCAGAAACACCCCGTTGTGATAGCTACAGCTGCCCCATGTACCCCGGGCATCGAATACCTCAGGTTTGGGTATTTCAAGGACCCAAAGGGACACAAATGGGCTTTTGGAATAGCTGCTGTAAAGATCGAAGAGGCTGAACAGTGAAATTCATTGCCGGGTCTCTCAGAGAGTCCTTCTGCTGTTAGACTGCGGAAGGTTGAAGAACAGCAGATGCCAACTGCCACCACAACAGTGCATCGTCGGCAATATCAAATGAACTGTGACTCTGTGATGATGCCCATCCGTAATATGATCTGAGAACTGGAGAGCCAAGGGGTGATCAGTAAGACTCACTCACCCTTCAACAGCACCATTTGGTCAGTGCATAAGTCTGATGGAGCATGGAGACTGACTGTGGACTATCGTGGTTTGAATGACGTTACTGCACCACTAAGGGCCGCTATGCCAGACATGTTGGTGTTATAGTTTCAGGTTTGTTTTTTTTTCTTTTCCAGGGAATTTTTCTTCCTTTGCCAACAAAGGGGTTGAGAGGGGATGAGGGGGGCTGCTTCCAGGAAGGTCGTGACTCATTTGCCTGGGACATTCCTTTGGTTGGCTTCCTCTCTCTCGCCATCTTTGCTGCATTAGAGTAGTCACGTGCTTTGCTCTGCTCTGCTTGCATTGCTATATTCTCTTTCTCTCTCGTGTGTGTGTGTGGGTGTGTGCGTGTGGTCTTTGGGGAGGGGATCACTGGTCATCTGGATCCGCCACAAAATCCTGCAGGACACACATGGAGGAGAAGCGCGCGCCCCACCCCCACAGCTGCCCAGAGCAGAGCTGTGGCTTAAAGAGACCTGCACCATCAGAGCTTGGGTACAGAACTCGATTCATATTAAGATCTCAATTACAATTGTTGTTAATTTTGTTCTGTACACACATACATTTGTAGCTAAGAACTGTTATCTTTCCTGTACAATCTCTGATTAAAATCACTTAATTTCTGATAATTTCTGATCCTCGTTATTTTTTTCCTTCCATCCATACTAAGACAGCTGGAACTACAGTATGAACTGGAATCCAAGGCAGCAAAGTGCTATGCCACTATTGACATTGCTAATGCGTTCTTCTCCATCCCCCTAGCAGCAGAGTGCAGGCCACAGAACGTCTTCACCTGGAGGGGTGTGCAATACACCTGGAACCGACTGGCCCAGGGTGGAAACATAGTCCCACCATCTGTCATGGACTGATCCAAGCAGCGCTAGAGAAGGGTGAGGCTCCAGAACATCTGCAGTACATCAACAACATCATCGTATGGGGGGACACAGCCAGAGAGGTTCTTGAGAAAGGAAAGAAAACCATCCAGATTCTCCTGGGAGCCGATTTCGCTATCAAACAGAGGGACCAGCCTGAGATATTCAGTTCCTGGGAGTGAAGTGGCAAGATGGATGTCATCATATTCCGACACAAAGTCATCGACAAGATCAAGCAATGTCTCCACTGATCAGCAAGAAGGAAACACAAGCCTTCCTGGGTTCCATGTGTTTCTGGAGGATGTATATCCTGGAATACAGTCAGATCGTAAGCCCTCTCTACTTGGTAACCTGTAAGAAAAATGATTTCCACTGGGGCCCTGAACAGCAGCAAGCCTTTGAGCAGACTAAGCAGGAGATCGCTGATGCTGTAGTCCTTGGGCCGGTCAGGACAGAACCAGACACAAAGAATGTGCTCTGTTCTGCAGCTGGGAATAATGGTCTTTCCTGGAGCCTTTAGCAGAAAATGCCTGGCTAGACTTGAGGTTGAACACTTGAACTCTGGAGCCAAGGCTACAGGGGATCCGAAGCTAAATACACCCCAACAGAGAAGGAAATCCTAGCCGCTTATGAAGGAGTTTAAGCCGCCTCAGAGGTAATTAGCACAGAAGCACAGCTCCTCCTGGCACCCCGATTACCAGTGCTAAGGTGGATGTTCAGTGGACGGGCTGCCCCCACATATCATGCTACTGATGCTACCTGGAGCAAATGGGCTGCTCTGATCACACAACGTGCCTGTATTGGAAAATCAAATCACCCTGGGATCCTGGAAATCATCACGAACTGGCCTGAAGGTGAGAACTTTGGGCTAGCAGATGAAGATGAAGAAGAGGTGGCACACGCGGAGGAAGCTCCACCATACAATCAATTACCAAAAGAAGAAATACACTATGCCCTTTTCACCGATGGTTCCTGTCACATTGTAGGGACCAATTGAAAATGGAAAGCAGCTGTGTGGAGCGCCACACAACAAGCTGCGGAAGCTACCAAAGGAGAAAGGGGGTCGAGTCAATTTGCAGAGCCCTAACCTGTCCAATTGGCTCTGGACACTGCTGAACGAGAGAAGTGGCCAAGGCTTTACCTCTACACTGACTCATGGATGGTAGCCAATGCACTGTGAGAATGGTTAGACCGATGGAAGAAGGCCAACTGGAACACAGAGTGAAATCCATCCGGGCTGCAGATATATGGCAAGACATCGCAACATGAGTACAGAAGCTGATCATGAGAGTCTGCCATGTAGATACACACGTGCCCAAAAATCAAGCCAATGAGGAATATCACCACAACGAACAGGCACACCGAACTGCACAAGTCAAAGTATCACAGATAGATCTGTACTGGCAGCATAAGGGAGAGGTGTTCCTGGCTTGATAGGCCCGTGATGCCTCAGGCCATCAGGGCAAAGATGCCACTTATAGATGGGCACGAGACCAAGGGGTGAATTTAACTGTGGACGTCATCTCTCAGGTTACCCATGACATGTGCTGCCATCAAGGAGGCTAAGAGAGTGAAGCCCCTATGGTACGGTGGGCGCTGGGATAACTAGAGGTACGGAGAGGCCTGGCAGGTTGACTGTATCACACTGCCGCAGACCCGCCAAGGCAAGCATTATGTGCTCACCACAGCAGAAGCAACCACTGGATGGCTGGAGACATACCCGGTGCCTAATGCCATAGTCTGAAACACCATCCTAGACCTGGAAAAACAAGTCCTGTGTCGACATGGCACCCCAGAGCAGATTGAATCAGATAACTAAGCTGTTCTTGAAATGAGTTCCTTTACCACCTGGGCAAAAGAGCACAGCATTGAGTGAGTATATTATATCCCCTACCATGTACCAGCTGCTGGGAAGGTTGAACGGTGTAATGAACTGTTGAAAACCACTCTGAAGGTGTTGGGTGGAGGTCCTGCCTGACCAACCTGATCTCCTTTTACGACCGTGTAACTCACCTGGTGGATGAGAGGAAGGCTGTGGATGTAGTGTTCCTGGATTTCCGCAAGGCCTTTGACACTGTCTCCCACAGCAGACTCCTGGAGAAGCTGGCAGCCCGTGGCTTGGATAGGAATGTTCTGTACTGGATTAAGAATTGGTTGGATGGCCGAGCCCAAAGAGTGGTAGTGAATGGTGTCTCATCCAGTTGGCGGTCGGTAACTAGTGGTGTCCCCCAGGGATCGGTGTTGGGCCCGGTCCTGTTTAATATCTTTATCGATGATCTGGATGAGGGGATTGAGTGCTTTGTCAGCAAGTTTGCAGATGACACCAAGCTGGGAGGAAGTATCAATCTGCTAGAAGGTAGGAGGGCCCTACAGAGGGACCTTGACAGGCTGGAGAGATGGGCTGACTCCAATAGCATGAGGTTTTAACAAGTCCAAATGCCGGGTTCTACACTTTGGACACAACAACCCCATGCAGAGCTATAGACTGGGTGCAGAGTGGCTGGAGAGTAGTCAGGCGGAAAGGGACTTGGGAGTGCTGGTGGACAGGAAACTCAACATGAGCCAGCAGTGTGCCCAAGTGGCAAAGAAGGCCAATGGTATCTTGGCCTGCATCAGGAACAGTGTGGCCAGCAGGACTAGGGAAGTTATCATCCCCTTATACTCGGCACTGGTCAGGCCGCACCTTGAGTACTGTGTCCAGTTCTGGGCCCCTCAGTATAAGAAAGATGTTGAGATGCTGGAGTGCGTCCAGAGGAGAGCGAGGAGGATTGTGAAGGGGCTGGAGCACAAGCCCTATGAGGAACGACTGAGGGAGCTGAGGTTGTTTAGCCTGAAGAAGAGGAGGCTCAAGGGAGACGTTATTGCTCTCTACAACTACCTAAAAGGAGGTTGTAGTCAGGCAGGGGTTGGTCTCTTCTCTCAGGTGACCGGCGACAGAACAAGAGGACATGGTCTCAAGCTTCGCCAGGGGCAGTTTAGGCTTGATAACAGGAAGAAGTTCTTCACTGAAAAGGTGATTGGTCATTGGAATGCGCTGCCCAGGGAGGTGGTGGAGTCACCATCCCTGGAAGTGTTTAAGGAGAGATTGGATGAGGCACTAAGTGCCATGGTGTAGTTGACAAGTAGGAGTAGGTGTAGGTGTTGGGTCATAGGTTGCACTCAATGATCTCAAAGGTCTTCTCCAACCTTATGATACTGTGACTTTCACACACTGGGATCAGCATCTAGCACAGGCTACATGGTTGGTCAACACTAGAGGCTCCGTCAATCGAGTTGGCTCTGCCCAGTCAGAATCCCTTCCCACTGTAGATAAAGTCCCTGTCATACATCTCAGAAGTAAGTTAGGGAACACAGACTGGGTTAACCCTGCTTCAAGCCAAGGCAAACCCATTCATGGCATTGTCTTTGTTCAAGGATCTGGTTGCATTTCGTGGGTGACGCAGAAAGATGGAGAAACACGATGTATACTTCAAGAGGGTGAGTTGCCCATACTACTGTATCTGTATGCACATATCTGTAAATGTGTATATAGCTGAAATATGTGTGTATATAGTTAAAAGTTTAAGCTCGATATAGGGTGTTGGCATGGAAGAAAAATTCGGAGTGGATAATGTTATGGTTTCAAAATCTTTCAGGGAATTTTCCTCTCCCTTGCCAACACAGGGGGGTTTGGGAGCTGAACAGACAAGATCGGTGGCAGGGGGGTGGCCTGACTGCTCTGAGTTCCAGTTTGATGGCTGGGTGTAGGTGAGCAGGGTGGGGAGTGAGAGGTTTCTTCCGGTTGGCGCCATTTTTTCTGCTATACACTGCTGTGTGTGGGAGCCACCGTCTTGCTGGTCTGGTGGTGGCATCTTGGAGGGAGTTCCCTTGACTCCGCCCCAACTCCACGCACCCTGTGCTGTTCTTCAGAGATAGAGCAGTCACCACTGCCTGGTATTGCTGCAGATTCCCTGGGGGCCGATGTCACCTGCAGAGGAGTTGCTACACAGAGGAGCTCTGGCCTCAACAGATTTCAGGCGTGACTTTGGTGACTGCTGCTTCTCAAGGTGTGACGTTGTGTCCTGCTGTCTGTAAATATAACTGCACCGAAAGGGGCACAGATAGAACTTAATTCATTTAAAGGTTTTGGTCATGGTGTTTCTGTTTGTTCTATTCTGGTTTTGGTTATATACATACATATTTGTAGTTAAGAACTGTTACCCTTTTCTATAAATTTTCTGATTAAAGTCTACTAATTTCAAAGGCTGTGGTGGTTTTTGGGAAGACGCCCCTTGTCTAGTCCAGATAGACATTTTATTTTGCTTAAACTAAGACACAGACCATCACCACTCCTGCTGTACAGTTCCACATAAGCCGCTAGTGAAAAACATCCTTAAAAAACATCACCAGGATCTTTCCACTTATACACTGTGGCACTTAAGTAAAGCATACTGGGAGAAGAAGGCTGACGCACATCTTCTGAATGGAAAGTTAATTAGGAATAGTTATTAAATATATTTATTAGTCTAATAACCTGATATTATCAGACCAAAATAAGAAAGATTAAAAATACATACACACTAATTAAAAATAAATATATGAATCAGTTCTTGTATACTAAAATCAAAGAAAATATGCCTGTTTTTCAGATGACAAGAACTTGGTGTTGTTTTCAGTGTGCTAGTGGGTGAAGTGATTATTAAGCAGTAACAGAAAAATCCACATTATGTTTGTAGACACAACATAGCAGCAAATTACTAGAGTTTGAAATCATCACTTACCAAAATCTACTCTGGTTAGTATGCACTGCATTGGATGGTCAGTTGTATGCCTTGTTGTTGTTGCACCACTTTCATAACAAGTTGCACACAGATCGTAATCGTAGCAAATTAAACACTTGTATCTGCGACCTCGAAAATTTCCTTTTAAACATGCATCACAGCTGACACCTGTAAACAAATAAAATTGCTTTAAAACAGCAATAAATGCACTTTTTTATAAGCAGCAGATTTGTTGCTATTGCTTCTCAACAAATAAAAGGAGTCAGCCATCTCTGACACGCAGCTCATGAAGGACTCAATTTTCAAATGTATTTATCTCTTTAAAAGACACTGCTCTCCCAAAGTTAGGATCTTGAATTCGTGTGAGTAAACTAAGGGCAAACTCAAACCAGCAGAAATGGTAACCAGTAGTTATAAAGCTTCTTCAATCTTACTGTTACCTTTACCTAGTAGTATTGACTAGTAACTTGACTGTTCAGTCAGGAATTCAGGGCCAAGCACTCTAAGAAGCTAAAAAGTATTATGGTTGATCAAGACAAAAATAAACAACAAAAACAAGCGAACCAAACACTGACAAAAATCCACTAGCATTTCAACCTTTAATGTCACACTTCCTAATTCTGAAGAATACCACAACTGTCAAAGGCATTACATGTTGGGTGGAAAGGGTTACAAGGGTGAGGTGAGATCGTGTAGGGAAAAAATCAGGGATACTCAGCCCCCTCAGCCAGAAGATAGTGGGAATGAAGCTCCAGCTGTTTGGGAGGACTTGGTTAGAGACCTTCTTAGCCAATCAGATGCACACAAGTCTATGGGGCCAGACGGGATCCATCCGACGGTATTAAGGGAACTGGCAAAGGTCCTCTCCAAACCCCTTTCTCTCATCTACCAGCAGTCCTGACTGACTGGGGAAATGCCGCAAGACTGGAGACTGATAAATGTTACACCCGTTTACAATAAGGGTTGGAGGGAGGATCTGGGGAACTTACAGGCCTGTCAGTCACACCTCAGTACCAGTGAAGGTCATGGAGCACATCTTGATTGCTATCACACAGCATGCGCAGGACAAGCGGGTGATCAGGCCCAGTCAACATGGGTTTATGAAAGGCAGGTCCTGCCAGACTAACCTGATCTCCTTCTATGACAAGGTCACCCGTTTAATGGATGAGGGACGTGGTGTACCTGGACTTGGGTAAAGCCTTTGACACCGTTTCTCACTGCATTCTGTTGGAGAAACTGGCTGCCCTTGGCCTGGACAGGCACACCCTCCTCTCCTGGGTAAAAACTGGCTGGATGGCTGGGCACAAAAGGTTGTGGTAAATGGAATTAAATCCAGTTGGAATCCAGTCACAAGCAACATTCCCCAGGGTTCACTGCTGGGTCCAGTTCTGTTCAATATCTTTATCAGTGATGTGGACGAGGGGATCGAGTGCACCCTTAGCCAGTTTGCAGGTGATACTAAGCTGGGTGGAAGTGTCAATCTGCTTGAAAGAAGGGAGGCTCTGCAGAGGGATCTGGACAGGCTAGATCGATGGGCTGAGACCAATGGGATGAGGTTCAACAAGGCCAAGTGCAGAGTCCTCCATTTGGGACACAACAATCCCATGCAGTGTTACAGACTTGGGGAAGAGTGGCTGGAGAGCTGCTGCCTGGCAGAGAAGGACCTGGGGGTGTTGGCTGACAGCCGGCTGAACACGAGCCAGCAGCATGCCCAGGTGGCCAAGAGCATCTTGGCCTGTATCAGACACAGTGTGGCCAGCAGGAGCAGGGAGGTGACTGTGCCCCTGTACTCAGCAGTGGTGAAGCCGCAACTCGAGTGCTGGGTTCAGTTTTGGGCCCCTAACTATAAGAAGGACATTGAGGTGCTGAGGCGTTTGCAGAGAAGGACAACAAGGCTGGTGAGGGGGCTGGAGAATAAGCCCTACGAGGAGTAATTGAGGGAATTAGGGTTGTTTAGCTTGGAGGAGGCTGAGGGGAGAGCTCATCACTGTCTACAACTGCCTGAAAGGAGGTTCTGACAGGGTGAGTGCTGGTCTCTTCTCACAAGTCACAAGCGATAGGATGAGACGAAACAGCCGCAAGTTGCGCCAGGGGAGGTTTAGACTGGACATTAGGAAGAGTTTCTTCTCTGAAAGGATGGTCAGGGATTGGAACAGGCTGCCCAGGGAGGAGGTGGAGTCACCATCTCTGGAGGTGTTTAAAAGATGGGTAGATGAGTTTCTTAGGGACATGGTTTAGTAAGGGCATAAGTACAGTTGGACTCGACCTCAGAGGTCTTTTCCAAGCGGATAATTCTATGATTCTATTCTTTCTACTATAGTAAACGCTTTTATTGCCTTGTCAAAGCTTTGGTTTTGTTTTTCATTCTTCTCTAATGTTTACATCAACTGTAATTCAAAAAGTTCATTTCCTTCCACTGCACAACCCCCAAACACTACAAGATAACATATTCCAGTCAGCACAGCATGTCTTTCACCAGATGCCTATCCACCATTTGCCTGTGTTTACTTTACATTTGCAAATACAGATTGAAGAATGTCAGATTAAACTGAATGCATCCATATTAATCTCAGGTTTTGAGAAAAAAACATGCTCTGGAGCACTTTAACTTTGAAGCAGGGAACAAAAGCAAACCACCAACCAAAAGGAGAGCCTGAACAATGTGTGACACAGATTTGGATAGTGAGCATACATTTCTGACTTGCACAAAATGCTACTGACTTTTAAAAGTATCCTTGCATCAAATCCTACTAACCCTGAACCAACCGCTATTCAATGAAAGCTTCTGGTTCACCTTTTTCAAAGCAGTGACTTGGAATGAACAGAGTAAGAAATATCTATTTTAGTCATAGAGTACATTTTCATTATCACAGAAGTGGCTTCCTCAATTTTTTTTCTATTTTGTTACTGCTAAATAAGTACCCACATATACTGCAAAAAGACCTATCAGGTCTAATTAACACCTTGCTGCTCACTGACTAGAATGGTGGGGGGGGTTAATGCAATATTGTTCCACTAGAGGGTAGCACTGTGTCATAAGACTAAGGAGTTTTAGTTCTTTAATTATCAACGTTTGAGTTCTGAAAGTTTCTTCAGCAGTATACCCTTTCAATATCAATAATCTCAGTTTCTCTAGCTTTACATTTTGAGGGAAATGAATGAGAGTTTTTACAGTCCTATTAATAAAATATGTTTTACCCTTCAGTACAAAATTCTTACTACTTTTAGGTGAAGTCGTACCAGGTCTTTATCTAATCCAGGCCAGTGACTTCAGGGAAGATATTACTGTGCAGGGATTTTATATGTAGCATACTGAATAATGATTTCCCTTCCACACTCCACTCCCCCTTGGCTTCCTCAGATACTATGGATAAGCAGGATAATAATAGTAAAAAAACCTCAATAATCTGTCCCAGATAAAAATTATGTGAGAAACTGGAAAGCTCATTAGGGTTTTTTTCCGATGGAGAGTATATGATCAAAGAGAATACATACAGAAATACTGAAATATGTTCCTGCCGCAAACAATGTTAAGCTGCTGAATATCAATACTTTGAATGCATCATTTAGTTTTTAGAAATTTCAGAGAAAAAGCCATTCACTAATCACTATGAAGTCTGCATCTAAAAGTATCCTCACAGTGAAGAGAGCAAAATTTAGCTTTCAAAAGCAGTATTTAATTTTTGTGCTATGCCTAAGAATTCAACTCCTTTTTTTTTAGCAACACATTGAAGACATCGGCTTCATGGGTAGTTTCACCATTTAACATTCCTGTCAGAAGCTAGATGTCAAACCCCCAATCTTCTGGCCTGTAATTCACATACTGTTTTTAATTCACCATTGCTCAGAGTGAGGATCACTGCATTTTTTATTTTTTTAATGCTGAACATAAATACAAAATTAGCCTGTCAATGGCTTCTTTCTCAGAATGAAAAAAACAGTAAGTTAAGCATTTCTTCCTACCTTACATGAAGTACTAAAGGGGTTCAGCCTTCCCCAAGACTGACAGAACTACACGCAAGAGCACTGCTGAATTTCAAGAGGGCCTGGACAAACTAAGGTTTCTACCTTTCAAAAAACCCCACTTAGGCATGCAAGTGAAAACTAAAAAGTTGTGCCGCCTCTTTGGTGGTACAGAAGGTTGCAACATGTGTGCTATGCTTCATTTTGTATTCTGAAGATACTAAATAACACTATGTCTAATATTCATCTGATACATTTCAGTGCAAGATCTTTCAGTGGGTTGCTTTGTTGTTTGGTTGTTGCGGTTTTTTAATAAATTTGCTTGACAGTGGCTATCTCATCTGTAGTCTACTTGCCACACGGCAAGTCCAAGCCTTAAAGCAAAACATCCTATTAAGTGCTTCTTCTAAGATTGAAGACAGGAAAATACATGTCATTAGATAACATTTAAAAAAGAAATGCCAGATGTTTCTTACTTTAATAGTCTCATCTCAATGCCGATTACGGCCTAATTTGAGAGTCTAATTTCTAGGAATAAAAGCTTCTGTTGTTTCTGTGAAAATTTCATCAGGAATTCAGCCAAATCATAGAACTTCGATTTCTTTTTATTTTTTCTCATGTGTGTACTAAAACAGATTGTGAAAACAAATATCAAGAAGACCTACAACTGACCACACTGCATCACCCTTGTACCTCCAAGCACGGAACAGAAAATTCACACACCATGCCCCTGAAGTAACAAAAATGCTCCACACCTTCACACATCCTGTGTGCAACAGGGCTGAACATGCAGAATCTTCCTACATCAGAGTGGAAGAAGCAGCAACCAGACTAGCACGCCTGCAAACAGAACTCGCAGGATTAAAGCTGCAGGTACAGATGATATTGACTTGGAATTGGAAAGAAAGCAGGGATGAAAGGGAAGGAATTAGGCCTATAAACTAGACAGACAAACTAGACAGGCAGAAAAAGCTTTTTCTTTCTGAACAACACTCCTTCCTCTCCATAGTCTGGATTGGAAAGAGATGCCCAAATCCTGTCATCTCCCTGACAAGTTCCATGAAGTTCACTTGCACTGTGTCTGGTGGTACTTATCTAGAGATGGTTTAAAAAGAAAGAATTGAGCAGTAAAGCCAGCCCAGGAAGTTGAAGCCTTGGTCCTAACACGTAAGTATCAGTCAGCCTGCTACCAAAAATTTTTTCCACTTTTGCTTCCACATCCCAAGTTGTAGAAGCCATATACAGAACGGTTTCAGCCACCCAGGGCATCAGGAACAAGCGAATAGTAAGCACTGCAAAACATGCTCAACGCTATGCCAGAATTATGCAGGAGAGAGAGATGGTTTCCCACAGCAACAAGCACCTGCCTTCCCCTTGTCCTTTCGTCCCTGGAATTCCCCAATTCATTCATCTGTCATGCCTTACATTTCTGACACCACCACAAGAACCTCACACAGCCCTCTGCCTCATATCTGTTTCAAATATGCAATAGAATACATGTCTTCATTTCATCCTCGCAGCAGTCAATCCTGTGCACCAAGGCAGTCAAGAGGGGCGTCCCAGACACAAACTAGTATCTGACCAGGTAATTAAACTTACTATCTTAAGGCTTATGTGTAAGAGATGAAATAAAATTGTGCTTGTTAGTTTCATTTTGCTGTTTCTTAAGTTGAATTTGTAACCTTTAGAAATCAGTCCATCCATTTCTATTTGTTTACACAAATTATTTTAATTATGTAGCATTAAAATGAGCCAAAGAACAAGATGACCATTGGAACCATTTATATTTCCATAGAACACCATCTTAAAAAAAAAACCCAAACCACTGAATACTGAAAGAAGTCATTCAATATCTCTTCTCCAGATACAACTTTGTGAAGAAGGCCACAATACCTAAACGTAATAGGTAGGGCTGGTTTTATTCCTTCAAAAAACATACTGAAACACTTACAAAGTACCTGTAGTCCTTCACCACCTTAACCAAAAAATTTCTAAGTAGTCTTACTTTAGGATTTACTGCTCTCACAGGTAGGATCTACACATCTCAATGTACCAATCATATTCCCCAGTAGATGGCATCCCATGACATTTATATAGTGGGTCCAAGAACAAATCTGCCACCATCAATGCAAATATAAACACCAAGTCAACTTTAAATTTTTTAAAATAGATCCCATTAACACTGGTGGTTTCACTACCACCTTAACCGAAAATGGCTGAAAGAGGGAAGTTCTTTTCTTACAGCTCCAAACAGATAACATAAAAGCAAACTATTAAACCCTGTACACACAAACTGTCTTTTAAATATCACCTCTTCCAAAATAACTCCAAACAAAACCACATCAATATAAATTTATTTATCACTATCCAAAAGTCATTGTAAAATTCATTTTCCCCAGTAACAATTCACTGAAAAAGAAGATTCTATGCAAATACTTCTGTAAAAAGAGGTTTAAATTTTGTTCATTTATTCTGACCCAAAATAAACCAAAATAGGTTCTGCACAAGCACGCACAACACCTCAATGGGCTCTTATACCTCAATGGGTATTAAAAATATATTCTGTCTACACAACAGCAATCACTTTCTTCATAAACATTTTACATACAAATCTACAGATTCTTTCACCTCTCTAAATATACTGCTAGAATACCACACACATAGGCCAGAAAACAGCTCTGAAGGCCACTGAAAAAACGATTTTACTAAGAATTAATATATAGCCTAAATGTAAAAAATCTACTTTCCTGACAGGATTGGTGTAATACCTTCCCATTCTCCACAATAGGAAACAAACTTGTCTAAGTTGAATAGAAAATATATACAAAATAAAGCACATCCCTGTGTCAAAATACAGAAAGCAAGCATGAATTAAAAAATGAGCATTTTAACAAGTTCATTCGAGTCACAGGAAACTCATTCATATAAGATGAGAAAGCAGCTGCAGGAGACCAATTCTCAAACACATTTTCAAAAAGTAGCCTACCCTGTTGCTATCTAAATAATTTCATTTAGTAAAAATGGAACTCACCTTTACTGGAGGAGAGCTAATATGTCTGAAACCTCCTAGAATAATATTTGTCATGCTGTCTATCTTCTGTCTTATTATTTTTGCAAGTTACTCCAAACACCACAAAAGAGAAACAAACCACCTTCTCCAGATATGTTAGCCAAAACCCAAAAACCCCTTAATAAATACTAACAACAATCTAAGCAATGTTTTTCAGGCTTCATATCCTTATCTGACTCTTCACTAACTGTTCCTTAAATTCAGACAGAAATCTAGATTACAATTTTAAGTCCTGGCCTCTTGGAGCACAAAGATGTTTTCACTTACTATCAAAGGCTTCTGTGTTTTAAAAAGCTATGATCCTCTCTGAATAGAGTATTACATTTAACATATCTAAACATTCAGAAAACAGTAGAATTCTTAACCTGTCATGAGAACTGATTCACACTGAAAGGTTTTGCCAGATACGTTTACAACTTTTAAAGTAGAACTAGAAACAGTGTACAGTCAAGCAGATTTGGATTTCTAATCTAAAATTTCATATTGTCTCACATGCCTCTTATAATTCAATTAATGCATTTTAATTTGACCATCAAAACCATCACAAAATGAAAGCCTGCTAAAGTACTGTAAATACATTAAAATTATAAACAAAATGCACTCTGATAAACATTTATCAGAGTGCAGAAAGTTTTCGATGTGGCAACAAAGGAAACTGGCACTAGACATGACCTTATTTAACAACTCTGTTAATCTGGAAAATGATGCACAGCATGCGAATTCTATTACAAGAAAAATACTGAGGCAGCTGTAAACAGCAACCAGCACTAGGCTAAATCCTCCATCTTGTACAAATAATGGCAAAGTTTCTCACTTCACAGGACAGGTTGCTGAGTTTCCTCCACGACTGAAGAGACCAGAGAAATACTCAGCTAAGGCAAACATCAACTGAAAGAGAACTGGGCTGGAGGGAAGACCATCACACACAAGTGATTTTTTTTAGGTGCAAGAAACATGAAGAAACACTGACTAAACCCAAAAAAGAAATTAAACATATGAACTAGCACTTCTGTGTTAAGCCCTACAAGAATTAAGGGGTACATTTGCATATTTTCGAGTATTAATTAAGAAGAATGACAAAAAAAAGAAAAAAAATCCAGGAGAACAAGATGCCTGTTCAATCAGGCACAGGAGAGAACTGCATAGTATGGCTCAAATGAGCCCAGTAATTAAAAGTGCTTGAAGACTAGCTAATCTTGGGTCCTTTTCCTAGGAGCCACTGTTTGAAGCATGTAAGAGAAAAACATCAATACTCCTAGCAGAGGCAAAATTCATCAATTTTCCTTGTAAATTCTTACATTTGCAAAAAAGTTTCACAGAAATTACATCACAGAATCATAGAATGGTTTGGGTTGGAAGGGACCTTAAAGCCCATCCAGTTCCAACTCCACTGCCATGAGCAGGGACACCTCCCACCAGACCAGGCTGCTCAAGGTCCCATCCAGCCTGGCCTTAAACACTTCCAGGGAGGGGGCATCCACAGCTTCCCCGGGCAACCTGTGCCAATGTCTCACCACCCTCATTCTGAAGAACTTCCTCCTAATGTCTAATTCAAATCTTCCAATTTAAAGCCATTCTCCCTTGCCCTGTTATTACTCACCCTCGTAAAAAGTCCCTCTCCAGCTTTCTTATAGGTTCCCTTTGGGTACTGGAAGGCTGCTATAAGGTCTCTCCACAGCCTTGTCTTCTGCAGGCTAAGTAATCCCAACTCTCTCAGCCTGTCTTTGTAGCAGAGGTGCTCCAGTCCTCTGATCATCTTTGCAGCCCTCCTCTGGACCCGCTCCAACAGTTCCATATCCTTCTTACATTGGGGATTCCAGAACTGGACACAACACTCCAGGTGGAGTCTCCTGAGAGGGAAGAAGAGGGGGTGAATCACCTCCCTCACCGTGCCAGCCACACTTCTTTTGATGCAGCCCAGGACAAAGGTGGCCTTCTGGGCCCTGAGTGCACACTGCTGGCTCACATCGAGCTTCTCACCAACCAGCACCCCAAAGTCCTTCTCCAAAGGGCTGCTCTCTCAGCTTGTATCGAAACCACAGATTGCTCTGACCCAGATGTAGGACCCTGCACCTAGCCTTATTGAAACTCATGAGGTTCACATAGGCCAACTTCTCCAGCTTGTCCAGGTCCCTCCAATGACATCCCGTCCTTTTGCTGTGACAACTGCTCCACTCAGCTTGGTGTCATCTGGAAACCTGCTGAGGATGCACTCAATCCAGCCGTCTGTATCATCAACGACAGTATTAAACAGCACTGCTTCCATCAATATGGACTCCTGAGGGAGTACAGCTTGAGTGTCTGGAATACACGCTCACCAAGCTTTACTTCCTTTTGTACCATCAGACTCACTCCTGGCCCTCTTAAACATCCCCCAAGTATGTTTTTCTCCTCTGCAGCAAGGGGAAGAGGGAAGATTCAGCGCAGGCAGCAATGCAGGAAGTAGGCAGTACTGATTGAGCAACCACAGAACTAGAAGTGAAAGACAAGTTTTCATGCAGCAAGTGTCCAGCTCTCATAATGCCTTATGATGGATTACAAGATGTCTCACGATAGCTAGGACTTGCACAAGGTGGTCTGGAAATACAGAGACTTTTCATGTAACGAAAACACATCTACAAAGCAGCTGGGAGAGGGAGGAAAGAACAAATGGTTCGCCTCTTCACTGAAGGAAGTAATGATGTCTGATACAAGGCAGACAGCCATACCTAGATTCCTCCCTATCATCCAACCAAGTTGACAGAGAGGAGCACAAGAACACTTTCAAACTTAAAGCTTACTTTCAAAACCACCATTTGGAATGGCACTACAATGTCATACAAGGAATTTATCTTTCCTTAATACCACAAGAGGTCTAGGAACTTTTTTAAACTACTGAGTTTCTCTAAGCCCAAGACACAATGAGAATGTAGATTTATTTTTAAAAATGGACATAGGAGGTTAAAAACCTGCAATATATTCATTTAAGCAGTAAGACTAATGTTCTACCCTGGGCTTTCTCAGACACTTTTCAAACTATGAACATATACAAAATGCCTTGGCAACCACTGTTACTCCCACCCTTTGTTACAGAAAACAGCTTCTCAGGCTGATAACATGCTTGCAGAAACTACAATTGGTTATGATGCGAAAGCTGTAGCAGGGAAGTGCTGTGGGAAATGCAGTCCCCTAAAACAAAGAAAGGTTTCATGCCTACTTCAGTCAGTCTTTTGAGTTTGTCCCCTTCCAATTCTCGATGGCACACACTTCTTTGCTAATGGCACATGCGTTCCCTGTATGGCAACCTAGCCATTTGCCAGCCATTACCAAATGCCCACCTTCCTCTTTCTTCCTCTTATTAGGAAGAGTTTTGTTTAGCTTTATTACTGGTAGTTTCCTTTTTCTTCTCCTCTTCTACCACATATGCGTAAAGAACCAAAGTTATTAGAATGTCAACTTCCGAACACTTCCTGACAGTCCCATCCATACTTTATACATAGATCCAACTTACTTTCCAAAAGAATTTACTAACCACACTATTTGAAAACAAGTCAGGTCTCTTTCTTAAATAGCTTTCAATCTACTACAAAACACAAAAAGCCATCACTGATTTACAGATCACAGTTTATAAGTCTTCAGCACTTAGTCATTTTACTGTAATTAGTTCAATCTCTTAATTTTTATTTTTTTTTTAATTTAAGAAAAATCACAGAACACCAGGTTACCAGAATACCTCAAAGATCATCTGGTCCAACCCTTCTTGACAAAAACACAGTCTACACGAGATAGTGCAACACCACGTCCAGCTGAATCTTAAAAGTGTCCAACATTCAGAATTCCACTACTTCCCTGGGCAGATTATCCCAATGGCTGATTGTTCTTACTGTGAGAAAATGTTCTCATGTCCAATCCGAATGTCCCCAAGAGTAACTTGTACCCATTAACTTTTGTCTTGTCCATGTGAGTCCTTGTAAAATGGGAGTCTCCATCTTCTTTGTAGCCGCCCTTTAAATACTAGATGATAAGGTCTATCCTAAGCCTTCTTTTCTCAAGGCTGAACAAAGCCAGTTCCCTCAGCCTTTCCTCACACAGCAGGCTTCGTAATGCTCTGATGATCTTTGTGGCTCTTCACTGCACCCTCTCCAGCCTGTGCACAAGTTTTCTGCAGAGCAGGGACCAAAACTGAACATGGTATTCCAGGTATGGTCTGACAAGCACCAAGTAGAGTGGATAACGATTTCATCACCTCTGTTGGCGATGCCCTTGCTGATGCAACCCAGCAACCTGTTAGCTTTCTTCACTGCAGCAGCAGCACACTGTTCACTCATATTGAGCTGTTTTAGAAAAGTATTTCTGCTCCACCCTGTCCTGATTCTCAGCAAAAACACTACAGAACTGCATTTTTAATCCAACATACTAAAAAGGAAAGCATTGCTTTGGACAACTATAAAAAAAAAAATTCACGTCTGTCAAACAACTTACCATGAGAAGAATTTACTGTAGAAAATACGAAATATAAGCTTATCATTGTAACTATTATTTTTCCCATAAAATCCTAATCATATTACGAAATTTAAGGACAGGAAAGGAGAGTTCATTTTTATTCCTGGAAATTAAAGCAGCCACGTACAACTTCCAAGAGAAAAAACAATCTCTACTTTTATCTGTATAGAAACAGAAAATACATTCAGGTCAGTATTTAGAGAATCTATTATCAACTGGAAGAGGAAACAACTCTGAACAAAGCAATCACTGCAATTTCAATGTAACCATTTTGTTGCACTAGAAATATTAAAAGACAGAATAAAGACCAAAAAACAGAGGGGTTCTTCTATCCTGCTACAACCTGTATAACTCAAATCTTCATGTTAAATTTTAAAGAAGAAAATTGCCAAGTCAGACAGGTACCACAATTCCCATCACCTTGCTTCAGACAAAAGCCACCTGCAGACCCTCATCCTTACTCTGAATAGGAGACAGTCAGTCATTCAGCATTGCTCCTGAACAGAACATTCAGAGCTAAACATCAAAACTCCTTTGAAAACTACATTTGCACAAAGGATCAACAGCCAGATGAAACAACTGATTAGTAACCTAATCTAATGATTGAACAACTACAAAAAACCAACCAGCTCTACATAATTATAAGAATTTGGAAATAGAACTTTTTATCAAAACAGGAAAAACCCTACCTCCCTTCATAATTCAAGAAACTAGGAGAGGGAGCATCAAAACCCATTATACCTCATTACTTCTTAGTATAGGTTCAGATGCCAAGCTGCTGCTTCAAAATGCATGAAAGAGTATTTTACAGATAAGGGAAAAATCAATTGTACAAACAAAACTGACAGATCTTCACAGGAAGAAGTTTTTAAGTGATCTGCCTATTAAAGAAGAAAATTAAAAAAAAAGCTCAGAAAGATACTACTGAAGAAAACCTCGACAGTGACACTGTGGAAGGTGGAGACTGTTTTACTTTAATTTCTGCATTTTGGAAGCACAGACATAGTGCATCCATAACAATGAAAACTACAACTTTTTCTTTACACTTCTTTACATTACAGACTAACTTTTAAGATTTGTTTCCCACTGGACTCCATTTGTATTCCACACAGAAAGGCAGTTTTCACCCACTGAACTGCTGAGCTGTTTCATCTCAGATGTTTATGAGGAAAACTACTCACCCTCATACTTGCATCTTCTGTAGTTACGACCTTCTTTAAATACATAAATATTTTTAAGACTATCTCACTGCAAACTGTCTGAAGTTTGATTTGGGAATGCATGTCAAACATGCAAACCAGTTTTACCACAAAAACAGCACAGCCTCCTAGTCTTCTGATACCCATAAATGAGGCTGGATCTCAGTGTGAAACCATCCATCTACCCTGGCAGTCTTCAAGGTGGGATCACTGGGGAGCAAGGATGAAGAAAGACCTTCAGCCCATTCAGTGGAACAGAACGTTCACATTCCTGGTACAACTTTAAGCCAACTGTTACTTTAACAGGTTTTCGGAGCCCTTTATCAACTGCTACAACACACTAGCTCCTACAGGAAATACGAAGCATTTAAGAACTTTCCTTCCAGACTCCTCTGCATGTGCTACAGCTGGCAGCTGCTTTACTTCACTGATACACCTCTAAGCAGAGCAATGAAACTCAGAAGCAATTCAGCACTTCATACCTTCCTAAAGTTTACAGGTATGACACTGCACCTGAAATACAGTCCACATAAAATATACATTCCAGGCAGAGTTTTCAACTTTTTTTTAGATTTGCAGACATCTTTCAGTACAGGTAACAGACCCATACACAGGGTACATTTAGAAGGTGCCTTACAATTGTTGCAGGAGGAAAACTTTAAAAGATTCACAACCCTATTACTTTCACGCAACTTATGTAGTCTTCTTTAGCCCTAAGGTCTGCTTTGTCTTACATATAGGTTGTCAGTTCATTCAAAATATTTCCTACTGCAGTATAACCCTTTACAATTGGTGTATGCTGCCAAGATCTCCAAACACTTAGCACTATGAAAGAGTGGGCAGGCCGTGTCATCTTACAGATTAGGGACATTTAATGAAATGTCATATTACACAAGTTTATATAAAGTGTCTGCTTTCTTCAGAAGCATTATTTTGTAAAAAGGGATGATAGAAGAAAGGAAAGAGGTTTGGAAGAAGCTCAACACAAAGTATAATGCAAGCACACTACTACAAACAGTATTCATCAGCTGCTGACATGAAATATTTGCTCTGAAAAATCCACCACGGTATTCTTCAAAGCTAGTATCTGCAGTCTTGCATCTCAATCAGTTCTCAACCCAAACTACTTTATTCTTGCCTAGATAACTGTATTCTGGCATGTAATACTCAATAATCCACTCCTTTAGTCTTCTTGTTACTTTCCTTGAATCCCTAATGCTTCTAGGACAAAAATATTAACTGAGCTTTGAGGTATGACACCTCCCAGTAACTGGCTCCAATACTTAAGAGCTGGATAATATCACAACAGACTACAAAACAACTCCAAAACCTATTAAAATCCTTCATTTGTATTATTTTTTTAATGTGACATCATCAGTTAAACTTGAGAATTTGCAGATCCTCTGTTTCTAAATAAACTTCAGAATTACCCAAGATTGTTATCTACACCAATCTCTGCCACTACACATTTGACTAAAAGCAAACAATTACTCTAAGGAATCTTCACTTACAGAGCCACTCCCATATAAGCAGTTCCACAACAAGGAACACTTGGTAGGCCATCAGATCCTGCCTGGCAATTCACAGCCATATCCAGAAACAACCTGGGAGACGATACCTGCAGACCACAGCATCCATTCTTTCTGCATTCAGGAGGGCAAACAGGTTTAGTCACCTTTGCAGTTTTCCAAATTTGCAGGTAACCAATGGACAAGAGAGTTGGAAAATTTATCTGACCTCCTCCTGAGTCCAGACACTGTGCACAGCTTCTACTCCATCTTCTTATGTATAAAAAAATTGGTCATGGTTTACAGCAGAAGTAATTGACTTCCATCTGTACAGTCAGAGATCAAACTACACTTACTGACATTTTCATCTTATCAATACAAATGATAGTACAGGTATGGAATTAAGATTCTCTGAGCTATCTTATACATAGTCAGATTGAAAAAAAATGTCAGTCATGACAGAAAGCTTTGCATTCTCTACAGCTTGCTTTTGCAAAATCCAGATGTCTGTCTTCAGGGACATCCTGAATTCTCTTTCCCAGTCTTACCTGATCTTTCACAGCTAGGATCAGGGAGTCTACTCTGGACATCTGAAAAATAATACTAATAATAGTTCAGGTGCTGAAATTAGTGGCCTTATTTGCTTTTAGAAAGTAAAGAGATAAAGTCAGAACAAACTTTGGAAACTGCAGAGGTAGCACTATGTCTGTCCAGCTATGACCTGTGTTCCACCACTACTACTCTTGTTGAAGCTGCTCTCATAGACCAAATTTCTCCAGTGAATCGCAATGTTCTTACTCCAGAAATTTTCCACTTGCAGAGACGATCCAAATGTCAGCTTTCACTTCGATATACACATACCACCTGCACACTACACACCATTTGTGCAAGGCACATCTCATCGTTACTGCCTATATTAAAAGGATATCATAGACTCATAGAATCACTAGGTTGGAAGAGACCTCTGAGATCACTGTGTCCAACCATGCCTGTCTCCCACTATACCATGTCCCTAAGAAACTCATCCACCCGTTTTTTTAAACGCCTCCAGAGATGGTGACTCCACCTCCTCCTTGGGCAGCCTGTTCCAATCCCTGACCACCCTTTCAGTAAAGAAATTCTTCCTAATGTCCAGTCTAAACCTCCTCTGGTGCAGCCTGGAGCCATTTCCTCTGGTCCTATCGCTTGTGACTTGTGAGAAGAGACCAGCACCCACCCTGTCACAACCTCCTTTCAGGCAGTTGTAGACAGTGATGAGCTCTCCCCTCAGCCTCCTCTTCTCCTAGCTAAACAACCCCAACTCCCTCAGATGTTCCTCTCAGGGCTTATCCTCCAGACCCCTCACCAGACTCATTGCCCTTCTCTGGATGTGCTCCAGCCCCTCAATGTCCTTCCTGTAGTGGGGGCCCAAAACTGAACACAGTGCTTGAGGTGCGGTCTCACCAGTGCCAAGTACGGGGGCACAATCACCTCTCTGCAAACGCCTCAGCACCTCAATGTCCTTCTTATAGTTAGGGGCCCAAAACTGAACCCAGCACTCGAGTTGCGGCTTCACCACTGCTGAGTACAGGGGTACAGTCACCTCCCTGCTCCTGCTGGCCACGCTGTCTGATACAGGCCAAGATGCCCTTGGCCCTCTTGGCCACCTGGACATGCTGCTGGCTCGTGTTCAGCCGGCTGTCAGCCAACATCCCCAGGTCCTTCTCTGCCAGGCAGCAGCTCTCCAGCCACTCTTCCCCAAGTCTGTAACGCTGCATGGGGTTGTCATGACCCAAATGGAGGACTCTGCACTTGGCCTTGTTGAACTTGCAATAATTCAAACATTTCCTTTGTTGAAGTGAAAGGGAGGTGATGGTATCTGAGCACAAACAAGCCTTTGTGCCCATACCATAGATTTCTTCAGAGCTAATTTCATTCTACCACAAAATAAAGTCCAACCAACAAAGGTTTATAGTCAGACTCCCAGCAATTTCAAATTCATTCCAGATAAAAACTAATTTCTAAGCATGTACGGCTAATACACACATAAACTGGTAAGCTATGCAATAAACATACCACCAGAAAAACTGAACATTGTTTGGAAGTAAAGACAGTAGTTATTGACAATCACACAAGAAGTCCTTTCATGACTATACCCTAACACACCTCCAACCCTTAAAATCTTCCGTGACCTATTGCTGCTGCAGCCAGGATATTTGAGATAGGTATCCAGAGAATATCACCTGTTTCACAGCTCAGAGCACTGCTCTCTAACCAGCCACCTCCATGATGCCTCCATTCAGTCTCCAAGTAATTCTAACGTTCTTCTAAGCCCATGCCCAGGTGTTCACTTAGAAGCTGCCATGAAGTTCCTGCTGTACTATCAAGCATCTGCAGAGCAACTCTGTTGGTCTGTAAAGGTGCAGAACTCATACTGTAATTTTGAACCAATTTCTGAATAAGAGCGTGCCAACAGAAATCACCTTCAGCCAAGAACACTGGCTGCTTTAGTATCACTAAGCGAGGGGCGTCAAACTCAAGGCTCCTACTGTTCTTCTGCTTCTGCAGTGTAACACACATCACACACGTAACCAGCACGCTGGCAGGAGCACAGGGGCAAGGAGCTCGGTGCTGCCACTGGTAGAAATGAGATGCTGGGCTGGATAAAACATGGTGAAGGGCTAGATTCGACAGGTTGCGATTTGACACCCTTGCAATAAGCTAAAAGAACCAGGACCTTACATATGATTTACACTAGGAATTAATTGGTACTGAAGTTTTGTAAGTAATGACTCTCCTCAATAAATAACTAAAGAATCCACCAGTCATAACCTATAATAGCAAGTAAAATTTTCATTACTAAAGCCACCGTCTCTCATCCAACAAACAAGCAAACAAATCCCCCACAACTCCATGTCTAGAATTGGTCTGAGACACCACTGCCTAAAAACACCTTCAGAAATAGCTATTTTGTGTAATAAGCATGGGATCGTTGTGCTACCAAGCAACACTAGAGCTTCGCTTTTCAAAGAAGCTTACAAAGACAGGAATTGAACTTCTACTGCACTTGAACCCAAGGTGGCTCCTCAGAATGCCCAGGCGTTCCTGACAGTTCCACCCTTGGGCTCTGTAAGGAGGAAAGTAGGAAAGGGAAAGCACAGCAAGGGGAAGGAAGAAGAAGGACAAGGAAACGAGAGGGTGAAAGAGATCCAAGACAAAAATAAGGAAAGCAAAGAAGAGAATTTATCCTACCAGAGACAGCACCTCTTGTCAGTCAAGACAAGAAACATTGCCTCCCAAAAAGAATTTGGCACCAGGAAGTGGCAGAAGTGATGGGGGAAGACCAAATCTGACCTGAGGCAAGAAAAAAGACATGGAGTTATGATTTTTTTTTTAAACTTTGTCTGTTGCTTCATCTTACTTTTGCATATTACTTTTTTAAAAAATGTGATTTTTTTAGGAGATAATGTCTGTCTTCAGCTGGATTTTATCAGTGGGATGACCCAAATCAAATGCAGAACAGGTTCAACAGTATTTTGATAAAAAATCTGAAATTCTAAGCAAATAACTGAAACAAGAAACAAATATAAAATACTCTAGGGAAGCTGTATGATGTGATAGCCACAAACAGTATATGCCACTGAAACAGTCCAATGAATCAAAAACGTGGAAGAATGGACTTGGATCTATGAAACTCACTGCAATGGAGTACAATACCCCTAATTCCTATATTTAGGAGACTTTCCCCAAGTGTGCCTCCCGACAAAATGTAAAACCTCTACTTGACATCCTACATGCATATGGGAAAAGTTTCATGGTCTTCTGCGTCTGGGTTCCCTGTTTAATTGTAATAAAAAAGCTTTACCCAAGTCTCCAACTAAAAATGGGATGATTTTTAGAGAGCTTCCTAGAAGAACCAAATAGCAACCATAGCAGAAAGAATTAAAAGTCATGAAATTCACTGCAGGGTGACAAATGAGCAGTAAGAATACAAATTCTAGCAAAAAGCAAATCATAGACTAAGTTGAAAATAAATACTTAAATATTTTAATATTAAAAAAATAAAAAAGTTTCATCAATCAAATCCACCCTCCCCCTAACACTCTTTCAAATACATTCTCAGAACAAACTTGGGGAGCAAAGGAATATTTTTTTCCAAATATGTTGGAGGCTCCAGTGAGCTGTATCTCCACTTAAAAATTAATTCCTAACTAGAACCAATGGCTTCAAGGGGATGAAATCAAGCCATCACCTGCATACACCTTTCAAATACAGGTTTGAGACCTATGGACAAAGAAAAGTTATGCGAGTAATAAAAATTATATTAAAGTTTGAAGACACTTCTGTGATCATGTCCCACAGTTTTCAATTGGTATAGACCTCATTTACCAACTTAGTAAATATCAATAAGCCAAATAAAACTTTTTTAAAAGCCCTAAACTCAAACCTTGAGTTTACCCATGTATACTCTAAAATCGTGAAGCTAGTGAGCTTGTCTCTGTGCTCCCCATTGAATTCAAAATACTTCATTGGTCATAATTAACTGTAACAATGCTAGGTAGAGACAAAAATGTGGATAACTGTAAGGGCCACAGGTACAAGAAATGACAGGAGTTAAGTTCAAACCAGATGTCCAGATGATGTTTCAGGGAAACGTGTAGGAACCAAATGGGACATAAAATTTGAGATACTTGACAGCCAAATTTGAATGTGAGATAGTTAAAGAGACCTAGAGTATAAAGTTTGAGATAAAATTTAAAGCTTTAATTGTTTAATTGGGATACCAGGTAGCCTTAAGAACATTCACTGAAAAAAAATCTACACAATCTCATTACATACTGTATGCACTTGTTTCTGTCAGCCTCTTGAATTCATGAAATATCTTCTCCATGTACTCGGAAAGGGAGATTACAGACCTTTAAGCAAATGACTACTTTCTTTCATATTCCCTCTCCGTAGCAGCATTTATGAGGTAAAGATCTTTTCAATCTCCTTCCATGCACTAATTCCCCCTCACTTATGTCCTGAGCCACTAACAGCACTAGCTTAGAGCTTTCTGAACTCAAAGTGCCCTAGCTCCTTACAGTGACTTATAATGCTGTTTCTGTATGGAAGAGCAACACTGCTGCCTACAGTAAGCTTGCATATATCTTCTCCATTATCACTTCATTTTCAGAACCTACAGCCACTAAATCAACCCTTCTATTCTAAATCCTGAGGACGAAAAGAATGCATTACATGTGGAAGATTTAGTCCCAGAGACTCCAGGAACAAAAACCATGAAAATTCACAACCTTGCTCATACTGAAATACATGTATCCCAGTATAAATCCACTATCAGAATCCATAGGAAATGCAATTTAACACAGTTACACTCCTTTCTAGAAAAATACTACTTCACTCTGGGCACCACGGCATGTAGCGTTCAGTGAACAGGAAGTCTCTATTTGTTTTAGCACCACTGGTCAATCTCAGCATTTATCACACACTTTGAAAAAACTGCATTGACTATGGATTTTCTCACTGCCTTTTCCCTGAAAGCATTGTTCTATAAGCAGCACAAAATTGAGTTAATTATCTTTAACATCATGCCTCAGAAGTACCTTCCTTCTCTTGAAATTGAGGTAAAACAAAGCATGTAAAGACTAAAACTTCAAATCTGAGATGCCAAAGGATGGATTTTTCAGAATCTTTTATTTTCTGGAGTTTAAGTGCTTTTTTCAAAGCATATCACTGATTTACTACAGGTGCAGTTGTGAATGCTCAGATCTCAAAATCCCAAATCAGGCCTTGACCACATAAGGAACAAACCGCTGGAAGCCACCTGTGAATTCTTGATACAGTGATTTGCCTAGTAGTTCACATTAACTGTGCAGCAAAGGACAGGAGGGTTAATCAAACCATTGACAAAAAAAATCTGCTGTGAACACCTCGACCGTCCTTTCTTTCTGTAATGCCTCTACTTGCTCATTTGCTTGCTATACATTCCCAGACACAGAACAGTGGTCTAACATACAAAACCCTCCTGCACACCCCAGAGGAAGCAGGGGTGGTATGGAGTAGATAATCACACAATGCAGATACACAAAGACGGTTGAATTAGTGCAGTCTGTGCAACCAAATTCTGGCACATCCCATCTCCTGGCTGTCGCCCTTCAAATCTGCTGCTGTCCTTTTTTGTAGTAACAACAATAAAGATGCAATCACAAACAGTGACACCCCAAGACTTCTTCAAATGCTATCAGTAATGGCAACATGAAAAGGTACGGGAAAAGCTTTCTTTTTATTTAACAGGCACTGATTTATTTGTGCAGTTCTGCTCAAGCAACTTCCATGGATGTCTAAACATCCCCTGTATCCGTTCTAGTTCAACTCTTACTTCCAAACGTTTGTTCCTTTAATCATTTTCTCTTTTTACCTCCAACCAGCAACATTAGAAGTAACACAGCCCTGTTACAGCTTTTCTGCTTAAGACAGCAACTATCAACCTTTCAACATTGATCATTTAAACATAAGATTTTTCACTTGTTTCTGAAAGAATGTTCGACCCATGGTATCACTTCTTAGCACAAACCTGAGAGAAAAAATGGTCTCTACATAAATTTTTGGAGGACCCTGCTCACAGACTGTGCAGGTGCAGCAGTATATTGGTTCTCACAGTACGTTTCTTAAACCTTCAAGGCCAGAAGCCTTTTTTTAAAAATGTAAACCTAGCTTCCTGCAAAACAGTAAATACTGTGCCATTTAGAATATCACTGACGTGTCCAGCTCTTTTTATTATTATACGATTTTTCAGTTTCTTACTGAAAGCAAACAACAGTCTAATAATAAGTTACTGCGTTACAGGATTTCTAATCACACTTGCAGCTGTTTAAATTTAACATTTGTGTCCTAAACATAGGTGATACTGCACTACATCTGTAATAATATGCATTAATATCTTACTATAGAGTAAGACTAAAACCAGCATGAAATAGTTCTATGTATACAGTCAAAAAATGCTTTGTCAGAGTCAAATATCAGTGCAAATTCAAAAAACTCCCGAGTTTTATGTTACATGTACAATTTAATCTATTTTCTACAAATGGATGTAAGTAGCAGCAACATAAAAAAGAATCTGAGATTATTCTGTATTGTAGACCAGCAAAATTCCATGTTTGGAGAAGACATAAGTTAAGTATTAAAATGCATCAGAAGACAGCAACTTATAACTGGTCTCACAGATGCATATTACATTATTAAATGCAATACTTCACTAACACTGTGTCTCATGTACTTTGTATGAAAACTACATTGTCTTGTTATCTAAATTAAGAGCTTTATACTCAAAACCAGATTAATTCAGCACTTAGTGGGCAATTCTGTAACTGACATTGCATGAAATATTATTTCTAAATATTAATATTTCCAAATATTAGTGTTACTTGTCTTGACAGAAATTCATAGTACCCTTCTGCAGCTCAAGTATTGTACTGCCACTGGATAACTACGAGGGGCAAAAGCTAATCTTGCTTTTAATGTTTTTGAAAAATGCTGTTACATATAAAGTTTTATTTATGTTTAGTATCATGATCATACAGAAAATGTCATCAGCCCAGACTTCCAATCTGTTTATTGTACAGCTAGAAGACCAGAGCTAACATTACCCTCACATTACCCCTTGTCAAGTGGTTAGTAGGTATTTAAGTGTGGCTCTAGGATTTCTTGAATTTCAAAAGACCAAGTTCCATGTATTTCTTTTTAAGATGTAGTTATTTACCCTGCAACCACAAATAAGCATTTGATTTAAAGATCTCTACACAAGACTTTTATACACACACAGGGAAGACAAAAAAAAAAAAAAAAAAAAAGAAAGAAAACTGACACTCCAGCTCCCTCAAATACAAGAAGCCTGAAGCCAGCAGAGAACATCTGTGAATTCCACATGCTCCTGACAGTCACCGGTCTCCCCTCCTGACTTTGTTACCACCATGGCTTGCAACTTTACTTCAGGTGGGACCAGGATTAACTGGAGAGTTTTGCTCATTAATAAGAAATTACGACCTATGGGCACAGTCAGAAACAACCACCACTTGCATTGCTTGCAGCTCCTGGAAGCTTAAAGAACACATCCCTTAGTGCAATAAAAAAACTAGTTATGGAACTGGGGCTCCGAGTCCAGTGCATGAGACCAAGATTCAAGCAGTGCAGACAGTGTGGCACTTGGGAGCTTTCTGGAGCTGCAGGGTCTAAGGAACCTGAAGCTAGGCCCTTGTATGACCAGTAACGCTGCAGCACCCTGGCTTCAGTATAGAAGCCACAAAAAGTGGTCTTCTAAGGATATTCCCGGAAGTCATGATTCTATGTTTTTCTTCTGTTCTGGGTGGTGTCTACTACCATGCGAGAATCATTACTAGATGCATGTCCGCAGAAAGAAGATCTGCAATATCCAAAATACCTTCTGGTATACTTTCTGGAGTACAAAAATGCAGGCAGTCAAATACTACACCACCACACACTGCTCAATAGAAGTGCTAATCCAGAGAAACACAGCGTGTTACTCCTATAAAGGGAGCAACATGAAATCCAAGACTGGAAGATGACCTCAAGTTGCACTCCAGAAAACCAAAGGCAGAGGATAGCTAGTCACTCAACACCAAATCTCAAAGCAAAAATGGTTTTGAAAAATTAGAAGCGACTAGCAACAGAAAGAGGTGGATAAACACTAACAGCTACTTCTGAGAGTAGTAGCCAAAAACTCTCTTAACTACTGAAAGAACATTTCAAGAAAAAGCAACAATAATGCAAGTTCTAGTTGTGCTCATTTTCCTGTATGGAAAGTGAGGAAAGTGAGAAAAGTGAGTCCAGAGCGCACGCATGAAATGAAAGCAGAGTGGAAAGGCAACTTATGGTCAGACTTTTTCTGAAGGATAACAAAATATCTCTTTTTTTAATACAACCAACCAACCAACTGTATTCTATGGATTATTACACCAAAGCAAACAGCCAAGAAATGCCAATGGAAAGTAAGCTTAATTCTCCATAAGATTCTCCATGGCCCATTTAAAGTCTCGAGACTCTGGAATTCCAGCTTCTCCAGCATTTACCCTTCCAGAGACATCTTGTCCCATTGTAAAACTAGTACAGCATCCAGATTTTGTCAAGAACAACTGAATTCTGTTTCTAACTTTGAGGATGGATGGTTTTGAAAGGAGACACGCATGCAGAAAAGATAACACTTATTAAACATGCTTAAAAGTTTGCTTTTTCTCTATACCATGTTCTTCCAAGACAGTCCTTCCCATATTAGTCAAATTGAATTAAAAACTGTCAGCTGTGAATAACACCGTACAGGTCTGAAACAAGAATTACTTTTTAAAAAATATTTAATTTCTAAGGATTTTCAGATTTCCAACAAAATTAACACTGCAAATGTCTTTTCCATGAAGTTGGAAAAGAACATCTCCCATAGAGACCTAAGTTATTCTAACTCTATGACTGAAATTGACCAAAATGTGAAGTAAGGGAAGAATCACTGAGAAATTAACACAGTACTTTTACACTTTCATTCACATGCACATGTGTGTTTACACACATCTGAGGAATCTACATCCACAACACAAAATTACCAAAACTCACACTCACTTATCAGGAAAGACAGACAATTATGTCCAATTTTTCCAACTACGCATGTCTAGGAAGCACAAAAACTGATTACTTCAGAAAGAGAACATTAAGTCTCTTTTCATTAACCCTCACTCCTTCTAAAAATATGAACAAATATCCTAGCAAGGGACAAACACCCAACAGAAAAATGTATGATACAGCCTCCATCAAAAACATACTTACAAGGAAACCTACTTTCAAGTTCTCTCTGTCTTAACAAAAAGGCTGGTCCATGACTAAAATGTCTTTTTCGCAAATACCACATTTTATCAGCCCTTGCACTTACCTCTGAAAAACAGTAGAGAACAACACATAAAATCACTTCCATAACTTTACCCTGTTCAAGCTAGAAAAGCTTGTGTTCTGCTACTGTACTTTAAAGAGAGTTATTGCGGCTACATGCACCACAGCAGAGACTTACAGACTGCATAGTTATCATGTCACTAACAACTTTGTAATTGATGGTCATTTATGCTCATTTCATTCATTACTGTTAGAAACTGTATCTTCAGTTGTAAACAAATCCAGCACTTCTATCCTCTTGGGAAAGAAAGTATTTAAAAGTGGGAGGGAGGGAGAGAATCTGGTGCCCCTACTAAATTTTAAGTTAAAAAACCAGCCCCTTATGCACTGAGGAAAAATAATAGCACAAATAAGAAGTCTGCAAAATATTCGTGACAGCACAGTGAAAATTCATCATATATATATCAGTATCCAACACTAAGCTATCAATTAGAAGCCAGCATTATTAGCCACAAATATTGAGTTCTCCTGTGTTTCTGTCTAAACATTTCAAGTTTAGACATAACAGAGAAAGGAGAAATTAAGATGAATAAAGTAGAGACAGGTGTTAAATTAAGCTTCTAACATGGCAGAACGTTATCCTTCCAGGTCCCAAACCCTTGTTTTACAAGCATTTTAATACCAGTCCAAGCACCTTACCCACTGGTAAGAAAAGACAAGAAAATCAAGTGACTTTCTCTCCTGTTTCCACACTCGCCTCTTCCTCCTGAAGAAACTCCCTCCTTACCTTCCACCCTTCTCTCCATCCTGCTCCCGTTAACTAATTCCTAGCTATTCACCAAACTCACCCCGGGGCGGTAAACACAGCGGCACCAGGGCCAACACACAAATTTCTCTGACGGCCTCTCTTCAAGTGTGCCCCAAAATCAGCACTGCTGCCCTCTGCCACAAGGCAAAACAGAGACAAAACCGGGCAGCTCCGGGGGCCTACGGGCACACAGCCTGCCCCTCGCCCCCGGGGCGACTCCCGTGGGCCCGGGCCCGCTCCCTCAGGGGGCCTGCCTCCTCTCGCCGGGGAGCCAGGCCGTCCCGCCCGGGCCCTGGGCCCGCTCCCCGGGGGGGCCGGCTCCTGTCCATGGCCCCGGGGTCCTCTCCACGGTCCCCAGCCTTGGGCCCGCTCCCCGGAGATCCAGGCCGCTCCTCCGGGTGGCCCGGCACCTCTCTCCCTCGGAGGCCCCGGGCCGCTCCTCCCGGCCCCGGCCCGGGGCCGCTCCGCCGCCCGACACGTCGGCAGGGCCGCCCCGCGCCGCCGCCCACCCGTCCGGGCCCGCCGGTGGCTGCGAGCGCCCCGCACGCCCGGCCCGGCCCAGCACCTCCTTCCGCCCGTCCTTCAGGCCAGGAGGAGAGTGGCGGCCTAGCCCTCCCCACACCCGCGCCCGGCCCGGCCCGACCCCGCTACGGGCCCGCGGGTGGCGAGGCCGGTACGAGGCCGCAACCGCCTCCCTCCCCCCATGACGGTGCAGAGCAGCGCGGCCGCCGCCCCGCGCGGCCTCCCTTCCGCCGCGGGCTCCGCGGGCCGCGCTGCCGCCGCCATGATGGCCCAAGCGGGCAAGCCGGGCCCCGCGCCCTGCGTCGCCCCCGCCCTCACCTTCATGTCGGGACATCCTAGTCCGGAGGCGGCGGCCCGGGCCCGTCCCGCGGCTCCCGCGCGCTGCTCGGCGCCGCCGCCGCCTGGCGCCGCCGCGAGGGGAGAGGGGCCGGGGCAGCGCCGGGACGGAGGTTACGAGCACCGAAGGCGCCGGAGAGCCGGCCTCCCTCCTCCTCCTCCTCCTCGCTCGCCGTGCGGGGGGCAGGTCCGGCGGCAGCGGCTTCCCGGGCGCCGTGACACGGTGACTCCGGGCCCGGCTGGCACCGCCTCCCGCCCCGCCCGCTGCCGCAGCGCTGCCGCCGCGCTGGAGGGCTCCGGCCCCTTCCTTTCCCTCCTCCTCCGGCTCCTCCCGCCCCGGCCGCGCTCCGAGAGGAAGAGGAAACGCCGGGCCGGGGCGGCGGCGTCTGCTGCGCGGCTGCCGGGGAGTGGGGAGGCGGGTGCTCCCCTCCTAGCGGTGTTCAAGGCACTGGGAAGCCTGGTCTAGTGGGAGGTGTCCCAGGGTTGGATCTGGATGGTCTTTAAGGTCCTTTACAACCCAAACCATTCTATGATTCTGGGAACGCCGGTGTGGCTCAGGGGACACATTAATCCGCTTTTTGTGCGAAAGGAGTGGGCAGAGCACGGCGGAGATCAGCGCGCACGCACCGGGCCGGTGGTTCAGTCCCTGGTGGCGTTACTTGTTCTGCCAGCGCTGGGCTCCAGGCACGCTCAGGGCTGGGTTCCTCCTTGTTTCTTCCACTTCCTCCAATGTCAGGCCTGTTCGGTTGCCAGACGTGTCCTCCAACCAGGCCCCGGCTCGGTCAGGAGGCCCCACGTGCCGTGTGTCACCACACTCCAGGCACATGTCTCTGCCTCTTCCAACTGTGAGAGGTCCCAGAAGACTGGAAGTTGGCCAACGTGACGCCCATCCACAAGAAGGGCCGTAGGGACGATCCAGGTAATTACAGACCTGTCAGCCTGACCTCGGTCCCAGGCAAAATTACGGAACGGATAATCCTGGGTGCGATCATGTGGCACCTGCAGAATGAGGGAGAGATCAGGCCCAGCCAGCATGGTTTTAGGAGAGGCAGGTCCTGCCTGACCAACCTGATCTCCTTTTACGACCGTGTAACTTGCCTGGCGGGTGAGAGGAAGGCTGTGGATGTGGTGTACCTGGACTTCAGCAAGGCCTTTGACACTGTCTCCCATAGTAGACTACTGGACAAGCTGGCAGCCCGTGGCATGGACGGGAATGTTCTGTGCTGGGTTAGGAATTGGTTGGATGGTCGAGCCCAAAGGGTGGTAATGAATGGTGTTCCATCCAGCTGGCGGCCGGTCACTAGTGGCGTCCCCCAGGATTCGGTGCTGGGCCCGGTCCTGTTTAATATCTTTATTGATGATCTGGATGAGGGGATTGAGTCCTTCATCAGCAAGTTTGCAGATGACACCAAGCTGGGAGGAAGTGTTGATCTGCTAGAAGGTAGGAGGGCCCTACAGAGGGACCTTGACAGGCTGGAGAGATGGGCTAACTCCAATAGCATGAGGTTTAACAAGTCCAAATGCCAGGTCCTACACTTTGGACACAACAACCCCATGCAGAGCTATAGACTGGGTGCAGAGTGGCTGGCGAGTAGTCAGGCGGAAAGGGACTTGGGAGTGCTGGTGGACAGGAAACTCAACATGAGCCAGCAGTGCGCTCAAGTGGCAAAGAAGGCCAATGGTATCTTGGCCTGCATCAGGAACAGTGTGGCCAGCAGGACTAGAGAGGTCATCATCCCCTTATACTCGGCACTGGTCAGGCCGCACCTTGAGTACTGTGTCCAGTTCTGGGCCCCTCAGTTTAAGAAGGATGTTGAGATGCTGGAGTGTGTCCACAGGAGAGCAACGAGGATGGTGAAGGGGCTGGAGCACAAGCCCTATGAGGAGTGACTGAGGGAGCTGGGGTTGTTTAGCCTGGAGAAGAGGAGGCTCAGGGGAGACCTTATTGCTCTCTACAACTACCTAAAAGGAGGTTGTAGTGAGGCAGGAGTTGGACTTTTCTCTCAGGCGACCAGTGACAGAACGAGAGGACACGGTCTCAAGCTTCGCCAGGGGAGGTTTAGGATTGACATTAGGAAGAAGTTCTTCACTGAGAGGGTAATTGTTCATTGGAATGCGCTGCCTAGGGAGGTGGTCGAGTCACCATCCCTGGAGGTGTTCAAAGAGGAATTGGATGAGGCACTTAGAGACATGGTCTAGTTGACAAGTAGGAGTAGGTGTAGGTGTTGGATCATAGGTTGGACTCGATGATCTCAAAGGTCTTTTCCAACCTTACGATACTGTGATACTGTGAAGTTTTCATGTTGTCATGGTTGCTTCCTGCCCTGCCACAAAAGTAGGGTGGCCTTGAGGTGAACCTGTGGCACAGCTGCGTTCCTTCGCTGTTACAGACATACAGGGTACATACATCAAGGGTCTTTATTCTGTGCTGGCTTTCTTACCATGGCTTCCTGGCCTTCCACCAGATTTCATCCAGAATAGCGCCATCTCCCTCACCTTCTCTGTCTGTTCTACTCCCACTTGCCGTCATTTTCTTAAGTTTTCACCTCCTACCCTGCTCATGGCATTCTTCTTTTATCTCTGGCAGTCCAACACCTGTACCTTCTCCACCATCTTATGCCACAGCACCCATTCATCTGCCCCAGCAGTGCAATTCTTGGATATTCACATTGGTGAAATATTTCCTCGTGGTCTATTTTTGAAGGTTGTGAGAGCCCACGCACCAGAGTGGCCCAAGCATCAAGCTGCAGTGAAAGGCAGGAGTAAACAGTAGGTGTTGAAACGAGGAAGTGCCAGCCTCAGTCTTTGCAGCACCTCCCTCCCATGCCAGTCCTTATGTATAGCCTCTGTTTTTCCCCTTACATGCGTGTACACATCTGTCCACTGTACTCCGGCCACCTGCTTCACTTCTGTCTTTCCATTGGCCACATGAAATTTCATAAACACAATGCTCACAGAGAGGCAAATCTGGATCTGGTCTGTCTGAAAGTCCAGTGGGCTGTGGGCACTTTCACAGGAAGCAAACAATACCTATGCATTGGATAATCTCTAGAAGAAACTGGGTGTCATTTTGACTGTTGGGATTTGACAATGGCTTCACTGGTCCTGCAAGGAGGGAAGGAGTCAGTGACCATGCAAGGAGTTTGCAAGAATCTTTCCAAAGATGATATGAAACTGAAGAGAAAGCATAAAATCATAGAATTATAAGGTTGGAAGAGACCTCTGAGATCATCGAGTCCAGCCATGCCTGTCTCCCTACTAAACCATGTCCCTAATTAACTCATCCACCCGTCTTTTAAACACCTCCAGGGATGGCGACCCCACCATCTCCTTGGGCAGCCTGTTCCAATCATTGATCACCCTTTCAGTGAAGAAACTTGCAACTTGCAACCATTTCCTCTTCTGCTATTGCTTGTCACTTGTGAGACGAGACCAGCACTCACCTCGCCACAACCTCCTTTCAGGCATTTGTAGACAGTGATGAGGTCTCCCCTCAGCCTCCTCTTCTCCTAGCTAAACAACCCCAACTCCCTCAGCCGTTCCTCTTAGGGCTTATTCTCCAGCCCCCTCACCAGCCTCATTGCCCTTCTCTGGATGCGCTCCAGCCCCTCAATGTCCTTCCTGTAGTGAGGGGCCCAAAACTGAACACAGTACTTGAGGTGCGGTCTCACCAGTGCTGAGTACGGGGGCACAATTACCTCCCTGCTCCTGCTGGCCACGCTGTGTCTGATACAGGCCAAGATGCCCTTGGCCCTCTTGGCCACCTGGGCATGCTGCTGGCTCATACTACCAAACTATGAAAGTAGTATCTCGAAGATGGTTCTGGAGGTGAAGTTGTGCCTGTCTTGCCAGCATTTCGCAGCAACAGTGAACAGAGTGGAACAGCGGGTAGTATGTGTCCTACTACTTCATTTTAGCACTGGGATTTTTGAATTCAAATGGCAGTTGTCTCACCCAGATGCAAAATATAGTCTGTCAGCTGCTGTGGGCTGATGCTACCTTTCAGTCCCTTGAAGAGCAAGCTAGCTTGCAAGCTGGTAACTCAGCTAACTAGCAACACCTTGGCTCTGTGCAAGGCTGTGATTCCCTGTGTACATAACTCTGCCTCACTCTGAGCCCTGCAATGTTGTGTTGGCCTGTGCTAGGTTTTATCCTGTTTCTGGCAGAGTGTTCTCCCACAGGAGCTAAAATACAGACTGCAACTCGGGCATTTCAGTGGGACCTGAAAGATTCAGTCTTTGCTCATGGAAGACCTTGGGCTAATCGTCTCTCGACACTTCAGTTAGAAAATGGTTTAATAACATTTCCTGCCTCTGTTAAGTGTTATTCACATAGGTATCCCTTGAGTGCACATTGTCCAGCACATGCTGATGATACCCTCAGCACACAACTTTTCTGAAACATCCCTGGTGCATGTGGCAGCCAAGCAGAGCTCTGTGGCCTCTTCTCCATCTTTGTAGGCCCAAATCCAAAATTAAGTCTATAATGCTGTTATTATATGCTGTTTTCTTGCCTTAAGGCCAGTATCTATACCCACTGAGACAGTATAGATAAATGCCGTGGTACTTCTGGAATCGCCTTAGAATATGCCTGCATGTGCAGCAGTATGTAAAATGCACATATGTTATATCCTTCAGTGGGAATTTTGCTGATTATCAATTCTGCAAATACAACAAATACTGCAAATATAAGATGCCCACCCTCCCAGATATGAGCATGTGGTAATTCTGGCTGAGTGTTGGAAGAGGTGCATAACAGAATCTGAAGATTCTTTACAAAGTCATGGCCACCATTTAGCTGATAATTAATAACATATACTGTTTTTAACAATATTGTTTCTCAAACCGGCAGGTTATTATTCCACAGGCAGAATGGGAAAGATTTTAATGAGGTTTATAAAGCTATAGTGTGCATGGATCCTTCTGTCCCTCATGGAAGAGCCTGCCACAATCACGTTTTTTGTTCTTTCTGTCCTCTGCTTCAGAATAATCCATAGGTGAGACTTCCTATAAAGCTGAGAGGAAAAAATTTCATTACTAGTATTTTCTTGATGGGTAAATGCAGGCTGAGAAACAAAAATTTACTTAGCCCAGGTTATTCAAGGTCAGAACCAGGCAAGGGATTAGAGACCCAGATATCCTGCCTAATTAGGCCAGTTTTTAAGCCACAGCAAGAAGCAGAAAAATTCATTAATTTTCCCTCTATGAAATCATAATATAAAATTTGTGCCTGAAAGTAATAAAATCCTCTGGAATAGAGAAGAAATGCTTTTGTAGTTTTGCGTGGTTCCCTTACTTGCCACTGTGAAAGGGTTCAGTGTCTGGAGCGGAGCAGAGCAGGACAAGTTAGGATATTAAACTGAGTGGTGACATCCTAGAGGAGAGCTCCTTAGTGGTAAAACTGTTACGGTTAGGAGCCACTTAGTCTATTAATCATTTTGAAATCTTTTACCCCTTTGTGGGCTACTGGAAGCCCACTGAAATGGTGTTTCCACTTGCTTCAGCGATATCTGTACCAGGCTTCATCCGTTTGAGGAAGTGGTCTCTGCTGCAGTTTGCTTGGACTTGTCTTTATCAAGGTTGGGCACTTCACTTCATGCAGCTGCTTGTTGCTTTGATGGTTCAGCTTCACTCTTGGAGGTAAGATACACTGTCACCTAGTGTAAATCTTACATAAATAAGTTGCTTTTGTCAGTCTGGTCATCATAAGATAAATATGAAATTGTCAGTGCATACATGCTCAAATGCTAAATTTGTACATTGGTACACATTAGGGCTTCCCACTACACTTTCTTTTCTAACCGCTGCTTTTCTGCCTCTTCTTGCTCAGTAGTCATTCACAGTATCACAGTATCACAGTATCATAAGGTTGGAAAAGACCTCTGAGATCATCGAGTCCAACCTATGACCCAACCTACACCTACTCCTACTTGTCAACTACACCATGGCACTAAGCACTGAACAACAGCACAAGCAAACTTGGAGTCATCAGGAGCATTAGATGGCTTTACTTAGTGGGTTTCATTTAGAACTTTTGCCACAGAGTACAAGCATCCTACTGGAAGAAAGTGGGGCTTGAATTTTTAACAGAGGCATAGCTCTTGTGGGAACTTATTTGGCCTTGGAGCTGAACTGAGCTAAGCACAACTAAATATGCTACAAAAAGGTTAACATCATTTTACACTTTTATGAGAACTCTTCCTTTTGAACGCTAGACATTGCTAGGGTGTGCAATGCAAATGCTATTTTGCTATGTCCATATTTTACTGGCAAACAGCAGTTGCAGAAGCTGTTCCATTTTTCACATGTGTAATCTAGGTATAGATGTCATGTATGCCATCTTTTCTGAGAAGTGACACATTCACACACACACCCTGAAAAGTGCCTTCTCCTCAGACCCTTCATAACAGATTTTGTGCGTTTCCAAAATCCTTTTGGAAGCCAAGAGAAGGTGTGAAGTGGTTAAGCTGATTGGTACTTGGACAAAGTCGGACACATGCATGCAGGCATTCCACAGAATGTTGATCTATTGCTGCTGGTTTCCTTCCATAAGCAAATATATCTGGACGTTGGCAGAACCAAGGACTGTCTTCTTAATCTCCTCACTTTTCCAGACCACTGTACTTTGGAGTCAGGATTCAGAGGTTATCCCAGATCTACCCTTTACTACTGAGAGCTTTTGCGCTTCTCAGCAGTCAGGTTTTTATGTTAGTTAAGATACCACATGTGATATAAAGCTAAAAGTGTCCCAGCTACCTCTTTCTTTCCTACTTTTCTGGCCAAAACTTTATGAAGAATTTGAGCCAAAACATACACTGAAAAGTCATCAGATCACTCTTACAAAAATATTCCACACTGACCACATACCCTAGTAATGGCATGGTTTCAGTAGGCACACTATTCTTAAAGGATCTAAAGTCACACTGTACTAGGAAACAGAAACACGTTTTAAAACTTCTCCAGATCCTAGATCTCTTCTCTGTCAGAAGAGGACAAAGAAAAAAGAATTTGTCATTTTTTGAAATTATTATTTGTTATAGTTTCAAAATCTTTCAGGGAATTTTTCTCTCCCTTGCCCATGCAGCGGGTTTCGGGAGCTGAAGAGACAGGATCAGTGGCAGGGGGTGGTTTGATTGCTCTGAGTTCCGGTTTGATGCCTGGGCGGAGGTGAGGAAGGAGGGGAGTGAGAGTTTTCTTCTGGTTGGCATCACTTCTGCTCAGCAGCTGCTGTGAACTGGAGTGACCATCTTGCTGGTCTGGTGGCGGCATCTTGGAGGGAGTTCCCTTGGCTTAGCTCCAGTTCCACATGCCCTGTGCTGTCCTTCGGAGAGAGAGCGATCATCACTACCTGGAATCGCTGCAGACTCCCTAGGGGCCGAAGACACCTGCAGAGGAGCTGATACCACCTTACCTACCTTCCCCCAACACTTTTGGACAAAAGGACAAGGATAGGGCCCTGCTGCCTCCCAGAGTGCAACATCATGTCCTGCTGTCTGTAAATATAACTGCACTGAAAGAAGCAGGGATAGAACTTACTTCATTTAAAGGTTTTGGTTACAGTGTTGCTGTCTGTCCTGTTCTGGTTTTGGTTATATATCTGCATATATATTTGTAGTTCAGAACTGTTATCCTTTTCTGTACATTTTCTGATTAAAGTCTATAAATTTCAAAGGTTGTGGTAGTTTTTGTGAAGAGGGACCTTTAGTTTCCTTAAACTGAGACATTATTACTGTTCCTTTGGGTATTATTTCTGAACCAAACAACGTTCCTCTACTTGATAACGACAAATGTTGCTGTTTTTTCTCCATTACGTGTGAATGAATGAGAAAAAAAACATCCCAAGCACTGTTCCAGCAAGGAGGAGATATCAGGGTTGTATCCTGTTTCTGCAAGCACGAGAAAGCAAATAAAACAATATCTGCTCATCACTGTAAATAACTTTCCTTTGCTGCTCAGGTCTATTTTGTGTGCATGTTGCTCAAGGCCACGCTATGATACTGCTTCAGGCTGTAAGCTAGGACTTTATTACTCTCTGGGATTTTTCTGCCCTTTTCTTCTCTGCTGTCCCCACCCTCTTTAAAAACAATCCTTGACTTAGGCAGGTTTGCTATAAATGCAAATCATTGAATGACCCTATTTGGCCTTTTTGAGTGGTGCCCTGTACCTGTTTTTACAGCAGACGCTGCCTGATACAGGAGACAAGCTGCTCTTTGCAAAACATAGTAGTTAATTTTTGGATCTATATGCCTCTATTTCAGTAAAATTTAAGCAGACTGCTACCTTATGCCTAGACCTCTCAACTCACCTACTGGGATCATGTGGGTGATGAATGGGATGCTACGTTGAGGTGCAGACACATACCTTGGTCTCCACAACTGGCCCAAGACTCAAGGAAACCTCAGGGCACCTCCATGACCAGATCCTTTTCCATGAGGGTGCTTATGATCAAAGGGGCCCTCTAGAAATCGCTGACAATTCTCAACAACTCCAGCACTATGCAGGCGAAGTGCAGCATGGCAAAGCATGGGAAAGCATTGCCCTGCACTGCCTGTATCTGCTATGCAGGTGTGGAGCTGAGGAACAGAAAGTAGGTGAAACTCCTGTGATGTCAAAGAGATGGCTAGGATGTTGGATTAGGCAGGCATGTCTTTGTACACCAGATGTTTTCAAACATAAGAAGACCTGGTTTCTACTGTAAAATCCTGGTGCTATAAAGTGACAGCTGAAAGCTGGCAGCATGGGATGTAAAGGGGATGAAGGTCATATCCTGGCCATGGCTGCTGAGTAGCAACCCTGCAGTAAAATGGAATCTATCTCATCTTTCCCTTCCTCTTCTCTTCCTATACGTTTTAGCCTGCATAGCTCAGAGAAGCACAGAGCTGCCAATGTATTAACAATTAAAAAAAGAAACATGAAAGTCAATACAGGCTAACCTGGAGGGAAGGCACTGCTCTTACTGCAAATGATTAGAACTGTTGTGTGTGCTAGGTGGCTGTGTTTGGTTCAGCAGGAGACACTGCTCCTGAAATCATTTGCTGTATTTTTTTTAGCTATTTTTAGTAAGGCATGAGTAGTGATTTTGGATTGTCCCAGACTCAGTCAAACCTTATCTTCCCCTTGCTTTCACATGAACATGAGAAAATTTCAGCCTCAAGAGGGACCTAGCTATGTCTGGGACATGGCTAAGGAGAAGCAGAGCTCATACAGCTTTGGGGTGTTTGCCCATACGACCCCTTCTAACAAAAAATCAGATTTTGCCTAAAACAAATCTCTGTCATACATATTCCCTCTGCATATCAGAAGACAAGCAGTTTTCTACTCTCAGTTTGGAGGGTTTTTAATTTTTCAGTTAAAGAATGATCAACATTGATGTTTGAAAATGTGTCTTTGAAACCAGATGTTTCTCAATTTAATTTTCCCATTTAAAATACTGAACACTCTGACCTTTTGTTGTAGCCTTCAGCTGAGCTCAGGGTCTTTGCAGGCTAGACTTCTAAAACAACTTAGCAAGATCATTAGCACTACCACTCAGCTGGCAGGAGAGTGCTGCCACAGTGCTGCAAAGGGTTATATGCTTGGGAGCTCTTCAGACCAGTCATGGACATGGGTTGTGGGCACCCACAAATGGTCATTTTGGTTCATTTTGCAGCAGAGAAACAGTCAGTACAAGGAAGCAGCCAGCAGGGCCGGTGAGCACCATATGCTATGATGTACAGCAAGAGTGTATTCCCAGTGTCCTCTGTAAAACCAGGAAAAAAGCTCACATTCGTCATCTGGCTGGAAGCTAAAGAAGGGACAGATAATGCCTAAGCACCTTGGCTCTGAATAGGGAAGAGGGTTATGCACGTGCCACATTCTTGTCCTGGTGACAGGCTTTGGCAGAAGGGGAAGGACAGGAAATACACATCAACCACACAAACGTAGCTCCCTTTTCTTTTTCTTTTCCTCCTTCCAAATCTTCTTGGTAGCAGCACAAGCACCTGTTTAGCTATTCTTAGGTCTGTTGGAGAGATGGTTTGGACAACAGACAAGACACATCAGGAAACCAAGGAAGTTATTAATCAAATAGACCCATACAAATAAATCCAAACCTGAAAGAATGAGAAGCCCAAGCACAACAGGACCCCTTCTGCAGTGGCAAAATCACTGCTCATGAGCAGTACTGATAAGGCAGCATTACACTTGCCACCTGACCAATTCAGATAAAGGCAGAGGTAGCAGAGCTAGCATTATACTCACAGAAGGGGTAATGGTAGCATGCCTTGGCAGCTCAGGGCGTACACACAAAGGAAGCAGCTGCACCTGGGTAGCCCTGGGTGCTCAAGCTGGCTTGGCTAAGTCACACAAGACGTCTCTTCATTCACTTAAAATCCCTGCACTGTGGTGACAACCTGCAAGACTCAGTTTTGAAAAATCACTGGATGCGGAAGAAAGGTCTGTCTTTGCACTTCTTCACCAAAGTTCTTGGTCCTGCTTCCTGATGAGTAATGCAAACACTTTTGGACCTGCAACAACATGCATGCTCAGTTTCCTCAATTAGGCCCAACTCCTCCCTGACTTCCAAGAAGCAGAAGCATGTCCTCTTGTCCTTCAGTCCCTATTCACAGAAACAGCCAGCAATGGCCAATACGTCATTACATAGGAACCAGAGAAACTTATCATAATGAGGCTGGCTTTAAAGGATCAAAACTTCCCAGGTTGTGAAGGTGCACGATTGTAGCACTCTGACTATAGGCACATCTCCAAAAGTTGTAAACTGGCCACAAAACCCATGCTATGAGCAGAGAGGTTTAGTCACACACTTGTTTTAGAGCACCAGGACTCAACAGAGTCCAGATCTGGTAGAAGGTGTCCAGTGTCAGAGGAGACATAATTTCATTTAATGAAAAATTGCTCTCCAATTAACAGCAATACTTTTAGTGGAGCTGACCATTTAGGCCCTCCCAGAATACTTGTTCTTGAGCCCTCTGTGGTGCTATGTACTGACTTACCAAGCAGCTGCTTTTCTGTGTTTAATTAGCAGGTGTGAAATTAGTGGTATGGCATGGAGAAAGGGTTGTCCTAGTTACACGTCTGCTTGCCAGAACATAGTTGGCATCAGTGACCTCAGGGTCGATTTCACACTGCCATCTAGCGAGTAATGTCAGCTTTCCCTGCAGCGCTGTGATGGAAAAATGATACAGCAAAGATTTGTATTCCTCAAGGCTGAAAGCCTCGGTAGGCTTACAGCCCATCACTTCTTGAGGAACAGTGGTGAGTGACACACTAATGGAGCACAGAGTCCTAGCCCCAAGGAGCTTTCAAGGACAGATGATGTAGCCATCTTAACATCCTGAAGTGGGCTTCTGAGCTAAATTCAATGAAGCTTCTATTTGTTCATGTCAAGTACTTACAGAAACCTGAATAGGTGCATGCACCCTGGATTTTGGCAACCTTGTCCTGAACGCTTGCATGCAGACACTTGTATGTCTCTTTGCATACTATAATGCCTCCTCCCCCCCCCCCCCCTTTTTTTTTTTCCCTTTTCTGCAAATTCAGGACCCATCCTAGCAGGAGAAGGTAAGATACCCTTTTCAGAGCAGACACAAGGAGGCTCAGAATTTGTAAACCTGTTCCTCTCTCAACAGTGTCAACAGCATCACTTCTGGTCCAGGAACAGTCTTCTAATTCTCAAAAAGTCTTGTGTCTGGAGGGCGTATATGCTTAAGCCAGGTGATGCATTAAGATAAAATGATGCTAGGAGCAGAAAAGCGATGAATAGAGAAAATGACCAAGTCACTTTTACACTGTGACTTCTGATAGGTACAGATCATCCTTGTTGAACACTTAGGCATGAGATAACCTACTGTGGAGAAAGACAAATTATTGTCTACTTCAAGAGACTTCTATTCTCTGCTTCAGATTTCATCCACTGTGTGCCTGTATTGAGTTGGCGTCCATGCAGAGTGCAGTCATGTGAATGTGCATACAGTACTTTAAAATGGCAATGTTATTCAGGCCCAGAATTATACAGACGAGTCCGGACTTCCAAGGATTCTGGAAAGGACCTACTATAGGACAAAAATAATGGAGTATTTACATTCAAATGCAATTTTTACCCTTCGCTGTTAGAATAAAGTGTTCCAAAAGCCTGACTGTACAACCTTAAGAGGAGATAGAATGTTTTCAGCTTGAGATATTTAATAGAGATATTTACAAGAAGGATGTTTGATGCCTGTAGACTATAAGTGCCATACTGCCACATCAACAGACTTGCCTGAACTCAGCTAAACATCATCTTACCCAAGTTTTCCAAATCCATCTGCCTTAAGGAGAGGATACACTAGGGAAACCTGCTGCCAGCCCAGAAGCCACAGGGGTAATCACTGACTAAAACCAGACTTGGAACATAAAGTGTAAAGCACACACCTTATCCCAAAATGTTAGTAACATGCAGAAGGCCCTGGTGTTCAGAAAAGGGCATGAGCTAGGCTGAGGAACATTCTTCATATTATCGTACCCACCACGCTATCTATATCTGGGAAACACCCGAAAAGTGTGGCTCAAGGTGTTAGGCTAAAGGTGTTAGGCTCAAGGCTCAAGACTCAAGGAAAACCACAGATTTAGTGTCTCCCCTGCCTATTTTGAATTTGTACGTAGGCGTTAGCAAAGTATTCATGTCAGCCTATAAGGGATGACTTCACACTGTCACTTAAAGTTGTTCTCTTACCCCTTGTTCTAAAAGCCACAGGAGCTCTAAGTTATTTGTACTCTTGTAGGGGCTCATCTCTCCAGAAGCCTCTTGTCACCACTGCACTGCACTAATTGCCTGCTAGTGCTTGGACAGAAGTGTTTTGTTTGATGGTGGTAGAAGAAATAGTTGTTATTGCAGAGAGTGGAATATTTTGACTTAAGTAGAGTTGTTTTTCTGCAGAATTGGTTTTCTAATTAGCTTCAGTTAAGTGATGTCCAAGTGCCAGTATTTTTGAAAGTTAGACAGACGTAGACTGTATATTCTTTTAAATAGTGCTGTTTCCAGACGAAACTTCACTTATCTAAAGAACTCAAGGTTGGACAGAGAACTAGCTTCAAAGCTCTAATGAGAAGAGACTTGCCTGTTGTGAAGTTCATAATAAAATTAAGATTAGTCTTTGGAAAGTAACAGAATATGCATGAGATTGCTGGGAGAATTTATACATATGCGTGTAAATTGGATATATATTCTGTAATCAGCTCGTCTCATTGCATGTGATTGATGGAAATCATTCCCTCAAGCTACCCAGCGCTGAAATAAAGGATGCTGCTTTCCATAACTCCAAAACGAGTGTTAGAGAGTTTATTTGCTGGCATTTTTGGTATGAGTGACTAGAAACCTCACTGCTTCTCTGCTGGAGAATACTGTTCCCCCGGAAGGTCCAGCTGAACAGCATGCTCCTCATCTACCTTAGCACAGCCAGACAGCAACTGATAGAAGCATTTTGTGCTAGCTGAGGTGGTTTTGTACTGACTAGAGTAGGAAGGACTTGCACACAGTTTTTGTCAGCTGAGTTGCAAAGACAATATGATGGAAGTCAATAGTAGCTTAGACAGACAGACAGACAGACAGACAGACACAGTAAGACAGAAGCAAGAACATCAGCCTCTGATATAAGCAGACACAGGATGTTATTTCACATACTTTAATAATGCTCTTTACTGCACTGAATGTTCCAGTTACACTGGTTTACAAGGGACAGTTGCACAAATACAGTTTTCCATTTAGGCACACCTCTTCAGTAACAGAATTGTACACGAGAGTCACATTACTACACACAATCAAGAACAACAGTGTTTTCTTGTAAACATCTACCCTTTGAACAAATCAGTTTGGTGTTTCGCCTGGTCATAGCTAGTCAGTACCAATGCCTACAGTTTAAAGTTATCTAACACTTCTCTCATCTTTCATGAGGAATATGCTGTCTCAGACACATTTTTAAAATCAGAGGCTTGGTAGCTGCAGTTGCAGCCTGACTGGACAGCTCTGACAGCTCAGTGTTTCTGAGAATGGCTGACTACCACAGAACTGAGGGGACTTCGGAAGTGAATGTTAGAGCTTCCTTGCAATCTGAAAGACAGCAAAGAGTTGAAATAAAAAAAGGACATTTCTGTTAAAACATAATAACTTTTTTTTTTTTTTAACTGGACTCTAGTCTCCAGCATGTTTTTTTCTTAGGATTTGCATGGTTTCTTTGGTCACACATTTGGTTTACATGAAAGATATTTTTCTGTTATTCTTTTATTAGTAAACTTTGCTTGGAAGCAGCCTTATCTTTGCAAGCATCACTACGCTTATACAGCCAGTATAAAACCCTACTAAACTTGTTCAGTAGACGACTCTTTACTGGTTGCTTCTAGACATCATTTTCAGGCTGATCACAATGTAAGAAAACAGTCCAAGAGTCTTGTCAGAGGATCCCACCGTTCTTGAGACCCAAGTACAATAGGGCTAAACCTAAGATCTTTTGTCAGACCACAACTGACTAAGAGGCCACATCACAAAATATACTGTCCCAGTGGAGTCTGTTTATTCTCTTACCTTGGGATGAGTTTTCTCAGAAACCCATCTTAGTGTCTACACAGCACACTGTACTTTGTTCCAACTGCCCTCTGAATTCTGGTTACAAAAGATATGGGAACTTGGTAACACCACATGCAGAGGCAAAATCCTGTTCCCCCTTCAGTCATGATGCTTATTTTAAGGATTGCATTTGTCTGTTGTATCTCTCTGAGCTTTCTTGACTGTTAGTGGCAAATACATTACTTTGTCCTGAAGACCCTGAACATCCTCTCTGATCAGTACATTAGATTTAGTGTAGTTTCTATTAGGAGCAATTACTGGAGGTAAAAACATACACTTTTTATTCTATGCAGGAGCATCAACTGTATTAAAAAAAAACGAGGTAAAAAAAAATAGCCAACCCATTCCCAAAAAAGCATCACCAGGAGTCTGATGATCATGTCCATTCTAAAAGGCTTATGTGTTACTATAAAAATGTTTTCTCTATGCTGGGAAAGCAGCATAAACATTTTAAAAAATATATTAATTCCACTCCCTGTGAGCTGTTTTAAATGTAAAAGAATGCATTGAATTAACATATTTCAAGCATATAAAATAATCTCCACCATGGTTTAATTACAGCAGCAGATTTTAATGTTTAGTATCTGACAGACTGTTCATATTATGGAATAGCAGTATTTATTTATCCCCTTTATCTCCAAGAAAATATTTCCTATCAGACAAGCACTCTATACACGTCCTTTGCAGTTCTATCCATCTTTGCAGTCATCCATCTCTCACAAAGGCAAGGAAAAATACTGCTTGGCTGAGTATATGCATGGAGAAGATATGAAAAGCTTATAGAAGCAACAAGGTTAAGACATTTAATACAATAGGTCCCAAATAAAATCATTCCTTCCATTCTAGTTCAGTGAAGATATATAACATAACCAGTTATAATCTATTCTAATGTATGACTTCAGTTTAATCTGGTTACAAAGGGTGAAGAAAAAAAAATGTTTAGAATTTCAACTGTCTGAACAGAATTCCAAGAAAAAACTGAGCAGACCTTCTAAAGTCCTCAAAGCATTATTCCTGAATGTGCAGGTAAGATCCAAGGCTTCACGGAGTACACGAAGTATATTGAAAGTTTATGTGATGAAAATACTCCAGTACAAAACACACCTCAGTCCAACATAATCTAGTATGCTTAAAAAGGGATATATCTCTATTAGCATCTGAGAAGAACTGACTATGCACATCTCAGACAAGAAGAAACACATTAAAAAAAACATCAGACAAATGCTTTATCTGTTTCTATTACAAAATGACACCTGCTGTTAGTTGTATACAATAGCATATGCTGTTTTTGTTGCACAGCTGCTCCAACATAAAGCAACAACTGCAGCACCTGCTTGCATTAACCAGAAGTGGGTTACTTTATATCCATTAGAGCTAAGTCACCTGCAGTCATTACTGTGGCATGTGATGTGACTGTGTTAGGAACCACAAGCAGGTAAACCAGGGCAAGAGAAATTGGTTTAGTGCCTTATAAACAGTAGGTACAGCTTTATGTATTTACTATTAGGAAATAAACCCCCTTAGTTGGTACACTTTGTGGCAGACATTGTGGTGGGAGTCTGCTATACACTGCCCAGTCAGGGAGAAGAGACTGATGAGATGTTCTACAAACAGCTGAGAGAAGACTCATGATCGCTAGCCCTTGTTCTTGCAGGAGACTCCAACCTACCAGATGTCTGCTGGAAGTGTCATATAGCAGAAATGAAACAGCCTAGGAGGCTCCTGGAGTGTGTGGAAGACAACTTCCTGACACAACTGGCAAGGGAATCAACTAGGGAAGGTGCCCCACTGGACCTACTGTTTGTGAACAGAGAAGGCCTTGTGGGAAATGAGATGACTGGAGGATGCCCAGGGCACAGCAATCATGAGATAATAGAATTCTCAGTTCTGGGAAAAGTAAGAAGAGGGGGGGGTCAGCAGAACTGCCGCCTTGGCTTTCCAAAGGGCAGCCTCTGGACTTCAGGAGGCTGGTTGATAAAGTTCCTTGGTAGGCAGTCCTTAAGGACAAAGGAGCCCAGCAAGGCTGGATGCTCTTCAAGAAGGAAATCCTGGCGGTGCAAGAGCAGGCCATCCCCATGTGCCAAAAAATGAGGTGGTGGGGGAAGAAAACCGGCTTGGCTGAGCAGAGAGCTTTGGGTGGATCTCAGATAAAAAGAGGCAAGGACATGAGCTTTGGAAGAAGGGGCAGGCATTTCAGAAGGACTATAAGGATGAAGTGAGATCACGTAGAGAAGAAAATCTGATGGGCTAAAGCCCAACTGGAACTTAAGTTGGCAAATTCTGTGAAAGACAATAAAAAAGTTTCTACAAATTCAATAACAACAAAAGGAGAATCTCCATCCTTTACTGGATGTAGGAAGAACAACAGTGACAAAGGATGAGGATAAGGTTGAGGTACTTTATGCCTTCTTTGCCTCAGTCTTTAATAGCAAGGTAAGATGTTATCTGGGTACTCAGCCTTCTGAGCCACTACACAGGGATGGGAAGGAGAACAAAGCTCCAAGGATTAAGGATTTCGTTAGAGACCTGCTTGGCCAATGAGACACACACACCTCTATGGGGCCAGATGGGATTCACCCAAGTGTATTAAGGGAGCTGGCAAAGGTCCTCTCCAAACCCATTTCCCTCATCTACCAGCAGTCCTGGCTGACTGAGGAAGTGCCACAAGTCTGGAGGTTGGCAAATGTCATGCTCATCTACAAGAAGGATTGGAGGGAGGATCTGGGGAACTACAAGCCTGTCAGTCTGACCTCGGTACCAGTGAAGGTCATGGAGTACAGCTCGAGTGCCATCACACAGGATGCACAGGACAAGTGGGTGATCAGGCCTAGTCAATATGGGTTTATGATAAGCAGGTCCTGCCAACCTAATCTCATTTCCTATGAAACAGTTATCCACTTAGCGAATGAGGGAAAGGCTGCGGATGTTGTCTACCTGGACTTTGGTAAAGCCTTTTCTCGTACTATTCTGTGTGAGAAACTGGCCTGGACAGACACTCCCTCTGCTGCGTAAAAGACTAGATGGCCGGGCCTAATGACTGGTGGTAAATGTGAGTTAAATCCAGCTGGAGGCTGGTCACAAGTGGTTTTCCTTGGAGCTCAGTACTGGCTCCAGTCCTGTTCAATATCTTTATCGATGATCTGGATGAAGGGATTGAGTGCACCCTCAACTAAGTTTGCAGATGACACAAAGCTGGGCAGAAGTATCAATCTGCTTGAGAATAGGGAGGCTCTGCAGAGGGATCTGAATAGGCTGGATTGATAGGCTGAGACCCAACAGCATCACAGTATCACAGTATCGTAAGGTTGGAAAAGACCTTTGAGATCGAGTCCAACCTATGACCCAACACCTACACCTACTCCTACTTCAGGATCAGGTTCAATAAGGACAAGGGCCAGGTCCTGCACTTGGGACACAACAACCCTGTACACTGCTATGGGCTTGGGAAAGAGTGGCTGGAAAGCTGCCTGGCAGATAAGTACCTCGGAGTGCTGGCTGACAGCCGGCTGAACATGAGCCAGGAGCGTGCCCAAGTGGCCAAGACAGTCAGTGGCATCTTGGCCTGTATCAGAAACAGTGTGGCCAGCAGGACCAGGGAGGTGACTGTGCCCCTGTACTCAGCACTGGTGAGGCCGCATCTCGAATACTGTGTTCAGTTTTGGGCCCCTTGCTACAAGAAAGACATTGAGGTGCAGGACTGTGTCCAGAGAAGGGCAACGAGGCTGGTGAAGGGGCTGGACAAGTCTTATAAGGAGCAGAACTGAGGGAACTGGAGTTGTTTAGCCTAAAGAAAAGGAGGCTTAGCACTGTCTGCAAGTACCTCAAAGGAGACTGTAGCAAGGTGGGTGTTCATCTGTTCGCCCAAGTGACAGGTGATACGACAAGAAGAAATGGCCCAGTGTTGCACCAGGGGAAGTTCAGATTAGACATCAGGAAAAATTTCTTCACTAAAAGGGTGGTCAGGCACAGCACAGCTGCCCAGGGAGGTGGCTGAGTCTCAATCCCTGGAGCTATTTAAAACACAGGTAGATGAAGAGCTAAGGGATATGTTTTACTAGTGGACAGATACAATTGGACTTGATTATCTCAATGGTCTTTTCCAACCGAGGGATCCTGATTTCACTAACTAAGCCTTAAAATACTTCCTGACTGCACCTAGAGATTTCACCACTAGCAGCAGTGACCAGAGTCCACACAGCACTTTGCAATCCTTCTGCATTGCAACATGTTTTCACTGGGGGAGTACAACATTGGATGTTAAACCAGTTGATGACCCTACTTGGTGCAGCTTTAGAACAACTTGAAATTTTATCATTTTCTCCATGTTCAGTTACTGCTGCTTGTCCGTCAGAGTGCTCTGTTCTGTGCCTGAGCTATGCTTGTTCTTAAGGGACCTTCCAATATATCTCCAATATTCCTTTCGGATGGTGTCTTTTTCTTTAGCCAGAATTTCACACAACTACAAAAAAAAAAATTGAGAGATTGGACTGTTACAACAAAAGCTTATGGAATCCTTAATTATCTTTAAAAAAGGCATACAATACATGGTTCAACTAGTATTAGAAACATCTTTCTTAGCAACATTCATTTTATTCACTGGATTTGCAATGGACAACAACCTCAAACTGATGTCAACTCCAACTGGTAGCAAACCACCCTGACACTACACAAAAATCTCATCAGTTTTATTTCAGCTGCAACTGCTTCCTCATGACTCCTTTCCTTGCCTACCACTTGTCATCTACCACAGCCTATTCAGCCTGTAGTACACTACAGTATGCTTGTGACCTCCTGACAAGCTTGACTGTCTTTTAGTGGTACAGTAGGCTGTAAACCACTTTATCCAAACTAGTGGAGACGCTTTCTGCTTTTGAATCTTCAGCACTCCTGAAGGTCTGACAAGAGATATTTTATTTGTTTTTTTTCCTCTTAGCAGACGGTCCAAAAAAGACTTCCCATGCAAGTCAGTAACTTCTCACAACATGTTAGAGCTGGTGCTATACAGATATTTCTACATGTTTTGATTTTGTTCTATTTTGATTTGGGCAAGCAGTGAGGCACAGCAGAAATCAACTCAACTGACAGGACCTGCTGTGTAAAATTTATATGGTATGAAAACTGTCTACAAATGTTCCAGTCAATTTCCTTGAATTATGTAGATGACACTGCCTTACTCAGTGAACCTTTAACGCCTAAATAGATGAAGTCCAACTCGGTGAAATCGTGAAAAGGGACATGAATCTGGAAGGTACATACAACTGCACTTATATATATTCTGGCCATGAACACTACAACGGGAAAATGACGAGCAAGAAAGATGTTGGAACACTGAGACTCCAGGAGAGAACTGGAGCTTTAATTACAGAGTTCCAGTCTGTCCCTCAGTGAATGAAACATGTTCTTGTAAAAACTACACTGCAAACCACAGCAAGGAGGTCCCTGAATATGAAGTCCGGGGAGATACACAACATTACTAGAAATTATTTAGTCTCTGTAAGAAATGGCACCTGACACTCCTTACTGATGTCTCCAGTACATGCTAACCTGTAAGCTTATTCTGCCAGCTTTCTTTGAAAGAGCTAAGAAGTGCACAGGGAGCATGAGATTCTGTCCAGATACCGATGCTCTTGGAATAAAGTTCATTAACCTACAGAGAAGAAAGTAAATTCATGCTACAAAGTTAGCATTGGAAACTCCTTGACTGTTCAAACATCTCCTTCCTTCTGCATGCGACATCAGAAACCTTCTTTTACTAGCAGGTGAAGAAAACAGTGATTTTGTAACTGGCAAGTTATTCTTTACAGATAAATTCCTAAGACTCTTGTGATTATGTGGGTTTTATGTTCAACTCTTCATAGAGCTTCTGTGAGTAACAAGTAACTTGTTCTATTTATGAAAATCAGCCCTGTTTTGTTGAGATATAAAAGAGAGCAACAGATGGTATCCCTGAGAATGCAAAACTCAGCTCTCAAAACATACCTCCAATGCCTTGTTTAGTGTTTCTTCTTTGTTATCACACTGGTTTTCCAGCATATCTTCATATATGTCCACAAGAAAGGCAATCAGATAGGGTGAACTGTGGCTGGGCTGTAAATTCAAGAGTTGCTCTAACAGATTTGGATACTTGGAAAGACCACGATCCTGTAGAATCCTAGAGCAAACAGGCCTGAAACGTTACACTGGGAAATCTGGTGTGAAGAATTACTTTTTGTTATGACTCCTTTAATTGGAGATCAGTTTTGAATTAAGCTTGCGAATACGAATGAAGCAGAAAGCAATCAGCATGCAGCAATAATACAGCTTAGTGTTTTAGCAAGCTACTATAGTCATGCTGAAAAGAAGTTAGACTGAAAGCACACTCATTACTTCCTACTGTATGCTGCTGAATCTAGCATTACAGGTCAATCTTTTAAAAGCGTAAGAAGTACTTGCAATCCTCCCACAAGAACTACAGGGCCAGGAACTTAGCAGAAAATTACAGAGAAATTAGGTTCATAGAATCATACAATTAGCCAAGTTGGGAGTGACCCAAAAGGACCACTGAGTCCAACTCCTATCCCTACACAGGACACTCCCAACATTCACATCATGTGACTGAGGGCATTGTCCAAACACTTCTTGAATGCTGGCAGACTCTATGCCCTGACTACTTCCCTGGGGAGTGGTTCCAGTGCTCCACTGCCCGCTGCATCAAGAACCTCTTCCTAATACCCAATCTAAACCTCCCCTGGCACATCTTCCTACCACTACCTCACAAGAGAGAAGAGATCAGCATCTGTTTCACCTCCCTCCCTCGTGAGAAGGCAGTAAACAGCTATGAGATCCCCTCTCAGTCTGCTCTTCGCCAGGCTGAACAGAACAAGTGAGTTCAGCCGCTCCTCATACACCCTCCTCCCTAGACCTTTCTTTCATCAGCTTTGTGGCCTCCTCTGGACACTCTCCAGTAGTTTTATGTCCTTTTTATACTGTTATGTCCAAAACTGCACCCAGTACTCAAGGTGAGGTCGCAACAATGCGGAGCAGAGCGGGACAATCACTTCCCTCAATCAGCTGGCAATGCCGTGCTTAATAAACCCCAGGACACAGCTGGCCCTCTTGGCTGCCAGGGCATGCTGTTGGCCCATGTTCAACTTGACCAGAAGCCCAAGGATCCCTCTACGCAGGGAGGTTAATATACTAACGCCATGTGAAGGTTTATGCCAGCCTACTTAAGCACGCAACACTAGAATGAAAAGCAAGAAGATCTTTCCACTTAAGAGCTAGGTGTAAGACGCCAACTAAGGACATTATCTTTGCTTCACAGAGAAGGATGCCTTACCCTTTTAAATAGTTCCAGGCACTCTCATTATGTGGCACTGCTGTGATCATTTCAAGAGTGTATCTGTGAGAGAAAGATAACAGGTCATGAAAGCAGTCACTAATAAGACAGTTAAGAAACTACCTGAATGTGCTTCAACACTCCCAAATACAATCCTCTAGTATGTACTTCAGAGTCCTTTTGTAGATCATCTGGGTCACAGATTAAAAATGTCTTGCCATATCAACACCCTAAGTCTCAGAAAGGCAGGCATTGTGAGAGCAGTTTTAAACTCTGAAGAGTTCTATTTGCTCCATTTTATACAGTAATAACACAGTACTCAGAAGTATGAGCAGTATCACTAAGAAACATGATATACTCTCCTTGTATACTAAAGGAATAATGTGTCTTGATGCTCTGAAATGCCATGGGGCTGAAATGGGCTGAAGTAATCAAAGCCAGGGTGAGCTATACTAATACAACTCCATATGGTTTGTTCAGTATCTATTTGCAGAACTTTTTTCATGAGGCTGCACTTAATCAACTCACAGAAAGACAAGGCTTGAGCTTTTAGCTCTCACAGCCCTCTGCAGCAGCCCTTTTAAAGTAGCAGTTAAGCAACTCCTCTAAAACCAAAGCAAGAAGAGGCACCCACCATACAGTCAGAAAGCCACATTTCATCTTCACTAAATACTTTACTTTCTGCCCTTTCCCTGCATAACCATGCATTCATCTAATGTTCAAAAAGAGCACTATTAGTATTGAAAAAAATAACAACCAACCCTAAAGCTTTTATAAACTTCTGCAGCCACTATGACAGTTTATCAAGCAACAAGCAGCCCACCTACAATCCTACCATGACATTTGACAAGTCTTAACCTTAGAGGCTGATTCTTAAGATCGTATCCAATTATCTTGAACATAGCACCATGTATAAACAGATCAATGGAGAATGTCAGATCTAACCTGAAAAAGCTGGAAATATCCAAGTCTAAGTCATGGAAATGTTTCAGATTTACCTGCAGGAAAGTTATTAACTGGAAGAGAATCGAAACTTGCAGTAGTTTGCAAAGACAACCATGAAAGGTAAGGGGGGTGGGGGTTGGGATCCTCTATGAACCATGTACCAAGGGACCTATTCAGAGACTCAATCTTTATGCTGAGGGATAACTCCAGAAAACTCCACTACCTTTTTTTATTGCTTCTTCACTTCAGACAAACATCTCCTAACCATCAACCCTGATCAGCAGTCTGAGATGTGAAAACTATACAGGAAAGATTCTGTTACCACTATCAGTAGCAAAATAAATGGCTAGAAGCCCAGTTTGTCTTCAGTTACAAACATACCACTTGGAAAGTCTGCAGAGCTTATTTTCCTCAAAACCAGCAAACTCACACAGGTAGTTGTCTTTCTAATGACCACATACCTCTGCAAGCTCTTTTTTTTTTCCTGCTGCATCACATTCCTCACAGAAGGCAATTCCTCTTCCTACAATCCATGTCCACATTATCTTTAAACCATTGTGGCTACTGTATTACTAAACCATCAGTTCAGTGCAACACTGAAAGTGCCTCTCCATCCAACTTTTCTAGGGGTAGGATGTAGGATAATAATAAGCAGCACAGCTTACGTGGTTGCAGTATAACAGATTTTCTGCAGGTCATTCCACTATAGCTAGTGGACTACAAAAAAACCAAACTTGTTTCCACAGTAAACAGCAGAGCAGGAAGACAAATCCATAACAACAGTTTGCCCAGGGTAAGCATAGCTTGCTTCAGCACTACTCGACAAGTCAGGGGCACTGAACATATCTCTATAGCCACTAACATGCTATCCATAAGCCCCAAAACGGCATTAAAAAGAGAAAAGACATGCCCACAGGGACTATCAAAGTGTTCCTTTGCTTTCATGTAATGACGAATGCTTAATGTGAGCATGAACAGCATTACTAACTTTACTTCTCTGTCTAGGACTGCTGGATCATCATATCCAGTGGTGCTGAAAATTACAAAGTGTCGCTGGTTCCAGACAGAGTTGTTCCTCACATCTTCCTTCAAAAGCTGGTCTACGTACTCCAGTTCATTGTCCCATAATTTGAACTCCTACAGAAGAAAGAGACTATTGCAATCAAAAGAGTTTTTTAAAAAAATATAAATTCTCCTTGATCCTAAGTTCTCTGAACATTAAGATATAGAGACTGTTTAAAAAAAAAAAAAATCAACACAGACTTCAAAGGAAAATAAGGAAGGCTGCACTAGGACCGTGAAACACTACTAAGTAACACACAATGACACTATCTCGTAATTAAGTTCACACATGTAACAGTAAGCAACAAACAACAGACCTTTCCGGATTTGCTTTCAAAAAGGCAAGTTTATAGCTAACATCTGTCATGCATTAAAATGCAATTGTTTTTCCCCCTTCAGAAACAAAACGCCAAAGCAATTCCAATCGTATTTCAGGAGGAAAACTCAATAACCTGAGCAGATTATTTAGTTAATCGAGAGTTCTGTGGATACAATACCTGAATAACCCACTGTCTGTGTTGCCACGCATGGTAATTTTTGGCATCTTGGTTAAGAATGTCAGCTATGAACTCAAGCTCTTTGGATGGATCCTGCAGCCACTCCACCAACACTCGTCTGTGATGCCTAATGACAAGAGGAGAAAACTATTTTTAGAATACTCTAAGGGTTTTTTTGGTGGACGTGTGGTCTGTATTAAAACAGCAAATAGCAACTGTTCTACTTAGAAAAATCCCTTCAAATTAAATACACCAAAACATTTCACTTGGCTCTGAGAAATAAATGATGCTTACTTATACTACAACAAATTCTAACTACACATTGGCCAACCACCTCCTTTTAGACAAATTATGTTTACGTCAAGTAACCTGTTTCCACTTTTAACACTCATGACCAACGTCTTCAGCAGAATAAAATTTTCTAGTACTACATATCTTTGTACTACATAGCTTCTCTAGCAACAGCAATGCTGCTGTTTTGCCCATTTCCATTCACTATGGAAAAACTCAACAATAGGTAAATGAACTCCAAGAGCCAATAAAACATTTTTTTTGATCTGTCAGTCTTAAGATATTTTTACAGTTTAAAAACTGAAATTAAAAGCAAAGATAAACTTTATAGCATGTCATAATCATACGTTTAGAACAAACTGCAAAGAGGACTTACACAGCAATACTGATGCAACTCCATTTAACTCCTCTGCTACTGCATTAGATGCAGGAAGCAGCTCTTAAAAACTTCTAAGATCAATGATCACAACTTATTCTAGAGCATTTACGTAACAAAAATTATCTGCAAAAATGTGAAGAACTGAAAAGAAAACATGTTTTTTACCAGACTTGGTAGTTCTTTGGCTGGTCTTCAATTATAGCTGTAATGTACTTAAGTTCCTCACGGAGATCTTTTCCCAAAGACTGCAGGAGAACTCTCCGGAAATGCCTGTGTGTAAGTCAAGTATTTGAACACTGCAATAGGGCTTTCCCAAAATTCACATGGGAGAACACATAAGAACTTTTGTTCACAGTTTTTCTAATAGACACTGTGTTAAAAAGTACAAAAAACTAAAGGAAATACCCAGTCTTGTTAAAGGCTATTCAATTATCAGACAGGAGAGAACTGGATTACAACTGGTAATGACAGTATATTTCAAATTAATCTGCCTACCCACCCTAGTCCTATCATCACAGAAACTATGACTTATGTGCTTAAAATAATGTAAACTTTCTAGTTTCAAGCAAGCTAGTGGAATACAGATATACAAGATGTACTTGTTAGCATTCACAAATTAGAAGTCCCTACTCTGAATATCAGAAATTTACATTTATTCATCACCTATCTGAACATTAGGCTGACATACCTTTTAAAATGCAACTTCTAGTAAGTATACAACTATCTAGCAGGTAATGGCAGCTAACGTGCTTTTATGTCTCTTCTTGAGTCAACTGAAGGCATCTTCAGCCAAGACAACATTACCAGGTAAGTGATGTAATTTTAAACAGTGAAGTTCTTTTTGTGGCTAATCCGGACCTGGACTGATAATATCCTCAAAGCCACACGACTGAAAACCAGAAAATCAAAATGAGACATAGGAAACACTGCACAAGGCTTTCTTCAGAAGCTCACTTAATTCTACACCACTACTCTATGTAAACTTGACTAATCATACCCGGAAGACATAAGAGGTCAACAACCTAGTGACAAGAGAAATAATGCCAAGATTATCACTTACCATACTGTGTAGTTTGCAGCATTTAACTCAATGGCATCTGCTGTTAGTTTGAAAGCTCTTTCACTTCTCTCATCTCGCTGCAGAACAGCCCGGAAGTAATCATAGACATCTCGAACTAAACAGATAACAGCATCTTATCCAAGGCTATGAGGCAATGGCCTGATTACAGGTAAGGTTAATAATCCTTTTAAATCACTTCCTATTTTGTGTACTTTAAATACACCTCTTTAAACTGATAGCTATACATTTGTCTGTCAGCACTATCTCTAAATGACATTAGTATACCAAAAGCTGCAAAAATATCTTAAAATACACCATTCGAATAATATCCAATGCAACCAGAAAAGTTCCCTGCTGCATACTCACACTACTTCCCAGATGCAGTAGTTTCATATACATCTCTTTCAGTTGTGGGCTAAAAAGGCTGTATTATGTGAACCAGACTGTCTGTCATATTACCTCGAGCCATACCATTTTATAATAAAAGCTTGGCTATTAACAACTTAGGTGAAGATTCAATTTCGGAGACGCTTGGTTAAAACATCACACACAACTACTGTAACACAATAAATAATTTCTTCCCACTGCTATTTTAGAAAATGTGTTATACAAAATGTGAAGTTTTGCTTTGTAACATTAAGGACAGACACGAATTTAACCACCTTAAGTTTTCAGTGCAGAACATATTTAAAACTTACATTTTTCACTGTAGATGATCTGAACAACAGGGTTTGGCCCATCATTTTGAGGGACAGGTTCAATATCTGCCCATTCCTTCCTGTCCCTGTAAATACAAGTTTTTGTCTTTTTATGCTTCTAAAAAGCACAATATGCTACTCAAACCACTACACACACAAATCTACATCCAGCAATACCATCCTCGTCCCCAGTGGTCACTACTACTGTCAGTATATTGTTGTCTACACTGAAGATACGTATGTAACACATGTAACTGTACCAAAACCCAGCTGCAAGAGAAGCTGTGAGAAGAAAGTGATCACCCACTCGGCCCTAAGGCTGTCCTGCACCGCCACTGGGGTCGGAGCGGCGCCGACGCCATTCAGCGCACGCACAGCCGCGGTTTCCATCCCCAGGCTTCTGCTCCAGCCGGCGACACTGCTGCCCCAAAAGGCGACGCTGACGGCCCACCCCCGGCCCGTCCTCTGGCGGCCGCATGCTTTCTAGGCGAGGATCTTACCTTTCGACCTGCAGCCAGGACGGCAGCTGTTTGTCACGCAGCCACCCTTCTTCCTCCTCTCCCCACTCCTCCCCCGCCCCCGCGGCAGAGGCCCCGGCCCCGCCATCCCGCGCCCTCCCCTTCCCTCCAAGAACGTGACATGACTCAGAATCACAGAATCGCTTGGTTGGAAAAGTCTTTTGGGATCACCGGGTCCAACCGCACGCGACGTGAGCACCTGTACAGCACGTAGCCGCCGTCCTCCACCTCCTCCTCCTCCTCTTCCAGCAGCTGCCCGAAGCCGCCCTCCTGCTTGCCGCCGCCCTCCGCCTGCAGCTCCGCCGCCTGCGTCCCCTCCGCCGCCATCGCTCCGCTGCCGCTTCCGGGGCTGGGCGGAACCTCCGGGGTGGCGCGGGGCGGGGACAGAGCAGCCCGGCGGAGCCGCCGAGGCGCATGGGCGAGGGCGGAGCGGCTGCGCGGCGCGCTGTCGGCCCCCCCATAGCGGGCAGGGCGGCCCCTTCGACCCTTAGCGGTGCCCGGGGCTTCAGGCCACGGTTCTGCTAATTAACCCTAGCGGGGGAGGTGGCGGGAGGCTGGGCCGGGCCCGGACCTGGCCCCGGGCACGTAGAATCGTATCACAGACTCACAGAATGGTGAAGTAAACCAAATAGATGAATGTTTTATTATTAAGTGGATGAATACATGATTTTACTAACTTTGGTCAAGTAAGTAAGTAAGCAGTCACTTCAAATAACTTGTTAGCTTAAATTATAGGGCTTAGCTAGCACTTTCACTGTAAAGCCTAACAAAGGACAAGATAAGCCAGCAGAATATAAAGGATGCATCACCTCAGGAACTGACCTTGTGCGAAGAAACGGCTAATTGACACTACCAAGATAATGGATAGAACAAGATACAGAACCCTGACTTCAAGGCCTTGCTGATCGTAAAACTTGCACGCTTATGGGATGCAATGGGAAGGGACCTTAAAGCCCATCCAGTTCAAACGCCCCCGGCCGTGGGCAGGGACACCTCCCACTGGATCAGGTTTCTCAAAGCTCCATCCAACCTGGCCTTGAACACCTCCAGGGAGGGGGCATCCACAGCTTTCTCCGGGCAACTTGTGCCAGTGCCTCACCACCCCCACAGTATAGAATTTCTTCCAATATCTAAATCTCGCCTCTTTCAGCTCAAAATTGTTACCCCTCATCCTGCCTCTGCACTCCCTAATGTACAGTCCCTCCCCAGCTTTCCTGCAGGCCCCCTTTAAGTACTGGAAGACTGCTATGAGGTCTCCCTGGAGCCTTCTCTTCTCCAGGCTGAACAACCCCATCTCTCTCAGCCTGTCCTCCTACAGGAGGTGTTCCATCCCTCTGATCATCTTTGTGGCCCTCCTCTGGACTCGCTCTAACACATCCACGTCCTTCCTGTGCTGAGGACTCCAGAACTGAATGCCGTACTCCAGGTGGGGTCTCACTAGAGCAGAGAGGCAAGGCAGAACCATCTCCCTCGACTGGCAATTCACATTTCCTCTGATGCATCCCAGGATATGGAGGCATTTCTCATGCCAGTAGTAGTGTGTTCCCCATGAGAACCCACCCTAACACCAGTACCTGGGTTTGCAGGTGCAAGGGCGTGAGACCAACAGTACTGGACTGGCACTATGGGAATACAAGAGAAAACAGAGGCTCTGGCAAATGCTGCTACAGCAGCTGCGGTGAAAAGTCACAGAGCTGCAAAGAGCGCATCCCTGGCATTACTGATGCTAAGGTGCTGAGATGCTGCAGCAACAGGGAGCTGTGTTTCCTCCCCTATAGAGACTCACAAAATGGCACCATTTTAGAGTCAAACTTTCTGACAGGGCAAAGCTGAGTTTCTGTAAAAAGTGAAATTAGAGGAGGCTTTGAAACTGCCAGTTGTAACCAGTGGGTGAAATTGGGGAAGGCAGGAGATCCTCTAAAGTGTTGTTTGTCAGTAGGATAAAATAGCTGAGCTGAACCTAGAGATTAGGAAGGTCAGCTGACCCAGTGCTACAGGATTGTACTGTGGGGCATACTGAAGTTATTTTAGAGAGAGAAGGGTTAAAGACAGGCAGAACATCTGTGTAACAAGGGCCATGCGTACATCTGCATATGAGCTGTATGTTCAGGGAGATGGGAAATCATTCCGTGTGTGGTGAAAAAGCTCGAAATCTTGTCACGGTTTAGCCCCGACTTGGCTAATTTAATCAGCTAAAACCATGCAGTTGGGTTCCCAGTTCCCTTCCTCCCTTACTGCCCAGGGAAAGGGGAAAGGAAAATGAGAGGAAAAAGTCTTGCAGGTTGAAAACTAAAACTACAGCTTTAATGAAATAATAACAATAACAATAAGAGTGATAATAATCATTGTGATTATGAAAATAATTAGAAAATAATAAAATACATACAAATATATGAGATTTCATCCCTTGTACCACAAAGGCTGTACAGCAGACATGAGGGAATGGGTCCACCACTTGGAGGGAGCTGAGCTCAGGAACTGGATTCAGGAATACACAGATCTGGGATCAGGAGCAACCAGAAAGATGAAGTACTCACTGGACGTTGGCCATTGCAGAAGAGAGACGCTCGTGATCTCTCAATTTTATACTGAATATGACATATATGGGATGGAATGCTCTGTTGGTCAGTTTGGGGTCAACTGTCCTGTCTGCCCCTCCCTGAAGGTGCAGCCTTTTTCGCCAGCTTAAGGATGACCTTGGTTACAATAGAAATAAGTATGAACATTGGCCTTTATGCATACCAATGCCCATGTTATCATTCTGGGAGAGAAACTGACACCTTTTGCAATGACTTTATAGAAAGAAAAATGGTGCAAGGCAACAATGAGGGCGTATAAATACATGGCTGCAAATTGAAACACAAGGTTCAGGACCAGGAAGTATCAGGCGCTCAGGTAGTGGCTCTTCTGTCACTGAGCAGCTTTCCTCTTTTCAGAAGTCACTTGACCTCTGCACTTTCCTTGCTTCTCTGGCTTTTTTCTGCCCTATGTATTGGTGTACTCAAGGACTCTATTTATTTCTGCCTGAATGTTCATACACTAACTGTATGGGGTGCATGGTTTGGTATTGGTTTTTGTCTCTGGGTATTGCAGTAATATAGATGATACTCATACCATAATGGAAGGAAAAAAACAGAGCCATCTACTGAAAGGCTGCTTTGAACTACAGATCTATGAACAGCACAGAAAGGAAATGGAGAAAGATGTACCTAGAGACAAAGAGTATAACCAGCAGTACCTAAGTGAAGGCAAAAAAGTTAGAAAACACAGAACATTCTTAAAAAAGAGAGAAAGAAGCAAGACAGGCCTAAAAAGAAACAAGGTATGCTAAAATTATAAACAGATCAGAGGAAATGTGTGCATATGAATGACATAAACCTCAAAGGCTGTAAATCCCGTTTTGTATGAGACAGAGCAGAAAGGAAACTCGTGGAGGGAAAAGTTGCATTGTGATTTCATTAGATGTCATGGTCGAGACGGACAAAGAACGACAATAATTCTTATTTTGCAGATCAAAAGTGAGCACCACGGGAATACTTTGATATCACCAAGGTCAAAGCTGTCTCCTTTTCAGGATCCACTGCCCACTGTGAGCCCCCACAATTCCCACTTTTTGTATTTGTGCTACAAAGACTGCCCCCATCATTCGCTGCAGGGCCCTTTGCAGCAAAGAGATGAGACATGGCAATATCAGCAGCACAACCACAATAACTATCAACACAAATAAACCCATCTTTACAGTAGATAAAAACCAACCAGAAGGATCCCAATCCTGAAATAATGTGTTCAATCAATCCAAACCATCATCCATTTGTAACTTCTTAACTCCTTCCTTCAATAACTGGATGCTTTTCTGTATCGACTCAGAGTGATCAGACAAATTCACGCAACACACCCCGTCAAAGTCTTCACATCCATGCCCTTGTGCTAACAAATAAAATCAATAACAACTCGATTTTACAATGTTGTATGCCTAACACTATCCACATCAATTAATAAACCACTTAAAGCCATTGAAGTGGTGTTGGTTTGCTTACTCAACCAGCACCCTAAATTCATTAGTTTTCTCTAGGGTTCTTGTGACAGCAGCCCCAGGCATAAAAAAGGAAGCCAATATGATTTCTGCTGGTGATTGTCAGATTTGATGTCAACAAAGTGAGCCAACCAAGGTCCACCATTCAATTTTGATGGAATTCCTCTTTTTTGTTTTCAACATAACTCTACTTATGGTGCTATCAGTCATTCTCTGTATACATTGTATTACCCAGAGAATACATATCAAAACATATATAAGAACTATTAAACATAATAAACCCCAAAAAGCATTTCATCCAAGATTCTAAACCATTAAACTATCTTCCAAGAATATTCCATTCATTATAACACACGTGCTGCTCGCTTGCTTCTACAATGGTGATGCCAGGTGAAGTTTCTTATAGTTAGACTTAGTGTTAGTATTAGTGTTAGTAAGGTTAGTAGGGCCTAAACAGCATGGCTCTTCCCTTATATTGAATGGAATATTCTCCCCACGCTTTGTCCCCACAAATGAAAAGAGAATACTCCCGATGGCAAAGCCAATGGTGCATTGCTTGATTTTGATATGTTTGCTGTTGACCACTTACTACTATCTCTATATATCCCCGAAGATGAACTTACATTGTGCATAAAAGATTTTTCTGGCCCCCTATAACTAAACACTACACGACTATCCATTTTATTAATCCTGACAATGATATTATTGACATCGGAAGAACACTTTCTGTAGCGACATTGGCAGAAGCTATTGGTCTGCAGTCAGGCCAACCAGGCAAGTAGAAGATGGGTTTTCCAGGGATGCTGTAGCCAGACATATCGAGTCCTGTCCTGTCATGTTGGCTAGAGTGGTCTACACATTTGTTCTCTGCTGTGCGGGCATCCAAAATGCTGCAGCCATGGCCCAAGTCAGGATGAGGATAGTACTGGCCATACATTGCGTGCCGGTACCCATTGAGGTCCACGATCTGTGGAAACGCAAGCATACTCTCTTCCCCAGGTTAGCAAGTCACAGGGAGCCAACCACTGACCTGTCTGTAAATCTTGCACGGTCATTTTCACCCCTGGACATACCCCATTTTGCGTCAAGCAGGATCCAAAATGTCATAAAATCGGGGGTTCCTGTAGATCCTGGTGATATGCAAGAACTTCAATACATAAGTTAACCTTGTTCAAACGTGCCTCTGGAGGTTCACCCACCATTCCTCCTTTCTGTTTTTTAAAAAGCGCTTTAAGGTACCATGGGCACGTTCCACAATGGCCTGCCCCGTAGGAGAGTGGGAAAGTCCTGTAACATGTGTCACCCCTCATAACTGTAAAAAGGATTTCACTCTACCAGAAACATATGCTGGACCATTATCAGTCTTAATCTGTTGTGGAATCCCTGCAATAGAAAACACTCGTTGCCAATGCAGAATAGCATCACGTGCCATTTCCCCCGTATGAGCAGTAGCAATAATAACTGAAGAAAAAGTATCAATAGACACATGTACATATTTTTGTTTACCAAAGTCAGGTATATGTGTGACATCAGTCTGCCAGATATGAAAAGCTTGAAGTCCACGGGGGTTGGTACCATAAAAGTGTGGCACATGCTCACCTTGGCAATCAGGACACGCAGCAACGATGGCATGAGCATCTATGTTGGATAAGTGAAACTGATGCTTCAAAGCTCAATACCCCTGATGGTAAGATTGATGAGAGGCTATTGCTTGTTGCTTCACATTCGACGTAGGTCCTAGGGCAACATCAGACACAAGTGCATTGGCCCTAGCATTTCCTTCAACTACAAACCCAGGCAAGGTTGTATGACTTCTAACATGCATTATATAATAAATATGATGTCATTTCTGTATCTCTAACCATAGGAGCTTTAAGACACCAAACAAGCATTCAGTGGTAGTGTGTTTTAATATGGCCTTATCCAGATGTCACACCAACCCAGCTACATAAGCTGAGTCAGTCACTATGTTTACAAGACAAAGAAAGTGCTGAAATACCATTGACACTGCTCAGAACTCCACAGCTTGGGGAGATCCTTCTTGGTATTCCATTTCAGTTTGCCATTGCTGTCCATCATACCAAACAATAGCTGTTTTATTCGTCTTACCTGACCCGTCAGTAAATACTGTAGGACCCTGCACAGGGTCTGCCTGGGATAATTGTTTGAAATCACCAAGGTTAAAGCTAACCATCTCCTTTTCAGGATCCACGGCTTGCTGTGAGACCCCACAACTAGATACCAACAACTCTGCATGGGCAGAGGGCACTTGAGAGACAGATCTTGAAGAAATCTGGTTCATTAGTTCTGCTGTTTGGGCCGCAATTTGGGGTTTTTGGGTTTGCCTTCCTCCAGAACTAACATGTAATGATTTGCCAATTGCTTATGGTGGTATCATCTTTACCAGCTATTTAACATGGATTACAGACAGGCCAGATACTGCAATAGGAGCTTATTTCCTCAGAGTGGCATAGCAGGACAAGAAACATAAGTGAGCTTCTCCGATGCCAGGCACTGAATGGAGCTGGTCCAAGAATATTCTGCTGATGGCATGGGGCAGACAACAGATAGGATAGCTATCCCACTGCCCTCAGGACTAGCTTCTGTGTTTTCAGTCTGAACCTGTAGGTTGTTGGGATCTGTGGACTGTTTCAAAAGGCTTAAGGGATGGTAACTCTGAAAGACAAGCCTGCTGCAGGAAGCTGAAGCATGCTACAAACAAGTTGTGTCCTCATGAGAGCAACTTAGGAGTCTGCCAGCTGATGAAGCTTGAAAGCCATGAGTATAACTGAGTTTGAAAATAACAGACCAGACCAAACCCCAGTAGGACTGCAGCAAATCCTTCCACAGACTATACCAGGCTTCTGATCAGACTCCAACTGCTAAATTTAATTCACTGAACTAAACAGAAGTTGTAGCATGTCTTCTCAGCCTCAGGGCACTCTGAAAGCCTTAGCCAGGCTTGCAAAAACAGGAGTCTGCCTTAGCAGTGATCGCCTTTACAAAATAATACTCGGAAGGTTCTTGCTGCATGGAGATAATTCATGTAACAGATCTAATATCTATAACCACACTTCACAGACAATATTAAAATCCCACCTTAAGCTTCTACTTAAAAATAAAACTCCAGCTGCTAGGCCCTTCGGATGACAACAACAAATAGGATGAGAGCTGCAGTGAAGCTCTAACAAAGAGTGGATGATAAATAAATGTCCCAGCACTGCAGTGTCAGTTACTTGTTTTTGTCTTGGGAGGAGCCTGGTAGCTTGGACAGAAATCAGAGCTTCATGGTGCAGTGTGTGCAGCAAAATGGGGGCACTGCTCCAAACAGACTCAGGCACGCATAGCTGTGGATGAAAAGGGGCTCAGCCAGTGTGGCAGGTGTCATTTAAACTGCTTCAGAGGGCAGAATTCAGGTTGTCCACTGGGTACTCCTGTGAGCCTCTTGGGAAGGCTGCAGACATGAACCCCTGTAGAGGTTAAGGAGATGACCTGTGTGCGTAACTTTTGCACAGTTTATATCACCCATGCGTTTCAGAGGCACATCAGGTGTTCTCTCTGTCCCCTTCAGGATTCTTCCTCCCTCTGCTCCACAGGCAATTGCCCCCTTGCACCTCCTCTGCCTGCCAAGTCTGGGTTGGAAGCAGCAGATAATGGTGCTTTCCAGTGTTTCTGTACAAATACAAGTACATATGAGGAAGTGTGTAGGGATGAAGATACCTCTGTGTTAACACCAATATGTATGTGCAAGGTAGATGATAAACACGAACACATACGGTTGATGTGCCTGTATTGGCTGGATAAATATGAAATCAGCAGAATAGTATGGATAATAATAAGTATATGCCTGGAGCCAGCAGAACAATCCCTTCAGGGCAAGTAACTTCTACTAAAAATTGCTAATGCCAAAAAATATATGAAGAGGGGCCCAGCCTCAGGGAACACCGAGAGGGCAGGCAGCACCCTTTTCCTGATCACTGCGGGGACGCCCCGGCAAAAAAGCTGGGAGCAAGGCATAGTCTCTGCGCCTGAGGACGGAGGGATGCGCTCCCTGCCTCCCAGCCTGAGCAAGCTCTCCAGGCGCTCCGGGGCTTCCCAGCTTCCATGACGCATTTATTTTTCTGAGAGCCCTCTGGCTGGATGCAGGCAGTCAAACTAAGCCCTCGCCCAGACAGCAGCGACTAAAAAAACCCGGCACCGTTGTTAAAAAAATAAAAAGGCAAACAGCGCAATTACGCAAAAAGCTACAGAAATCCGGGACGGGTCTATTTTTGGGAGCGCGTGAAGTCTTTGCAGTGCGGGAAGAGCAGGGTGGGAGCGATGGCGCTCTCAGCGCGGTTATCCCTCTGCGCTTCCTTTCCACAGCCTGGGGGGCCCCGAAGGGAGCCGGACCCCCGCCTTGGGAACCCCGAACGGAAGGCCTCCGGGGATCCCGAAAGCGGCCGCCCCTCCCGTTGCCCGGGGCCCCCGAAAGGAGGAGCACCCCCCGCCCGGGGCTGCGGGGCGAGGGGAGGCGCGGAGCCGCCCCGCCGCGGAGCCCCTCGCGGCTCTCTCCCAGCACCCACCCCCCCTCCCCATCCGCCCACCAAGTGCCGCACAAACCGAAACTACTCCCCAGCCCCTCCCCGAGCGGCCCGGAGGGGCGGTGGGAGCGGTTTCCCAGGGTGGGTGAGTACCGCCCGGCCGCAGGGCGCCGGGGCCGCGGGTGGGGCCAGGGCCGGCGCTGCGGGACGGGCTGAGCCGCGGGGAGGGGGCGGCCGGGGGGCTAACACAGCCCTCGCGGCGATGCCGAGCCGGGGGAGACCCAGCGGAGCGGAACTGGAAGGGAGAGACGCAGCGGGGAGACCTGGTAGGAAGTTTGGAAAGCTGTGCGGGACGGCGGCGGAGGTGGCGATTTATCCTTTTTCAGGCCCTCGGGGTTCGGCTTGGCCGAGGTGGGAAGGCGCTGCAGGGTCGTCTTTGGGCCGGCACAGAGCCTCGTGTGGCCCGTTCCGAACCTGTGCTGGGAGCTGAGGTGGCAAAGTGAAGCCCTGACCCGGTGCAGAACCAGGGGCGGCCGGTGCAGCACGGCCGTGCTGTTGGTTGGGCAGCTCCCTCTCGAGAATAATACCTATAAACACCTCTAATACCTAAAAATACTCTTTTGCCAGGGCATTCAGTGGGTCGTTAGAGTCTTTTTGGCACGAACAGGGTAAGATGTGTGCTTTTAAAGATAATGTTTAACTCCAGAGTATGCCTTGGGTAGATTTTCACCAACACAGTTGCAGCAGAATTCATCTCCTTCCGCCGGGGAGGGACTTTTTACAAGGGCAGGTAAGGATGAGGGGGAACGGCTTTAAATTGGAAGGGGGAAGATTTAGATTAGACATTAGGAAGAAATTCTTCACGCTGAAGGTGGTGAGACACTGGCACAGGTTGCCTAGGGAAGCTGTGGATGCCCCTGCCTGGCAGTGTTCAAGGCCAGGTTGAATGGGGCCCTGAGCAGCCTGGTCGGCTGGGAGGTGTCCCTCCCTGCCCCTGGCAGGGGGAGTTGGAACTGGATGGGCTTTATGATCCTTCCAACCCAAACCATTCTGTGATTCTCTCCTGAGTGCCTCATTTTGGCTATAATGCAGGAGGCACAGATGATGCAGAGGCTTTATAGAAGATCCTACCTGATTTGAGAAGTGATCAGTTGACAGCTGTGCGCTTTTGTGCCCACACAGAGCCTTCAAAAGCAGCTGTCCCATGCAGAGCAGAACTCACAGAGTCTGATTTTTTGTGAAGTTTTACTGAAGAGCTTTTCTGACAGTTGAGGGGAGTGGATGAACTCATGTTGCAGTGAAAGCAGAAACATGATCATTTTTTGGTCTCTAGCTTCCAGTGCCACTGAGGTAGTACTACACTATGGCAGGTATTAGTTTTGGGACTCATCCCTCCTTGTCAGGTTTTGGGAATTTTATGAATAGGATTGGGACAGGGGAAAGCTGGCAGGGGCATGCACAAGTAGATGATACAGTCATATACACCTTTCTTTTTTAGAAAACCAGCCTAAATTACAGGAGTCAAATCTCTGAAAGAGCTGAGTTTTAAAACAGCAATGTATTAAACATTTTTTAGTGTGTATTTTTGCTTTCAAAATACCCATATTTTGAAACTTTACTCCTCTGCCTTGACAGATTAAGTCTTATATTTCTCCAGTTTTTCTCCCCGTATGCTCTTGACTAGAAGTGAACAGAAGTCCCAGAAAGCTTCATTGTAGTAAGTCCTAAGTCTAGATGGTTGTGTGCCTCCTCCTGGAGCATTTTCAGGGCTTGCCCAAGGAAGGGCAGTCTTTTATTGCGCACCTGTTTGTGAGTCTGCTGAAAAGCAGTAGAATTTGCCATCTTAAACTCAGGAAAAAGGCTGTCCTTCCTGCACAGGACTGAGCTAGGCCCATCGGTGCCTCTCTATGCTGCTTGCAGGGATGAGAGTTTGTGTTTCCTTGCTTAGAAAGGATGCCCGAGTCCAGGATGACCAGGGGGAGAGTAGATCTCTGGGGCTGTGCGTGAGAGTGTGTTTTGTGCCGGCTGCTTTCTGGGTATGTGGCTCAAAACGTGGGTCTGGCACCTACAGAAAGCTACAGGTAGACATCGGGGTAACCACTGAGCTTGAGGAGCAGTCTTTATTGATACTGTATGCTTTTTCAGCAGTGATGACCATGAAGAGGAGTAAGAATGGAGTGGGAAAGCCCTGCCCCAAAGGCTAAGACTTTATTCAAGCTGGCCTTCCTGATGTCTAGCTCTTACTGCTTCGGTGGACCTGGCAGTGCAGCATGATTAGGATGAGGAGGAAGAAGCTGTGGGCATCTTGCTTCTGCTTTGCAGCAGCCTTTTTCCTTGTTGTGACACTGCAGGTACAGGGGGAAGGGGAGAGGTATGCATGAGATCACATTCAAAGTACAACACAATTCACGCAGATGAAGGAGAGCATTGAAGGTGACAGACATTTCTGGTACAAGTCTGTGCTTTAAGAGGACTGTTTAAGAAACTGTCAGGATCACTGGCTTGGTGGTAATAGCTGGCTACAGAAGTTTCATTACACAGAGAACACCTTTCTTGCATAACTCCTCAGCTCCTGGAGGAATTTTTCGGGAGTGGTGGGTGTATCACACTATGCCAGGCTGCGTTACCTCCATCCAGCGTTGCCTCCTCTGTTGGTGTGTTTGAATTCATTAGGCAGGGAGGCAAGGCTGGGCACATTTGATACAAATGTGGCAGACAGACCAGGAAAATCTGAGCACATGAGAAAGTGATAATGGAATTCTGTCCATCAGTTTGGACTCAAAGGCCATTCTTAGCATTTGGAAGACCAGTAGCTGGTCAGTAAAAAAAACATGAGAGAAAAATCAATGTGAAGGCATATTAATTTGTGGCTGATGCACGTTATCCTTAATGTTTGTTAGAAGAAGACAACTTTTAGACAAAATGAGTCAGCCTTGGCTGGCAGTCATGGGACTATAGGATTAAGTCATGAGATGGCCAGGATCTGCCATGGCGATGTCTTTCTGCTTGGGCTGTGCTCTGGACTGAGGCTCTGGTTCAGGTGGGTGCTTCAGATAACTCCCAGTGGAGCCAGCAGAAAGACCTCTGAAGCTCTCTCAGGCCAGCTGCCTACTCCAAATTCGGTCTATTTCTTGGGAGCAGTCACTGACCCTCAGTGGTCACTTTCAATTCTGTTCCTCAGAACAAGACATCGAAAGGTGATATGGCTGCCCTAGCATAGGGGCAATACTAGCAAATCTTTAGGACCTTTATTGGGAGGGTTTGTGACTCTGCTGCACCTCCACAGCTAAACCAGTCTGGAGCTGGTTAGAGCTTCTCTGTGCCTAGCTGGGATTTGTGTCTGGATGTGTTTACTGGACACTTGGTGCCCTGCTTCTGAGACTGCTGTGGCACATGAGCTGTTAATGTAGTTGGAGTGTGTCAACCCCTAGGAGTTAGAGAGAGCTACTAGAAATTCTGCATAAATATAGAGACTCCTTAAATTCTGCCAGGGCAAAATTTGGAAGCAAAGAAGGAGCCTGCTCCTGGAGAAACCTGTATATGAGGTAGTTATAGGCTAATTTCAATTATATTGCTGCAGTTACATCTTGCCAAACTTTCCACATATTTATTCTTGTTCACTCACCAGTGTGGGAGTGTTAACTGTGGTTTTGTATACTGCCGCACTTGGCACAGTCTCCTGTGTATCTCTTCCAGTATCTTGTGTTGCACAGAGCACATGTAGGGTAGCTACAATCAGTGTATTTTGTTACGCACTGAGAGTAAATGACACAGCAACTGCAAAGTGTATACATGCAGTAATGCTATCAGGGAAGATAAATGTTTCCAAAGAACTTTGTATAAACAGCACCCTGCTGCTTTACAGCATCTTCCTTCAGAGCCATCTAACAAGCAACAATGCTGTGTCTAAAGCTGTCTGTAGGATTTCAATTTCCCCATCATTCTTCCAGCTGTTCATGGGGTGGCATTGTGTACTGCTGTGAAGATGCATGCACAAAAAGCTGTTTGCACGGTAGCGGGAAGGTCTTTGCCCTGTTGAAGCTAAGGGCAGGAGCTATGTATCCCATGGCAATACCTGCTGGCACCATTTCTGTCACTTCACTCGGCAGACTTCTCTACCTCAGGACACTTTTATGGCAGGTACTACCTGGTGAAATGAGTAGTGGCTTCATGGGCACTAGAACCACCTTAGATTTTCTGGGGAACTTCTGTCTCATCTGATGGTTAGAGGCTTCTCCTATGGGTTGAGAGTTTTTAAGGTTACTTGTAGGGTTTCACATTTATGAATGATGGTTCATACGTGTGGGTCTTTCACTTTACTGCATGTAGGTGGGATTTTCCAGGTTACTGAAGGGATGTTCTCTGTTTTATGCTTTTTCCATGGAGAAATCAGAAGTTGTGTTGTTAAAATCATATATGACATGGCCATCTATCAGTTCAGAAATGTATGTCCTTCTACTTCCTTACAAATTCAAATTAAAGCTTTTACTGTTCTAACGTAAGATCACCTGGATGGTGGCTGCAGTCAGTGAAATGCACCCACTTTGACTGATAGAAACTTTGCATGCAGGCTTAGTTTGTGATGCTTAAACTGTAATTTGTCAAGATGATGTCCTGGCTAATGACAGTGATGCACTGTGAAACATATGTTTATTTCCCTGAAGGTTGTCACTGAACTGGGCAATTCAGAGAATAAAGTGGCAGTAATCTCCAGTTTACACAGTGGCCCATTAAAACCTGTGGAGAAACATGCTTTTCAGTTTAAGAAGCAGGAACTTCACAGCAGCTTGAAGACAGCATCTGATGTGAATCACTACCCCATCCTGCTCTGGTGGTCTCCCCTGACTGGAGAGACGGGGAGATTGGGTCAGTGCGGCGAGGATGTTTGCTTCTTTACTATCAACAAGACCTACCAGCACAATCAGATGACGAGAGCATTCCTGTTCTATGGTAAGAATCTGTTTCTTTTTAAAGGAGTAGGTTTCCCTCCTCCACAGTTATTTTTCTTTAGATTTTAAATATAGACTATAGTGGCAATCACTGAGAGCAGGAAACTTAGGCAGCTCGTTGTGCGAAACTTTGCCTAGTACTTAATACCATCAGCAGATATCCAGCGATGCACATTCTCTTTAAAAGTACTCTGGAAAATTACTGTGCATATTTGTGGGATAACAGTTGCATTGTCTCATGCTGCTTTCCAATCACATGTGCTGCCTGCTTATGGGAGAAAAAATCATCTCCCATAGCTGCCAAGTCAGAATAAGACAGTCTGAGATGAGGACAGTTTTTTCCCGTCTTCTGGTTTGTCACCCCTAGCAGAGGTTCTGCGAGGCCTTTGTGGCACTTGTATAAGTCTTTTGTCTTAAAATAATGGCATCACTGGTAACTGTGCAACTCCCCTGCCTTGTGTGCCGAGGAATTGCTAGCAGACTGTAAATGTAAATCAGTGAAAAAAAGCTATTGATTCTGCAGAGAGAGCAGCAGCTAGTGGAGCCTTCTAAGCTGCTCTGTCTCTGCTGCCATAGAAACTTCCCACTTCACGTACCCTAAAGTGAATCTACAAAACACAGAAGATGAATCTTTTAAAAGTCAGCCTTGTTTTGTTAATTTTGCTTTTTTTTTTCCTCACACAGTTGGTTATCAGAGGAAAAGTGACTTTTAGGTGGAAAAATAAAACCAGATGCTTTTCTGTAACTAGTAGGTTCAGCCCCCTGTAGAAGTGAAACAAAATAAAAGTCCTGAGTCTCATTAACTTAGTCAGGATACAGGTGAACTGGAAATACAGGAAAGAAGGCCCTTTGTCATGGTTGTTAACAGTGAATCAGTAACTTCTCAGTTCTAACGTTTTCAGAGCTCAAAGTAGGTCAACTTTGTCAGTTGGTAAGTGGTCAAGCATGAAAGCGAAAGTATAATAGCAAAGGAATGAGAATCTGATCCAATTCAAGACAAGGAAAGCTGGGTTTGCATCACATGAGAGCTGTAAAGTCTAGTACGTTTTGTCTCTGATATTGGGTGTTTGTTTCAGCAATAGAAAGACTACTACTGTGGACATGATTTACTTATTTTTAAAGGAGTTTGGTTGACAGCCGACTGAACACGAGCCAGCAGTGTGCCTAGGTGGCCAAGAGGGCCAGTGACATCTTGGCCTGTATCAGACACAGCGTGACCAGCAGGAGCAGGGAGGTGGTTGTGCCCCTGAGCTCAGCACTGGTGAGGCCGCACCTCGAGTGCTGGGTTGTTTTGGGCCCCTCACTGCAGGAAGGACATTGAGGGGCTGGAGCGCATCCAGAGAAAGGCAACGAGGCTGGTGAGGGGGCTGGAGAATAAGCCCTGTGAGGAGAGACTGAGGGAATTAGGGTCGTACAGCTTAGAGAAGAGGAGGCTGAGGGGAGACCTCATCACTGTCTACAGCTACCAGAAAGGAGGTTGTGATGGGGTGGGTGCTGGTCTCTTCTCACAAGTGACAAGTGATAGGACGAGAGGAAATGGCCACAAATTCTGCCAGAGGAGGTTTAGACTGGACATCAGAAAGAATTTCTTCACTGAAAGGGTGGTCAGGGATTGCAACAGACTGCCCAGGGAAGTGGTGGAGTCACCATCCCTGGAGGTGTTTAAAAAACGGGTAGATGAGTTTCTTAGGGATGTGGTTCAGTAGGGAGACAGGCACGGTTGGACTCGGTGATCTCAGAGGTCTCTTCCAACCTTATGATTCTATGGTTCTATGATTCTATGAGTAGTTGTATTGGCCAAAAGACTCTCCCTGTATTTTTTTTGTTTTGATGCTATGAACTGTGTGAAGATAGTTGTCAAAATCTGCAAAAATGTTACTTATTTTTAAATCACAATAAAAGAAAAAAAGAGCTGAATCAATACACATTCTCTCTCACTTTGATACACTGAGGCTGCAAAAAGGCACATTTTGTTGTTCCAAAATTTCCCTCTAATTAGTCTGCTGAGTGAAAACTTTAACATCTGCATTTCCCTGCTAAGGCTGGGTCAGGTCACAGTTTTAGCCTCAAAAAAACCTGTATTAGTTTTCCTCTTGGTCAGTGAGCTAGTCAAGAGAAGAATGATCCAAAGCTTAGAATAAGTATTATGCAAAAATATGGTATAGAGATGTTTTCCAGCAGAACTGCATTTCTAGGGGCACTGGCTTTTCTGCATCTTGTCCTGATTTACTGTCCCAGCCTGGGAAGCCCCTGGGTGTAGGTGATGACTTTGTCAAGTGCTGCTGTCTCATGTTTGGAAATGAGGTATGGCATCCACGTGGTGGATTTTGTCTCTCCTTTTGGGAGGGACTTCCAACTCCACCTTTTCAGTCTCACATACGTCACAAGAGTTTTATGTGTAGCATGAACTACCAATGCAACTGAGTCAGCGTGAGGTGAATCTGGTGCCAGGCTGTGAGAGCCTCAAGGGTGTTTTTCCCATAAGGGAGGAGCATGTGCAGCTTTTCTACGGCTGGGGCTGTCGGTCCCTGGAGTATTAATCCTGAAAGAAAGGTGTCTTCTAAGATGCAGACCTTCTCCTGTCAGCATCCGTCTTTCTGTTCTGCACTTTGCAACATATCTAATATTTCCTAATTAATAGTTTGAAAGTTGAAATTGCTTGTAGTTGTAGTCTTGTTACACTTTCTTCATCCCCTCATAAGCTCCTTTGTTTCTTTCATCTCACAGGGCAGGGAACATGCTGATGTTATCTTTCCTTTAATTCTTAAAAGCTTCTTGTCTTGCTGGACTGGTATTGATTGTTACATTAGCATCGGTCATTCTGATGTGCTCTGATCTATAGTGCATTTTTCTCTGAAGTTTATCTTTGCCTAATTCTCTGTTTAGTAAGTTTTATGTTCCTTTTTCTTGTCTCATTCTTTACTGCATTTCCCTTTTCCCTGCAATACTCCCTTAAAGATGGAGCACCCTTGCAAGAGACAGAACAGAAGTGCTATGGTTTCAATCCATGCCATTTCATTATTATCTATATGCATTTCTGTTCTCTTCTGGGCATCACTTAGAGCAAAGTGTTCTCAAAACCAGATAGGCCTTGTAAGCATCCTTGTGAAAATTTGATTCACTTTCAGTTTACCTTACCTTCTATCACTGTAACACATCAGAACCACAGACAGCAAATAGCAGTTTTCAGTGAGTCGCACAGCCCTTTGTCCTTTCAGTGTTGAGGGCTTGGGGCCACCCTTCAGTGGAAAACAGAAGGTCAAATATGTAGTCACCTTAAAAAAAACCCAGCAGAAGTTCTTGAATGATCTTGTTTTATAGGAGGTTGTTACATTACTGGCAGTTTATAACCATCTTCACTGCAGCAGTGAAGTCTTATGTTGATTTTATAAAGTCATCCTTGGAGTTGTCTTTGCAAGCTTGTGCATCCAAAAAGACCGCTGAGCATTTTTTTTTCCTTCTTTATATATTAGCTTTTGTATCAAAATGCTGTCTCAGACTTTTGCTAGGTCCCTTGTTATTCCAGCCAGTGGTTTGAGGTCAAGGGTGAAATGGAGAGTGAAAAGTTATGAGTGTGACTGGGATGGTAGAGTAGCTCGTCCAAAGAGAATGCATTTGTTGTGGTTTCTAAACAAACTATTCACACTTTCTTTCAGTGACAATACCAGTTACAAGTTTTCTATATTCAGTATTTGGACTTAAGTGAAAAAGTAGATACATTTATAAGACAGTGAGAAAGTATCTGTCAGGTATCTTGACAGAGATTCATCAGTTTAGCGCTTAAACCTACACTAAGCCTAGTCGTATTGAGAGTAGCATTGTTATACTGAAGGGACAGCAAGAAGCAGATTCATGAGGTGATGTTTAAAATTCACTTTTGCACAGACCAGCCTTTGAGAAAAGGCTTCTAGATTCCAGCACAGCTTCCAGCACAGCTTTTCTGAGTTGTTCTGGAGGTTCCCTGTCCTTGCAGAGAGATGCAAGCAGCTATAGTGGTCTGTTTTTAGAGTTTAGGCATGATCTTCTTCTACTGTTGGTATTAGTTTTAAGAGCTGTCTTCTGCCAGAAACTACTTCTCTGTATATCTGGTAAGCAGCAGTAGTACATCACCTCTTAATTCTCTCTTTGTTAAACTACATAGATAGGTTTTCAAAGTCTCTACTGTAAAATGTCTTTCCAAGACTTGGAGTCATGCTTGTAGTTTTTCTTCTTAACGCTGTCCAGTATTTTAGCATCCTTTTTTGTTATTTTGCTGCCTTAACCAAATTGAGGCCTGCTGTAATAGTTCCTATATAACTATTAAAGGTAAAGGCAATACATCTGTTCCCCTCTTTACAGAACCAGGGGATTATTAAGCATCTTATTAGTCTCATTTCAGTGCATTAAAATATGAACTTCCTAGCGAGCCTTTGAAATGAGAGGCCATTAAACTAATGTGAACTGAAATAAAACCGTTTCTAGTATTAAGTGCTGATCCCCGTTCTCGAGATTCTTCTGCTGACAAACTCAAACACTACTCTGTCTTTACTCCTCTTTGCAATACTGCTGTTTAATGTCATAAATGTGATGGTGTAGAGCTGATATTAAATTAAAACTAGACTGCTGTGTCATTGTAGTTAGTGTGACATGATAGATAGAGGCAGACTAAACATTGTTTGGTTTTATCTAGGTACTGACTTCAGTATAGACAGCCTACCCCTCCCTCGTAAAGACTATCATGATTGGGCCCTTTTCCACGAAGAGTCACCAAAAAACAACTACAAACTCTTCCATGAACCAACAATCACCTTATTCAACCACACTGCAACCTTTAACCGCCATTCTCATCTACCCCTGACCACTCAATATCTTGAAAGTGTAGAAGTCCTGAAATCACTGAAGTACATGATCCCACTGCAGATTAAGAACAGCCTGAGGAAGAGGCTTGCACCGCTTGTGTATGTGCAGTCTGACTGCAACCCTCCTTCTGACCGGGACAGCTATGTGCGTGAGCTTATGTGCCACATTGAAATAGACTCTTATGGGGAATGCCTGCATAACAGAGACCTTCCTCAGCAGCTCAGAAATCCAACTGCCATGAATGATGGGAACTTCTATAAAATACTGGCACAGTACAAGTTCATTCTTGCTTTTGAAAATGCGATCTGTGAAGATTACATCACTGAAAAACTTTGGCGGCCATTGAAGTTGGGAGTGGTACCAGTGTACTTTGGGTCTCCCAGCATTGTAGACTGGCTTCCTAGTAACAGGAGTGCTATCCTTGTGTCCAGTTTTTCACACCCCCGGGAGCTGGCCCGCTATATCAAAATGCTAGATACAAACGATCAAGAATATGAGTCCTACCTACAATGGAAATTGAAAGGGGACATTTCCAACCCGAGGCTGCTTACAACAATGAAGGAACGCAAGTGGGGTGTGCAAGATATCACCCAGGACAATTACATTGACACCTTTGAGTGCATGGTGTGTAACAGAGTGTGGGAAAACATAAGAAGGAAAGAAAAGGTACTTGTAACTTTGGTCGTTATGTCTCAGATAGGCTTTAAAATGGCAGTAGGCTCATATTTGTCCCAGAAGTTTGTTTACCAGATTTCTGCACAGCCTTCAACCATTGCTATTGCAATCCCTTTGGGTAGTGCATCCTCATGTCAAGAGGTGTTGGCAGAAAGTGTGGATGCACAGCCAAAGTGTATGTTCTTCACACTGCTGCGGTGCATGAGTTCATACACGTTGACCATTCAACTGGTGGTCAGTTCAGCAGAAGGTTTGAATTGTTCAGGGAGGTGGCTTTTATCAGGCTATGGAAAGCAGATTTATTTTCTGGCCTTGCTTTAGATCAATTGTAACATTTGGAAACATGTTGCCCAGAGAGGCTGTGCTATCTGTATCCTTGGAGGTGTTTGAAGGCTCAACTCAATGCTGCCCTAGGTAATTAGATATGATTAGACATGTTTGGCAGAGGAAACTGGACTGGGTGATCACTGGATACTGGCTGAAATACTGGATGACTGAGTCTATATTTGTCACTGTGTGAAAACTTGTAGTGACAACATGCTATTGTCTGTGGCCAGATTTGATGATGAAACGTTGAAACATTGATATTTATATCAGGTTTTGCAGTTGTGAGAAGAAGTGGACCTGTTCCTCCTGGTCCAATCTGCTTGAAATTGTGCTGCTAGAGAACACCTAGGAAAGGCTGTCTTATCAGGAAGCCCAGTGCTGAGGGCCCAGTAACCTTACAAGTGTGCCAACTGTGTTACCAGCAGGACATTTCAAAGGCAGCATGAGTTGTGCAGTCTCTTGAGGCTACTAGCTGTGGTGAATTTGACTGGTATACGCAGAGCATTACTGGGAATTAGACTGAAGCTAAAAACTCACGCTATACACTTCTGGTTTCGTGGATAATCATTTTAATTGCCACGTTGCTTTCAGGTTAATGGCTTTCAGTAGTCAATTTTTAAACTCTCCATGAACTCAGTTATAAGCATGAAACCAAAAATTATCTTTTTGTCTCCCATAGTGGAACTGGTCAATGTCTCTAAAATCCTACAGCTACCTTGTATCCATTTGGCCATGTTATAGTTGGTCACAGTCTAAACAATATGCTATATAGTCAGCCAGTAGAAGGGAGATCAAGAAAGCATTTGAAGTTACTAAGGTGAACTGAAGTGGTAGGGAACACAAACTGGTAAGCATTACATTTAACTGTTTTTTCCTATCTGAATGTGATGCAAATCTGGACAGGTACCCTATCTTTGAGTTAGGAATACAGCCATGGAAAGGTATAGAATTGGTTAGATACAGGTATTCCTTCCCAGTGCCTTTGTGGCTTTCTGGTCAAAAGACTGCAAAGACTAGTTTGCTCTCCTGATCAGATTCATGGCGTATTTGTTTTTTTTCCTTAAAAACATCTCATTAACTGTATGCATATTTAAGATGAAACCAGTATAATAATGATGATAGAACTCACTGCCTTACAATTTTGGTTTCAGTGGGCTGGTGCTGCTCAGTTGCAGCCAGACCTGATCTGAGATTCTTGCTCTTCTTGGCTTTGTCCTGATCAGTTTGGGGAGGGCTTCCCCACTGACATCCACGGAGAAGGGGCTAGAGCCTGCAGTAGAAAAGAAAATGTCACTGACATGCTTTGATAGTTTCCTGATGGCGTAGCACCTTTCTTCTCTGTTTGCTGAGGTCCATCAATAACCCTTTTGTTTCCCTCCATTTCCAGGGACGGCTGCCCCAGAGGTGGAAGGCTCAAGTTAACCATCTGAGATGCCCTAAACCAGAGGCATTCTGGTTCTTGTCTTCAAACCCTGGCGGGACTTCTCTCCAAGAGATGTGGATACCAAGTTATGAGCAATCCAAGAAAGAAGCCTGGGCACTGAGGCAGCTGGTGGAAAGGAACAGGAATTTTACAACTGAAGAATTTTGGATGCTTGTATTCAAAGAATAAATGGAACAATGTGTAAACCAGAGCGAGCTCCTCAGAACAGTCTGTGGGATTTTATCATGTAGGTGGCCTTACCATACATAGGATTGGTAATCACAGGAAGTAGACCTGTAAGACCGAATTTAGTATGTTCAGTGCTCAAGGGGTAATGAGTGCTAATCAGTAGAATCATCCTGCCAGGTGAAGTGTATATGTGTATGTATTTATATTTAGAATGACTTATGTTTCTATTAATTATCATTCGTTCTTATGTTTGAGCATTTAAGTATAACTTGTCAATGCTCTCAAAGCCTAGTTTTAAGTATAAAGCTAGTTTCTGTGAAACAGATGGATCTCCCTCCATCTTTAGATATGTAACTGTGTTCATGACCTCAGGACTCCTTTTCCCCAGTCCAGGTGCTATCTCTGCTGCATTGATAGCAACAGGCTGGAGAGCAACTGACACCATTGTGCTGGTACAGCTTCTGCGGTACTTTGGAGGTGGAGGAAAAACTTGGGACTGTGTCCCTGGCTAGCTGTTTATTATCAATTTTCCTGGCATCAGCAAATTTAACAGGGACTTGGCAGGTTTTGTGTCCTGACAATGAGTGCCAATGTAAAGTGCATTAGTGCTTGGCACAAGGAAGCACCGTCTGTTACTGTCCAGGGACAGATTGAATGAAAAACGTGCTGGCTCAGATTTACCCACCATCTTCTGCTAAAAATAAGCAGAGCATATGAATATCTCTGCTCCCCAGAAATAGAGCTGGCCTCCATCTGACTTACCTTCTTGCCTTTCTGATGATGGACTAGTATTTGTATCACATATAAATACAGAGTTATGTGCTTGAAAGGGCAGGGATAAAACAGTCCATTGGTACTGAAGAATCATCAACAGACACAAGGAGGGATGGGTGAGAAAACCTCAGATTATCTGGCCAAGAAAAAAACTTGGTGATCCTGGTCATCACCTGCCAAAGGACACACCCTTGCCTGATACGGAGACTGTTGCAGTTTTCATCCCTAGTTGTTCCAGCCTCTGTCTGTGGAGGAGTCAACTCCCACAGGATCTACAAAATGGCATTATCTGGGTGTAAGCACTCAGATGAGAGACAGTCATTCATACTCATGCCTATGTTTGATGATGCAGGTGATTATAACTACTAATAATGAAGTTCTGCACATTGATAGAAAGGCAGACTTTCACCTGTATGATGATTTCCATGCAATTGTTCCTTCTAGCAGGCTATTTTAAGATTGCTGTCAAGTGTCTGGCTGTTTTATGAATGGGTAGCCATAAGGAAGGATGTGAATAGCATTTGCACTAACAAATTCAACTGCAAAATTTACTTGCCTTTGGAAAGTTTTCTTACTAGAAATTTCTTCAACAATTAGCTGGTGAATTTTTTATTACTTTTAAATCTAGCGAGAGAAGGAGCGGTTCTGCGGCCACAAACCAGATAGTATTGGTCGCTGTTTCTGCGAGCATATACTTGATTTTGATTAAGCAAGAGAGTTCCACAGATATTTCTCACCACTGGTGTTTTACCACTATGGCACACAGCATCTGTTGGATATGTCAGACTCTTTCCCTGATGATCTACAGTGTAAATGATAACTTAACTCTACAAATGAAGCTCTTCAGGAAAATGCCATTAACAACAGACTTGTAGAGTTTCCTAAATCAAGATCTAGAGCTGGACATAAATCCTACAGTATTTGCAAAGGGAACTGCTGAAAGGGATTTGCTGAAAGGGAACCTGTTGCCATGAATCTCTGTTTCTCCTCACAGAATAGCACAGAATATCTGCAGCACAAAGGGCTATCTTTTTTTTTTTTTGGTCATGTTTTGCTCTCTCCTTTGCCAAATATTTCAAGTCATGTTGTTTAAAGACTTTGGGAGTAGCACAACTGAAGATATTTTTTTGTGATATAAACTGTCAGATCCTGAACTTCCTGAGCAATCTGGTAGATAGATATTAGCCAAAGATATAAGGCATATTTCTCTCAAAGGGTTTCTGGTGCATTATTATTATTTACTTTGGTGGCATGGGAGGGAAAGGAAGACTGAAGTTCACAACGAACGATCTGAAATTTCAAGTGGTCAACAGCAAATGTTTCAAAAGAGGTAGCATCTTCATCCCTTCATCCACTGCTATACCCAGTAGAAAGATTAGTACCCAGAGCAGCTGGCTGAAGGTATTCTGTGGTATAAGGTAATTGTCTCAAAGCTTCACAAAATCTTCCCACAATGCATCCTTCCAAGAACATAATCATTAAGCTTTTGGCTTACACAGGCTAGTTCAGAGCAACCTAAATTTGGCCTTTTGGTCTTTAATTACCCTCGAGAGCCTTCCTGTGCTGTGTGGAGTGAAGTCCTAGTGAAGATCACCCTGGGAGCCTTGTGGCAAGGATTTGTGCAGACTCATCAAATATAAGAAAAAGATTGACCATAATGAATGTTAAGTTGATCTCTTTTCTCCTCTTACTGTTCTGAGGAGGAATAAGCAAAAGCAGCTGACCCGTCTCTGGTTTTGTTTTTTGGGTTTTTTTTTCTGGAGTGGGGTGTGTTAGCTGTTTTGCTGGCCTTCCTGCTATGTACAGGTTTCATTCTGGCCACAGAGGAATCCAGTTCATTTGGCAGGCTTATGTATATCCTGGATGGCACAGACCCTTCTTTTTTGGGGTTTCTTTTTGCCATAGAAAGGCAACAGCAAAACAGTTGAGAAAAACTCTGTTTCTAACAAGAACTGATTTTGGATGAAGGAGTGCATGTTTCCCAACTTCTTGCACAGTGGTATCAGGCAGTCCTGATTTCCCTTTTTGTGGGATATAAGACACAAAGACAGTTCCTACTAGGCTTGCGTTTATTCCCTTGGATCCATATCCATCAGCTTACCTGGGAGTCATACATGTTAGTGGCCTCTGAGCCTGCAGTGTCATTTGCATCTGAAATACAGAAACTTGAGACCAGACTGCCCCTTCAGAAGGTGCCTGCAGTCATCTTGAAAGTGTCTCTGGGAATGGGCAGCAGTCCCAGTGGGGCTGGGAGAGCCTAGGGAAAGACATTACCCTGGGAGGTCTGCCCTTGACATGGTCCTTCGTCCTCTCCCCAAGAAAAATTAGGGCTGGGACATGAACAAATGGAAACAGAGATTGCTTTTACCTTTCTAGATATACTCCTCTAAGCTCCCTATATCCAGCCTCTGCCTTCCACAAGTCCCCAGTGATGCACCTGCACACTTGTGCCTCCCGTCCGCTATGGCATCTGATTGTGTAAGGAAACAAAATAGAAGGAGGTTGTTCTTTTCACTACAAATGTTTACTTACATTTCTCCACATTCACTGTGTCAAGGACCTGAGCCTCCCCCTTAACCTCCTTGGGGTCTAGCTGCCTGTCCTCAAGTCCAGCTCTGACCCAGTACAGTGACACCTGGGATCAGGCTGCAGGGAAGCAGATAAGGTGTGCGTGAGAAAGAGCGGGGAGAGTCCTCATGTGGGGCCTCTTCTGTCATGCCAGAGCTACTTTTGAGGTCCTGTCTGGGCTATGCTGTGCCTTGCCTGGCCGTGGTGCTGACCCTGAACACTGACAAACAAGCTGGACTTAGGTCTCAATATTTTAGCTCTGCTTCGTCCTGTGGACTTCCTGTGTGATCACTAGGCTGTGGATGACTCTACCCTCCATCACCACCCCTGCCCTGTTCACTGGATTGTGAACCTGATGGAGATGCTGCTCATGTGGCTCTTCTCCCAGTGGAATTTTGTTCCTCAGCCAGGAGCCCTGCCACAAGCTGACAGGAGAAGTCCCAGGGAATACCTGGTCTTGCCATTCAGCTGTCTAAGGGTTGCTTCACCTCTTGGTGAGCTGGTCCACAGTTGATCCACTGCAGATATCCTCACACCATTCCTCGTGATGGTTACCCACAAGCCTTTGACAGCCACATCTTCTGTCTCACAGCAGAGTGCTGTGCAGTCAGGTCCATCCTCTGCCTGTTATGCTCTGCCTTCTCCTTGCCTTCCCACAACACTCCAGTGATGGGGTCTCTCCTTCCACATTGATTTGATCCCAAGTGTGCCTAGCGTCAGGTTAAAAATTTCTTTCCTTCTCTGAACTCTAGCCACTCAACCTGTTTTTCCCAGGTTGGTTCATTTTTGCGTATTTGTTTGCTCTTCAAAAATCTCCTATCATTGACCCTAACCAATACACTTGCCTTGTTCCATTTCCTTGAGGAGGTCCTGGGGGAGCAGGGGTGTTAACACAGGTGGGAGCAGATCACGAGGTCTCTGCGCTGGGCACACATTAGAGGAACAATGGAGTATTTACCCCACTAAATGAACAGCATGCCAATGACTGGGAAAATGATTAGAGAATAGAAATAAAAGGAGCACTTCGACTGTATTCATCTCAATGCAAGACAAGCCTTGATCCTGTGCTGTGGGTACACAACCATGCATTGTGGACTTCAGAGGTCAAATCCTAGCTTTCCTCCCTCATTCAGCATTTTACAGAGAAACAAAGCCAACTGCTTGCTTGTGGCAGGCATTAAAAAAGCCAAGGATCTTAATGCCAGTAATGTACATTTGCAAAGCATGTGTTGCTCTGTTTTCCAGCCTGCAGTGTGGCATTAACCTAACACAACATACTGTGAGGGTGGCTGTGTGCTTCTGTGGAAAGCGTATGTACTGCTGTGTATCCATGAGATGAATGGTGGGGAGGTTTCATGTAGCAGACACAGTAGAGTCACATCATGCACAGCTCTATGGAGACTGTTCAAAACCAGATTGAGGTTGAAATCAGGCTCTCCGTGTAATTAAAGGAAAGAAAGAGCTTATCTGACTTGTCCTTCACAGCAGCACTTTCTCCAGCAGTGGTAAGGATGGAAGTCCAGGTATTGTGGGGTGGGGTGGACACATGTTGGTGTGTTCTGTTGGCTGATAGTACCTCATACATGTTTTTAAACCATTACTATTGAACCCTCAAGTGCAGATCTTGCTTTTTATCATGTCCCACAAACTCAGGATGAATTAATTAATTATTAAAAACCTACAGATATTTGCTGATGTCTTCAGTCTCTGGCTTTGGATACAGGGTGTAGAGACAGCTATTTTGCATCTGATCAATCAAATGTTTTGAATGCAATCTTGTTTAATATACATACGTAAATTCTGCAGGGAAAATCTTACCTGAAGATTGCTAAGGTTGCAAATCAAAGCAGAATAAAGAACACTTGTGTAGCCGATCTTCTTAAAAACAGGGGTTTTACCCAAATGTAAACCAAATATTATGGGAAGCTGGGGCATCACCAAACCCATGAAGCCAAATGCATTTTGCGTTCCCAGTCCCATCCCAACCCTTTCTCTCCCAATTTGTTATCTTCTTCTCCATCTTCCTTTCCCTTGCTGTCCATCCTTAACCTGGAGTTAATTGAGAGTCTGGGAAAAGCATCATCCGAATGGACTTAGCCAGAGGCTGTATCCTTCTGCCCACGCACAAGAGAAAAACCTGACATCTATAACCTAACCTGGCTCATTCACTTGCCAGTCTGGTAGTCTTCTATACACAAAAAGCAACAAGAAGTGGCAAGATGCTGCATGTTGTTTTCTGATGGCTTCAGACAGAGGCCAGCCTTCCTGGGCTCTGGGTTCCCAGGCCAGTGGTCCCATGGCTTCCCAGTCTGGGAAGAGTAAGTGAGGCAGTAGGCTCAGAGGACTGAAACATCCTGCCCACAGCAGGTTTGGAGAAGCCTGTGCAAAGCTGTCTCTGTTTGGTGGGCTTTGCTGCAGGCTCCACGGCTGCTTGGCAACTTAGTCAGTCTCCCTTTTAATGCTGCATGCTGCCTGCAGAGAAGCCAGTTCCTTCTGGCCCTCCAGCATGTGTCTTCAGGATGGAGAGATGTCCTTGGTGGACACTGGCTGCTGCAGTACTTGGGACAGGGCAGAGTGAGGCAGCTTGGGATGCAGCAGCTGCAACCTGGAGGTGGAATTAACAGTGCGTCAGTAATAATCCAGCAAATCTTCCAGGGTCATGAAAAAAAATTGTGTTGTTTTTTTTTTCCTTTGCTGGCATCCTTTCTGAGTGTTTTGATATGCACACTTTGCAGTTCAGTGCACACTTTAGCATGGGTAGGCCTCAGAAATCGTGTTTTTCTTTATATAGTTGAAGAAATTGTCTCATACTGCACCACTGTTCCAGCTATTGGTGCACTGAGAAAGACACTGCAGAGACTATGCAAGACCTATGTCGAAACCAAGAGACTTGGCAGTCAGCGTATGGCTCCCCAGGAGAGGTCATAGGCTCACTATAGATCCGTTATCCCTAGGATCATGTGTGCCTTTTGTAACTACACCACAAAACTCTAACTTTGAATAAATTAAACTTTTTGTGGACTGTAAATTATTAATGCACTAAAATTTGCTGCTAACAGTTGTTTGCCTTTAAAGCTTTTACTCACTGTTCCCGACTGATGCATTTGGTCGTTTGCCATTTTCCCCAAGTCAGCAAAAACACATCCTTTCTCTCCAAGCTGTGTATTTTGTGCAAAGACCGCAGAAACCCAAGAAGATCCATTCCAACAGTGGAAGCAGTACACACACAAAAAATCTAATAACGGAAGAAGATTCAAACTCTAATCAGAAAAGGCCTTTTTTTTGTCTAAAAATGCTTAATCTTAGAATTAAAAAAAACCCAACTCTTCTGTCTGAGAGGTCAATATTGGACTGTCTTGCCCAATGCCTGCAGAGTCAAAGCCCACAGGAATCCAGGTGGTGGGCAGTGGCCACAGGGGCAACATCTTGACCATCACTGCAAGTTATGGGTCACTTGGAGGGTAAAGTGACAGAGGGACTGCACTTTTGGTTTGGTTGAAAAGCCTTACTCCAGCTTCAAATGAATCTCTGCTACAGAGAAACTGGTTCCAGACCCTTGCGCTGTCAAAGTACCAGAGATAGACATGCAAAACAGCTTTGCTGGCTGGGACTGTTGTCACTGAATGAGGGTTCCTCTCCATGCTTAGTCATGCTTCTTGGTCTCTAGGCACCGCTCTTTAAATAGGAAGAAAAGCCTTAAAATATAGCCTGGGTCAGTTGGGGTAGGTCCAAAGGAAAGGGAGGCTCTGTCCCTTGCTGTGGCATCTGCTGCAGATAGACCCCCCATCCTACCCCTCCTCAGATCTGTCCAATAGGGCGCTTCTGATGGAGTGGGATGGTCATTCACTGGAGAGAGCAGGAAAGAGGATGAAAGGAAGATTTCAGGAGAGGCTGAAGAGGGGTAGCTTGTATAGGCAGCTAGCCCCATGCCCTCCAGAATGCTGTTTGTTACCACAGAGCTGTTTCTAAAATGACCCATGGCGTGCAGCATTCAGATTTGCTTTTGTTTTGGCAGGATCAGCCAGCCTCAGGAGGGCAAGAGTTCCCCGATATATGCAGAACAGGTTTTTGTGCTGGCTCCTACCGGGCAAGGACACTCTCCGGGACAACCTCTCTGCTGTGACTGTCAGCAGTGCCTTGAAAAGAAGTGGATGTTGCTTTTGGGGGGTTGGTAGAGGCAGAGAGGAGAGTGGCCAAGAGTTGTGATGTTTCAGCCAAGCTTGCTGATAACACACCTGAAAATGTCTGGAAGAAAACTTTGAGTTGTTCTTAAGGTAGGACAAACTGAGTCAAATATACTGGCATGTATCTGTCTTCTGAGGGTGTGTGTACAGGTGTGTGCTGCTCAGGTCCATATGGCTAATCCTGTGCAGGAGTCAGACTTTGTCTGCCGTGTCTGCCGTGTCTGGCCATGTCTACCACCACCATGAAAAGGTCTGGAGAGCACATCCTGTTATGAGGGACATCCCACTACTGTAGGAGCTAACCCCTGATTTTTCCACAGAGCTGGAGACATGCAAGAGAATACAGGGAGTTTCTGTGACTAAAACATAGTTTAACTGCAGACAGGGTTACCCCTGTCATGGAGCTTGCACAGCCCACCTGACAGCACTTTGCCACAGAGCTCGTGGCTGGTACACAGAAAAACAGACCCCTTGCATCCTGTACAAGCAGGTCAGGGATAGTTGTTAAGGTAGGAAATGCTGTTAAATACATCTCTTAAACCCAAGTAGAGTTTTTCAAGGAAACAAACAGATGCAAGCACTCTTGAAGCTCACCTTTTTGGATGCCTCCACAGCTCAGATATGATGGAAGGTGATGGCCACATTACTGAATTTTTAAGAACACTTTTCTAGGAAAAAGGTCAGTTTTTCACTGTTGCTGCAGGAAGGACTGTCAAAAAATACACCAGGTGTGGTGGAAATCACTGCCACACCACCCTCGCATTGAGTAGGAGGCTACATACTCACTGTCCTTCCCTATGTATGTTTCTTTGCTCATACAAATACCCAAATCACTTGTGCAGCTGTGACCCAGGTTGTGCTGGGATTGCTAATCAAAACTGCTTAAAGCCACATTCAATCCAACAGCACAGGGAAATTTGTGCAATAATGGCATAACAGAGAACCAAGTGTGAAGGAATCATGACTCACTGGGTCCTAAATCCCTATGCATACTGCTAGGGCATTGCAAAGCGGCTTATAGTAAATGTAAAGTGATTTAATCCTACTCAGAAGCTGCTGTCATCAGAATAGTATGAATGTAAATTCAGGGCAAGGGCTCTTTAATGCTTGAAACACTGGTCCACAGTGTGGGAGCTGGTGAGAGCACCCGAACACAGAAGAGTGTAGACAATTCAGATGTTGGGTGGCATTATGGGAGGACAGTGGTGATTGCAGAGTCAGCCTCTTTTGTCTCGCAGTGTTACTGGGTTGTGCCTATGCCCCCACATTTGCAGCTGTTCCAGCATCTCCTCTCCCACCTGTCCAACAGGCATGCCTGACAGTTACCTGACACCACAACTCTGCTCTAGAGTGAAAAATTAATTTGCTGGGCAAGAAATCAGCTCTAGGAGTGCTGGTAAGGACAGGGGAAGATAGCCAGAGTTTTTTCTATGGAAGCAGCAACAGTGATTTGGGTGCTATAGAAAGCTGGAAGACTATAGAAATTTTTGCACTTATGAAGAAGGTAGATACAGCTGCTGTGCAGTCAGCCTAAAGTGTGTGTATGATTCCTTATCTCCTCAGTCTTGTAGGCAGTATTTTGCTTTGAAGTCCACTCCAGCATCAGTACCTGTTCTGTACGTCTTCAAACTGCCACATGAAGGTACTCATACCTATAATTATGGGGAAACCCACCAGGAAGGCATTTCTCATTTGCATGAAGGGGGTCAGCTTCCTGAGGGCATTTCACCTGTCCCTGGACAAACCTACTGCTAAGGTGCCAGAGGAGATTATCCTTGGCACTACCTCTTTCCAGGCCCTTTGCAGACTCAAGCAGATGTCCTTGCTAGGGACACCTTCTTTGGTAAAGAGGCTAAGTAATTCAACACCTGGAATGGAAAAATATCTGAATATTCTGCCTCTTTGAAAGTCCAATTTTGAGACCTTGAATTTCTCTGTATGGGGATGAGGGATCAAAGAGTAAATTTCTTACGTGTGGTTTTACTATTTATTTATCTTTTTGACTTGACCTAGATGTGCCCACGCTACACTGGGTCAAAAATATTACAGTGTGTCCTCCGAGGGAGCTGTTGGAAATGTGGGGTCAAACCTCAGCCCTCTGGCAACGACTTTTCATTTATCTCTGTCACCTGTGGCTCTGCACAAAAGTGACTCAGACTGTCACAGTGCAATGTGTGATTTTGCAGCATTTCCCTGTGAAATGTAGATGTCAAGTCTGCCAAGGGGAAAAGCAGAGGAATTGGGAGCAAGTGACAGGCTGCTAGTGGAGAGGAAAGGAGAGGCGGAAATGTGTCTTCCCCAAAAGGCACTGAATGCTGAGCCCAGGTTCATGGGCAGTGTTTCCTCTCTTCTCAGGTATCAGTTGCTGCTGGAGGTCTGACCCACTTAGCTCCCACCTCAAACCCTTCCAGTTATGGACATGCCTCACAAGACCTGCTTGGTGAAAGCTTTGATTTGCTGGCTGGAACCCCAGCTCCTGAGTGTTGGAGAGGCCCAGGCACTGGGCTGTAGCCAACGGAGATGTGATGGAGCATGTCCATACACTGTCTTCCCTTCCTGCAGCAGGGTGGGGACAGGTGTGACCCTGATATGTGACAGATCCACTGTCCTCAGATAAGACCCTGAGATCTGCCCTGATGTGGGCTGAATGGCAGCTATAGTGCATGAAAGGTGTCCAGGGTGAGTGGGTGCAGTTAGCCTGAATCCGGGCAGGAGGTGACTGTGGGTAACCAAAAATTGCTCTGTGCACCAGTGTCCCAGAACCCCGAACAGCAACAGGGCTGTCTATGAAGTTAGCCCAGAGACTCGTTAATGGGTGAAGCAACATAACCTTGAGAGACAGCGGGACTGACTCAGCCCTGCGGATGCATTTCGCAGTCAATACATCGTGTGTCGATTGAGCCTGAATCCACATCCATGATGCCTCAGCCAACCGCATCCTCAGAACCGCTATCAATACTTAACCTCCTCCCGGCCTCTCCCCGAGCAGCAAAAGCCACTCCGCCGAGCCCCCTTCGGCCAGCCCTGCCCGTGCGGACAGCGGGAGGGCCCGCGCCGTGCTGCCATCTCCTGCAGGGCCACCAGGTGCCACTGCAGGGCCGGGCACCGCCGCCCCCCGGGGCTCTTCCTTTCCTGCTGCTCCGGTGTCTGTGGAAAAGGGCGAACCTGGGCTGTAGCACGGCATAAGCCTCGCATCTCGTTTGCCTGTAAAGAGAGAGGAACCTGCAAAGAGGCCTTGCAGCAGCCTTCCAGTACTTCAAGGGGGCCCGCAGGAAAGCTGGGGAGGAGCTTTTCGTCGGGAAGTGCAGTGGCAGGGTGAGGGACAATGGTTTTAAGCTGGAAGAGGGGAGATTTAGATGAATATTAGGAAGAAATATTTTACTCTGAGGGTGGGGAGGCTCTGTCACAGGTTGCCCGGAGAAGCTATGGATGCCCCTTCCCTGGGGATGTTCAAGGCCGGGTTGGTTGAGGCTTTGAACAACCTGATCCAGTGGGAGATGTCCCTGCCCACGTCAGGGGAGTTGGAACTGGATGATCTTTAAGGTCCCTTCTAACCCAAACCATTCTAGGAGTCTATGAGCTACCTAGCTCTCGCTTGGGTGGTGTATCAGCTGAGTACTTGAGCAGGAAAATTAAAATACATGGTCCTTCTTAAGAGAAAAGGTTGAGGCCACTTGAGGTTCCTGTGCTGTCAGCCTAGGGAATCCTTCGTGCTTCCTTGCATGAAGCACAAGCATTCTCGAGTATGCTTTGAAGGAGGTACTCAAAGCTCTGTTTAATTTTCCGTGACATGTAGTCATGGGAATGATCTGCTCAAATACTTGTGAGCATGAGAAGTGAATTAAATATTCAGACTTTCAGACTGAAGGGTCTGAACTTCACGGGTACCCCACTGGCAAGCAGCCCAGGCAAATGTGGGCATGGCCGAGTGGTTTTTAGTGTGCTGCATCTATGGACTGCTCTTTTTTCAAGATGCTTTCTGTACAGCAAAGGAGAAAACTACTATTGTATCGTATTCAAGAAACCTTGAATTGTTAGCACACGAACCATTGCATGGTTTGTTTACAAATTCACACCAAACTGTGTTATTTTAGTATTATTATAGAAGAAGGATGTGAAGAATATTCCTATTTCCTAACAGCGCTCCTGGAGATGATCATAATCAAGATGGGACTTACATGGCATGAACCTTACGTTATTGTGGATAGCTCTGGTGCATTCTTGCAACACAACCAGACTTGACACCAATCTTTAGACTGGGTTCAGAAGACAGTTTTCCCTTTGGGACAGATTTGTGGAGAGATGCTGATGTTCCTTCTGCTCTGTACAATTGAGTGTGACCTTCTTTTAGGATCACCTTGTATAACCAGCCAGTATGTCCTTTGGGCTGTGCCAGGAAGATTTTGAAGCACATGGAGGGTACGTGGCATAGGCAGCCTGCTGTCCTGTCTGTAATATACATCTGCTCTGCATTGCCTGGCACAACAGGGGACTGAGTTCAACAATGCTGATGACATACTAGATGCTATGAATGTGGCCCTCCCCTTAGCATCCTAAAAAACACTGTGCTCCAAGAAATAGCAACTAGTAATAATAATCACTTTCAGTCCACTGTGGGTTCTTTGGGATGCCTGCGCAGTAAACTAACTGTGAAATGACAATGTCAGTGACAGTAGAAAAGTGTAAAAGGAGGAAAAGGAAAATGTCAAATCCACACAACTCTATTAACACAGACGATTGTGAGAAGCAGTAGTTAGAAACACTTATGCTTACTCCCAGGAGTAGTTATCTGCAGTTTATTGATCAGTTTAATAATACTACACCAGTAGTGTCACATTAGTAATACTGCAGTACTATATGAGTATTAATCGATATATTAATACTAGAGTTTATTTACACAAATACAGAAAATGGGTAAGTGCTGTTCTGCAAGCATTTAGTATTAGGTGACTTTTCTTCCTTTTTATAAGAAGAATCCAGACATCATTGCTAATGTTTTGATATTCATATTGGTATCTCAGCCAAGATCAGACCGAAATGTGATTGATCCCTATTCTACATTTCTGAAGTTTAATTTGCAGTTAAAATACTTCCTACTGCAGCAGATAGGATTGTGCAGTTAAACCAGTAAGGTCTGTCCCATCTTCCCTGATGTCCACAGGGAGGGACAGTCCCACTTCTGTATGATGTCCCGCTTGTTGACAAAAGCCCCAGTTTTACATTACCACACTCAAGTCAGTCATTGCATGCTGGGCTTTTTTGTCTGACACTGTTGTCTGTGCGGTACCCTTCTGCTTCCCTAATGTGTCAACACCTTATGAGCATGATAAAGATGTAAGTACCAAGGTTTTCTAATTTGAGTTTTCGTATTTGTTCCTTAAAAGCAGTAAAACCCCAGTACAGTGGACCCTCAGCAAAAAAAAGGAAAACATCAGAAGTTGCATGACAAAACTCAACTAACAAATGAACAACTAAAGGAAAAACTGTTCTAGTAAAAACTTACAGAGATTGTCTCCTTATTTGGTTGCGAACAGATATATAAAATTATTCAAAAGATTTAACAAAGGTGATTTTAGCACACTTAATGGTATTCATGAGCATCTCAGAAGGGCGTTGTATTAGGATAAACTGGGGACAGGGGCAGGGAGGAGGTTTCTGCTATGGTCCCTCATGGACCAAGGCAATATTGCACTAAGGAGAAAATCCTTACAGGTTTGGCAGCTCGCCTAGAGACATTGACAGCATGTGTGCACAGGAGTGCCTCTGCAGATGTGGGGCAGATTCCCCACTTCCATGGAAAGCCAGGTTTTGTTGCTGCTAGACCTGAGTCCCTAGGTGGAGTGGCTGTGTTTTGCTGTAAGCTGTCTGTCTGTGCCCAGACATTGTGGTGCCCCAAATCAGGCAGAGGGGGTCAAGACAAGCTTGATTGTTGAAGTAGCTGCTGGAGAAAACAAATCTCCTTGTGCGCGGACACATAAGGAACTGGCAGAAGGTCTGCTCAAACAAAGATATGAGTGTGCACAGCAGTGATGACATGAATCAAGAAGTGGTCATCCTTCCCTGCCACACCAAAGACCTGCTGGCTAACAGTAGGAGAAAGGAGGCTGCAGGGGGAATCTTCTCTCATAAGCCTCGCAGTTGGTTGGACAGGTATATTGGGTTTCGTTTGGTCTGAACACCACAAAATAGCAACCAGAAAAGCAAGGCTGAGTAAGCGGGAGAATTCACATGGACACGGATCCTAAAAAGCCTAGGCAAAGTTAGACCTTCATCTGCATTTTTGTAATGTACTTCTTTACTGTGTGTTCTGGGCAATCTCTGATCTGCTTGCCATGATTTTAACGGCAGATGACACATTCCTTATGACAAAGAAGCTGAGTATCTGTGATAAAACCGAATCAATAGAGGAAAATTTAATTAAATGAAAAATAGGGGGATGTGGAAGTGGGATTAAACCTTTTTCCCCTCCCTCCAGGAGACCTATGTTGACTAATAGCTCAGCCTTTTTGACTGAGAATTTGGATGTGTCATTTTAATAAGGAGAGTCCTGACAAGACGGGAAATGCATTTATCATGGTGATTTAAAACATCATGTTTAATAATGATTTAAATCAAAACCTCAAATTTAAATTATTGCTCTGTGTGGGCTTTCAGGCTTTTTTCTTTCCAAAGAATGTCTGATTCTCATTTGCTGATAAATTCAACACATCTTTTGGCTGATCTGGGAATACTCTCAGATCCCACAGCTATTTTTTGCATAGTTACAAGGTTTAACATGTTTGTTCAGATTAATAATGCTGGAGGGTGATGAAGACACCCTAGTTAATGGAACAGTTCTTGTGACCTCGGTTAAACAGCTTCTGGAAGAGAACTTGGATTGAGTTAGCCCCCAAACAGCATTTCATCTAGGGTTCTTTATGTGTGGAGAGAGGTATCTCATTTCTTCTTCTCAAATCTGAACAGCCAAATAAATGCTCCAGAGTGAGGAAAGCATTCTCTCTGCACCTTTGTAAGTGACTGTTCCCTCAGGCTAACTTCAGCTTTTCAAAACACCCTCTTCCCCAGGGCTCAGGTAAGGATTAGTCCTCTGTTTCCCCCTTCAAATGATAGTTCTAGGTGTTGGGTTTTTTTGTTTTTTTTTTTTAAACTAGATTCACCTAATTTGATTTTAAGCAGTTTTGAATGCATTCATTTTTATAAAGAAAAGTGACTCTTGTTTTTGTGTACATAAATTAAAGAAAGGTAAGTAAGTTGTCAATTTATTTTCTACCTGGTGGTAAAAAGAAGAGAAGACTGGTCTTCCCTCTAGCTGCGCTCTCTTGGAGAGGCAGACAGGTTTCTCCTTCAAGCCATTGAGGGATCCGAGCAATAAATCAGCTGATACCCGCAGGCAGCCCTGCTGCCCCCATGGCGGCAAGCAAAGCAGCCTGAGACAGTGACAGTGGCATGTGGCATTGAGCCAACCCAGCCAGGAGGAGCTCTCAGTGCCATCACTCCTGGCAGCTCTGGGTATACTTCGGGTGAAGCAACCCTAATAAATGGCAAAGCTGAAGATATGCTTTAAGACATTAAAATCCTGTGTGTGTGTGCACTGCATTTGTGAGAACCAGTGCTGGGAGGGTGATCCACAAGGAAGGTGTAGCAGCAGCATGGTGAGGACAGTAGCAATATGACTGTACAGCCTGGGCATTTGATATGCTGGCCACAAGCCTTCCTGTGCTTTCCTGACAGACATCACACCTTCTTGGCCCAATCCTTTCTGAAGTGAGGGGTGGTAATCACTGCCTACCATGGCCTGTTTCTGGGCTGATAGGTGGGGCGTTCATAATCTAGGTCAGCACTGCAACAAGATGTGAACCAGTGTTGCAGTTCCTGGAGTTACAGGATGATGGATGAACACTAGGTTTTCTTCTTCTTCTTCTTTTTTTTTTTTTTTTTTTTTTTTTTTTTTCCCAATTGCAAGTTTCAAGGACATCAAGTTGGAGCAAAAACTTAAACTCCCCTGTGGTACTGTCTTTCTTCCGCCCAGGTAGAGAGAGAACACAGGTGCTCTATTTTGAAAAATGGAATGGGTTATTTTCAGCAGCTAAGGATAAGAAAAATAATTTCTCTACTTCCTTTAAGAGAAACACATAGCTTTACTTCAGCTGAGAGTCTTTAGTAAAGCACATGGGAGCTTTTTTGCCAAGACTGTCCTGCAGCAGCAATGGCTGGTTTTAAATTTTAGTGACCATAACAAAAGAATTTGAGACATAAGCACAAAAAGGTTTAAAGTTATCTGGTGCTCAGTGATGTAACTTTTCACCTTTAAAAGCACAGATTAACAAACATGAGTTTATCAAAGGGACAAAAGAGCAGGACAGCACAGAAAAAAGAGGCACTGTGTAGACCAGTCACTCCTTTTCCAGTGTGTGTGCATATATGTATTTAGCACAGCCAATAAACCACCAGATTTCTTCTTTTTCATCAGTAACATGTTAAGATTTGCTTAGTGTCTTCCTGGGCAAGTAAATGCTCCTGTTTGCTCTGGGTGATTTGCACTTGTCTAGCTGTTCATACTAGGTGCTCCAGCTCTCCTTTTCCTCTCTGATGGCTTTTATCTTGTAGTTCTGTATCTCCACAGTCAGTGCTGTGTCAGCTTGTGCTTTCTGCAGGACCATGTAGAACCACAGGGAGCCCTGCTGCAATCCAGGAATTCTGCACCTGCTTAACAGGAAAATCTGGTTTCAGTTTAGCAAGAGAAAAGGATCAAATAAGTTTTCCATCAATAAGCCAGAAAAAGTGAAACAGACCAGGAATAATATAACAGTTTTATATTGTATTAAACATGGAAGTCAGTATGCTTTTCCTGTGCCAGTGTCTTTGCAAGGTGGGAGGTAAGGCTCTCCAGTTAATTCTTTTCTGCGGTTGCCTTGCTGTCCTGTGGGCAGAATTTTTCCCTTTTTCTCCAAGATTGCCCCCTCTTCTGTCTCTCAAGCTCTTCGCTGTTTCCACCTCTTTAGTCTGCTGAAGGAGCTTGTTGGCCATAACCCCAAAGGTTCCTCATCTGCACTGTGCAACATGTACAGCTCAGAAAACTTCCCAGAAATGCAATTGCCTCCTGTTGTTACTGTGAGAGTTTAAGGAAGAACACATAGAAATAAATGGAAGTGAGAATCTTGGCTGTTAAGTGTGTTTTTCTAAAAATTACCTCCCCCCAGTCACCATACTTTTAAAGAGCTTTAAGGGTCCTGCCCACCCTGTGTTCTCTAACAGAAATTGACCTAAGTCTTGCTCCTTTGTTTGAGCCCATTCAGATAATAGTTGATCTCCTAAGGTTTGCTAGCAATCCCATGAAAGTGACTCGTGATGTTAAGAGATACACAGCCGAAGAGCCCAGAAGCCTTTCTTCTGGGAGCCTTCACACAACGTAAAGAATCTCAAGCTGCTATTACATACATCTTGGACAAAAATGCTTGAAAGCGTGCTCAAAGAAATTAAGGAAATCTGCTAGGAGGTGAAAGCACCGAATGGAGAGAGTATTTATGAGGCCAGGCCTCCACCATCAAGGTCAGAACAAGGATGATCAGGAGGTCTGTGGGTGCCTGGGCCATCACTAACAGCCACTTCTGCAACACTGCAGTGGGCTTCATCTGTGAACTGTTGTTTCTCTAAGCCACTCTTGCCTTGGGAGAACTTTACTGTCTCAAACTGGAGACTGGAAGATGTGGTCTCCATGGCAGCACTGACTGAAATCCCCTGTCTTATATGAGGCTGAGCAGCCAGGGGAAAAATTCAGAGCCTCGAATTGTGAATGAGGTAGGCAAAAATGTGAAGAGGTAGGTGGTAAGGATCTAGGAAATCTTGCAGAAAAAGAGGAACACATGCAGAAAGAACTGGCTATCCCTCTTTATAACAAAACCCCTCTGCTGGTACAGGAATAGAGATAGGTAGTACAGGAATATGGCAGTTCTGAGCTGGAGAAAAGCCCCATGCTCAGACTGGCATGGCCTGCTAGGTGGAATTTGACTAACATTAGTTACATCTAAGGAAGGACCAGTAGAGAAATAAAGAGCACAAGCAAACAGAAAATTAGGTTGTCTGCAATTCTGGCTGCTTGGTATGTGCCAGGAGACAGAGCGAGGTCAAAATTACATGTACATTAATTCCAGGAGCCCGAAAACCAGAGAAGTGTCTGGCTCTGTGGTTAATAAGATGTTACCAAGTGACCTATGACCAGATGGCATTCACCAGAGGGCTGAGTTGGAACTCAGGTGTGAACACGCAGATCTGCTGCCTGAGGTGCATAATGTGTCATTGCAAACAGCAGGAGTGTCAGATGGCTGCTGGAACTACTAACGAATGGACGACTTACACTCCTGAGAAGGTGATAAGTCCATAGTCAAGACTAAGTTCATAGGTCACATAGGGTAAATAGTGTATTGAGAGCTAACTAGGATGGTTTTGTAAAGCTACATATTGCCTTATTTGCCTGATAGGGCTTGATGAGAGATCCTCTGGAGATTACTGCTGGAACCAATTTTATTCAGCCTATCTGTCAAAGAGATGGCAAAGAGCATGACTGGAAAATCTTGATGCACATGCATTTTGAGCAATGTGCAAGTCTTGTCCCTCTTGTCTCAAAAAAATACATTCTCGATTTAGAAAATGGAAAGAAAAGATCTATTAAAACTAAAAAAATCTATTTAAAAAGATCTATTAAAAAGATCTATTAAAAATAAATGCTATTAAAACTATTAAAACTAAGATGGAGAAGCTACTTTTGAGGACACTAAAATAGCTGAGAGTTTTTGGTCTGGGATTGGGCTGAAACAGGCATGTGCAAAATCAGTGAAGTGGAGGACAAGTTTAAAGTGGAACCATAGCTCATCAAATCCGTCAACACTGGAGCCAAGGAGGTGGGTTTAAAACAGGACAGAAAGAAATACAGAGGGGAAAGAATACAGAGGGGAAGGGAATTTTTCTAAGTTGCAGTCATGGGAGGCTGTGACAACAGACTGTCACACAAAGGAACTAGAGAAACTCATGTAAGTGGATGGGATTGTGTCTTCACCCTAAGCAGCTTTTCCTACTGCCACAGACAGGGACAGGATACTGGGCAAGAGAACTGCTGTGCACCAGTAGTAGAGCATTTCTTATACTCTCTTATCCGCGTCTGTTCCCTCCAGACCCCTCATATTTTCTCTGATGCGCTTGCTCCTCCTTTAGGAGGCTCATTTTAGAGATCGTGTGATGGACAGTGTGAGATGGGATGGAGAAGGATCATGTGGACATGTCTATTGGAGAGGCCCCATATCTCTTCAAGCCCAAGCTCAGCAGCAGACCATGCAGCATGGATCCATGTGGTGTGTGCATCTCAGAGCATGCGCGCCATGAAGTGATGCAGCAATGGAGCAAAGCCTGCCAGACAAGGTAAACAAGCAGGAGCTGGCTGGCACCACTTAGTCCATGAGGCAAGGCAGGTCCATTTCGCACTATGACTTTTTCTGACTAAATTGTTTTGATTATAGGGCTAAGAGATGACTCAAATAAAGGGTCAAGTTATTAAAAGAGAAAAATTTAAGGAAGGAGAAAACAAAATAGAGGAGGAAAAACCCCCACTAGTCTCAAATATTTGAGATGTCTGCTTAATAAATTCAACATCAGCTTCCTCTGGTCCCCAAACCAAGTCAGCTCTAATGCTATTTGTAGATACAGATTACTGTCTTTTTCATTACTGTTATCAAATGATGCACTTGTGGTGCAGCTTCAGAGCCCTCTATGCCCTGGTAAGTGGATTATGCATCCTGGTGCCAGCACTATTTGAGGGATACATTTAATACTAAAAATAAAAATGAAATAATAAAATATATCTCAGGCTTGTAGATTTTTTCTCTTTCCCTTTTTCAAATATCTAATTAAGATATTTATATCCCAACAGGCAGAAGGGACCTGACCCCTGCTTTGTTAGCAAAATGTGACAAAAGGCACTTTGCAAAGCATTTGCCATCACCGCTATTACCGACTAAACTTCTGGGAAATGGTGTCACTGTTTCTTCCTGCTGCTCAAGGTTGAGCCAAGCTCAACCTGATGGCTGCCTCATGTCACCACAGTGTTTTGTGTCCCCTCACTGGGTACAAGCAATCACTTCCTATCCCCAAGGCTGCTGGAGTAGAAATAGAGAGGGTACTTTGTCCCTCTCTCTGGACACATCCAACCACACTGCACCTTTGTTTCCAACTATGGCGGCACACTTTATGCACAAGTTTGGCATGCCCCCCTCATTGGCAGTTGTGCTCAAAGATGCCCCAGGATTCAGTACTTCACTTTCAGAGCCAAAAATCGATGCCATCTATTTCGCTTGGTATGAGCTGGCTTTAATAATCTTGATCAAGGCCTTTTAAGGCAAGATTTCTCTCACTGTAGGGCGAGTTTCCCTATTGTCCAGTAGAGAGGAGACATGGGCAGAGGTCTGGATGCTCCTAAGCCTAAGGAACAGATATTTTTCTCTACCAGAAAAATCCCAGAGGGACAGTAGGTGTTTCTGAAGTCTTTTGTCACAGCTGACTCTGTCACTTTATTTCTCTTCTTACTATCTACCTGCTTAAACCCTATGGTTTTAGAAGGAAGCTGCTTCATTCTGAATTTATGTAGCACCACCTGGAACGAGAGAGAGCCTCTTAGCCATAACCTTAAGCACAACCACAAGCACAAGCTGTTTCAGGACTCTCTGGGTCCAGTTTGACAGTATCTGTTCTGCCAGCAGAGGTGATCCTCACCTGGTAGGACTATGGGAGCAGTGGAAAGAAAGTTAATTTGCCTGCTATCTATCTGGAGCCATGAAAACTTGATGACTTTATGTGCTGATTTTGCTTGTTTCTCCTCATCTGCCCATGATTCTGTCCGGTTTCCAGACTGCACCATGTCAAATCCTGATCTCTGCCATGAGCTGTGACCTTTCCCCTCTCACTTACTTCACTGCCCTATTTTCACGCTGACACTGTATACTTAAGAGCATTACATGCACCAAAGCCTTGGTTAAAATGTTACTAAACACCAAAGAAGTGAGGATCAAAAGGTCTCCGGAGATCAAAAGTGGTGTACAAAAATAACACCAGAAGAGAAAAGTGGGCTCTGCAGTGTGCTCTTTGAATAACACTGGCATTAAACTCCAAGAGTGAAATGAAAGGTGGAAACACGAGCTACAATCTATTGATTCTTTTCCTAACCTTTGAAAGGGAAAGAGAATAAAATGCTTGATAGCTGCTGAGTCAGGTCTACAGTACCCCGCATGTCAGATTCATACTAAAGAGATTGTAAGTGAGAAACCAGGCAGTTTTGTGGGTGCTGCATAAAGACCTGCACAATTCATTGGACTGGGAGGACCTCATCATGGTAGTTGTGAAACTTGCTTAATCAACACAAAACTGTCTTGACTTAAGTTGGTTTTGGATCAGTCACTGTTACTGCACTCAAGGAATTAATCCACTTCACTTGCTAAACTTTAAAGGTGTAATCTGTAGAACAGATATGGCATTTTGCTCTCTCACTCCCATTTATGTTGGTGTGGGCTCATCACTCAATACTCTTCAGTAGGCTTCAAAATCCTGGTGTCCTTGATTCTGAGGAGAAGACAGAAGAGATAAAGAAAAAGGAGCAAGACCAGATTTTCAGTAGGCAGAAACCTGTGTTGCTCAACTGAAGTCAATAGAGCCACGCTGAACTACACCGGCCAAACTTTAGTTCATAAAGGCTACAAAGACCTCAAAAGCAATGAATGGCCTGATCAACCATCAGAAGTTTACAGCCGCTACAAAGAGTCTTGGGGTCATCAGATGCAGAGCACAGAAGTGTTTGTGTCATATTAATAGGTCTGACTTGCTGTTGTGGTGCATCACCTCAAGTTTTCTATTATTTAGCATATTGATCAGATGGCCAGGATGAATGTGGAAACATAAAATCAAATGTAACACATTAAAAATCAATCAGAAATAACAGGCACAAATATGCAGCCTGAGAAAACGGTGGGATCAAGCCCAAGGGGAGTATGAGAAGAGATTACCTTTAATTTTGAGAGCTTAGAACTGTATTTATTGAAAGGGTAGAATGACATCATTGTCTAGCTATGTCAGTGAGAAAAGTTTTAAGTGAAGAGAGATCATCACAGCAAAAGAATGAAGCCAGCCACCATTCTCCTAACAGTGACAAACACACAGTGTCAGCTTGTCTTTGCATAGTGCAGGAGTTAAGTACACATGGGCAGAAGACACATTCTATCTCTCAGGCTTGTGTAGCTCAGGTGGAGGCTGTCAAGTAGGGCTCCGTGTCCACCAGTTGGCTAACATCCTAAATGCAAGTTCTCCACTCAGCAAGGAGCTGCAGCTTACAGCTTAACTCACCTCTTAGCTCATGTTTCTCCAGGCACAGTGTGAACGTTAGGTGCCCCTTCTACAAGCAGACAACGGCTGAGATGAAAAGTCAAATGGTTTAGGAAGAACTTGGCCACAGTTCCAACCTTTTCCAGAGGTGACTGCATCTCTTTGGCAGAGTATTTACAGAGCAGATACATTCTACTGAAGAGACTGAATTTGCATGATTTCACATGTCAGATAATAGTCACCTCCAAGGTAGCATGAGGCATTTGCATAGCAGGACATGGTGACCTGCCTCTTCAGCTTTCTTCTGTCCCTCAAGCCACTGACGATTCTTAATAGTGGTCACTGTTTGATGGGGCTTGTTAGCATCACTGTCTCAGCATATCCCTTTCCCGTTCATTGATTGCGGCTTATCTCTTGGATAACTGCCTCTTGGCTTTGCTTTAGTACTTGTTCGTGAAGACCCAAGGACAGAGCTCAGCCCCTGATAGTGACAGAAGGTGAGTTTAGTCAGTGCTGGTGGCCATGGAGTGCTTCATGGATTACACAAGAAACTAAAAATGAGGAAGGATATGTGCATGAAGGTGCATGAAACCAAAGGCTTATAATGGAGTATCGAGCTAGGCAGCTAGCTCAGTGTCTTTCTAAGAAGGTTTCTTTCTCTTTTTGGCCTTTCCTCCCCTGAGTAATTAAAAATCCACTGATAACTGCTGTGACAGTAGATATGTCAATGTTGTTAGTTCTTATTACAGCGTATTCACTGGGCCATGAAGGCAAACGAGCACAGCTCCACCAAAGTCATTTCAATGTTTCTGACTTACAACAGCAGAGAATCATTTTTACTAGTTGCAATAAATAACAACCCTGACAACCTGGCTTGGCTCCAAAGTGCAGTGCAAAATTTTATGCAAGTTGTTGGAAGGAAATTATTCTGCAGGCTCCAGGCACTCCTCTGGGACACAAAAATTAATGAGCAGCACTTAAGTTTATCAGAATATAGAAGAAAAATGTCCTCCAGCAGCCCCCAGTAGTGCCTCTTTGTCGTATTAATCTTCAGAGATTGGTGCAGATTTCAAATATGAAGACACAATTTAGAAATTTAGATGAGAAAAAATGTAATTAGAATTTTGCCAGAAAATAACTTTTGGCTTTTGATGCAAGGGTGAGAGTATATTGAAAAATATAAATCTATCTATATAATTCTATATAACGCAAAATATACAGCCATCTATTGATCTATAGATAAAACTATTATGTATGATATATATTATATATATTATCTGCAATGTATCTGTCCATTGCAAATATATGGGGTAAATGTACAAAACAGACACAAGGCAGACCTCTTTGTGGTGAGACTGGGAAATCCTCTAGCCACAAGAATTCCTTGGAAATGATGACTTCACAAGTCTGAAAATTTACTATTTATACACACCAAAAGACCAACCATTATAACAGCTACTGCACAGAAAGAAAAAGGGGGAAGCTTATCTCACCTTTAGACGTCCTGTTGTTGCTGCCTCCTATGCATAAGGAAAGGTAGGTATATGGGATGAAATCCATCATACAGAGTGCTGAAACTCATTGATAAGAGGTGCCATGAAGTCTGCAAGGAAAGCATAACACTCCCAAGAATTCATAAATATTGTCCCTATGCTACACCCTGCAACCAGGTGAGCTCTTTCCTTCAGAAATAGAGATAGTTGGGGAAAGGAGTTCATGCCATAGTAAGAAGGAGGGAAACTGGGCGTGGTATCCCCTTTTCTGTTCACTTTCTCACTGTTTAGGACATTCTCTTCTACTTCTTGCATCACTCACTATTGAAGTCCACTGCATGAAGCTAAGTAGCCGGCAGAGATAAGGTTGTGAGATAGCTCTAAAACACAGTGGGAAAATATACTCCTTGGGTAAGGGGGAATGCAGATTCAGGTGTCTCCAAGCAAACGGGAGATTTAAACACAACTTCTCAGGTCTTTGTGTGGTGTGCTAACTGTTAAAGAGCACTCTCACTGGTATGGCCTTTTGCACATCCAGAGTCAAGAAGATCTGCTGCAAGATGGCAGACTTGCGCATACCCTGAGGCACATAGACATGTGTGACTGTACTTACTCAAGCCCAAATATTGCAAGGACTGATCTTAGAAATTTGAGCATTTCCAGGACTTTTACTGGCTACTGTCCTGTGGTCATGACTACCTGGTATCCAGAAGCTGGACTGTCGAGAGACATGGAAGGACATTGTTGAAAATACACCCTGGATCATCAGTGTTAGCAACAGCACCCTGACTCTTCACCAGAGGCAACTGTGGGAGCGTATGTTGGTAGGGCGAGAATGGTACGGGGCTAAATTTTCAAAGTGTGCTTGTGGCTTTCAGTGAAGCCTTAGGTCTACTCTTGTGAAAGTCATGACTGATTGAAAAGAAGCAATTTTGCTACAGTAGCAAATGCGGGAAGAAAGGCACCTCAGGCTTAAAGCAAACCAGGCTTAATTCAACTTGAATCTCAATAGACTTGACAGTAGTAGTGGGTTCATATGTTCTGTGAGAGGTATAATTCCGGCTTTAGGATTGTTTTTCTTTGAAGATATATATATCTAAAACAATTATCGTTCTTGGGCTGATGCCCCTGACTGTAAACCTGGCAGAAACTCATTTCAGCTCAAATTTCCAAGCTGTCAGTTCAAGCAAAGAGCACTTTTACACTCTGCCATTTATTGTCTCCTTCCCTCCTCAGACATTTTAGTGCTGCAACTGGCAGCGCTTTTTATGGTGGGAGGAAAACCCTTGCATAAGGACCACAAATTATAAGAGAGAAAGTAAATACCAAGCAAGATCCTGGGTAAGCAGCAGAGGTGAGAGGGAAGGGGAAGTCAGTGTCCTGAAAAATGCAGATCAGTCTAGCAGGGTAACTACACATGGCAAATGATTTCTATAACAAATGACTTGTTCTCCCAGGGTGCTGCCTCAAACATTACCAGCTTACTTCATACCGTGCAGTAGCACAAGCAGGCATAGGTAAGCTTTCTAAAGACAAGAATATGTCACAGCTAACCTTAGGTGGGTTATCTCACCCCTCTCAAGGGTCTGTAGATCTCCGTGTTGCCTCTTCTGAGGTACCTAAGAGAAACCTCAGATTCCAGTCCTTTAAATTCCTTAGATTCCAGGCTGATTCATACCCAGATCTCTTCTGATGTTGCCCTCCATTGATTTCCATCCACCCAATTCAGCTGCCTCCCTGCAGCCCTGTGAACCTTCAAGCCAGCCACAGTTGCTGTGTATGTGCTGGTCAGATTGAAAAGCCATGTAAGGCTAAACTGCTGGAGGAATGTGATGGCACGTAACTACAAATATGAGGGACAGGAGCATGCCTAAATGCCTAAGTGGGAGTTTAGTCTTGTCTTGCTAGAAACTGCCTTGCATAATTTAGTTGCTGTTAAAACTGCTTTGTATTTATTAGAATATAATTTTTTTTTGTTGTTTAAATTAGTGAGCCTTGAAACTGCAATGCAAGCAAAACAAAGTGTCACTAGTCAATGCAAGACCTTGTCCTGTTTTGAGCTCACCAATACTTCTGCTGGTTTGGTTAGTCTCTTCAGCAGCCAAGGAAAATGACCTTTCTTCTACAATCACTCAGTAGCACACTTGCAGAGGACGTTGTTCAGCTGTTCTCTTACACACATATGCTAACTCTCCTCCCATTTCTTTTCTGGAAAGGGGAAATGGTAATTATTATTCTCTGCCTTTTGCCTCAAGACAGAAACATTGTAGTCATTGTGCTGGATAGTTTTTCCATGTAGAATTGCTGGATGATTAATGAGAATTTCGTAAGAAGCTCTTAGCAAAATGCCTCTGCTGGCTTTTATCTTCTATATTTCCTCGTTCTACTCCTGAGCTGCCAAAATTCTGGAAGATGCTGGTGAAAAGCCTGTGTTAGGAGCACATAGAAAAGGATTTATTTAAGTTTTTCACCTTTTGTGTAGCTCAGCTGTTCTGTGATGCTTGTGTGCTTTGTGCATTTCCATGTCTGTGGGACTGGTTTTTGCGGTACAAAGTATGGCAAGGCTGTAAAACTCTCCGTTGAGTGCTTGCATTTTGAGGGGTGGAGACATACCTTACAGAATAGGTAACTTCTCTTGAGCTCTCTTAAGAGAGACTTTATCCCACAGCAATGGTAAGTTAACCTCCCGTTTCTGATGCCACTTACCCCATTTTCATTCTTTCCCAACTGTTACTGACTCTTAGGATACCACAGTGCTCTTATCTGCTGCACTGATAGGACCTGATCTCATATATATTATCTTGTATTGCACGGGCTAAGATTGCCTCTTAACTTAGCTCTGACAGGCTAAATGCATTGAGCTTCTTGGGTGTCTTATGTGTCCTGTAGATCTCAGTACAATTTTGTGGATCCTTTCTCTTCAGATGCAGCTGTTTACCAGCCACATCCTTAACCCCATTTCTACTGAGATGTCTACAGGCAGTGGAGAGCTGATAATTCACCATGTTTACTGATAAAATGATTAAAATTTCAGAGCTTTTAATGATCAGGATCCAGTAACTGCACATGCAGCTATTGCACGTCACTTGAGTCTTTCGCCTTGCTACATGCACACATTGACTTATGTGTTTTCTTGACCTAAGCCACGAGTGCACGGCATCTTTCTTCCTTGCTTTTGAGACAAAGTGATCTCAGACTTGCAAATGAAAGAGCAGACAAGGCAAGAGAGAGTCCTTTTGGCCAGCAAACAGAAAGAAACTCATGCTAGCTCTCCAGAAAACATATTCTCTTTGAGCTAAGGGCACCATGCTGAAGGCAAGAATATTTTTATCAAAAACTCTCAGCCAAGTGAGAGCATTCTTTGCAAGACCACAAAGAAAGAGGCTCTTCAAGTCAAGATAGTGCTTCTGTAACCTGCCACATACGGAAAAATTCTCCAGTTTTCAGGTAGCATAAACATTGTGGCATTCAGTGCAATGTTTCTTAGGGCAGGTTTGTTAATAAAAGCAATATTTGGTCTGCACTGTCACGGAAAAAGATACACCAAGAAGTTACTAAGGCCTCCCCCATGCAAAGCAACTGGCTAGGTCTTCTACAGAGGAAAAGACTGCTTGAGAAATAGGGTCTGCTGATAACATTAAATATGCGTATATCTAGGGCAAAAATAACCCTACTGGGTTATTGTGAATAGTCTTTTGTGAGCTCAGAGTGGTTTCATGTCTGCAGAAACAGAAGGGACCACTGGCTCTATCACTGAGTGATGTCCATGGTACTACACACAGTACTGGGAGGAAGCTGGAGCACTGGATAGCGTGTAGCAAGAGTGGGAGCTAGAGGGTCTACTGTCAAATCCTTACGACCTTTTCAAGTCAGTAGGACCTTGGTCTTGTTGGGCCACTGCAGAGGACTTGTCAGCACAGGACACTGAAGAGAAATGATCCAAATTAAAGAAAAGGTGTACATTTCCCTTGCAGCAATCAAACTACTGAGACTACTGGGTGGGCATTCTCTTTCAGAGCTGAAACAGTCATAATTCTGCTGAGTTTAATTGATTTAATACAAGAATTGAGTTAAATGAATTAATGCCCAATTAAACTAAAAATTAAGTCATAGGGCTTTAAAGATACTTAACAAATCCTTTTGAAAGTTATTTTGAATTAATTTTCTCAAATGTTTCTGTGCTGACAAAGAACAAATGTTTGCCTGCAAAGGGATGTTAATTTGCTTAATGTTATGGTAATAACATAAAGCAAAAGAGTGATTTGTGGTTCACTCCTCGTGCATAAGCCATTCTCATGCTGGCGTAAGTATGCTAATTTAATCTAATCCGCTCTGGAGCAAGTGTTGTCACAGAGTGGACCATCAAGAGCAGCTATTCCAGAGCAAATCTTGGCATAGAAAAGTGCTGAGTGCTGCAAAAAAATCTGTTCCAAACTGTCAGTCTAAATTTAATTTCTTAATGTGTTGAATGGCAGTCCTTTGTTACCTTTGCAACTTAATACCACAGAAAACTGGTATCTGCTAATTCTGTCCGCTTTAACACCATTACCTCTTCTTTTTTTTTTTTTCTTAAAAAAGTGCTTAGAATTGAAATAGATAAAAAAAAGTAAGGCAGTGATTTAAATTCCGAATCAGTACTAGGAATGCATTTCAGGCTGAGTGTCATCTATGTAATTGAAAATCTATAAATACATCAGGCTGATGCTGGCTAAATCAGAGCCAGGTTTACTTCTACTGCTAGTAATCTTTAGAGTGATCTTGTCCTTTCTTTCCAGTCCCATCCCCCATCCCTTTTGACAGAAAATTACACATTCCTTTTTAATGCAATTACAGCTTCAAATACCAGGATATGTATAATTTTAATAACACTAATTCTTTAAATTAATTCCAGACTATTAAACAAAACAAACTGAATGAGAAATTGCACAACCAGACATAACCATCAAGGTGAAGAGAGAGAGATAGACCATTCTGCTTGCTTAGGGGCAGAGAACAATTACCTCAGAAAATAAAGGTTAAGCAGTAGTGGTGTGTACGCCCCAGCAGTCCCAACATGTTTTGAATCAGTTGGCCAGTTCCAGCCTAGTTTGACAGAGGAGGAGAGATGTGAGTGATAATTGCATTCCTCTGTCCTAGAAGGAGGATAGAGAAGACTTCACTCTCTGTCCTGCTGAGAAGGCTTGTGTCAGGCATCACTGAACCCGCACAGGACACACACTAGAAAATGTACTTTAATATTTCCATTCCTCAAGGAACAGCTTGGTTTTCCAGCAGTAGACCGCAAGACATCCTCAAGACATCCTCAAGCTGTCCAGCTTATGGGGAAACACAGAAGTGTTGTCTGATGTTTTCCAGTCAGTCTCCGCTTCTCCTCCACTGGGAAGGACATCAGCTGTTTTTCTGGCACAGCTAGCTGTTTCTTCCACCCTGGAAGAAAAGGAGTTGGCCAAGGACAAGGAAGCAAGGCACTGGTCAGCTGCGGAAAACCTGCTTTCTGCTGTTTCTTAGAGGGAAAATTGTTTCCTGCCCTTGGAACCTTAAAATGCAGCGCTGCAGCAGAAATAGATTGAGGCTGGACGGCATAGTGGGGACTCAGTGGCAGTGTGCTGAGGGGAAGGGATGCTGTGGAGAGCTGGCAGGGGTGTGGAGGGCACTTCAACAGTTAGCAAGCAATGTCCCATGGCAAGGAGGTCCCCACTCTGGGCTAGGTTGTTCAGTTGTAGATACCAACCTACCCCTCTTGCCCCCCATGTGTCCCTGGATAGACCTGCTGTGCACACTGAGAGCTCAGTGCAAAGCACTAGTTGCCTCCAGTAGTGGAAGGGTATGAGCAACACCAATTTACACAGAAGCACTGTTGCATTCTGGAGCCTTTCTGCCCTTTTTTTTGGCTTTTGTGCAGCTGATGAATTATTTAGTAAACAACTGACTGTCTTAAAAAAACTGCTTTGACTGCATGTGTCCACTAAGATGCTCTTGTGACATTCAAGAACAAAAGCAATTTAGAGAGGGAGAAATACCAGAACAGGCTCTTAGTGAGTCAAGGAATATTCGCAGTGCAGGCCTTGAACTGAGATCAGAACATTGCACAATGAATAAATTGTTGCTGACATTTGATCAGTGACTCATTGCTCAAGTATTTGGAGAGGAAATATTGATCCCAGTGTGCTGGAAAACCCCAAAAGCTTTGACAAAAAAAAAAAAAAGTCTATTTTAATGTAGCCTTTCAGGGAAAAAAAAATAAAGAAAACACTTATGATCTTTCTGTTATGGTTGCTGGGAGTTTCTTGACATTCCTTGTGGACTCTCATTCCAACCTTGCAGATGTTTTCCTCTTTTTCTTGTTTTCTTATTCTTTTTCCTATACAAAAGCAAAACTCTTAGTCTACAGGAATATTCCCTTTTTTTGGCTGATAGTGCCACTACTGCTTGAAATTTACTTGTATGTAAACAGATTTGGAGCAGATGACCTTGAAGTTAAATAGTATTTAAGTAAATAATAATAATAACGCAGTGTGAAACCATAACAATTGTATTAAAACAGCTTATTATAAAAAAAAAGATATTATATTCTTATCTATTATATTATGGTATTTCTGACAATAATATTTTTTTTCTTACCTGCTAGAAAGACAAGGTGTCTTTGAAATTAAAATTAAAAGGCAGCTTTGGACTCCGCAGATGCTCTTATTTACGTTGTCCTCATGGATGCGCTGTGGTGCAGATGAATTAAGCATGGGATTGATACTGTGAGTGATAAACCATGTTTCTACCTATGGGTAAGGTCAGGTTTGCTTCTTCACCTCTCTACTTAGGAAGTCAAAGGCAACCATGCACCTCAGGGAGATGCTGAATGTAATGGTCCCCTCTTTAGATTTTTTATGTGTCTGAACACCCTGTCACTGTTGCTCCAGAGGAGAAAACCCATCTCCCTTCTACCTGCACTACAAAGGAACTTCAAGGAGGTTCCTGCATTTTCTGTCTCTTGTTTGAAAACATGAGGCAAGAGAAGGAATTTGGGCTGCATGTTGCTGGCAAGGATGTCCAGGTACCTACCACACATGGCGTGTTCCTTTGAGCCATGGTCAGGTATTCAGTCTCCACTGGGACACAGTCCTGTTCTGTGGGCTTCTTCAACTGTTCAGTCTCTCCTCTTCACCTCTCAGTGGAAAGTCCTCATGTTCTGTACAGGAGTGAGTGATAGGTCTTAGCTGGCATTTGTACCACAACCCTTTCTCTTTTGTCTGCATCAGTTGTATTCCTTCATGTTCATCTTATTCCGCAGAGAAGGCTTTTGAACGGACACCCTTTGTATCTTGTTTCCAATGCTATTCTGCTGTATTTCTGTGGTTACAGAGGAAAATCTTGAAGTCAGGAAGTTAATTAGAAAACCTTGTAACTTTGGGAAAAAATGAAGTTTAACATATAATTAAAGGTAGTTCTGAGCTCATGGGGCTAGAGATAGAAAAAGTGACATGCTTTTTCTTCCTTCATCCAAGGACTTCAAAATTTTGCATGCCACAGGATCGCTCTGTGATTTTGATTGACTGCGGTCTGTACTATGCCACCTGTTAGCTCCCTCGAGGGATGCTGCACTGATGTGGAGCCTTACAGAAGGGATCTTCCGTACACACCATCCAGAACACTCCTCTCTTATTCAAGTAGCAAAAAGCTCTGTTTTGTGCAACTCTTAGTGTTGAAACAGTGTGATGATTGCACTGAATTTCTAACACTGATTGGTGTTAGAAGTCACCAGGTGGATCACTCAAAGCAGGCCCTAAACCAACAGGGTTCTTCTGGGGAATATGGTTCTGCATTGGTTACAGGTGGTTTTTCTGACCAAGAAGGTTTTTTCTACCCTACATTTTAGTACTTGCAATTATTTTAAAACCACCTCTCAGTTGGCAGATCCTTTTCATCATTTGGCAAGGAAGGAAAATCTTTGCATTTCAGAAGGTTGGCTAAGGAATGTGAATAGGTTGGAATTACACAACAGTGCTGTGTGCCAAAGAGTGGCACAGCACCTAATCAGCTTAGAAGTGCTGTGTGCTTTATTGGAGAAAGTAATATAAGAAATTAAATGTCTCTCTCCTCTTCTAAAAGAGAGAAAGAAGAATGTTTAATTTAAAAAGTGAGGCTTCATTGCCCACATCTTGTCCAGAAATAGCTCTGAGGTGAATAAAATACATGTTGAAATCAAAGGTCTGTGATAAGGCAGCAGGTTGCTGCTGTTCAGAGCATTACTTCGCATTTCCTTCAGTGTACACTCCAGTAAGTCAAGCTGCCAGGCCCAGGCAGGGAACTGCCTGGCTTCCTGAGTCTGAGTCCCCGGCAGCCAGGTAACTCTGCACACAGAGGCAGTTTTTCACCACTGTGGTGAATGACTGCACCAGGCCCTCCAAATCTAGACAGGAGCTGGTGGTTGTGAAGAATTCAGCAGGATGTTCATGGGGAGGTTTGTGTCCTTGGCAGCAGCTCTGCTTAGGTGGCTGGTGGAGTTTTATTCTACTTGGCTCAAGCATCACTTGCTTTATGCCTTCCTTTTTTAGTGTAGTGCTTCAGCTTGACTGCTTTGCTCTCCCTTGGTTTCTGCTCCCAAAGTTAGTCAAGGTTCACCAGGAGCTAGTGGCCTCAGCTAGTTGTTGCTGTATGCACAAGTGACTGTGTTGCTGGGGCACCACAGCAATAGGGGATAGTAGAGCAATAAATCTGAATATGAGAGCCATCCTTGCTCTTTCTTCTTTCTCCCAGGCTGGGCAGTGGAGGGGAGGTGGGATAACAGCTATGGTGCCAACTATTTTGCCAGCTGCTGGGAGCTTTCTGTAGGCTAGGCTGCATCAAGGCGAGGGCAAAGCACAAAGACGTCTCAGTGTGCAGGAAGCATAGGCTGTGCGGGTGCAGGATCCTAAGCCCCCATCTCCAGGATGCGTAGGAAGACCATGCATTGATATCTTGCCATGTAGGGAGGTCTGGCTTTTTGCCTAGTAATCATCTCTTCTTTCAGGGAGATGGTCACACACCAGAGCAGAAATGCTGAGGCTTGAACTCATATAGCCCCGCAGAAAGGAAGTGCTTTTGCATGTGGGTAGTGAATTTCACAGCTGACATCATTAGGATAAAGGCTTTGTGTGACACTGCATTATGCAGCCCCCTTCCAGTAGGACAAAGGCTGGCATTTTTATGCATAACCATTTTTCCTTGGCTCTTCTTCAATGCTTTTCAGACTAGGAAAAATCATTCAGTAAGTTTAGAGTATTGCTGGGACAGTAAAAAAAACCAAAACAAAACCCACAGAAAATCCCTCTGTGTCCCTGAAGGTGAGAAAATGGGAGAAAATGAGGAGTTGATGTAAAGTAAACCCAGCCCAAAACAGCCAACATGAGAACAAACAAAAAGGATGATCTGCCCAAAGAAGTACTCTCTCCGGTCTGTAACTCTGAAGAAGAAACCATTCACTTGGCCAAGACACTACAAGAATAATTTAACAAAAAATACACTCTTCCCATTCTCTTGCACAGTTTCTTGATATTTTTTTCCTTTTCCTCTCTCCTTTTAATATAATGCAGTCAAAGGTTGTGATGTCCAGAAAAGCATATTCCATGCTGTCTGACCAGTCTTCATATCTATATCTGAATTAGGCAGAACTTTGGCAAGACTTTAGTCCATACACTATTTTTCTCCCAAGAAGCTAGAATTACATTTTTCCTTCTATTTTCTTTTGCCAAACCTGACTTCGTTTTTTTTTATAATAAAAAACTGAGATAGCCAGAGCTTTCTGACCCCAAGGATGGATAAAGACAAGCCCTGTGAATTTTGATGGGTAGGGAGAGGTGCCCATTTAAAGGTACATCTGCCTTGCTTTTCTTCTCTCTTTTTATCACTTACCTGCTGTAGGAGCTCAGGGAGCCACATTGATACTGTGTTTTTCTGTCTTGCCCCATTAGGTCATTTATCTCTCTCAGAAAGGTCCAACAACCTGGTCTGAATTCAGAGAAGGAGGGGGTCCTACTGTAGAGATGAAACTGATGAAATGCAGCTCTAATAGAAAGAATCATTATTCAGTAAATGAAATTCTTGTTGCCAGTGTAGTGTTATTTCCTGCTCGTGGTGCATACTTATGGAGTAACAGAACTTTATTCTTGTTGTTAATGAAATACAAGCAAATTCTTTAAACCTTGTTTAAGTCTTAGCCTCACTTAGGAGAGGAAACACTGGGCATCAGAAAGTACTCTTCAGTCCCTGGGCTGCTTTCCAGGGAAACCTAATGTGATAAATGATCTTGCTGGATAAAGGTTAATTGCTACCAAAAAGAGTACTAAGATGAAATTGTAGATGAGCAAATCTAGAGTGAGCATCGTATACTACAGCTGAATATTTTACTGGGTTCTGGCTTTCTTGTTTGATTTCAATTTAAACAGGAGACATTTTAGATGTGTGGAAGATACAAGAGAGTTCTGCACTCATGACAAAGCGGTTGCCTACGCAAAATCAAGTTTATTGCAACGGAAAAACTTTGTAGTAGTATCTTGATGTTTCTATGTCACTGCAAACAGTCCCCACTAGCTCACTAGTTTTATGATTTCACTATGAGTTACTGCTTCAACATGTGATTTGATCGTAGTATCTTTTTAGTCTTCCACATCACACCTGTATAATGGGCATTGCAGAGATGTTTCCATGAATGAAGTTTGCTCCTGAAATTCCCATTTTATTTCCGCCATGGCTGCATTGTATTCTCCAGGCCTCATCCTGATTTGGCACTGCAGGCTTTTTAAAAGTCGTAATGGCAACTGAAGCTGATCATTCTGCATTTGCTGTTTGCTCAGACTGGAGAAATCTTCCTGCAAGTGCAGAAATAACGCTATGTCTTACTAAGGGAGCACTATGAGACACATGGCACTGCCAGTCTAGGTTATTTGATAAACTTTGATTCAGAAATTGTTTGATAGCATTCTGAAAGAGAGGTTTCTGAGAAACTTTTCCAGCTTCTCATAATCAAAAATAACATCTTTTTTTTTTTTTTTCTGAAGACTGCCAACACAGTGCTGTTCAGTAAGCACAGACCCATCATAAGGCTGTGAATTCTCCTTCTAAATCTGACACATGTAAGACTCAGATGCTGGTGGTAAAGCCCAAATGTGGAGAATGCCCAGGAAAGAGCTACAGCTGGTGCGCTAGGGGCCCAGTACTTGCTCTGAGTAACAACAGCACGCAGAACTGCTCTGAGATGTGCTTAGAGAGCACAAAGGGGATCAGGGCTGTTGAAGGCACCTGCTTGTGTCTCCTGTCCTCAGTGCCATCTGGTCAACCCCCGGTGTCCTTTCTAAAAGGCGGCTCAGTGTTGGAAAGACATGTGAAAATTCTGCTAGCACAGATGAGATCTCTGCAGTTTTCCTGTCCCGACATCCATCGGGAGACATATTGTTTCCCTTCAGGGGAGTGCACCCCTACACTTTGCCAGGGTTTTTCTGCCCCATCCTCCTTTGGGATGGTGCTGCACAGTTCCCAGCTGTGACTGGGGTCTGCAGGTTCTTTGCCTCAGAACACAGTGGGAGCCTGATGGGGGCTGATGTGGATCCAGCTGTATTAGAAGCAGATGGGCACAGTTTGGGAGAAAACTCCCCCAGGCAGCATCCAAGCACAAGCATACCAAGGCAACACTACATCACCGTTGTATGAGCCGAAGAACCAGCACTTGCAGGACTTGATTCATTTGGACTTCTCTGTGGTCTGGTTCTGTGCAACAAGGCAAGAGAAGGACAAGAATATCCTTACTCTGTACTCTTCTCTCTGCCTTAGACACACCACAGAGCCGACTCAGAAATAATTCACATTGATACACATAAGAAAAGCATCTGTTTCAATAAAGAGCCATCCCATGTGCACTTTGTTGGTTTCATTTCAGCTTCTCTGCAGCTTTCCAGTTTTTTCCAGTATCCCTTTTAGATGCATACAGAGAAGCATTTACCAATTGCTGTGTTCTCCCCACCATTACATTAGAAAGAAAAAAATATTTTCCATCCTTGGCTTTAAAATGCATGAACATGGTTTAGATGAATTTGAGTTTCCTAACAGCTCTAGCTAAGAATCATTTAGTATTTCCCAAGGTGATTTCCTGAAGTTGAATTTATCATAAGTTCAGGTCCAAGCAGTTAGCTTTATCTAGCATTTTGAAATACGTTAATTAGCTTTAACAAGTTAAAATCACATGTCTAAATCCTAGACTATATGTGGCCTTAGCCTGAAGTTGCTCAGAAAGGGCTTGGTACCAGCTCATGGATTTGGGAAGAGCAATAATAGTATCCAGCTTTATGGGAGCTGGAGAGAATATACAGCCTCTTTGTTCTGAACACATTGTTCCGCACACACTGTCAAGCAGCAGGCCTGGCCCACAGGCACTTTAACTGCAGCAATACTGACAGCATGATACTGAAAGACAGAGCTGGTGATATCTAAAAAGTTATTAAGGGATGTCTTGCAATATGTTCAGAAAAATGTCCACTTATGCCACATGCCTTGGCAAATTTTCTGCGCCAACAGTCCTACTCTGACTCTACAAACTGATCCAAAATGGAGCTAAGGATAACTGAATCACTGTATATTGCATTACAGGGATCATTTGATCCTACCTGTATGAGAATAAAAGAAGCAAAATATAATAGAGAGTTAGGATGGCTAAGTCCAGGGCAGTTCCTCATCTCCTGTGGTCACTTTCATGTTGCTGGTTTATATGGCCTTATATGAACATATTGTGCAAGTCCTCCTGTCAGTAGTGCAGTGATGTTCAAAACCCACTTTTTATACATAAGGAAATTGGCATTAGGACAGTCTAAGTTCTTTTAAAAAGAGTGATTATTTTCTGATTTTTACAGGTAAGGCAACTGAAACAAAGAGAACCAAATTGTTTAAGGTCACTCAAAACTTTAGTGACAGAACCTAAATCAGATGTGCTGACTGGTGGTTCAGCAGCAGGTTAATCAGGTAATAAAGCCGTATTATTTCCTCATTTAAATGTGTGCACACTAGAGGGTGCTGCACTGCTTTTCTAAAGTGGATTCCTGGATTTTATTTATTTAAGCAAGTGCTAAACTCACTAAGTCTTCTTTACCCTTGACAGTGAGAGTCTAAAGAGTAGGAGCTGTTCTTGGGTAACTGCATGTGGGCATGCACTTTTGTTTTGGAGAATTAAGCTCATAAGGCAGAAAAGAAACTAATTTTTTTTAGATCAATGAATTTGCAAATACGTTTTTCCAGGAAACACTGTACTTAGACACAACTATACACATAGATAAGCATTTTTTTCATGAAGTCCATTAAAAAAATACAAAAATCCTACAGAATTTTACCAGAGGTGGTGGAACAGAATTTTAAAAAATTTTCTAAAAACAATTTCAATCAAACTGTTCACAGTCAGAATTTTATGGTTGAATATATAGACATCATAGATTGTTTTACTGAACTCAAATATACCAGAAACTAACTTTAATATCTTTCAAAAGTATACATACAGACTTTTCAAAATATCCCATGTTTTCCAGTAGATTTAAGAACATTAACTTAATGTTCTTAATCTGAATATGAGGTGGGATAAATTTTTTGGCTCAAAGACTGTGCGCACAAGCTAGCTATGACACTAGGAGGGATGACATTTCTGATTAGTCAAGGGATTGGGTGAGATTCTGCTCCCTCTTACAAGGGAATAAATCTGGAGAAACTCTGCTGAGGTTTACAGTGGCATTAATTTAAGATTATAGCATCAGTGTCAAGCTACAGATGTGTGACCTCCTATTCTTAACAAGAAACATGCATGCACATGCGTGCACAGACGTGCACGTGTACACATATCGAAAGCGTGAACATCAGCACGTCTCAGCTACGTCCTTTGGAATTTTTATTTTGGGCTGACAGTGGGAAATCAGTTTTGCTGCTGGGAATGTAAGACCTCAGGATAGTTATTATAGAAAGAGTTAAAGGACAGTTTTCTCAATGAGCAACTCAACAGGTCCTAAATCAAACACCAGTGAGAGAATCCATACCATGTGGAATTGAAATGGACATAAATTATGTTGCTTTTTTTTTTCCTAAAGTCTCTTCTCTACTACAGTTACCTTATGTTGACCTTAGCCAAATTAGTTCATCTATTATACTTTTAGATATCAGGCTGCAGGTACTTGTAAGAATTAAGATATTAGGTGAATGCAGATCCAAGAAATTCACAATTTCGAGCTGCTGTCATCAAACCATGTCTTCTTTCTGATCTTAGGTCCATAATGTGTGCAGGCATGTTCTCTTAAAATCTATGTTCAGGAATGTGATTTTCATCTTTCATGAAGATTGTGGGAATATTGGATGCTTCTGCTGATAAATTTATGACTGAGATTAAAAAGAAGGTTGTTAATAATTCACTTAAACTGCTACTAGTCACTTTTCAATATATTCCACTGTAGTCACTGTTATATGTCCTTTTAAAACGACTGCATGGCAGTACAACTTGTTATGTGTGAACATGAAAAGGCAATATGGCTGGAGAAGTATGGTATACATTGATTAATACTGAAAGAAATATCTCCCACGTTTCCTTAGAAAGGCAAGTGCTAGAACTGGAGAGAAGAGACTTGCAAATTAAAAAGCTGTCTCCTCAGCACCCAGTCAGCACTGCGTTTGACTGCGCCTGTTTTGGAGATTTCCATCAACTGTCCCCGTTTTCTGTGTTGAATTACAACAAACCTGTGTGGCACCTCTGGTTTCCTTGTTCCCTGACTTTGGAGGAGTCCCACTCCACCTGCCCCACAGTACGCTTTGCTACAGCAAAACCTCTATCCTGATACGTTTGCTGCTTGTGGTGTTTTATAGCTGCCATGAAAACAATCGGCTTTGTGTTTGGATGGAAGCATTAAGCAAAATTATGGAAGTCAGAGGTGACAGCTTTATCAGAAACCCTGTTAAGTTTTTCTGAAATTCAGAGCAGACTGTTTGGACAGGGGAGATAATTCCAGGTGCGTGAACAAGATGTCAGCTGCTTTTGTGCTCCAACTTTGCCTGTCGTATGTGTTACTATGGGTGGCTGCTCAATGGACCACGAAAACTCCCTACCTTGCTGAACTTCTGTTCAGGAGCAGTCACTTCAGAAAACATATTTTGAGCGCTCTAGAGCACTAGGCTGATAAGGGGTCCAGCAGAGTGTGATTATCTACCTTGGGGAAGGTGGGGAAGATGCTCTCCCTGCAAGGAGGTGCTGAGCAAGACAAATCATGGTGACCTGTTCCTGAGCCCTGCTCTGCAGGCACCATTGGATTTGAGAGGTAGAGCGTGAATTGTCAGGGCTCTGAGGTCCCTCTGCCATTTCAGCTTCTTTGCACAGTGGAGATACTTCATCCTACAGGGTACAGATAAAGCCGGTCAGGGACAAAACATGAGGTACCCTTCCGTTCCAGCAGCATAAAATAGATTGTATACCCATTTATCACTGTGCCCTCTGCACCTTCCCCTGCTCATGGGATGTATGTTTCACTGATATCAGAGGATATTGCACAACCATTGTCTGGAATCCAGGCACACAAACTGTCAGTAATAATTTACATTCAAAGGACCATTGTTGGCCGAAGAAGATAAAACTGGCATTTCATTGTGTTTGCTGACAGCTAGGCAACTCTGCACATTCTGAGCCTTGTGAGAGTGATATCACAGTATCACAGTATCAGAAGGTTGGAAAAGACCTTTGAGATCATTGAGTCCAACCTATGACCCAACACCTACACTTACACCTACTTGACAACTACACCATGGCACTTAGTGCCTCATCCAATCTCTCCTTAAACACCTCCAGGGACGGTGACTCCACCACCTCCCTGGGCAGCGCATTCCAATGGCCAATCACCCTTTCAGTGAAGAACTTCTTCCAGTTATCAAGCCTAAACCGCCCCTGGTGAAGCTTGAGACCGTGTCCTCTTGTTCTGTTGCCGGTCACCTGAGAGAAGAGACCAACACTTGCCTGACTACAACCTCCCTTTAGGTAGTTGTAGAGAGCAATAAGGTCTCCCCTCAGCCTCCTCTTCTTCAGGCTAAACAACCCCAGCTCCCTCAGTTGCTCCTCATAGGGCTTGTGCTCCAGCCCCTTCACCATCCTCGTTGCTCTCCTCTGGACACAATCCAGCCTCTCAACATCCTTCTTAAACTGAGGGGCCCAGAACTGGACACAGCACTCAAGGTGCGGCCTGACCAGTGCCGAGTATAAGGGGATGATGACCTCTCTAGTCCTGCTGGCCACACTGTTCCTGATGCAGGCCAAGATACCATTGGCCTTCTTTGCCACTTGAGCGCACTGCTGGCTCAGATCCTGGGAGAATTCTCCACACCAGGGGAGTCAGACGGACAATGCCCCTGTTGCTGTTCTCCTCTCCACTGGCACTTGCAAGGTGATGCCCAGCCTACTAGCAGTCCAATCAACTGCTGTCTCTCACTGAAGCAGTGAGAAAATGGCTACATATTTCCACTCGCCTGAAGTGGGGTACAGAAGTCAGAGCCACAGACTCATTGCCTTCCCTACCCTCACTGTGTCTTTGGACATAGGGAGGTCAGGCAGAGAGTGCAAAGCCCCAAATAAACACTTTCTGGTTTGGAGCCTCTAATCTTCGTTAAACAGCTGCAATTTCTTTGAAGGTGTCCAGGAACTTTAGTCTGAAGGTTAGCAGGAAATAAATCTTGAAGTTGAGGAAGGATTCATGTTGATCTCTGGCTCTTCAACTCATCTGATTTTTGTGCTACTCTGAGTTTGCTCTATGTTTTTCTTCAGGACACAGAAAGAGATGAGCTTTTTCGCTTTTTTAACCCTAAAAAAAGTCTGTCTTCAGTCAAGGTCCTGTAACTTGTACCCAGGCCATCTCATGTTTACTCTCCCTGTGAGAGGCGGTCTTTCATATTCCTTACCACATTATTTGTATGGAGCAAAGAATCAGCATCTTAACTAGAAGATGAGGTCAGCTCATGTTTTTTACCACAGAGAGGCAACAGGCTCACTTTTGGTCCAGGAGGAGCAGGGAGAGATGTCGCTCGTCTTTTCTCAGGATCACTTTCAAGCCAGATCTCCTAAAATTGCATATTTAAGTGAGCATAAAATGTGCATTTCCTCTCCCACATCGTTTGAATTATTATTCAGTGTGGTGCCTCACTTCTACAAGGCTTGTCTGCAAGCCCCAACAGAGCAGCTAACTGGTGACATTAGACCTTTAACCCAGGGAAGAGCAATGTCTGGTGGTGCTTGTATTTCAAAACCTGGAGGAACACGTGGGTGGGCTGTTTTATTTGCACGTGGCACTATTTATATTTTCCCATGTTAAAAACCTAGGAAACTGCATAGAAATATATATATAAATTGCACCACATGTTGCCAAACGAAAGTTAGAGCTAAAAGCTGAGTTCTTGGGAGTTAGGTAATGCCAAGAACACTTGAACTCTCTCCTGTGTGTGCATTATGAGACAGTCTCAAGTTACAGGATCACATTACTCCTGTTTCCACAAGACAGACAATACTAGGTGCTGTAAGCTCTAGGAAAGCTTGATTCCATGTCTCTTCTGCTACTGTGACAGAATTTAGTATCTAAAATGGAAAGTAACAAACTGTGAAGAAAAGGGTAAGGTTTGAAAACAGATGTAAGCAGAAAAATCAGCTGGTTAAGATGCAAAACCTTCAAAGTGTGCTGCAGTGTTAGGCATAAATGTCCTGACAGTGGGCTGCATTTGCCTTCTTACTGTTCCTGTGTGCTCTAATCAGCCCTGGGGACATGATGCTGAAAATCGTAATTAGGACAGGCAATAAGATTCACCAGCATGGCAGAAACAGAAGTGAAGAGCTACAGAGACAAACAATGTTTTACTTTTTGCTTCACACTGGTGCTCCAGAGGTGTACGAAAAAGGAGGAGATTTTGTAATACTAAATTGCAGAATTATGTGACAGGTCAGCAGTTCTGCTAGGTTTCTCCTCCACACTGGTGTGGAGTATCCAACTCCATGCATTCAGGCACTTTGCAGGTTTTTCCTTGTTTATCCCAGGGAGCACAGTAAACCTGCTGTCCCTAGGCATGTGCAGCGGTCTGCTACATAGTAACACTTTGTCATTACTGCAAAGAAAAAAATCTTCATCCAAAAAAGAAGAAAAAAATTTTAAAATGAAAGGGGGAAAAATAGACTGTGAATATAGCCTGAAAGTATTTTTCACTTTGCCAAAACTTCATTTGTAACAGTAAGAACGTCTTTATTAATACTGAATTAACTTCAAACAAACACCAAGGACTGAGGTAAAATGGGTGTCAACTAGAAAAACAGCATAGGCGCAGAATAGATGAAGAGTGTCCTCAAGGTCAGCTTTAGGACATCTGTTGTTCATAACATGTGTCTATATATAAATATAAAATTACTTGGATGAGGGTGTTGAAAGCCTAGGCAATATCCACCTCTGGTTTCCATTCATTCACTCTGGAGTAATTCCACAGACTTTAGTAGAGAGCGTCCAGATTTACCCAGGTTAAAAAATGGAGAGCAGAATCTGACTGGAGAGTTCCAAGTTTACAGATGATGCAGAAACTGGAGGATGAACAAATAACAAGAAGCGGTGTAACCAGATTCCAAGGATGTTGATTATCTTGAGATTTGGAGCCAGCTGATGGCAAATGCAGTTCATTGTCAAAATGATAAAATAATGAGGCTTAGTGCAAGGATACTATCTAGGGAATAACTGCTGCATGCACCAAACGTCTCATCATAACTAGAAAAGAGATTATGGAAAATGATTGAAGCCCTCAGCCTATTACACACCTATAGTAAATAAAAATACCCATGAGGTACTGTGCTTAAGTGCTGTAGTAAAGGCAGAGAATATTAAAGAAGATGCACAACAACCATACTGTCTAAGACACCTGCTGGGTAATTGTCTCTGGTTCTTACTGTCACTGTACAGGAAAGCTATCTGATCATTGTCATTGCTTTTGAGAGGGATTAGCACTGATCTGGGCAACCCAAGGTAGGATAAAGGACAGCTTGCTGTGACCTTGCCTCCTCTGTTTCCTCTAGTACACCTGCTGGATCCCAGTCGACCAGATGGAGACAGAGAACATTTCAGTGACAGCGTACACCCCTGCAGGAAAACCATAAACCCTGAGGTCCCTCCAGCATTTCAGGAAATCTGCATATGCTGTCTAGGACTTGTATGTTGGTCCAGCATTGTGATGAATTTGGAATAATCAGTGTGAACATAAAATGTTCGAGAGGAGACAGTCTGTCCCTATTCACAATCATATTTTGTGCTGGCAACATTCTCAGTCCCAGACTGAGCAGGACCAAGAGAAACCTTGTCTGAAAACCGCTGGGTGCTATTATGAAGCAGAATATTTTTAAGGATTCAGGTTACTTTATAAGGGCAAATATTTTACCCTCCCCATTAATAAAAAACACATTTGCACTAATTACTTTATAGAATCCTTTGAAAATTAAAGATAAAAGTAACTTGTTATTAGATGGCTAGTAGTATCTTCCTCAGGGGAGTGATAGGATGTTATTTCCTATGTTATAAATTTCTAATCTTAGTGCAGTCTTAGTTCAACAGTTTGTCTTTCTTAATTTCATGATTCTACTCTTCACAGCTGCTAGACCTGCCAGGATCACATTGGATCCAAAATGCTGTTGAAATAGCAATTTTTTGTGGTGATACTATTGATTTTGACTAAATGAGCAAGAGAATGAGTTGAAGTTTTCATTTTAATTTCAGCTTTGTTCTTCTAAAACCAGTCTCCCTGGTAAAATGACTCTTCTATGTTTCAGCATAGTCGACTTTTCTAATTTGAGTGTGATTTATTCTGTCTCCTTGGAAGTTTCCTGTGTGAAAGCAATTCTGTGTTACACAAGACACTAATGGTTATAGCCTCTCCAGCCCTTTCCTAGGCAGCAGTTGCCTCATTCTCACTTTGGCAAGCAGATGAACAGGGCTGAATACTGCACCACCTGCACAACTGTCTGGCAAAGGCAGGGGGTGGCTTTCATCACAGCAAAAGAGTAGGTGTGGAAAGGTGCATGTGAAAGCAGGACACAGCTGGTGTGGGCCAGCCACAAGCCTGCATCCTAGCATTTCATAGAAAGGTTTCTTTGCTCTCAATGCATTGACACTCTCTATGGCAAAAATTTTCCCACCAGCCATTCCTTCTCAAAAATCACAGCAGACATTCAGAAATTGCAAAACGATCTTTTTAACCCTAAAAAAGAAGCACAGGGTTGCAGGAGTTGACCATAGACGTTCTATGAACTTATATTTAAGGATGCCCCTATTGCAGTTACTATTGTGTGAAAATGCATTTATCCTATGTTGTGAACAAGTCTAAGAACAAATGGGAGAGATTTTTATCAGAAAAGTCCATGATCAAGCAGTTTAACAGTCAGCTTTTCATAGATTTAAAGGTCAGCAGGGACCATTAGCTCATCTAGGCCGATATCCGGTAAAGCACACAGACTGTAGGACTTCATCCAATTACCTCTGCATCAAGTCTGTGTCTTTTATATGTTTGTAGCACATCTTACTCTGAAGAAGTGGGTTCCCAGGTCAGCCACTCTCACCACCGGAAGCATGTGCTTTCTTGGCTATTTGGATGCATAAACATTGGAAATGCAGTAATTCACAGCTGGTCACACCATGTCTGAGTCTGCAGCATAAAAGAGGAATGTGCAAACCACAGAACTCTGGGATCCGCAGAGCAGTGAGGGCTGAGGGAACAGAGACAAGTGGGAGTTGGCTGTGTTATTGATGGATGACACTGCAATGAGGCTCACCTAGGCACACAGCTATGTATCCAGGAAGGCAAAAACATCTGACTTATGAATTACAGGTGGTAATTTCCCTTTAGAGTGGTATTTTCATGTCTTTGACAAGTCTCACGACTTTGTGTCAGACAAAAAGTCCTTATCAGGCAGCAAATACGTTTCTAAATAAAGGATGTCCTAGTCTTTCAATTAGAACAGAGATGGGCAGAATTTGCGGCAATTTTTTTCTTTTCTCTGCTTGCAATGCAGTCAAGAATGAAATGTTGTTTCACAAGAAAATTACTCTTTAATAATGAATTGTTATTGGTGTCTAATTTTATTCTAGAAGAGTAGTGCTTTTATTTCCTGTATATATTACTGGAATTTTTTGTAAAAGAATGAATAGACGAGTTTATGAATACTTTTATGCCAGAAGTGTCAAATTCACAGCCTGTGGTCTGAATCTAGCCCTCCATCTTGTTTATCTGGCTCACCACCCAGCAGCAATGCCGAGCTCCTTGCCCCTACGCTCCTGCCAGTGCGCAGGACACTTATGTAGCGTGTGTGATGCGCATTACACAGGAGCAGGAGCAGGAGCAGGAGCAGGAGCAGGAGCAGGAGCAGGAGCAGGAGCAGGAGCAGGGGAATGGTGGGAACCATGTGTTTGACACCATTGATAAATGCAAAAAACTCCACTTCTTTTGAAATACTAGTCTTTGTACAACACCTTTGTAGAGGTGGTGATTCCTCAGGTAATGTTGACAATGAAAAATCCTCTGCATAAAACAAGCAATTAGCAGAAATCAGGAATACGCTGAATGTCCCATCTCGGTTGCAGGAGTAGGACTGGGGGAGTTTTAATAAGCAGCTGTGCTCAAAACAAAACCCAAATTGCCCTCTGACCCATGCACTTAGAGAACAACAGTCCTGAGGCAGCAGCCTCAGCACTCCGCACTCATTTGGGCTGTGCCTTCAGAAGGGCCATGAGGGTGGAAGGTGAGGCAGATGTGGCCTTGTCTCTCACCTCAGGCTGATACCAGTCCTTGCAAATGCTATTCCATGAGCAAAAAAACCCAAACGGGTGTCTACTTGCTGAGGCATCTACATTGCCCAGTGACTGCAGTTTGGTACCTCCCTCCGACATGTGCTCTAGCAGCTCTTTTCCAACGCATTCATGTTTTCCCTCAATTGTTCTCCAGAGGCTGAAGGTCTTCTGTGGCTCTTTGCTTATGGAAGTGGTGAGTTGGATGCACTCACGCTGTTTGTGCCTGCTAATCTTCAGCACTAATTGTAGATCCCACAGCCATTCAATCCATACATTTTCTCTGCACTTTCCCCCTGGAAGGCGAGTCTGGCCTTGCTAAGCTTTGCGCTCTCATGCTAGCCTCCTTGTTTACATCAGAGTAGCAAATCTACTGAGGAGGCCAATTAATTGAATTGCATCTGTGGTCAGTTTGATGCATTGAGCTAAATTCTCTAATAAAGAATAATAGGAGATGGTGCTGGCCACAGAGATTATTTGGTTTCCAGGAAACAGGCTGCGACTGGGAAACCAATATGTTCAGTGCTGGTGCCAAATTGCCAACACAATCCTCCCGTTTCGTCCTGCAGGCAGCTAATGATCAGCCTCTGGTGAGCTCAGCCGGCCTGAAAAGCAGTGGGAGGAGCTTCCGCAAGCTCCCCTACCTTGTCAGATTTCCAGTAATATGTCAGAGCAGTTGACCCCTGGATGACTCAACCATATCTCAGAAGGGAAATGCCTGGCAAGAAGATCATGCTGGAGGAAAGGTTTTAACAGCTGGTAGAAGCAGCATTGTCATTGCGACAGAAGAGGAAAGGAAGAAGGGAAGAGCAAGTAAGACAGCACGATCTGGCCTACTTAGAGACCAGCACATGAAGCTCAGAAGACAATGGATGGCCCTGTTGTTGGACTGGGATTTTTACAAGTCAAGGCCATCACAAAAGCCAGAGGGATCAAGCTCTGAATACTCTGTGAGATGTGAAGTCTTCTAGCCTTACTTACATGTTTTCTTACAAAATCTGGTTAGACTGTGATTTCAGAAGTCATTGGCCAGATTCACCAATAAGCTCTGTCTACTTTGCTGCTGCTCCAGGGGCTGAAACAAGACATCAAAGTGCCTTGTCTGATGAGTGTTTGTGTGTGCTGCTTTACACAGCCAGAGCAGCAACAAAGGAGGTGAAACATGCCAGGGACTCCAAACCCTTAATGACTTCTCCAGGATGGGATATGTGCTCTATCAGAGATAAAAAGCCAGCACCATGAGGAGAATTACTGCCATTACAGACAGATTGTTCATGAACCACTATACCTGTGGAGCCTGTATTCCCATGGCTTCATCTCCCTCTAGACAAAGCATAACCCCGAAGTCTTCTGCACTACTCATTTGACTCTATATCCCTAATTCCTTCCTATCTCTTACACAGGTATCCTCTGTCTTCAGCTGTCTCTGTGGCCCTTTTATGTACTGGAATATCTGCCTTGCAAAGACAACCGGAGACCTGAGCAGAGATCAGAACAATGACTATCCCATTTGTGAGCATTGGGGCACTCTCAGCAAACACATGAGCTTTGCATTACGTGTGCATATCCCTTTTCAAATATCTCAGTCCTCTGGGCCACCTCCAGTGCACTTTGTGCACAGCTTGACTTGCTGAAGTTCTCGCAAAGTGAACACAAATCCTAGCAAAAGTCATCACTAGGTCCAGACCTGCTGAGAAAGAAACCAGAAAGTCCCAAACTCTCTGAAAGAACAAGTATCCTGTCAAAATCAGAGGCAGTCTTTTCAAAGACTAAGCCATTGTGGTTTTAAACAACTGTGATATCCATTGCTTATACGTGCTCTCTCTTTTATGTCTCTCTTAAACTCTTCAAATGGGAGGAAATTCTCCTATCCTGAAATCCTCACTTAGATAGGGATACTGATACCGGAATCCTGCAAATCCAACAAACATAACAAAACCTCTCCCTGCATGTCTGGATTTCAATAACCCAGGAAAATGTTCTATCACCTGCCTGGAGCTGGTTGGAGGTCTTCTAATGTCTCTAAGTACAAAACCAGGAGTGCTGAAACATGGTGCAGGTGTGCTTTTGGGGTGAAGCTTTGGTCTGATCAGGACTTGAACCAAAGAAAAGAAATTAAGAATACAGAAAAGAAAAAGTAGTTTCCTTAATCCTGGACATTTAGTTCTTCTGGAATTAGTGATAAAGAGTTTCAAAAAGACTTAGACCTGTGTTTAATATTATAGTCAGGAATAAATACATTGATATTAATGGGGCTATTCACAAGATTCTGCTTACATATATAACTGCTTATGTATATAACTTCCAAGGATCTGTACCATGAACTGCAAAATCACCAGAGCTGCAATAAACACATAAATCTGTGCATCTGCCTTCTCCATCTCAGATACACAAACCCAAGTGTCATTGTTCTCTGAGGCAAGGAAATCTTGCATTTCCTTGTGCAGAAGTAAGTTCAGGCAAAATAAAAGGGTGTTCTAATATTCTTGATCTTCTCTAGTATTTCCCCTGTGACTGACCCTATGCTTCTGAAAAGTTTGCAGTTTGGTCCCATAAGGTATTTCTGACCCTTTCTGAGATGCAACATTTTCCTTTATCTTTCCCTTCAGTCATGCCACATAAAGCTGGCCCATAAAGGCTGTTTCCCTCTTCACAGTGTTTGAAGACGTTACTTTCTGTTTGAAAGTAGTGTTTTCTCCCACAGTTGAATGAGAGAAAACATTGTCCCTTTGCAAACATTTGAGCTTCCAGGGCCACAACACAAAAGTAGCACTGCTCATGACAAGCAGCAATACACTGAAACCCAGGAGCCTCATGTTCTCTAAAGGTTCATCCATGTCTCATGTTTGTTGCTCGTGTGAGAACACAGCAGCTGCGGTTCTCATTTGCTTGGTTTCTTTAACTCTGAGCAGTTTTCCACCAGCAGAACACTCAGATCCATGCACGTCTTTTCTGCTCTGTAATGAAATTTTTTGCTTGCATTACATTTTGTTTTGTTTTGTTTTATTTTATTTTATTTTATATATTTTTTTAAAAAAATTATTTTTAATACCACGAGCTTAGTTATATTTCCTTGCATTTCTTCACAACAACAGATTGGGTTACAGAAAACTACATTAACACTGCGGTGTTTCATAATGCTCTGACTTTGTTCTTTGCGGGGCGGAATTGCCTGTGTTATCACAATAATTTAATGTAATGCAGGGATATTAGAAGTGCTCCAAAGATACAAACTGATGGTCAGTATAGTCCAGGGACTGCCTACAGCAGGAACTGCAACCAAATGTTTTGAAGGAAACAATAAACTGTGCTTTCATAGCAAGACTCTTCATCACAAGGAACTCCTGTCCCAAATCCAGCTGCGGATCAGTCTGTTCCCCAAATAACAAGGCTAAGTACCCCATAGAAATGTTATCCCAAGTAGTGTAATTACAGATGCAGATTGTCTCCATTTATGGCATCTAGTGTCCTTTTGGAAATCTTACTGACATGTCTGCTTCTCTACATGGCAGCCCATTGTGCAAGGGGAATTCCCCATAAGTCTATGCTCACCTGCCTTTTAATTCCATCACTTGTCCTCATCTCCCAGGGTGCACACATAAATACCCAAGAGTGCACGTCTTGCTTTTTCCCTTGCAAGTTGAACCTCAAGGGTTTCATCCTAGGGCTGCACACTCAGCAGCCATTCCAAGCGGGAAATGCATCCCCACATGCTCTGCAGCATCCTGTTCAAACTCTCTGCCATGCCTTTCAATAGTTCCATGAGAAACAGACTGTTGAGAGATTGCACACTTTCTCTTCTCCCCAGGGTCAGTCAACTCTTCCTGGTCATCCGTTTGTCATTGAGGTCTTTCCCTGGATTTCCTCCTGAGAAAAGCAGATCTGGAATGGACCCTTAGTAGGAATTGAGGAGACACTTGTCACACAAGTCTCAAGGAGACGTTTCTTGCTGGAAGGAAGGGAAGTCACCCAGTGGGACAGGTGGGGAGCAGGGCTGAACTGAGTTACTGATGAGGGAAAGGTGAGTGGCACACTGTATTTGAAAAGCAAGTTGCTCAGAATATGGATTTTTTTAAAGACAGGTGGCTTGAAAGCATGAAGTGTTTTATGATGAGCGTTGCTTTTGACGTTTCATTGCAAAGTTGTCCCTTGTACCCTTCCCCACTTTAAAACTAATTTTGAAAATATAATAAAAATAGTTGGATCAAAATGCAACATCTCAGTAAAGGCTACAATTTTTCACTTCAGTTTGCCCATCATAATGCCATGCAAGTGTGCCAAATTCATCATACCAAGAGCTCCAGCTTGGCAGAAATAAAACACTTTGATAATTTTCATCAAAACTGGCATGTTCCTATAGAATGCTTCAATCTAATCAAACAAGCATTTTCTGTTAGAAGGCTGTTCAGTCAGGACATTTTTGACTGTCTCTGGTCAGACATTTAGCTTGTAATTTTCAAATGTACCCAAGAAATTTAGGCACTTGAGGCCCTGTGCAAGGTAGAGGAGTTTCTTGCTCATAAAACACTTGACACTGGTTTATGTCATCATACTTCTCTTGCTTAACATTCAGTAAGAACAAGAGGTGACAACAGAGAAGCAGAAAGCAATCCAGAAATTGAGGGAAAGGGTCTGAAATATCATCAAGGACCAAAGCCTGAGTGGAACTCCATCTGAAGCAGAGATAGCTGCTGTAAAAAGTAGTTTTGGCCACATGCCCACAAAGGCACAAAAATAGAAAATAAGACTCAGGAGAGGACAGAACATCATAGAGGGATCATGGTTATTGGTAGTTATACTGCCTGGTAAAGTCCCATCACAGTGAACTCTTTTACTGGCCAGGAAAGTTTCCTAAAAGGTGTTGGAATGAGAAAACCACACCCAGCCACCATGATTTTGCCAAACACCTGTAATATCAAACAATCTCCTTCTAAACTGACATCCTCAGTGCAATGGGTCCAGAAACCACTGAGCTGAATGAGCAAGGAACTGACCACTCAAGACCAGGACGATTTGGCTGGGGCAGTTAATAACATTTCTTTTCATCTTGCTTTGTTGCTATACTCTTGATATTTTTTCCCATCTTGAAGATTTTTCCCATCTTGCCTTACAGAACCAAGAACCAAATGCATTCAAAACCACGTAGGTGTTACATGTAAGACCTTTGACAGCTTTAATCAACATATGGAATTTAAATATATACTGCTATTCCCCTGTGGATCAGTAACACTTTTAAATCTGCCTTGAAATCAATATTTTGCATCAGTGACTAAAGAAAATTAGCAGTGGGCTGGGGCTGAAATTGAAACCTGCAGCTATTCTCGACATATCTGAACAGATCCATCCCTCCAGGAGACTGTGCCATCTGGTATGTTGTGATCAGGACTCTTGTCAGCAACAAAATTGAATTGAGGAGCTTTGGGGGCTAGGAGCTGTGAAGTTCAGACTTTTACTGAGGTTAGGAACAGACTTTACACTTCAATGACCACTGTGAACTATAAGAACAAAACATCTCATGCGTGTCTTTTCCCTCCTCAGAGCTGCTCAGGGTCAGAAACGCCTTTGCACTCCATTCTTGAATCCAGTTCTCCAAAATGTTTTCCCACTGAGTATCTCATCTGTGGTCGCTTCTAAAGTCAACTAAAAGTAGCACCTGAAATAAATTTCCCCAATGTGACCTTTCTGCAGCACGCAGGCCACAGAGACCAGGCCCATGAAGCATCTGAATTCTCAGTCAGCGAGATACTCCACGTGCCTCTGGTGTGTCTGCACCCTCATTTGATCAGCTGCGAGCCATGCGTGGCTGGAAAGTCAGCATTCTTTGCTCTGGATGAACAGCTTTCCATGAAATGAGAACCCACCACCCAGCTTCCAGCACTTACTCTGTTAAATGCTTCCATCCTGTTTTGTCTTTGCAGGTCCTGAATTTAGAAGGATTTGTTCAGTTAATTTTCTCTTTGGCATCTCACCTTCCTATTGTTTTGTTATTTGCTAACTACTCTTTATAAGATTTTAATATTTACATATTCATGAGCATTTTCCCATGCAAAAGCCAAATCCAGTCCAGCAAATCTTAAACTTTCAGTTGTACTTAGTTCTCCTGTATGGTCCATTGTCAGTGCATCAGTAGCCAAAGGATGAAAACAACTGTTTTTGGAGTGAGCAACCTCCCATCCTTCTCTCTCTAAATAAATCAAGGAGCTTGAGGCCTGTTACTTCAAGGCAGCATTTTCAGGCCTTGCATCACTTAGATATCTGTTTTCTGAGCCCTCCACTTTCACATTTTGTGCAGCCTCCTGTTAACTTCTCCAGGACCAGCTCCATATCAGTGGCACCAAGCTGGAAACAGCAGGCTAGGGATGTTGTCGGCACAGCTAGAGTCAGCAGTCTGTAACTCCTGTTGCCTGTTCCTTGTTCACAGCCCCTGTACAGGAGGACTGTGTTAACTCTTTCAACTACAGCCTCTCCCTGAAAATATCCAATAAGTTATCCTGCCAGAAGCTCTTCTTTCCAGAATTGTCTTCCCCATCATCACAGTCTGCTTCATACTGATTTTTACTATTAGCCAGATAGAAATGCATACACACTGGGCAGTACACAATTTAGCAATCTGGATTTCCCTGAGGATTTCTTCCTTAACCATTCATTATTCTATGCATTCCTGTTTCATCTGCAAATTTTATCAGCAATGATTTTCATGTTTTCTTCCAGATTATTGATTAAAATATTGAACAGTCCTTGAACTGAAATCCATCCTCAGGGATACAACTAAAATCATTTGCATTCACAGACTAGTCCACTTGAACAATTACCTTCTGAGATCTATTTTTTGGTCCATTTTTAATCCATTTAACAGGTCTTATTGATTCTTAGACCATGCTTATTTTAGGGAAGAGGTACTTTAGAACACAATGGAAAGCTTATTCATTTGGGAAAGTGCATTCATTCTGGTCCTGGCAGCCTGAGGGATTGATGTCAACTTCAGTCCTCACAATACAGCATTTTTTTGTGTTTTCCTACTACTTCATACCACATTTTTTTGCTGTCCAAGCGACAAGAAGCGTAAAAAATACTATCATTATTTCAGAGATGTCGCGCTTTTTGCTTTTCCTCACCACTGTCTTTTATTTTTTTTTTTTTTTTCCAAATGGACCTGCCTTCTTAGTGGTAGTAGTTCTTAATTACCACTAGGGGCCAGCGTTTTATACCTGGTGTCCAGAGTTACCGACTGAAAGTTTCAGGACTATTTCCAAACAACACTTTGTTTTCAAAAGACACAAGCAGGAAAATGTGTTATTCTCCAATTTAATGCTTTCTAGATCATCCACGGTTCCTTCATTGGCAGAATCATTATGAATGTCAAGTATGAGTGAAAAAATACTGCTCAATTTGACATTATGGAAATAACAGGCTGGTGTCCCCCTTACAAACATATTATTTGTCTTTAGCTGCATCTAGCTCTGTGTATGCTGTCCATGTGGGCAGACTTAGCTTTGCTGTCCTCTGGAAAAGTCCTTTTCAGATATATGACTATTGGAATCAACCCTTTCAATCATGCTGAGGACTCAGGGACGGCTTTAAGTCAAGAATTCTTAACTCAACAATTCTAAAACCCCCATTTTCTGAAGAAGCAATGCTTTTAGGACTCCAGGCACACAGAGTTGATGTGTGTAGGTTTTTTTAGCTTGCATGAGCAAGACAAACCCCAGCACCAAGCCGGCTGTATAAAGGAGAGTCTGTCCTGACACCCACAGAGGAGCTAGTCCCACATGGAAGCCAAGTAGTCCGCCTAAACTGAGGAATAAATTAATGCAATCACTCCAAACAATAGTAGCAAGGGAATTTGACTCTCCTCCAGGAAAGCTTACCAGGCACAGGAGCATACAAGATGTTCCTGTTCATGGCACACATGTTGTTGCTTGCTAGGCAGGTGGATCACTGCCCAGCTTCAACGCACAGACCACTTACCCCAGAGACGGATCTCAAACAACTCAGCAAGAAACAGGAGTTTATCATGACTTGGACGTTGCAGGACAATGCAACTCAGCTTTAGCAGTGCAGTTGCAGCTGAGAACAGGATAAATCTACTAGCCAGCTAATTAAAAGAGTGAGAAATGAGCCCTACATGGGCACATACATTGCCTTGCATGAAGGATAATAGGTATCCCAACAGAGAGCAAGATTCAGGCTATTGCAGTGCCTGTATATAAATATCACGTGTATTAGTATCTTCTTAAGATATTGGAAAAGACTACCTGGAGTCTTGCTTCACAGATGATGTAAGGATACAATATCCCTTCTTATGTCTAGACAGGCTATTAGGGAAAGCTGGAAAGGATGTGATAGTGATGGACAACTAGTTATGGTGAAAAGGGATGGGTAAGAAGGAAGATTCTGTATACAAAATTTATGACTTTAGACAGCACCATTTTTGGAAGTCCTTCCAGAGCATGTTCAGGGCCTGTCAGAGGTGTGGAAAAACAAAGCCTTAATGTATAGCTCAGTAAATGACATAGGGAAAATATGAGGGGTAAACGTGCAGTTTCATCAAGAAATCCCAAGTGACTGATTTCTGGAGCAGAAGGGCTTTGGCTAATGCAACATGGAAGCAGGTTGCAGATAAAACTGTTTAATAGCAAATCAGAAAACAAAAAAGGAGGAAAGGCAATGAAGTATAGCAAAACACACTGCTGGGAATGATGCATCTCTAGGGGTAATGTGAAAGAAACCGCACCCTCAAAAAAGGGTAGAGTAGAAGCTCTTGGAAAAGAACAGGAAAAAAGCAGTTTGAAGAGATAACAACTCTCATTTAAGCACAACACAGGCAATAGGAAATCAAATCATAATATGTATGTACATACATACGTGTATATGTAAACATATACATACATAATTCTCAGCAGACACTGGACATCTTAGAAATGATGTGTGGGAACTGACAATATAGTTTTAAATGAAATAATTAATAAACTGGCGGTAGCAGAAAATTGGTGGAAGAGTGATAATTAACAGAGCACTGAAATGTCACACTAGGTGACTACTTGGCCCTGAGCAGTATGCAAGGCCCAGTTCAAAAAAGAAAGTCTGACATGATTAAACAACAGGGTAAAAGATACTACCATGAGGAGCAAAACAAGTTCTGAGGGAAGCTAGATGAGGGCAATAGGAATCCTGGTTAGAGAGGGTTATGAACAAGGAGGTTAAAGAACTTAGAAGAGCACCTTGCCAAGGGCATATCTTTCTTCCCCACTCACCAAAGAAGGATGCCCTTCACAGGCTGTTTAAAAGGTGTGGGTGGTCACAGAGGTCAAGGTGAAAAAATAAGGTCATAGCTGAAAACTAGATACAGTCTTCACATCTGTGTTCACTTGAAAGGAGTTCTCTAAGGTTCACAGTTCACTTTCTCTTGGGATATACTGGAGGATCTGTGTCTGAATAAACCTATAGAACAACTTAACACAACAAAGAATGAAAAAGCCACCATAAGTGGTGACATTTGTCCAAAACTTCAAGAGGAGCCCAAGTGTGAAATTCCCACATCAATTACTGTGGAGAAAAAGTTATCACTTAAAACTTCCTCTGTGCAGGAACAATGGGTGGCCAATATCAAAAGAGCTGTGGAGGGGAGTGTTGTAGGCAGTGCAGGTTAGTAATTCTGATATCCATCCTAAGCAATACAAAATAGAATTTATGGATACATCAAATACAATCAAGAAGAGTACTCAGGTTTTGCAGAGAGAACAATCTATGAGGGTCATTCTGAGGAGCCAGTGAATGTTTGTAAGGAAGATCCAGGTGCTTCGTACTATGTAGGTTTCTGAAAATGCTTTTGACAAGATGATTCTCTGTAGATTTTTGTAGAAGTTAAGTTCCAATGGGCTAACAGAGAAAGGTATTGCACAGGTAAAGAACAGGTTAAAAATAGAGGAAGTTGTGAGTGACAAAGAAGGTTTTATGATAAAGACAGGTTTCTAATGAAGTAGATCTATACAGAAGTACATGTTGCACAGTTTGTTTACAAACGATTAGTAGAAAGTGTAGTTGCCCAATGAAGCAACCAACATTGGCAAGCGCACAAAGCTGGGGTAGTCAAACAACAGATGTTGAGAAAGGTTGCAGAAAAACCTCAAGGTGCAAAAATAACATAAGAAAAGCTTGTAGATGAAGCTCTGTGTTATTTCATTTGGTTTAAGTTGCTCCAGGAGAGATTTCGATTGGATTCAGGGAGAAAATTTTTCACCATTAGAAGACTTAAATATTGGAAGTGGTAAATTCCTCTACACTGCACACTTTTAAGGTTCAACTTGACAGGGTGCTGGGCCATCTCATTTAAACTATATATCACCTAAAAAGGCTGGACCAGATGATCCTTGAGGTCCCTTCCAACCTGGCATTTTATAATTCTTAATACAAAGCATGAAACAGCAGTTTCAACACTGCCTGCAAAGCAGTGAATTTCAAATTCCACAGTTTCACTGAAACCAGATTTTTATATTGCTGTGGATTGGTCCACAAAAATATTAGTTCAGTGAACAGTAAAAACACAAAACCCAACTAATTTAAAAAATTATCAGATTGGAATACAGAACAGACTATATTACTATATTAATCCATACATGCCTAGGATATCCACATCTTCAATATCAACTCAAATTCATTCATCACAGAAAAATTTTGTGCAGCCAGAGGAGCACCACTGGTGTGACTAGTATGTGGAGAGGCTGCAGTATGAAGGGTGATTAAATGTAAGTGGTATACTTTGTCCTAAGAAGAGATGGCTGAGGAAAAATATGCTAAAGTTCATGCTAACAATGAAGTGTGATGTCCAAACTCCAGAGGACCTCGGTTTGTAGTGCTGCAGCATTGGGAGTGGATCCTGTGAGAGGGAAATGCATTTGCTATTTCTGAGCTGCCAGCAGTCTCTTCAAACTTTGTGTATTCTTGGTCGTGCAGATGTTTAAGTTATTTGGCTCTATATGGAGAATAGAGATGAGGGCATAGAAAGATGAGTGCAAGAGGTTTCTAAGGGACCTGTCTCGAGCTGCTGAGGACACACTGCTCCCTGAAGGCCAACACACACTCTGGTAGGGACATACTCATTTTTCAAGAAGAACACTTGAGAAAATGACACATTCTTCAGCAGAGTTTTCTTAGCAATTTTTCCTTACTTCTAAAGAAGCACCAGGACTGGCATATAAAAGCCTTGAATAAGGTGTGCTGAACTGGCATGGCTTGCACTCGTTATCATCTCTGCAGCAGCATCTGCAAATGGCCCCTTACTGTGTCAGATACTATACAAACATGGAAGAGAAAGGCAGTCTTCCAGTGCTGTACTGCAGCTTTTCCTTATTGTGGGTATTAAGCAGGTCAACAGGAGGCCAAGGTGCCAAGCATGAGGCTGACATTAAGGTAAGGAAGAGTGGACAAAGGCAGAAGATGAAAGACTCAATTTAGGAAATGTTTGACAATAAAAGATGCCAATACAGCCCACAAAAGTTTTTTTCAGATCCGTCCCCCGCCCTTCTGTCCTTTTTGAGTGGTCTAGGACGACCAAATGGTCTTTCTTCTTTGCAGCAGGGTGGTCCTCATCCACATTATCCTAACTTTCCCACATCACCTCTCTTCTACATCATTCATCTCTGTTCCATGCTGCTATGTCTATGCTACCAAGTCCCCAGGACTGCCAAGTATCCTAGCTGAAGGCCACTCTACTCAGTGGTGCCTGCAATTCATCGCTTTACCATATTACCTCTGGATCTTCCATCTTAGCTCTCCTTGGTTTCACATTTCTTTAACCAGACCTCTTCACCTTTGCACTCGTCTCCCATCACAAAAGCACCACACTGATTATATACATCAAGTTGGCTTTTGAAAGCAGAAGCAGCATTTCTGTCTGTGATTTATCATATGTGTGAAAAATCCATAACATGAAATAGGAAGGCCTTTCTTTCTCATGGTGTTAGTAAAAGCAAAAAATGAAAAGGTCAGGACAGAAATAAAGCTGCAGGAGAGTAGGAAATTCTTAAAAATTTTGAAATTCTAGAATAAACCCCCTAAACATTAAACTCACCAACTTACCCCAAACAGATTTGTGTTAGCATGCGTTGGGCATAGGGGTGTTTGAGGAGTTGGTTTAATTAATTAACACAGAAAAGGCTATTAGGAGGGCTTTCCTGGGCCTCATATAAACCTGCAGGGCTGTCACGGCTAGGCTGGAGCCAGTCTGAATTTATGACTGATGATAATTTTCAATAGATGGACCATCATCAATACAATAGCACCTCGGTCTACCTTTAAATAGCAAAGTATTTTACGTCGTTCAATCTACAAAATGGAAGGAAGCTGTACACAAGCTATGGCAGGGAAGGGCTAACCTTCAAGACAATCTCAGCAAACTAGAGATGCTGTTCAAGGGGAACAAGCCCAAGGTAAAATATGAAGCAATAATCAGCTGTACAAAGAGAGCATGGACAAATCCTGCTTCAAGACCAGCTCTGCAGAAGGGATCTATAGCTGAATGCAAGTTGTATTGCAAAGATTGGCACCCTAATAAACTCTAATTCACTTTAAAAAGGAGTTTCCAAGACTGGAGGTCTTAAGAGACCTGCTTAGACTGGCACCCACCAGTGTACACAGGCTTACATATCCCCTTACGCTGCAATATCTGGTGACCTTGCTGGGTGGGCTTGCTGCGTGGCCATGGTCTCTGAGGGACCAGACTTACTGATAGCACACATTCTTAGAGCATGATCATAACCTCTAAGGCTCAGAACTAAAATGGCCAGAAAAAGTCTTGTTTGGAGCCTCAGGCTTGTATTTTCTGAGTGTTTATGTACAGAAAGTGGGATAGTGACTAAGGACTAAGCTGGAATTAGTACTGTTTCCCAGATGCCTTCTCTGCATCCATAAACAGACTGAAATAAAGAAGGTATCAGAGGAAACCCGGAGAGATAAGAGCTATTTTTCCTGCACTCTAGTTGTTTTCATCAGACTATGTAAAACCAGCCAAGTAGTGTGGGTGATTTTCTTCTAGCTTTGGTCCTCTTCTGGGCTTTAACTCCTGCAAATACCTCACCTTCCTTCTCTTGGAAGCCAAAATCATAACATCTATCTTAGGACCACAACTCACAACATAGTCAATCTCCCCACAGCCCTATTTTTAGGGACAGCACCCCACCCAGCCTGTGAGCTCTCTTGCCATAGGGTGGGAAGGGTCTAGGAGACAGAGATCTCCAAAGAAAAAGAGGTAAAGCAAAGTATGGGTCAAGTGTGTGATGCTCTGGAGAGAGGAAAAGAAAGGGAAGGCATGGGACAGAGGCTGTGCCTTTCTCAGCCATTGGACTTGAGGAACTGGCCAAGTATATTATTAACAAGATACACCAAATCAGAGTTTAAGCTGCTGTGAAACCTCTGTTCTCACAAATGACTTTTAGATATTTCATTTAGTAGGTACCACTCAATTCAGGAAGACTGAATCTCTGTCTTTCCAGACAAACTGATGCGATGGGAAAGTCACACAGAAAAAGTACTGAATGACTGACAAAAGCACAGCAAAACAAATTCATGAAGCAAGAAAAGGAAGACTGACATGCATGACCAGTAATACACCAGTGACCTGGGCATCTTGTCCATATGACCGGAAAGGAGATGTTCAGTTCCTCCACGGGTAATCTGGAAGTGCAAGCATAGCACAAAAATCCATGGGTTAAAGCCTCTATAGCTTCTTTATGCAAAACTTCTGATTTCATTTAGGGCTATGCCCATACACTATAAATTATTTGAATGAGAGGCAGCTCACAAGCTAGTCTTGGAATGGAGTTTGGAAAAGAAAAATAAAATGAGAAATCCACCATGTTTGAACTGAGTGAAATAAACCATCATCTAGCGATAAAACCACCAGATAAATATGAATTTTACCGCCTCCTATGATACACTTTGCATACACCTCTAGCTTCAGGAGCGATAGGTATGGTAGAAAATAATCTCGTTAAAAATCTCAACAACAAAATTCTAGCTCCTGCTCTTCATGTCAATAAATTAAAAACTTTAGTATAACAAATGTAATTGAGAGGTCCAATCAGGAGACAATGGAAAAGTCCAACATCCAGTCATTTTGGTGGTTACTTTGGAGGGCACCCAATGTGCAGGTTGAGGTTCTCTGTCCTGACTGTTGCAGCTAATGCTGCAGTGGCCCTTTTTCCAGTCTGAACTGAAGCTGACGGTGTCACCACCGAACACACGCTAGGAAAGGAGTAGGGCAGCCTTTGCCTCTTCATATCAGCTAGGAGAGACTTTAAGACTTCCTAATTCTTCCCTTACCCTTCCACAACCAGTCTTATAGCACACATGCCTTTCCTCCTTTTGGCCCATGGAACACCACCTGCAGAAACCAGTATTTGCCGCAGAGGCGTTATGTATGGGCTAAGGTCATGTGATCTCTCATGAACCTTAAAGCAGGCTGTCTGATAAAACAAGTGGTCAGCAGGCAGTTTTGTATCAAATCTGGATGGTGGATTTGCGTTCTAGGTCTTTAGCATCCTCAGCAAGCCCTTTGACATGCTTAGAAGCAAACAGGAAAACAAGTTCATGCCCCCTGCCTAGTAGGCACAGAGCATGTTGGCAGTTTCAGGCTGATCCATGTCACTAGGCTGTTAAGTAAACTGTATCAAGCCCATACATTTTTATGTAAGGACAAAACTGTGGGCTAACTGATGTTCTTCCAGCTCTGTGGCATCTGTTTGACTGCTGCAGCCAGGCAAATCTTTGTTGTGGTACCTGTATAAGATTTCATATACCAAAGGCAGGATGCAGAACGTGCCTAATCTCATGGAAATCCAGGGCACTCTTTCCTAGCCCAGTCCTTCCAAAAGAAGGCTTTGTTACTGGCACATGAAGGCTTGGTACACTAGGACCTCTCCTGTGCTTCACTGGAATTTATCTTTCTGACACTGCCAGGCAACTTTTTCTCTTAATAACAGGACCTGCTGCCATCAAGAGAAATACTTAAGTAGCAGAGATGGCTCTGGAGATATTGGTTTCAAATAGCATTTGCCACCAGCTCTTGGCATTCAGGACCAACAATAAACTGCTTTTTTTTGCACATGGCACAGCACAGTGGATGTCACCTCTGCAGAGACACCAGTGCCGTTGACCAAGAAAAATGCACGCAAATGCAGTTCACCACCAGGAAGGAAAGTCCAGGAGCCTTTATGAAGCCCTAGTTATGTCAAACCAAAAAGGCACTTCAGAGAGCAAATGTGAAAGCAAAAGTTTTGGCAAGGCTTGTTCCTGGGCTTATGTCCTTGTGCAGTGTCCTGAACTGCATGGTAATTCCCAGCCTGCTAGCAGCAGGGGTTGCTGAGGGAAGGGGCTGTCTGCAGCTCGGCTGATCCTGCTTACAACCCATCTCACCTGCACACTGAGGGAACTAGGCAGGTTACTCCTGCTGTGGCAGTAGTAAAGACCAGTATCAAGGAAGGTCTTATAAATCCTTAAACTGCTGTAGCTGACTCACCATAATTCACCTGTCAGAGCCCTAAAAGTATGTTAAAAGCTCCCTCAAAGAAGATAGCATGTTCTGGGTTAACTTGCATTCACGTATTTAGAAGTGCAAACCACAGCAGTGAGTTAAATCACTGAAAGTGCTTCCGCAGCAAGGCTTGTACACAGGACACATTTTATTTAAGTTAGCAAAATGGTTGCATGTAGAAAAGGTCAAAGAACCAAACAAGCAACCTATCAGAACTTACAGACAAACCAAGGTATTTGTTTAGTTCTGTTACCCACACAAGTAATGGCACTTGCCAGGTACACTGTTTGTGGAGTCAAGGAAGAATCTAATTGGATCCATACAAGGACAGCTGGATGCCATGAAGGCTGGAACCAAGAATTAAAATAGTGTCCTAATATTTTCAGTTGGGGATCCAGGTATCAATGAAAGGCTTTGAAAATGAGACTCCAAGCATTTTTCTAAAGACAGTGGCAGCATGGCATGATCTATCTCTGTTTTCCTAACAACCCACAGCTCTGCTATCGCAGATCACAGGCTGGCTTGGGGAAACTCCTGAGAAGTAGTGGAGCCTGAGATCACCACTGGTATGGACAAAGTCCATCAGAGAGTGATAGGAAGACATCTCAGCTTGATAGTAAAGGCAGTAAAGTGTTGTATGCAAGTGAAGTCCAATTTCACCTTTAATGGAGAGCAAGTTTCAAATTTCACGTAATTTGATTCTTACAGAGATCTACATGACTTAGTTGCTCTTCCATCAGGCTCTGCTAGTGGTCAGAGCAAAAAAGATTGTGAACCTTGAAGATCTGTGTCTTTAGCATGTTATCCCTGAGCATGTGTCTTTAGCGTGTTATTCCTCGAGAGGAAAATGAACCACAGGCTGTGATATTGTTTTTTGAAATAAATTTTTTGGCTCTTGTCCCAAATACCTATTTCAAGGTGATGCTTCAACGGCCTGACAAGAGAACTGCAAATGCTTTCTTGGTTTTGGGACCATAAATGCAATGAAAAGAGTTGGGTTTCTGCATTTGTTCACTTGGAGCAGTAGTGAGTTAGAGGAAAAAAGAAATATGTCCACTTGCTTTTCTCATTTCGGAGCACTGAATACCAAACTAGCAGAAGTACTAACGAAGACAGTTTTCTCATAATTCCAGCTCACTCTTCAGATATTTCACAGTATCACTCTAAGCAGCACTGCTATCATTCCTCACTTTGTCTCGTCAACTGTTTTGTCCCTCCAACTGGTCCTTAACTGCTGACTGAACAAGAGACAAGTTAGTGGGGCAGCCCACAGGCCAAAGAAACCACCGGGTGAATTCAACTTGCAGTCGTTTTTACAGTGGATCTCCTACCCAAGTTTATCTTTGACAAAACTTGTGGAAATACAATCCTCTGAGATATTGGTGGATGCCTTCAATGACTGTTACAGGACAGACTGAATGATGGCAAGCAGGGGGCGTATTTATATATCCTGATTCCTGGTGAAAATCAGACCAGGGTTTTTCATTGAGAAAGAAGTTATTTTTTGAAAGACCAGTTTTCAGATATTTAGGGATTTTGACAAGGGAAAATATTTAAGAAAATGAAGGAAACAAGCAAAAGTAAATTTTGGTGCCCTCAAAGGGCTCTCTCACATCCACATTCTAACAAATGCTCTAAATATGGATAGTGAACGCAGAAATTTCTGACTAAGATTTTCTATTTTTATTCTCACCCGCACTACTTTATAGTTGGAACAAATCAATTTTCTGACCTGCTCTACAAATAACCTCTCCTGCCTGCTGTTGTCTTCTTTTGCCCTTCAAACTACAGAACAAGGTAGAAGTCTGCAGAGTTGCCAGCAGCAAGAGTGCATTACTTCTTAGTACTTGATTATTGCGAAGGTGAGCTGAATAGAAAGAGCTCTGTTCCAAGTGACATTCATCATTTGTCACTGTCAGTTTATTATAGCCGCACAGCATTGAAAAGATGACAGTCACCTGGCTGCTGAAGAGAACAGGCTTCCATAAGCTGCTGGAGGCCAGTCAAGATGTCATTCTTCATGGGTGACGGCCCCATTGTTGCACCTTCACTTGTACTTTAGGAAAGCTGATACTGGATGGACAGACTGGTATACTAGGAAACCATGGGCAATTATAGAAAAGGGAGTTCCTTGGCAAAGGAAGTGGTTTTCTGCACTACCACCTAAGCTTTTTGTATGACTCCATGGCAATAGCTACTTGCAAGCCCTGTAGCACAACTTCTTTTACTTCGAAAATGGATCTATACCACGCAGTCGTGTAACATTTGTGCTTTTGGATCAGGGCAGGGAAGTCTGACTGCCTCTTTTCTCCCTGAGAAAGTCGTAGGCCTGTGCCTATCCAGGTATACCACTATTAATAGTATCTCACCTGGGAACTGAGATCTACTCCTGAAAAGAGCATGTACACTGCCATTTCTGATAGCAAATGTCAAACCACTCAATGTTTCTTTTATAATATCCTCCAGGGTGGAAGGGTTTTTTTAAATAGAGATGGCAAATGCATTTCAAACCTTAATTTCATGACTCTTATCCAGAGAGATAAGAAATAGACAGGAATTGAGAAGAAAGTTGCCCTTTCATATCCCCAGTGGACACACTGTTCTGCAAAGCATGCTTCTCTGCCCATTAAAGCAGAACTGCCAGCTAGTTTATGGGCAGCCTTGACCTAGTATTATGGAAGAGCTCAGGTATTTCAGGTCTCTTTGCTCAGGCCATCAATTTGTCATAAGGAAACCAATCATCCCATGGTGCAACACAAGTGGCCTTCACAAGTTCAGACTGGTAGGCCCTGAGAAGAGCACAGGGCATAAGAAGGCAATAGCAGGGCTTGTACCCTTTAACAGAGAGTCAACCGGGTAACATATCTCTCTCGCTACATGATCCCTACCTGATGCTTTAATAAGTTTCTGGGATGTCAACAAGTCAGAGGAGTACCAAACTCCATTAACTTTGGCAACTTACGCCCAAGCAGTAACTAATGGAGACAATTGCCTGCCAAACAAATTCTTCATGTGCCAACATTACAGTCCTTCTTTTCTTCCTCCAGTGCCCATTACAACCTGCCAAATCCATAAGGGGGTGGCCCCTGGCACAGATTGCAAGGAAGATATGGTAGTAATACATCGTGGTTAGGCATCGTAACAGGCTGCCTAGGGGGGTGGTTGAGTCACCATCCCTGGAGGTGTTTGAAAAATGGGTAGATGAGGTGCTCAGATATGGTTTAGTAGTGGACTGGTTCGGTTGGACTCAGTGATCTCAAAGGTCTTTTCCAACCAGGCGATTTTATGATTCTGTAATTCTACAAAAGACAGCAGTATCTATAGAAGGAAGCAGTGTTGTGGAAAGGTGGAAGCCTGGTCTGGTTTTCCTCAGCTTTCTTCTGAGTTTCTACAGGAATGTTCAGCCTCCAGTTTAGAGAAGCACAGTGATGTACCAGAGAAAGGTTCTCTGTGACTGCCCTGGCACAGCATCAGACACAGGAGATCATCAGGACCAACACATCCATGGATGCTGGTTTTATTCCAAAGACATCTGAAGTATGAGTAACACTCACTTTCACTTTCCTGGCCAGGGACATATCTCTGTCACACTTGGCTATCCAGAGGGTTTCCTCTGGCTGCTGAAATGGCAACACAATTCCTGTACATCTCCTGGTGCCAGTCCTCTAAAGCACATCAGGCAACAAGTGAGCTCACATGACTTGAAAATCGGGATGAAATACCTCATCAGTTTGAAATCCATTCTTCTGGAGTGCTTGTCTGGATCTTTTTTTTTTTAAAAAAAACCCACTTGTTTTTTTAAATTATTGACCTCAGACAAACCAGTGGATAAATTATATTTTTTCCTTTGTCAACTGTTTGTTATCAGAGGAAATGTCCTCAGAGTCAGGACTTACTGTTTTTTCTGTTTTATCTGTGCAGCAAATTCCATTAAGTAAAATTTAATGCCAAAGCTCTCAGATCTGCATTCCTGGGGAATGACTGTTTGGGGGGCATTGTCTTTGAATCAGGAGCAAACACAAGCTGATAAAACACTTGTTGGATCATTTAGTCATGCCATCTTTTGCTGGATAGCTAACACACACACACACAAATCACTAAAGGCAAAAGTATTTCCTAAGCGGAATATTGATGATTCCTGAATGATACAGCAATGGTCTTAGGCAAGTAAGCAGCTCTACCAGTGATTAAGTTGTTCCTGACATGCATAACAGCCTTAACAAGATCTCCTTCTGCCCCCTCAGAGTAACAAATCGTGTTTGTATCTGGCGATGTTGTGCAGCAACGCACACAGGGAAAGAAAACATCACCCTATTTCATCTTCTCAGAAATGTAACTGTGGCTGATTTTTCATTCCTTTGCAGCATGTGATGTAGTAGCAGCTAGAGGAAGCCTACAAGTCATCTCCTCATCCCCATACATAAAAAGAGGGGCAGAACAAACTGGGGCAGAATAGCTGCTTGCTTGACTCGACGGCCCAGGGTCTGACAGCATTGTTAAGCCTTGTAAGAGCCATTTCATTAGGGAGTTACTGCAGTGCTTGTCCCCTTCACCCACCATATCTTGCCATACTTCTACAACTGGAAACTCATCTATGGCACATCAGTGACCAGAAATCATAGAATCATAAAATTGCTTGGTTGAAAAAAACCTTTGAGATCATCAAGTCTAACCATACCTGTCCACTACTAAACCATATCCCCAAGTGCTTCATCTACCCATCTTTTAAACAGCTCCAGGGATGGAGACTCAACCACCTCCCTGGGCAGCCTGTTCCAGTACCTGACAACCCTTTCAGTGAAGAAATTTTTCTTGATGTCTAATCTGAACGTCCTCTGGTGTGACTCGAGGAATTAGAATCATAGAATCATAAGGTTGGAAGAGACCTCCAAGATCATCGAGTCCAACCATGCCCATCTCCCCACTAAACCATGTCCCTAAGGAACTTATCCACCCACCTTTTACACGTGTCCAGGGATGACGACTCAACCACCTCCCTGGGCAGCCTGTTCCAATCCCTGACCACCCTTTCAGTGAAGAAATGCTTCCTAATGTCTAGTCTAAACCTCCCCTGGCGCACTTGTCTCTTTCTCCCTATTTCTCCCTCCTGTGTCTTGCTATTTTCAGGATGTAAGAGACTTAAGTACTAAAATGACTACTAATCTGACAGCAAGACTGCCAAGACCCTCCTACATCACACTGCTCATAACAGACATGAAGGTTTTGTTCAAAACTTAAGGTTGATCTACTTATGAAAATCAGTACCTAATCGGCTAGTTTGCAGAACATGGCTTCAGGGGAGGTTTAGGCTTGATAGTAGGAAAAAAATTGGCATTGGAATGCTGGGGAGGTGGTGGAGTCACCATCCCTGGAGGTGTTTAAAGAGAGATTGGCTGAGGCACTTAGTGCCACGGTTTAGATGACAAGTAGGTGTTGGTGTTGGGTCATAGGCTGGACTCGATGATCACAAAGGTCTTTTCCAGCCTTGTGATACTGTGATACTGTGATCATGCACACAACTTGCCTATGGATCAGAAGCTAATGGATGAATAACACCCAAATAGCAAGAACTATTGGATTTGTTCAGATCCATGCGTTTAGCCACTATGATTTTAGGAGAAAGCTGGCAAGTGAATGGAAGGTGCAGTGCTGTCTAATAATCACCAAAACAGAAGCAGCACAACTGCCGTGATGATCTCAGACCTAGTGGTGTTCAGGTTACCTGATCAGTACCTACATGGTCTAGACCCAATTTTGAGACCATGAGCAAGCTGTTAGTTAACTTCAACTAGCCTCTAATCAGTTAACTAAACCTTGTGCACAGAGGCAGCAGAAAGACTTCTTCAAGAGTAGGGATAAAACACTTCATGCTTCTCAATTTGAAATCGAGCTCAGCACAGTCTTGTTCATCAATCTCCCTTACTCAGGTTGTAGTCAGTCAGCGCCAACTACCATTTGGTTCCTTTTACAAAGAAACCATGTATTCCCAGACTGTCTTCTCTGAGCTGCCAGTGCTAAACCTAATTTATATAAGAGGACACAGAAAACCATGGGTTGCAACAGCATTGTAGTCTGCAATATCCATTAATTGACAGCTCTTTCTTGAAGGTCCCAATTTTTACTGAACAAGGACTCAAGTGTTATCATCTGGCTAAGGACAGCTCTGCGCCGTGCAGTGATTGCTCAGCTCTGCTTAAACAGCTGAGGAACATGCCTCTTACTCTCCTCTGTTTTCAGACTAGACACAAAGACTTTGCAAAGCAATTCATAGGGAGATTTTACTGCCTGAGGAAAGAGGACACCTTAGACACTCGTCACAAGTGAGCTGCAGAGGACTAGGGCAGAGTATGAAATGTAACCTCCCTCAGGATCCTCAGCATAAACACCCCAGTTCCTAAACAGAGGGCTCCTGCCTCCATGCATGAGAGCACGGCCCTGCACAGAGTAGCCACAGCCAAAGATTCATAGAATCATAGAATGCTTTGCTTTGGAAGGGACCTTTACAGGACACCTAGTCCACCCCCCGCCCCCCCCGCAGGAGCAGGGACATCTTTAACTAGATCAGGTTAATCACATTATAGTGATTGTCTGACTGGGACGAGAGAGGCAGCAGCCCAGATCTTTGCACCGATGGATTCATAGGAGGTATGGGGCAGGATCTTTAGTCTTCTTTTCTCAAAGAGAAAACAGCATCTTATGCACTAGACTACTGACTGTCCCAAACCAGGTCTCCTACACTCTTCACTGCTTGAGCTGCTTTTTGCAACGTACTGTAGGTACCTTAGCTTTTGTAATGCCAAAGGCATTTGCAAATAGGCTGGCTGCAATTAGAAACTTGCAATCCTGCAGCCTGCCTTTTACTGTCAGCTTGATACTTTTTCACCCCAAATGCTGTGGCTGTCTTTTCCAGACCATCTGCTGGAATGTTCTCCGTTTGTCGTTTTGCTGCTGTTCTCATGGTCATGTGTCTGTGGCTATGCCCACTGTGGTGGCCTCCCATGGAAAGTGACTGCCACTGATATAAGAAGTCTGACTGCTTTCCTCTTTTTTAGCTGCTTTTTGTTTCTTTGCTTTGTATTTTGGAAGCTTGTTACATGTATGCACAAAGCTTAGCAACCAGTTAGTGTGGAGCACTTACATACGAGCAAAGGGAGCATTGATGTCTACAGCATAAGCAAGGAGAACCAGGAGGGAGTCTGTGTGCCTAGTGAAAAAATTTATGATTGCTATGGGGAAACATAGGAGGACCATCTGCTGCCCTGGAGATGAAATCAGGGAGAAGTCCTTTGTCTAAGAACCTCCATTGCTTCTTTCCCCACTTGCTGTCAGAGTTTTTCATTTTTCCTTTTCTCTTTCTCTCATTTAATTTTTATTTTCTTATGAAAGTAACACTCACAATTACAGTCAATGCATGCCATTAGCTACAGACTTTGCTAATAAATAGTTGTGCATCTGTCTCAAAGTGTTTTGTGCAGCACATTCTATGCTGTTTGAATGATGAAGCCAGAGAAATGATAGTTCTTAGGTAAAGCCCTATCCAGGAGCTCCTGCACTCATTGGTAAGGATGGGTATAGGTTCATTTTCAGCTCCTGAATTCTTCTTTGCTCCCTGCATGAGAGCAGGTGTAGTCTGGGGGGCAGCTGGGGACCCTGCTGAGGGATCCTGGGGCTCCCATTGCTGGAAAACTTGGTGAGTACATCAGCTAAATCTGGGTGATGGAATGACCATAGGAAATTGTATGTGGGGTAGCAGCTCTAGCTGAGTGTGCTAGGTCCCAAGCTCAGCTGAAGGAGTACTAGGCAAACAGGCTGATGTCCAGAAGTGCTGAGCAGCATCGCCTTGCCCGTGTTGTAGCAGTAGCTGCTGTGAGTCGCTACTGTAGATGCAGTTAACACAAATAAGTTGTCATTGCTTTTCAACCGTGGGCAGCTAAATTTGCTAGAAAATCATAGATCAATGTGACAAAGTTCATTAACTACAATAGGTCCACGAAATGCTGCTGTTCTCTCTGCTGCATAGGGGCACCAGTTTCCCCCCAATAAGGAAAGCTTGCCTTCAATGGAATGTGTTTGGGAATGGGAATGCCCAGCTGGAAAGAGCGAGAGCTGCTGGCCAACAGCTTCTTCACCTGATTGAAAAAATACAACTGTTTTACTAAGCTCTGTTCCCAGTGTCACTGTGATTATGAATTCAGTTGTTCATCTTTTGTTACAGGCATTTTTCATGGATTAGGTTTCCACTCTGGCTCCAGGGTGCTCGGTACATTTGCTGACTCATTGGCTTGATCATCCTGCAAAGGTAAGGCAATCAAAGGGACATGATTTTGGAAAAGACATGCAGCTCATTCCGTTGTGGATGAGAACAATCTGATGCTTCATAGGTGTCAGATAAACATAGCAAACAGATGATGTAAGCTTAATGGCAATGAAACAGAAAGGACTTACTAAGAAATGTTCAGGGCCAGCTTCTGACGCCCTCTGACTCTTCTGACTGTCTTACCTTTGTGTGAGTGACCCTAGAGAAGACACAGGCAGTAGTTACATCAGGAGGTGCTCCTGTGAGGAGGGAGTGGATTGATCTAGGTCAACTGCCAATGAAGTGCTAGAGCTTGGGAACTCCCAGGAGCCAGCATTGTCTAAAGGATTCGTATAGTAATTATCAAGCTCTCTAAACACCTCTGAGATTCCAGAATTTCAGCTTTAATGACTTCATCTCAGAGGTCAAGGTTTCATGGTTAGACTACAGCCAGTAAGGGTTATTGGAACTTTATGCAGTTCAGCTATGGAGTGCAATGATTTTAGGAACAGTTTTCCCAGTCACAGCGTTACAGCACAGGTTATATCTCTATGTGCTACAGTGTGTATTTGTACTTTGTTACTGAGGCAAATCTGGATTTTCAAGGATTCAGAAAAGCACTAAATTAACCTCAGGAATCCAATTATGCAGGCACTGTCATTGGGCCTTGCTGCTGGACTTCAGGAAGACTCAGGGTTCAATGCCACCTGTGTAACTGTGGCTTTTCCTGACCACACAATTCTTGCCTCTTTCCTCCACAGCACATCTCTCCCCAGCATCACGACACGTCTGCGACCATTGAGAGGTGACCTTTTATACCTCTCCCTGCAAATTGCCTAAGCAGCACCACAGCAATGAGGTCACATCAAGGTTTTTGCTGGGTGACCTCAGCTCTCCTTTGTAGGGTGATGGATGCCACTTGAAGCATGGCTCAGGACTAGGACATCCCGAAACCTGCTGCTGAGCATCCCTTGCTAGCTACCTATGGCACACCTATGGCAGGCAAGCTCTCATTTCCCTGTGCTCCCCTGGCTGTCATGAGGAGATGCTGGACCCACTGCACCACTGCCATCCACCTCCTCTCAAGCAGGAAAACATGTAAAATCATAGGTCAACCACCACCTGATTTTGGATCTTGGGGTTGAGAAGTTGCCCTGTGTGGAGCAGGACAGATAGCATTGCTAAAGCTCCTGCAGTGCTTGGGGTTGACCCCTGCCTGCTGCCTGAGGGAGTCCTGCAGCCCTCCCTGGGAGTGGTTCCCATCTGCCTCCTATCCCCTTACCCTTTTATCGGTGGCTGTTTATCCCATACCACAATGGCCAGTTGTGTCCTGCTTTCTATTTTACCCTTCCTGATCTTTTTTCTGCCCCCTCCCAAACTGACTGGGCTGTAGCAAGTGATGCCCACGATGGCATTCAGAGCTAGAGTGACAGGCAGATCTGAATCAGAGAGTGCATGGGCAGAAAGGCTGTTTTTTACATTGCCCTGCCCTGCTCCTATCCACCTCCAAGCGATGATACCCAGGAAGAGTGTGATTAGTCTGGGGGTAAAACAGCCTTTTATTCCTTCTCATCCTGACTCCACAGCCTTCTCCTCTCTGCACATTTCTCCCTCTGCCCTTCTACTTCCCCCCAGCCTGTCTCTCTAGCATGATCTGTCTCTGCTTTCCCCACCTAAATGTCTCTGGTGCAAGCTTGAAGAGCCCAGAGGGAGATGAAAGGAACTTGCCAGCTCCTCCAGGTGCTGCCCTTCTGTCCCACTGTTGGACGCTGCCAGGAGGACAGCTGGTATCCTCAGCCTTACAAAGGAGCCCAAGCACTTAGCACAGAGTCTGTCATCTTGTGCCTGAGGGTTATTGCAAGGAGAGTGAATGGGAGGGTGTACCTTTCCCCACTGTGTATGGCTTGGAAAGAAAGATAGTTTGTTATGATGCCAGGGCATCAAGCATGTTATTGCTTAATTTGCCTTGCAGGCCTCTTGCAAGGCTTACATCATAGCATTTCAACTCAGACCCATATGTTATCAGCTGCTAAAACGACTAATCTGAAAAATATCTGACACCTTATGTAACTCTCCTAGCTGTTGAAATACTTTAAACAGATACGCAATGCTGTTAACACCCTCTTAGACACCTATAGAACTGTTAGTCACACAAGTAGGTAAAAGCCTTGATACCCCTCAAAGCAAAGATGTCTCCCAGTTTTGGGAGAGATCTCATCCTGAAAGAAGGAATTAAAGATAGGTTTGTTTAAGAACAAGAACAGCTAAAAGTTGCCTTTGCAAGTCTAGTTCAAATTTGTCTCCCTCACCTACCTGATCATGGACTCTGTATGATACTCTGGGCTGCACAAAGTGGCCAGTGTTTGAGTAGTAACCCCATGCATGCAAGCACAACTCCAGCCCTTCAGTGTGCAAGGTATTCACAGCTAATCCCAAAGGCAGGGTAAAACTAGCTGAAGTTTGTGACCCAGTCAGACTCTATCCCTGCTGAGCCTGATGTCGTGGTGGATATGACACCTGCATCTCTCCTCTTTTTTTTGCTCTTCTGGATGTCAACTTTCTAGTGTTTATTTATGGGTTTGGGTCTTCTATAGAGCCAGTACACCTGCCTTTTCAGTTCTTTACTGTACGGTCTCCATGCCAGAACCCCATTTGGGTGGTGTCACCAGGCTTGCCCACTGTTGTTGTCTCCCAAGCACCAACTCAAGACATTAGTGTGAGTTATCCAAAGGGTGAGCTTGAATTTAGCTCTCCGAGGTTAAAAGGAACCCCTCTAACTGGCAGACATGCATAAAATATGACAGTCTGTGAGCCAGATGACATAGCATTGTCATCTATAAACCGGTGGCCCTTTCCTGGAAGGTAAGGGTGGTTGGCCATAGTCAGTCTACCTTGAATAGACCTGCATCTGTTAAAGGCTGGAAGGGAATATTCCATTGGAACTGCCTCATCCTGAAGTCCCTCAGAAAGAAAGCAAGTATAGGCAGATGCAAACCAGCACAGTGCACGCAGCTGGGTAAAGTAGAACTATCTCTCCGTATTCCAGGGAAAAGACGATGTCTAACAAGTAATGTTTGAAGATGATAATTGACTTGAACCCTTCCAACTAGCTGATAGATGAGATGCCTTGGCTGAAGCTGAGTCAGTGTTCTTAAACCGTTTTTTCTTGCCTCGTATAGAACGGCCTGAGAAAGCTGATGTGACTAGACAGACGAGCAGCTCTTTCCACAGTCTCTCTGCCTCCTTTGATAATGGCCTAAGTGTAACTGGGTTGAGTAATGAATCATTTGCACAGCCTGTATCTCAATACATGAACTGCCTGCATTTATACAGTCAGGACCATGTCACTTGAGGTATAGTACAAGAGAACATTTATTATGGCTGGTAACTGGGTAAAACACTGCACGTGTCACAGATTTCTTTCCCACATCCCTTTAATTTCAAAATTTATCATCTGACACTATTCAAAGACCGGGTACCTCCCTCCATAAGATAGAATCATGGGGCTACAGGGACTTAGTTGCCCTAAAGGGGGAACTAAGACTATACACTGATTTCCTTTTTATTTTGTCCATAACTTCCGGAAGCCCCTTCCTACTGCATTCATTTAGCTTTCAGTGCTCTTAATCTGAAAATGGGTTTGCCTGCCCCCTATCAGGGTTTTTTAATGCATGAATAGCACTGGATAGGATAGATCAGCATTAAAGTGAGACCAGAAATCTGATCAAATTTCTCTATTACTCTTTTTGCCTACAGCAACACAGCCTATACACCTAGAAAATTATTTTCTGAGGGGCTGCACTTTAATGCACAAATTGACTCAAAAGAAAAATTGATTAACCTTTTGAGTTTTATCTTGCTTAGGCTATTTCCCACTTCCACAAGTATCTTTTACTTCTCTTGCAACTGCATTTAAACAAAAATGTAGCTCAGCACCATCAATTTACTTTGAAGCCAGACGATGCATTTCAACGTGATTAAACCCTTTATGTTTTGTTTTCCAAGTTTGGTTTCAAGTGACAAATTCTTAGAATTGCAGGTATGTCTTTAAGAGATGTTTTTAATCAAAATGTTGTAACAGAGAACAAAGGACTTTTGGCTCCATTTAGTGCAGAGCAAGATAAGGAGAAAATAGCATTCCAATGCTGTAGGGTACTCTCCCTCAGCTTGTGTCCTTCTATAGGTCAGATTGTTAATGGAGACACAATTTTTAGTAATTGTAACTAAAGTAAAGTAAGTAATTGTAATTAGTATGATACATCAATGCTCCAGGGCATCTTCTTGTCAGAAGGGACTAGTTCAGTACCTGGAGAGACACAGGAAATACAGGCTGCTAACTGAAAACAACAGAGATGGCCGAAGGGCAAGGTGTGCTACTGAAGAATCTCTCTACCTTTGTTCATCTTCACCTTTCACAGTGTCTGTTCTTGAAACATGCAGGTCCTGTTCAGGTGGAGCAGTCCTTTTGTGGCTAGCATAAGAAGTGTTTTCCAGCAGTATATACCAAATTGTTTTCCACTTACGAATAGTTGTAGTGAGATCACAATCCATGGGAGCCTCTGGGCTGAGACATGGCAGATCCTACAGACTGTATCAACTGAAGGAATGAAAAAACTGGCAATGCAGCCTGGTAATTAGTAGCAGTCTTTGCAAAGAGTCCATAGCACACCTCAGAGAAACCTAGCTTACCAAAGCCGATGGTCCTGTGGAGCAGTGAGAAAATGTTACCTGATCTGCTCCTAATCCCTCTGGAGAAACAAAATTCTCAGTCTTCTGCAAGCGAAAATCTGCATCAACTGGATGAAGTGTGGCAAGCCTGGAACAATGTTGTTACGGAAACGTGCCCTGGCTGCAGCCACCTGGGAGTTAAGTTATGACCTCTGAGAAGAGGAATTAGATGGGCAAAAGACCAAAAGGCAAATTTTTGTCCCCATTTGAGTGTAAAAAACAGAGTTTTGTTTTCTAGCAGTTTGTGTTTTTGTTCTCTGTGGCCAGGGTAGAACTAGACACAGGGTAACCAGGACAAACATCAGACTGAGGATTAGTATCAGCACTTATGTGATGTTTTGGAAGACGAGGGTGTTCTACTCAGAAGTGTGGAAAAGTCAGAGCAGCAAGGACACAAGAATGCTCTAATGAGCATAATTCAGACATTACACAGGCCTGCTGATTGGCATAGTGCCTGGGATTTGTTATACTGGATGACCATATAAACATGCCCCAGCCAATCAGCTAAGTCACTCTTCCTCCATCCTTAGAGCAAATGAGGAAAGGCTTCAGTTTCTGGAATGGTACTGCTGATAATTACAAAAATCCATTGTCATTTTGTTTCTGCCAGGGCAGGTCTCATCTCACCGGGAGGGAAGCAGACATTTTCCCACCGTGTGGCAGGATCCCTTGCTGACTGAATGACACTTTACATTTCACATTTATTTTCTTCCAATCTTGCTTTCACAGGGCTAACTTCTAGTGGGCTGTTTTCAGTCACTGTGCCCCGTTTGCAACAGAGAGGCAGATACTGTCTGCTTCTTCAACAACAGCCTGTGACCTTATGAAGCTAGATATTTCGGCAGTCACATTGGTTTCCTTTCTCACTTTAGTACTTGCTCTACACAATGCAGGTGTTCCTTTTAACATACGGACACAAGAAAGATGACTGTTGTGCACAGCCTACCTAGAATATGCCTGTTGTGAACTAATCAAAGTGCTTGCCCTGTCACTGGCCATCGCAGTCTGGCTGCAGCATGCAGGTGTTGGGGGAAGGGTGACCATACAAAGGCTCCAAGCAGAGCTGCAACTCCAGGCTATTCAGCCCAAAGGCCTGTACTGGTGCCCCTAACAGAGGAGGGGGGCTTCTAAGTGTTACAGCCATGCTGAATTCATACTCCCTCTCATTAGCTTGGAAGTCATGCCACTACTTTCCAGTTATGCCCTCTGAACTATTCCTACTTTCCTTACCCAATGATCCTAAATACTTACTACTGGTCAACAGCTTGCCCTGTTCCACTTGGAGATGTCCAAGCACACATACTAGGCAGCCCATAAGAAGTGGGGGCATCAGAGAGTTACTCTTTGCCTCCTGTATTTGAAGCTTTGAAATGTGTTTCACATGCACTCAAAAAATCATCTTCTGAGCACCAACCATCATGGAACAAGACCAAAGCATATTACTAAGTACTACAAACAGCTTTGTCATGTTTTAGCTGCCAGCAGGGGTCTGGAGACATTTTTGTCTTGTTTTCTATTAATGGTACTGGGCTTAAATGCATTTTTGTTCTGGAGCATTGTATGGGATTAGTATTTCATACTCCAAACATATGCCATTTGCATCTGAAACTTCCAGTGAATTAGCTGAGAGAGAGCCTAAAAGTTATGTTAGTGGTAACAAACTTCAGCTATAATAAGGTTACCTACTACACAACATTGTAACATCATCACTGTCACTTACTTTAATAGCATTAACAATCCTGTTTTTAATCCCAGTCATTGCATTAGTGATTGCTGTTAGCAAAGAAGTCATTCATGCCTTTGCCAAGCCTTTGCAGCTTTATGAATGAATACAGGAACATTCATTATCTTTTGAGACGCTGCAGAAGGATCATCTGCACAACTAAACTATGGTGATACTGGGGCTAATGAGCAGATGCAAATGAGGGCTACAGGTGTTGTAAAAGGTTTTCTCTTTCAGGGCAAGTCATTACTCTTCAAAGACCAAGAAATGCAGCAAAGTTTCTACTAGGAAGTGTAGGGGTGAAAACTCTGTGCATTTAACACAGTTACCACAATTCCTATGTTAAAAGCAAGTAAACATCTTCTGTGGAGAGGTATGAAAACATTACTGATTTATAAGCACGATTCTCTTTGCCTACTTCAGAGCTTTTGCACTTCCCAAAGCCCCTCCTGCAGAACCTGATGTCAGGCATTTCTCCTGTTTAATGCAACAGTGGGAAAGACTGTTCTAGGGAGACAGGATTCAGCATAGACATTGGGTCATTTTGTACCTGGACTGCAGGAGTCAGATATCTTAGGGAGAGGCATGGTGCGTAATTTACTCATCTGAGTTAGGAGTTAGGACCACCATGTTTAGCCATGCAGATAGCTTGGAAATTGTCAACCGTTGAACACCGTCCCACTGTTCGCATAGGCATAGCCAAGCTGGTAGATCAGTGTTAACTACCATAGTAGAGAGCTTGATTTGCACTTCAAAATCTTTACAAAAGCTTAGCCTAGGTAAGTAGTCATGTGGCCAGTATACACTAGACTCTCTGCTATCACTGCTGCTTTGCTCACAGACTGCCTTAGAGGGGGCCCAGCTTGCAAAGTCCTGGGGACTCTCACAGAGAGATCAGACCTTTTAGAGTTACTTAAGTAGGTCCTCCAGAACAGTTTATATTTGGATGAGTACAGTTACGTGCTTTAAGCAAAATAAATATTTTGCATGGACAGTGGATAACATCCAGCAAGTTCTTGCCATGTAGGTACAATGTTTATCTGTAGCTGGATGGGCAGCTGGTTACAGAATTACAGTCACTGGACACTCATGGATGTACTGCTTGGATGTACAAGGATGGTTGTCACCTGTCTCCACCCCCGCCACCAAGCAACAGCACCACTTTGACCAGTCGTCCTTTCTTGAAAAGACTGTAATGCATTTGCTGCCAGGAGCAAGCTAAAGCTCCATGCTGGTAGTGTCCAAGAGCTGTCTATGTCCTTAGGCTTTGCAGAACTCTAACCCAGCCTACAGGCTGAAAGTTTCCACTGCACTTCATCGTCTCAGCTCCTACCCCTCAGCCCTCCAAGAAATCAGGGAAAACATTTACTTTTTGGTGGAAGAGATTGTTCATCTTCTAAGTCACTGGATGCCTCTGTTCTGAAGTAATCTCACTACAACTGTCATAGCAGAGTATTAACACGGTGTCTGGTTTCAGGCCAACATACAGAAAGCCAAGCTGTGCATTTGTTTCCTTCTTCCCCAGGCTGGAAGGAGCACTGCTGAGATCCTGGGTGTCCTCACTGGCTTCAGGAAGAAATCTTTGCATAGTTATCTTCAAGCCAAAGGATTTCTTTGCCAGGTTGGTAAAACTTAACACCCCTGAAAGCAAGTTGCAGCCAAGAACAGCTGACCTTTAAAAACTCCACACACGCCTGGGGCATGACACACCACAATGCACTCACACGGCCCCCTTACTACAGTCTGAATACTTTTGGAGCGCTCAGATCAGGTCTCTGGGTGCTTGTCTTTAACTTTCAAGGGATTTGAGCTTCTGCTTTGAGTTCAGCATCACTGTGTTCCTGAAGCAGTATGGCACATTTCCCATAACCTTAGCTTGCGATGAATAATACCTTGCTTGGTGACTGTAACAAAGCTAAATATGGGCTTGATGGCAGAGCTGTTTATCTTTTACTTTTCAGACAGAACCTCATAACAACCCCATTGTTCTCCTCCCATCCCCCTACTCCACCCCCCATAAGCTCTTTCCAGTTTCTTAAATCAGAAATAAGTGGTGCATGCATGTGGGAAGATGGTGAGAAACAAACTCAGCTGTTCCAGATCTTCAACAAAAAAGTATTTCCAAAGAACATCCTAGAACTACATGCTGACACTGATGATAAGATTCTGGTGAAACACCAAAGAATGAGTAGCAAGCATTCTGTCCTGCAGCTGAGAACCTATTTCAGTCATCCAGGGACCAAGCTGAGAGCTGTTCTTATGCTGAGCCAGTAGAGCGCTTATCAGTCAAATGAAGTTCCAAGATAGCAAGTGTGATTGCCTTGTCTAAAGACAAGAATGATAACTTTAACTAATTATGAGAGGCACAGAAACATTCATATGTTCTGGGCATATATTTATTGTGCAGTAAAAATAAAGGAAAGAGCTCTGAGGGTAGAATCACTGTTAAGACAATCCAGTTACCTGGACTTCAGGTTACCTAGACTTCCAATCTATTACCTGGTTTTCAGTGATCACAGTTTCCTTTTTGTATCTTGTAAAGCTGTTCGTAACAAGTCATGTAAGTCCTATTCAAAAGAAGTTAGCACTTGGAAATGAAAGTAGTAGGGACTGAAGTATAAGAGTTCCTTTTTGTTATTTCATTGATATCACCCGGAATGTGTGATTTAGTACCAAGACAACTGAGCTGCTGATTATAAAACAGACACAAGATAGCTGTGGTCTGACAGTTCTTATTTGGAGTTTTATTAATTTGAGCTGTATTTCATAATCATTAGCCATCAGATAAATATTGCATGTTTTACTTGAATGTGATAAGATGGTATGTGTAGATGCTAAGATGTCAGAATGGCAGGGCTTCTTTGATGATTAATAAGGTTTATGTATCACTAGGATGGTATTATTTTTTTCCAAAGCTTTTACTAGGCAATGATATTAAAAATGGATGTTGAATTGCAGGTCCATGAATTCTGTGGCATTCATGTAAGTGGCCTTTATTTCGTATAGTTTTGGATTACTGCTTTCACAACCCTATAGTTCCCATTGCTTTTTCCAGGAATGACGCTGTAGGTGGAGGTATCTGAGTCTCTCCAAAGCCATTTAGCAGTTAACTGTCTGTTTCTGCCTCACCTCAGCCTCAGCTTTGGGGCCTCTAGGTGCAGCACAATACGGAAACCTTGCGAGAGCCAGAACCTGGGACTCCCTTTGACACATATAGAGGGCCCGGGACCCATCACTTGGGCATCTTCAGTGACTGTCTTCCTGTTCGGGATGAATGCTTTGTTTCTAGGGTTATTCCAGTGAAAAGAGACACACTGTGACCCTTGACCCTAGTCCGAGTCCTCTCAGTCCTCCACCTTGCCAGTCCCTCCTCTTTTGTGGCCCTGTGAAGGCTCTTCTGGAAGCTGTGATCCAACCTGTACCACTGGGAAGAAAGAGGCATTCCCTTTCCATCTCTTCCCAGCCATACAGATCAGATACTGCCCTTATTTTTTCCGCATTTCTGTGCAAAATGTATTTCCTCTTGGATGCAGGCAATTTTGCAGCTGCTGAATGGCCCCTGAGATGTTTTTCCTTTCCTGCCACTAAGCATGCACTGAACATCAGGAAATGATTACAGCAAACTGGGAGACTGCGAGTGTATACATAGTGAACACATCACCCAACTGTCTGCAGTAATGTGCAGGTAAATTAAAATAAACTTCAGAAGCCAAATACTGTGTAAATACTGTAAAATACCTCCTACACAGTATTTGGCTTCTGAGGTTTGTTTCCAAATTGGCCATTACCAGACTAATGACTTAATCAGTTGCTAACAATCACTGTTGTTGCTACCAACTGATGATCATGTAACCTTGCAATGACTCCCTTGCCACCCAATCTTTTGCTGTCATCAGAAGAGCTGGCCTTACTTTGAGTGGTTTCCATGCACCACTGTCAGGGTTCCTCTCTCCTGAGTTCCCAGGACATCACATCAAGTGCAAAGAAATCTCTTGCTATCCCCAAGGGGAAGAAACAAAATGGAAACCTCAGCAGCTGATATTTATGTTAAAAGTCCAGTTTCCAACTAAAGTTGGTGCTGTTACCTCCTAGATCTAAAGGCTTAGAAAGGGAGGTCTAGCTTTCAAGGGCAATTATTCTATTTGCACAGATGGCTTTGTCTCAGACTCAGACAATCCATGCAATGCTTAAGAAGTCCAGAGCTCTAAATACTGGAGAGAGCCATACTGTCCTTAGCTCCACTGACACCGCAGCCCTCCTAGATGCACATGGGCCTGACCATGTTCCACCTCTTCCTTCCTGGGAGATGTAGAATTTCTCTTAAGTCTTTGCCTTGATGGGTGGAAATGGATGGATCAAGAACACAGCAGTGATTCATGACATTTGTCCTTGACACTTAGTCTGGTATCTAAGTCACACTTAGACACAAGCAATAATTTTGCAATCAGCAGAACTTTTCTAACAAGGGCTACTTTGTAATAACTCCAGCAAAAGGTCATAACATCAGTTAGAAGGCAGATTCTGGGATCAGAAATGCCTAAGGCTCTCTGTCTTTTTTTCTGAATATTAAAATTAGTTTCAGCACACAGTGCTTTTGTTAAGGGTCTGTTGCCTCTAAAGAACAGTTCTCAGGCTCATAACCTGAGCACAGTCCATGTTGCCTTGCTTGGGCTACACAGGTTAATAATCAGTGACTAGCTGCAATTTCTCGAGGTATTTGATATAGTTTTCTTCCCATCAGCTGTAGCTACACGAGAGGGAACTGGGGAAATGCATTATCCAAATAATGCACTCCTGACCGGGTGGAGTTGGCGTGTTAAGAGCATACCCAGCTGTGGGCTGCAGAAATGAGAAGGGTTTTCCTGCTTTTCCTGTAGTGGTCCTTGAGGCCATCTCTTCTTCCAGACCTTATGGAGAAATGCAGAGGCAGGAGCCTGGCAGAGACAGACAATAGGATAAAGACACCATGGAGTAACAAATCATGTTTTTGCAGGGACAGACATTTGGGACACACAAGGATGTGTTCCCTAAAGCACTCTGGTCTGTGTCAAATGTGACACAAGGTCCTTAGTCCCGTTGATTCTAAGTGGTTCTTAAGGTACTCAATTGCTTCAGAAATCCCATAACTTCCTTTCCCACCCAAGAAAGGTCAGTGGGGATGCTTGAGGAGACTGGCTTCTCAGAGCAACCCATTTCCATTTCAACAGCCTGCAATGGACCATAAGAAGAGCGTCTTTGTTTTTTTCAACAGCAGTACTGTGCAATGGGATGCTGGCTTGGGCTTGCTCTGAGGTGAAGAAGCCTTACCCAACTAAGATGTTTAGGTGAGGTAAGTAGCTTGACCACTCAGACTCCTGGCTCCAAAATTCCTCTACATGCAATGGCAAGAGAGGGAAGTTGTCAGTGGGGAACTGAATCTGTTCTGAGGTCTTACTGGCTTGCCAGGTCTTCACTGTCTGTTTTGAGAATGGGGAGGGTGACAGAAAACACTTGCAGATCCTTCCCTCCCTTTCTTTCTCCTTTCCAGCCTCCCTCTCTCTGTCCCTCCATTCCTCCACACTTCTACCTTTCCATTCCTCCACACTTCCTCAGTGTGGCATCTCATTCAGTACCTACAGGTAGGCACAGGGGAAATGACCTGTATGCTCCCACCATACAAATGGTGGAACATACAGGAACAAATGGATGTGAAACACATTCAAGATGTTTTTGCTGCATTCCTCCCTCCTTTGCTTACTCCCAGGTTTCCTCCTCTATTTTAATGCTTGTCAGTAGCAAATCACTTTGTATACTGGTATCACATGAGGACAAGCAGTTAGATATCTGCCCTGCCCTCTCTACAAAAGAAGCAGATTGGTGGAGAAGAGTAAGAGCTAGGTTAATATACACAATATTTTCACCTTATACAACCTCCACATGTTTTCAGTTCAGATATTTCCCACAATGGATGTGGTTTCCATGGATTTAGTAATTCTCATTGGATTACTAAGATCTGGACCTCCCTTGAACTCACAGAAAAATTTATGATCCACAGCCTCTTGCAGCAAGGAATTCAGCAAGTTCCCTACACACAGAATCATGGAATCATTAAATGGTTTGGGTTGGAAGGGACCGTAAAGATCACCCAGTTCCAGCTCTCCTGTTGTGAGGATCCACATGACCCACTGGATCAGGTTGCTCAAAGCCTCATTCAACCTGGCCTTGAACGCCTTCAGGGATGGGGCATCCACAGCTTCTCTGGATAACCTGTTCCAGTGCGTCACCAGCCTCACAGTAAAAATTTTTTTCCTAATATCTAATCTAAATCTACTCCTTTTCAGCTTAAAACTGTTACCTCTCATCCTATCACTACAGTCCCTGATAAAGAGCCCCTCCACAACTTTCCCATAGCCCTCTCTAAGTACTGGAAGGCTGCTCTAAGGTCTCCCCAGGGCCTTCTCTTGTCTAGGCTAAACTTGCCCAATTGTCTCAGCCTGTCCTCATATGAGAGGTGCTCCAGCCCTTTGATCATCTTGGTGGCCCCCCTCCGAACTCATTCTAACAGATCCATGTCCTTCCTGTGCTGAAGAATCCAGAACTGAACATCGTTCTCCAGATGAGGTCTCATAAGAGCAGAGGGGAGAATCTCCTCCCTCGACCTGCTGGCCACGCTTCTTTGATGCAGCCTAGGATACCGTTGGCTTTCTGGGCTGCAAGCGCACATTGCCAGCTCTTGATGAGATTCTCATCCACCAGCACCCCCAAGTCCTTCTCTGCAGAGCTAATCTCATTCTCTACCCAGTCTGTCCTTGGGATTTCCCTGACCCAGGATCAAGAGGATGGTGACAAAACTGAAGTCACTGTACCTTCTTTCTTGAAAACAGAAATTTCTATTTTTTGTGTCATTTGTGTGTCATTTGCCTTCTTCCAGACCTCAAGAACCTTGCCTACTTGCCATGATCTTCCAAAGACAGCCAAGAGCAGTCTCACAATGACAGCAGCCAGCTCCCTCAGCACTCGCGGGCATAACCCATCAGGTCCCATGTGCCAAAAGAGAATGGAAAGCTTGTCACATGAAGAGTGACATCTTTCTGAAGTTTCAGTAGTAGTTTCAGTAGTTTTGATTGATAACTTAATTTATTGCATAGAAAGAGGTACTGAACAGCCAGTCTTTTCCTACCCTCTACAAGATAATTACTTTTCCACAGACTTTTGTGATAGCTTCCCTCAGCTGTCCTTTTTTCCAGACTAGTGAGACCCAGCCTACTCAGTGCTCCCCAGATCTCACTGGCTCCAGGTATTTGTTCACCCACATTGCTCTCCAAATCCTTCCGCATTACACTATTTCTATTCTAAGACAAGAAGATGAGGGCCACTCACTGTATTTAAGATCTTCACCAATGACGAATTTATACAGCAGCACAGTAATGTCATCTAATAATTCCTAGTATCTAATTTGCTTTAATGACCGTTTCTGAGCAGTGAGGTGACAGTTTTGTAGAGTAGGCTCTCACAGCCTCAAGACTTTGTTGTTTCTAACATCCCACCTCCAGTCCACCTTGAGTAGTAATAGTCAGGGTAAAGTTAATAATTCTAATTTAAAAAACCAAAAATGTACTTATGAACAAGAGTGTCTGCCATGGACCTTCATAGAGTCAGAAAACTCAGGGAACAGTGACCCACAAAGACAGAACAAGACCTTTACAAGAACATTTGGATCCAGGAAGATGGCGGCTAATGACCTGACACAGCCTGCTGAGCAGCTGGCCAGTACAACACATAAACAATTTAATCCAGCACCTCTTTTACTGAAAATGAATAACAAAACCTTAATAAATCAACAATTACTTATTGCTGTATTTGGGATAATAAATTCTTTAGTTTATCAGTAGCTTGTGGCTTCCATAGCATGTTCTTTGAACAGTTTGCCTTTCAGTTACATCCCCTTTCTCTCCTGAACAATAAATTAGCATTCATTTTTCTTTCAAAGGAAAAGAGGGGGGAAAGAGGATATATTACAATTTTTTTCAAAGAAAAAAGAAAAATGCAACATATTTTTGACATATATCTTAAAATAATATGAGGATAACTTTCTCCGCGTGTTAGATGCCTATGCATAAATAATAAAGGATGTTATGTTATTTACAGTGTTACACAATAAACTAAGAGAATCTCATTTAACACATAAACCATAGACAGTAAATGATGAAAACACCCAAGTATGTACAGGATGTATTTACATTAGAATAGAGAATTACAAATGATGATAATTGGTCATGTTCTTTGTCTGCCCTTCTCTGCAGCATTTCATAGGTGCTTTTTGTTTCTTACTAGAAGTAAGTTCTAGCTGATGGTAAGAGCCACACTGTGGGGCCAAGAAGTGTTCAACAGGCTGAGAAGTGTGTCCTTTGAGGTGACACAAGTTTGCTACCCTGGAGGCTCAGGAAACTGCTTGCAATGTGTGAGAGAAGCAGGGAGATGCAGTGTTGTTGTTTTGGAGGACTGGAAAGAGAAGAAGCTTTCCTATTTCCCTGATGAAGGCAGTGATTGATCTCTTAAACCTGGGGGTGTTGGAGTGGCTCAAGTGAGGACAGGAATAGCTAGGCCAAGAGGAGGGAGCAGGTTTTTCTCTGCTAAATGAGAACCTCTGTGGAGCTGTAATGATTCACACCAGCTGAACAGGCAGGCTGTACCAGGTTGTGTAAAACACATTCCACCTCTACATCCCTGAAGGAAGTCTTTTATCCTGGAATAATTCCTGTATCTGAACTCATATACAGGGAAAACTCATGACTCAAGTTAAATGACATGGAATAATACCAGAACAATCTGAACAACTCTGCCACCACTGAAATGTTCCCCCCCTCTTCAAAGAACATTTCTCCTTGCCATGACTTTCAGCCAAATGTTGGCAAGGGTTACACAATGATGGCCCAAAGGTGTTGGGACTGCCTAGCTCAGAGGTCTGGATAATGAAACAAATATCCCCAACAGGGGAGCTGGCCTTTCCCGTAGGCACTTGCTGACTCTGCTCCATGCTGCTGCAGTCTCCAGCCCCTTGGCCAGCAGGAGCTGGCTGCAGCCTGCCAGCAGAACCTGTGGCCATGCAGACTTGCTGACTTTAGGGTGTGGACTTGACTGATGTGAAGCCCCCTCGCAGCGTGCCAGAAGCAAATCCAGAGGTGAGGGACCACTTCTGTGAGTGCCAAGCCAGGGCAACTCCCATAACTAGCTGTTGCATGAATTGTGCTGTAAGGCTGGGTTCTCCCTAGAGACCTAAGGGCTTATGCAGCCATATCCCCAATTGTATTTTCTTGTTCTTAGGTCCGTGTGAAGTCCCCAGCCTAATTTCATGCTTACTCTGTAACATACTACTAGATGTACTGGGGGGAGGAGGAGCAGAGACTGCACACCACTATGGCTTTGAGGCACTGCAACAGAAGAGGTGTGATATTTTCCCCTAGACCCACACCTAATAAATCTCACATGTACAGCTCCCAAGCATGCAATTACTCCTTCATTTTATACTGGCCCTCTATAACAACAGTGTTAGTAGTCAAATAATTCACTCCAAGACAAGTTCCTTCTCCATCCTGATTAATCTGTCTGGGCTATCACAGACACTTCAATGAGAGCTGGCCTTGTGGGTGATCTATACTTGGTGGAGATTGCAGAAGACCTTTGTTATAATCTCTATTCTACCACTAAGATGGGTGATTCTGGGGCAAATCTCTTGTTCCTCTGCCATCTCTCTTGCCTGCCCTGTAAGATCTTTGCAGTACCAGAGACCTTACTGAATGGAGAGATTTTTCTAGTGCCTCTAACAACTCAACAGTGCAAATCCTTTGGACACTGGTGGTCTGTATTAGGAAAGCCCACCTGGCTCTCTGTACTACTGAACTGTAGAGTTATTGGGGAGGTGGATGTTCTGCTGCCTGGGATTGCAGAAATATATGCATGACTAAAAGGATGAAAATGAGTATATGGTATCTAGAATTTGCAGAGTTTTTGTTTTGGTCTGCAAAGGCAAATTGTGTTCAACTACATGCCAGGTAGGGAAAAAATAGCAAAGGGACTTAAGTCCAGACAGTATGTATTTGACAAACTTTGCCATCTCCCATAGACTTCTCAAAAAAACAGTGCTATTTCAGCCACCACATAGCCCAAAGCTGTAATAATTTCCTAGCATTTTGCTTCTACCACCAAAATCCTAGTGTGCAACTTTGTCATCATCATCTTCCTATACTAAGGTGTTTTGTTCTTTTTTCTGCTGCATCTGGTGGTCAGGTAGACTCACCTATGTTCTTACTATCATTATGTAGTTGATTTATACAGTGAGCAACTCACTGATTTTCATCATCCTGATAAGCAGCTTCATTTATTAGACTTTGCTTTCAGGTCTCAAATCAATAAGACACGTTTTTCAGAAAAACTCTTAAATGCACACTTAAATTCAGGGGTGTGCCGGATGCGTCAATAGTAGTCTAGCACATAGTGAAGATAACTTTTGCTAGGATTAGCCTAACAATTGACTTTAGTTCTTCCAGTTTACATCTCACAAAATTTCCTTGACCTCTCTTCATTTAACTGGTACCAAGATGTGGCCAAAAGGATGAGTGAAATTTGGTTAAAATTCTTTTTCAGAAATAGCTCTTACTTAGAGTCCAGTAATACCTGTAGAACACATGTTCTCATTTTCAGAATCCCCAGAGTTTAGGAAAAACATTTGTTTTCCACATCAGTCCTGAGTCTATGCTGTGCCAACTGAACACACAACAAAAATCAAAAGAAGAGAAGAGGCAGAGTGACCCTGACTAAATGGATAGGAATTCAGTGCAAAAGAGGCCATTTGCTTCTGGCTGAATGGATGTATCTGCTCCAGTACTGACAGCTTCCTTGTTCATTAATAGTCAAAGACTTCAAGGCCATCACTGGCTATATAAGCACTGATATCAAATAGCCATGCACACTACGGCTGTAACCCACACAGTGTGCTTGCCTTTATCAATGGGCTTTGCATCAGCTTTGCCCCTCTCACCACAAATAACGGAGTCAATAAAGCTGAGTAGAAATGAACTCCATACTTCCACTATGTCCTTCCTACTTGCCTATACTTCTTAACCATTCAGCAGATTAGTTCTTCCCTGAAAGTAATTTCTGTGTCCAGTAGTAACCCTTACTCCAACAGCAACTCTAACAAGGTATTGCTAGAAGATTGCGACGGTTCTTTCTGAGGAGGAGAAGAAAGGGGAGAAAACTGAGGGGAAACAAAAGAATAAATCATCTATTAGAAATCAACATTAAAAAATAGAGGTGAAAACTGATTGCACTTTAATTAGTGGCATTTGTTTTCCAGCTAGATCTCTTCCTTGCTTGGTTACAGATATCTGCTATTATATTTGCCCCATTAACTTAAAGTAATATAAATATTGTTTGTTTTTGGTTGTTTTTTTTTGTTTTCTTTTTTTTTCCTTTTTTTTTTTTTTTTTAAATACAATATTGGCTACAAAGCCTCAGCTAGCCTAAACTCATTTTCTAAGGGATAACTAGAACAATTAATATCTGGAAAATAATGAAATGGTAGCTCCTAGTGATTACAAGCTGACCTCTGATTAATAATATATTTGGTTTAAAATCACAGTATTACTTTTGTTCTATAAGTAACATTATTTAATGCAGGTTGGCTTTTTTTGTTTTTGTTTGGGTTTTTTGTATTTTTTTTGTTTTGTTATTTTTTTAATCCTGCTGTAATTAATAGTAGCATGCTGTTGGATCTACTATTATCCCAGTGCTCAAAGAAGCAAACCTTTTGGCTGGCAGAGAGCAGACAAAACTCATTTCATATACGGAAAGCAAATAAAACTTCTTATAGAAGAATTTTTTTTGTTTATTTTTTCAGCTTTTTTTTTTCTTTTTTTTCATCTGTGTGTGTGTGTGTGTGTGTGTGTGTGTTTTTCTGTTGGGATGGGTAGTGCCATTGCAGGGCTTTTTGATCTGGGGATTCTACAACAAGCAACCAGAGGGACTTCTGCAATTCTTGCAAATCATACATCCAATCATTATAATGCAGTGCACAAAAAAGCTAGGACAATTGAGGGCTAGAAGAAGGTTTTGCAAAATACTATGGGACAGCAATCATTGTAACTGTACAAAACTTGCTCTCAACATAACATAACATAAAGGCACCATTGATATCTTTCCCCATTTTTGAAATACTGTAAAAAATTGCTACATATGGCACATAACACGTTTGTACATACATATATTTAATTTATAAAAGTTTTTTTTCCTCTCCTGATTTCTATCAGCGGAATTGCTAAAATAAAATAAATTGTTTAATTTAAAGGTGGAATACTTCATTATATAAAATAAAGTTTTACATGTGAATCTATGTGGTTTATGTTTTATACAGCAATAGGGTCTTGGTTAGCTATCACACTGGACAACCTTGCTTGCAACTCTTCTGGTGTGGAGAAACGATTTGCCGGGTTAGTCCTGCTCTCAGCCAGTCGATAGGTAGTGGCCGGCTCCAGATTTGTCGCCACGGTGTTTGATATGCTCAGGAACGGTGTATCCTCGCCTATTCTTTCATCTTCGGTTTCGGTCTCAGAGCTGCTACTCTCAGAGCTAGTGTCAGAGTCCACTTCCATCCTGCTGGAAATGTGGCCATTGGGTTTTGTTCTTTTGACCCTCCGGCTGTTGGTGAGTTTCTTTGGAGGCTCCTGTGCTGGTTCATACTCCTGTGTGGTCTCGTACTCCTCATCCTCCACTATCCGCAGAGGACTTGGTGGCAGGCTGTTGCTCTCGTGGGCAGGATTGTGGTGGAAGGAGCTGAACTGCTGAAGGTGGTGGTCGTACTTCTCATGTAGTCGCGGTGGAGTTACCAGAAGCAGTGGCCGCTCCTCTTCTATGAAGGGACTCACTGCCACCGAGGGGACAGAGATGGTCAAGCTGGAAGCTGGTGGTGACATTTTAGAGAGGAGGGACTTGGGAGAAGTTGGAGTGTGGAAATCGATGGGTGACATGCGAGCTGGTGTGGTCATAGCTGAAACATACCTGAAGAAAAAGAGATGGGGAAAGGTTGCAAGCACAGGAGCGGTGGTGATTTGTGAACACAGGTGGGAGGCAAAAGGCAGGGGTCCCTTAAGATCCCCAGCATCTTCACACAGGGCTACTAGGGAAACTTTCCTGTTCTTATTAATCCTACAAAACTGCTGACTTCTGGGACTGCGGGCAAAAATGTTTGAGAGCAGGAGGAGCCCAGCAAAGCCTCCACGTCTGTTCTCAAAAGAGCCATGGGGATGCTGTAAATTATTTGCCAAAATAACTTCCTGGAATGAATCCAGGAATGGGATTCAGAGACTAGGGGGCTGCCAGAAACAAAATGCATTTGCAAGTATTTTCTAAAATGGCTTCTGCACTTCTGGCAGGTTTTGACCAGAACCTGGGATACATACAAAACAGACAGGAAGAAAGAAAGGAAGGGGACTGAGGGACAGTCCTCTTTGGCAACCAGACTGTCCCAGGCTAAGGAGGAAAACAAAGCTGGTACAAAACCTAGAGCCAGATTCTGCTAATTTTAATCACTGAAGGTATTCAGGGGAGGATTTGCAGCATTGTTCCAGCAGCTTGGTACTGCTCCACTCCTTGAGTGCTAGTTACCCTGGCTGGTAGATCTATCTGCAAAAAAATATTGGGCATTATTTATCCCAATGTGGGAACAAATGTTGATAGAGAGGACTGTTTAGCCTAGTGCTCATGATTTGATGGCTTCAGGAAGTAATCTGTCAGCTCATACATTCCTTTATGTTTCAGAGTCATTCTTAGTTGCAAATAACTCTCATTTTACCCCTTACACACAGACACATACAGGCAATCTACCTCAGAAATAATCTGCCATATATTTTGTGCTTGCTAAAAATAAATGAGGCCTAGTTTAATATCCAGGGAATTATCTTCTGCCTTCCAAATTCATGGCTGTTTCAGGCACAGGCTAAACCATCAACGCCTGGTGAATTATCACAGAAATATTGCTGCTTTTCACCTGCAGTATAATCTTCAGGAAACACAATAACTGATGAAATACGTTCTGTCTTCTCATCAAAACAGAAAGGCACATGGTCCTTCTCCCTCCTCCCTAAAATCTGAACAGCTCAGATCACAACAATGCTCCAGGTGTCCCAGAAAATACAGGAATAGAGTGCAACATTTCCTTCACTTCTCATATGTAGATCCCCAAATATATTGAGCTGTAATACTCACCATTGGCACATGTGTGGCCATGTGTCCTGTATGGTTCCCAGGCAGGAAACAACGCTGTATTTACTGCTATAGGTCCTGATTCAGCAAAGCACTTAAGCATATATTGTACTCTACCCACATGAGTAAGCCCACTGACTTCAACAGGGCTACGTACACAATTAAGAGTTAATAATTTTGAAGTTCTCTACTGGGTTGGGGCCATGGATAGCTCTTTGTGTCACGTGAGCCACATATCTTGAAAGTAAATTCCATGGTAAATAACAGATAACTTTGTTATAAGGAGACAGACAGTTCACTATCCTTAGTGATCCTACAGGCCTTATTCTTAGACCTCTCAGCTCTGGTGCGTTAATCCACTGCTAGGCAGTTTTTTGAATAGCAGAGGGAGTACTGCAGAAATGATTTTTGCTGTCCTTGCACATCCACTTTCGTAGAAATCGCCATTTGTCTCCTACACAACTTGGTCTCCTTTGGGATTGCCTGGCTGCATTTTTGGCATCAGGGACATCCCACGTGATCAAGCCCCTTGTAACTTCACCATGCTCAAAGAACTGATTCAGTAACCCTTGGAATTCGTTTTCTTCTGCCTCTGATGATTGGGAGCAAAGCTTTTTAATTGTCTTGTTTCTTCTCAGTCTTTATTTTGCTTCTCTGGGGCCATCCCATGCTCTTGAGATAAAATCCCAGACTAAAGCTGAGAAGAGTTTTTCAGTAAAAGCTTTCTTGCAACTGATACACTTCAAGGTACTGATGAACCAGCCTTTTCAGAAGAAAAAATTATTTTATTGGAAAATTGTCCAGCTTTATTTCTAACTACTCCTAGATTCTTCTGGCTTGCACTTGTGTTCCTTGCTTTTATTTAATAAAATGTCATGGTGAATTTTCAAAGAAGCTAATGAGCTTATGAGCTGGAATTTCCCAGAAAATAGATAGCAGTATAAGTCCTATACTGCTTAAGAGTCTTTATGGCCAACCTCCTACCAATCAATACGTTGCTTTCTCCCCTTCTTTAGTGTGTCACAAAATCCCTCAGTTTTCTCATTAGCATCTTCTAAGAAACTGATAATTAGGCAAAGATCCGTTTTTACTCTACAGTGGAAATTTCTGACAAATTACTTCAGTGGAGCTTATCCAAATGTGAACCGATGGCTGTTAGGAATAATGTCAGCAGAGGCAAGAAGGGAAGAAATGTTTTTGTTAGACTTTAAACAACTACCACACACTCCGCTTTTACAAATTAGGAGATGTACGCCCTACACGAACAGTTGCACTGTTGGATTTCCTCCTGTACTCCCAAGCTTTGAAACAATCTAGGAACACCATGCCTTGCCAGCTGAAATCAATGAGATGGTGTGTCCTACCTTTCACTGTGAGGAGAGTCTCTGTAGGAGTCAGGGGTCTCTCTTGCATGCCGGAGGAAGCTGTTGCCTTCCTGTGGACCACTGATACCATTGAGGCGGCCCCGGGGCCCAGCTGGGCTGGTGTGCCTGCTGTTCTCCATGGAGGAGCTAACAAGCACTGAGTGGCTTTCGGAGAGGATGCTTTCGGTGTGGCCATTACTCCAACTGGAGAGCAGCAACCAGGAAAGGAGAAGAAAAGTAAGTGTGAGATGGTGGTTCAGTGGCAAATGCAGATGAACAAGTTTAGCCAGGGGAAAGGAAGGGCTCTGTTGCCATTCTGGCAGCGCAACCTTTGAGTTGGTAACTGGGGCTGCTGAGTTTTGTGAATTGCATGAATCCACATGCATCAAGTTGATTTCGTATGTGTGGATAAAAGGAGGTGGAAGGAGGGATTTCTAGTCACCAGGACTATCACTTGATGTAGCAATTTTCATAAAGTAAAATTCACTGTGCCATTATTGGAATGCCATTTAGTCAATAAAGCTCTTTGTAAATTCCTGGAAAGATAATTAGTCAGGTGACAGGACACCAGTCATTGTTAGTCTTCAAATGAAAACAGTATGAAGGAAATATAAATTATTCTGGGTTTGTTTTTCTATACAACTTTTCATTTTGCAACAGCAACAGATCAACTGCTATAGATATTTTTGGCCTTCCCCCTCCAGTACCTGTGGCTGGGTGTCTGGGTGACTGTCACGGAGTGATGTGTTGTTGAGGTGTAGTGGCTTGTAGAGAATGAGGTCTCTGTTTCTCGCTCAATGACATGCTCGCTGGAGATTACGTTTTTTGAAACGTACTGCTGAAAAAATCCAGACAAACCTCAGATTTACAAACTGTAGTTCACACCACATTGGCATACATAATTTCCTATTCCTCCCCCTTTCCGCCCCCCCAGGTCATGTGCCAAAGCCAAACTCTGTCACTTAAATACAGGCAGAAGTCACACCGACACACTTCAGCCCATTCAAGTACACCTCTACAAACATACCCCTTCTAAACTGAAAGTAGGAGGAAACAAATGAGGAAATTTGCAGAGGTCTGCATTCCAATTGGGCTGTAGCCAACAGATATGAGGAACAGGTTTGTCACTGAAAAGGTGGTTGGTCACTGCAACAGGCTCTCCACAACACCAAGCCTGTCAGAGTTCAAGGATCATCTGGAGGACACTCTTAGTCATACGACTTAGTTTTAGGTAGTCCTGTAAGGAGCAAGGAGTTGGACTCAACAATCTGTATGGGTTCCTTCCAACTTGAGATATTCTAGGATTCTATGATAGCATATGTATTTAAAAAGGGAGTGACGAGTCCTCATGGACAGAGACCTGGAAAGGCAACTCCCACTTTACTACCAGATACATCAAAATACTGTTCTCTGATGGAGAACAACAAAGTGGTCAGCACCAGCAACTGCTCACTGGAAAATAAAAATCAGGGCAGGAAATTGTTATCTTCAGTGCTCACGGATGCAGCACCAGGGTAGACCTGTTTGTCATGGGAGGATCTGCAGAATGGGCCAAAGCCTCCTGAGAGGGGGCTGGAGGTATGCGGCGCCCGGCTTTTTGCACAGCTTGCATCTGAAGCCTTCCCAATGCTGTTGCTGGTAGAACTCTCCATTGTGTTCAGTGGTGACTCGTGATTTCTTTTAAAATCCCATGGATTTAGGTCTTTTGGGGAGAAATATTCGAAGATGAGCTCAGCTGAAAACACGTCTGGCCCTTAACCAAGGTCAGTGGGAGTGCTGCCATTGACTTAACAGAGCCAGCGCTCACCTCTGCAATGAACTGTCATAAATATGTACAGTCATGGCGGAGCAGAACAGTGATGGCTTCAGGCAGCAGGAAGCCAGTGGAAGCCAGGGAAGTGGCTACAGGCAGCATGAGCCCCGGGCTCTAAAGTCAAGTGGCTTGGCTAAGTCGCTTGTTTAAGAATGATTCTCTGCTCCACTCTGACAAATGTGTAGGGGATGTTGATGGAGTATCCAACCCAGCCCCAGACACTGCTACTGTCCAGATGAGATCTTCATTCAGACTTTTACTTCTGAATTCATAATGTCACGTTTCTGATCCAAGGCGCTGTCCCTACTCACTGACAATCAGACTAGGGGCAGTAGGAGGAGTAAGATGGGGTTTTGAAGAAAATGATTCCTATAGCACTTAGGCATCCTGTAGAGCCATTAGCCCTTTTTTTTCTCACATTTTTTTCTTTGCTGTAACAACATCAGCCTAGGCTGAAACGCAGGCAGTATAACTTACATTCACCAACTGGACATTATCTGGTGGAGGGTTGGGGTGATGTGGCCCGTTGGCCATGTTCATCACATTGTTTCTTTCTGAGCGCAGGCTCTGTCGAAGGCGATCATGCAACTTTTTCCTCTGCTTCCTGTGCACGAAATACAGAAAAGATTTTAATAGACAAAGGCAAAGCAGCTGCATCTTTCAGCATGTTGATGACGATGACGATAATAATATAACATCACTTTTTTTTGCCAGTACTTTCCCCATTGCTGCAAGATCTCAGAGTAACTCTGAAGACTGCAGGTCTAATTGCAACTGGAGCTGTGGGGACCTGCAAAAGGGAGGGATATGCAGGAACCCTTCCAGGAGTCAACAGGCCACAGAGGGACAGAAAAAAGCGTGAGGCAGAGGGAGGCCATTTCTAAGCTATGCTTTATCTCAGGAGGACCTCTTTCATGCACTCAGAAGGGAGGGAGGAGAGATTTTAACCCAGTCACTTTGACACTGGCCATGGCCATGGCCAAGTTTCTGACAGCCCAGGTTATGCTTCTGTGTTCACCACAGGGAGCTGAGATGGTCTCATCTCTGGGCTTGCTTGTAGCCACTGGAAAACACAGTGCATGCCATGATCTTTGTGACAGCTGCACATTTTTTTGTCCCCTACCTCAACAGTACAGTCCAAACACATAAATGCGTTAAAGCAGTCAAATGTGCAAGGGAAGCAATGGAAATCCGAAGTGAGTGACTACATGAGGTATGCCTGATGCTGCAGCCCCCCGGCAGCTCTAGAAGGATTTGTTACAGCAACATCACATTAACTCTGGAACCTAGTGATTACCAGGTGGATGCCAGGGTGACTAATGCATTCAGTAGAACCATCCATCAATGACAGGTACTAATGGCATGTACTAACTGCTGACTTGGGTGTTTCCATTGTGTGCTGTCCTCAACCGCTTCTTCCCCAGCTAATCCTTCCAACTCTTCTCAAGAGAACTTTTCAGGAGGTCATTACAAGCTGTCAGTAACAACTCTTGCAGCACAATAAAACCTGGCACTGTGAAGGCCATGCAGAATGCACGAAGTAGAACCAAAATAAATAATGGGGGAAAGAGCTATTCAATTTCAAGATCAATTTATCAATATTCCCCTGGTTTGCCTTACTATGCTGGAGAACTTCCACAATCCTGCCACAGAACTGAGGGAAATGAAGGTAGGATGCAGGCTCCAATGCACTGCAGAATGTATATGACCTTGGCTGTGGTGAAAGTTAAAATACACACGATTCCCTAAGCAGTATGCAGAAGCGTGCATAGTTCTGGCAGGGTAGGACAGCATAAGATATAAACATTTTCAATATTGTTTTGAACTCAAGGGGACTATTCCAAGCTTTCAAAAAAGGTGTATATGTGTGTGGTGCGTGTGAAACAATAAATATGTTCAATCTTGACAGCCAGGGAAGCTAAAAGGCAAAGCAAACATATCTCGACACACTGCATTTTATATATTTTCTCTGTGTGTACGTGCCTGGACAGTGGAAGACATTTAACTTATGTCACTCCACATGAATGATATAAGCAGACATGACTGCCTTGGATATGCTCCTTTCTGAGCAGAACACAGTCCTCAATCCATGTGGATTTTGTGTTTGGAGGATAACCAGGCATCATCTTAAGTACACACAGGTGGTTAAGGCAGATGGAGAGTGCAATGCCAGGAGACATCTGAGTAGCTACCAAAAGACCTGCCTGGGCTGTGAAGCAACACAGGCAGAGGTTTAACTTGATTTCTCAGCATCCCTTCATGAGACCTTGAAGACCCTGGAAGCTGAGGACAGCCTGAGTCCCCAAACACGGCAGAGAAAGTGGGTTCTAGAGTGAGTCTGAGTTCACCACCTGGCACATGTTGCCAGGGAATCTGTCACTGTGAAACTAGATCATTTCCCATCTTCAGTGATCAATATATTTGCATTTTGCATGCTTCCATGTGTACTGTTTGTCCTCGTAAAAGGACACTAAATAAAAAAAGAAATTACTCTGGGAAATTGAGAAGAAATAATAAAGTGAAAGCTAATATGTACTTCACTTATTCTGAGAAGGCCTTCTCTTAATGTAAATAATTTTCAAATAAAGTGTGTCTGAATTAACACTCAGTGTCAGAAGATATTGCCTTAGCATTTGACCAGCAGTACCTCTTTCAAGGAAAATAACAAAACCTAAGCCATTACAGCATTGCAGAATTTCCCCCCATTTCTGGGTTTTCCCCTGTCTGCAGGAAAAAGCACGTGGGGAACATCTCACAGATATCTGTCTGGCATAACTGCTGCATTTGGAGGGCCATGAACTGGCAGCTCACTTAAGTTCTCATCAGCTGTGTTTGGAAACATTTCACTTTTGGCTGGCAGTGATTGCTGATGTCTGGGACAAAATGTGACAAAGCATCCAGACTCCTGATGGACTCTGGGGACTCCTTATACTGAAAACTGTACTTCAGGACCCTTACTAAATGTTTATCAAAATTCAAGGGGACGTCTTGCCCGATTTTGATGAACTTTGGACCAGGAGAGATATTGTTTAGCTGCTTTGGCTTGCCAGTTATCTTTTCTAAAAGCAGTAATTGATTTGATTCTTTATAACTGATCAGTCATTCCCCACTGACCACTCAAGATGGTGGGCAAGAGCAGCGTGTGTGGCCAAACTCTCACCAAGGAGGGCAAATGATTCCCCTCCTCCCCTCCTTTTAACACATCCATTATTGGTGGGGCTTGCAAGGAAAACCAACAACCCAACTGCCAATCAGGCCCTGCAACAGTAAATCAGGTTTATACAAATGTAGAAGATTTATGATAAGGGTTTTCTGTGTTTTAGTGGGGAGATTTATAAGAGTAGATAGAATTTTTGGCAGCACAAATCCTGCTGAAGTTCAGTGTAATTTATGGTCCAGAGTACCTCATGTGTGTTTGAGAGTCACCCCCAGTAATTTACAGAGACTACTAGAATGCACTTAAGTGCCTATTTTTGCACTGGGAGAACTTTTGTGCTCAGCTATTTGGCTTTCGGTGTTTAATAACTTTTAGCACCATTAATCTTGCTTCAAGTATAAACAAACTAGGCTGATATGTAGAATTTACTACTGAGTAGCAACATGGTTCCAGTTTTGAGGTTTGTTGCTTTCCAGCTGGGGAAACTGACTGGAATGGGTGGCAGACAAAGATTTGCAAGTCAGTGAAATTTAGTCACATTTGAGAAACCTCTCGCATATCTGTCTTGTTTTTGCACTGCTGACGGACATAGAGGCCTGCACTCATCTGGCTTGGACCAGAGCAGCCTGGCTACAAGTTTGCCTTTTCAGCTTAGCTCTGGAGAAACTCCAATACAACTTCATGATCAGGGGAGTAGAAACTCCAGTCAACTGGGAAGGCCCTGACCAACAACCACAGAAACAAAAAAGAAGAGAAAAGTTTACTTGGTTTTGCAGTAGGCCACCACACACATGATGCCAACTACTAGAAGAGCAATGCAAATGCCAGTTATGGTCAGCACCCGTTTCTGGTACAGTTCCTCTGCTTCTAGAAAGGGACAAGAACAGAGAAGGTCACAACACGGAGGATGGCTAGGCAAGCTGCACACAGTCAACAGCTGGCATGCTACAAACCACTGCACAGATTCACACTGCCACACCAAACCACAGCCACCACAGTTCAGGCAGGCTCATTACTGACTGCAAAGAGAACAGAACGATATCACAAACTCTTAACACAGTACTGGGGATGAGCGATCATCCTTACAATTACAATCAAAAGTAATCTTTTTTTTGTTTAATTCAACAGGATTAATATCTACAAAACAACTTCACAATTGACAAACACTCAGCATTTGCTGTAAATAAAAATGCAATGCATTAAGGTAATATAATGAATTTGCAAATGCTTTGAAAGTTTTACTCTGCAAAGACAGCTGGAATGCAGGCCAATTTTCTGGGCCTTAAGAGAAATGTATTTTCTTATTATCTTTTTTGGATTGTTTTCATATCCAATGTCCCTCTGCCCCCATATAAATTCATATCTCAGTTGTCTTTACAGGAGAGTTTTCAAAATGTCCTTCTACATTGAGACATGAGCTTGGCTTGTAATCATATCACCAATGGAAACAAAGACAAGTTTTGAGCTCTGTATTCTTTCTCTAGTGCTCACCCCAAAACACACCAGTGCCTTGTATCAGAGAAGTGCCATGTTTCTACTTACATCTCTTTGTGTCCAGCAAAGGAACTGCTCTGTCTAGAGCAACAGCTTGCTCAGTGATGATGACTTGTTACAGATCTTGCTCATTAGAGATATTCCACTATTCTAAAGACATTAGTAGCACAGGTAATGTTTTGGTTGGAGCTACCCATGCATTACAGCTTTGCTTGTGCTTGGCAGACAGCACCACTGTGTGCTGTGCCAGCGAAACATACATAAGGAGTGCTGAAAAAGAGGCTTGTTCTGAGTTGATGCTTTATGGATGCAGATTTGCATTCCTGCTTTTAGGACAAAAATGGGTGTCTAGCTTTTCTCATCTTAGTTTTGATTAAGCAGGCAGTCCAGAAAACTTGCCCTGGAGGATCCAGACCAGAAAGTGGCCTTAGGTCAGACTGTATTATTGAGCACAGTCAGAATACCAGCAAGTGATTAAAAATAAATGAATTAATAAAAGCTGCATAGCCCTGCACAAGCTTTAGAATAAATGCCACCATTACTCCTGCTGGAAAGGACTTCAATATCAAACATAAACCGTCTGTGGGGTAATTCACCAGGTGGTACAGAGATGCACAACGGTCCCTCACATGTGCACTTAAATGATGTGCTGTCATAAATGCCATGCTACCATTTGCAGGAGAAAATGCTCCCTACTGGAGCAAAAGCAGTCATTCCTCCAATGCATTTGCCCAGCTTATCTAGTTTAGTTTTAAGTTGCTGTGGGCAACTGGCAAATATTCCATGCTACAAAATACAAAGCGAAAAGAAATCTTAATTTCTCTGATACAATGCACCTTAACATGGAACAAATTTGTCCTACAAGCCAAACCCACTGTAAACTAAAACACTAGCAAACAGGTCATGAGAACTGTCAGACAAAATTAATAGCACTGATTATTAACAAAGGGGGAGGGAGGGAGGGGGTGTGTGGGGTGGGGAGAAGTGAGTTTGGTAAAACTAGGATGCTGCAAAAATGTATTAAAGAAAACTCCAAGAACAGAAAGTCAAAAAAGGGAAGGAAGAAAGGGCTGAAACTCCAAACCAAAACAGGACAAAGAGAAAAAGAGGAAGGTGAAATATAGGGAAGGACAAGGTTAAAGGTTTGAGAAGTCAACCGCAGGCCTGGCACAGCATGCTTGATACTGGAAAAAAGAGTAAAGAAATGCCTGGGGACAATAAAAAAAAAGGCTGAAGCAGAGTGTGAAGGGATTTCTCATACAGCATAACTCCTTGCCTAGGCTAGTTAGTAGCACTTGATCCCCTTCTCATTTTTGCCTCTTCTGAAAGCGCTTATTAGTCAGCCATGGAGATGGTGTATTACGAGGATGTCAGAGGAAACAGGAGAATTGCGCTAAGCAATTTAGGAGCAAATTTGAAATGCTTTGAATTATTCTGTTTTATTTTTTTGGTCATGCTGTCAGCTGTTAGCTTGTGAAAGCAAAATGAATAAGGGCATATTGACTCATTTTTCTTGGAAGGGAAGGGAGAGGAGTAAGAAGATTAATTAACAGTGGAAACTCTGCTTGGTTGTTTATGATCAGGGAAAAATTGCAGTGACTCCAGGACGTTTACTGTAGGCTGAGGCTGTTGCAAATGAGCTGAGCAGCTGATTAAGGCTCTAGTGGGTTGAGGCTTGTCGCTTGTGTTTTCAGTGTTCCTGGGGTCTCACCCACTGGTGTGGAGAGAGGTGCAGAAAGGGAGCAGGGCTGTGGGTTCAGCCCTGAGCAATGCTCCTTGCAGTGGCACTGCTGCTGGAACTGTAGGTCTTGAAGATTACGGGGAGGTAAACCCCTGGATCTGCTTTCATTGCCTTAACTCCCTCTTGTGCCCTTCAAAACAAGGCCCTTAGGATGATCCAGCTTGACATGGTGGTGCTGCCATACCCTCCCTCAAGCCATGAGGGGGAATGGTGGCATGGGGTGACATGTGTTCGGGCATGTCTTGCCCAGCAAAACAGTAAGCTCCCATGTGAACCTGGCCGTGCTCCTGGCTGACAAGGTCTGCCTGCCTGGGACAAGAGAGGCTGACTGCAGGATGTCTGAGTGTCCTGGCAGCTGGAATAAGGATCGTGGCTGTGGCTCTGCAGGCAGCGAAGTGTCTCAAGAACAAGCCTTGACCTCTTTGTTTGAGGCCAGAAGAGTTTTGTGAACTAGGGATGGAGCTCCAACAAGGCACTCATGGTTATACCAAGTCTTTATCCTGAAACTGCCCTCTCTGACTGGTGTTAACATTTACGGAGCCAGTTAATGACGTTCAGACAAACAATACGTGCTGTGTTTGCAGTGCTCATCAAACTAGCTTGAAAAAAATCAATAACAACCCCGGGGAAAAGGCTGTAGAAAAATATATGTGCAGTGAGAATTTAGTAAAGTTTTCAGCCTGTTATGTATTAAAAATCATTTGAATACATTTTCCCCCCCTGCAAAATGCAAGGAAAATCAAATCAAATCAACATGAAATGGAAGTCAAAATATTAAATCACTTTATGTGCAGTCTTTTGAACATGCATATTATGCAATTATTTTCACATCACCCTAATTTATGCATAACTGATGAGATATATGGTTTAAAATTTGGTTTGTTTTAAAGTTTTTCTTCCTACAGATCTCTGGGGATTTTTAAAAGAATTTCATTCCAAGAAGTGGTTCCGCTAATGCAATTTCATATACAAAGCAACATTTGCAAGTCTTTTTTAAAAGGATTTTAGTTTAATTTCTCATATGTTAATGTAGCCATATATCTTCTACTGCAATCTGGTATTTATGAGTGAGAATTAATATTATTTTATGATAAAAGTAATAAAAATAAGCTGAGTTGAGCAAGATTTTTTTAACCTTGGACTTTTAATGGGTTTTCCACAGTTCACAGCTTAAGTTAATGACATTTTGTGCAGGTATTTTTAAAAAGAACATGAACTAAAACTGTGTGAAAAGCATCACTGGCTGGTTCTTTTGCCAACAATTTTAGGAGATTCCAAAATGACCTCAATTCCAAGTCAGCCTACTCAAGAGATGCATTGTTTGTACCCCTGATTACCAAATGTTAGATAAGTACAGTCTATACCTGAATGCGACTCACACAATCTATTTCTATTATATTTAACCTGAAGTGTAGAAACAGTACCCACTGACAATGTTCTTCATTGGGGGCAATATAATTTCAGTATTAGAAATATTGAATATATTTGCTTACTTGAGGATCTGGAGTTTAACTGTAAATCTCTACTTAAGTTCCTAAATAACTTTCAGTTCACTTCTAATTTACAGATCTAGAAATGAATGTACATATGCATATAATTTACAAATATGTATATGCTTTTGATTTACATACCAAGCTGTAGGTTTAGACTTTAAAACTTGGAAACCAGAGCTCAAAACTGCAAATCTTCAGAATTTTAAGTGGCTATAACAGCTTATCTTTTTTTATAGACTAGTTTGTCATTTTGCTTACTGCTTGCAGTGCTTCCAAAATCCGGCAACCCTAGAACTATGCAAAAGCAAATGTCAAAACTAGTCAAAATTACACAGCAGAAAAATGCCTGTACATCATGTTGTGACTACTTCAGTAATTCATAAAACTCCTTAGGTCTGGAATATGGTATACCTATTGCCATTTTAGTGCGCAGATCTCTGCCAACATTTTGACAAGGGTTGTTGTTATAGCTGTATGATCCCTTCTAAAGCATAAAGCAATTGGTTAGGAATTGAAAAGGGGAGGTGGGAAAAAAATATAAGGGTTTATCTCTCAGGCTTTAAAATCTGCAGGCTAAAAGGAATGATTGGTCCATACCCATAAATTCAATCCCAAGATGCTCTGCCAATGCAGAAAGTTGACAAAAAAGAAAGAAAAAGGAAAAAAGTTTCAGAAAAGAGCAACACACTGTACTCAAAAATAAATCACATGAGAATTATGGCTATTCGGTGTCTGCACATGAAACAGGACAAAGGGGTGTGTGGTTACACAGGCAGGGCTCAAGTGTGCCTCTCTGAGATACATGACCAGACCTTCTGCAAGGGTTACCAAAACACATATGGGGATCTGAACAACCATAGTGCAGGGGACACAGCAGGAACCATTAACACTTAAAGATCTTCCTGAGATGAAGGGGTCTATGGCTTGAGGACACCACGTGAAACGGCTGATTGCTTTCAGACGGGATTATGAGAGCACAGGGGTATTTGACAAGGGCAGCATCCCCCGCAAATGGGTCGTGCATTGCCCTCCCTTCTTGGCCTGCTCCTTCCTGCCCACTCCCCTCCCCCAAACCCTTCCCTCCCGACTTCCTTGCTCTTATGGGTTTCAACCTGGAGGAGGCTTGGACGGGACTATTTTTTGCTCAGCAGTGGGAGCCCTTCTCAGTTTTGCAAAGTGATTGCAATAGGTCCCTCATTTCCAGAAAACGAGGAGTAAACCCCTTTCCCCCTGCCCTTGGTGCAACCACCCTGCGGTGCAAGGGCTGATGCCATTTACATGGATCACAAGCCTAAATTAGCACCCCTATGTACTCGCACCCAGGTGAAGAGGAAAATAGGTTTCCCTCTGGCAGATACCTTGGGAGTTCCTTCCCACAGGGCCAACACTGTAATTGTTGAGCTCTCACTTTCTTTGTCCTTATGTGCTGTGAAATTTAAATCCAACCCTAATTTTCTGACCAAATCGATTTTTTATGTAGTTTGTACATGTAAGGAGTGCCAGTTCTTTCCTGCCCATCACTAACATTTTAAGGGTTAAGTAATCCATCCAAGTCTTGTCTTAAAGAGCCAGTATTACATGTCTACATGAACACTGCTAATGATAAATACATTAGTTGCATAGAAAGCTTGGTTAAATCTTCAATAAAATGAATGACATGCCCATGCATATATATTGCTGTATTTATGCTTGCTTATAGGTAGGACACCTAGCATGGATGTAATTTAATTTTAGGGGGAGTCATTCATATCATGCAGTTTCTACTTCAAATAATTCAATGGGAAGTTGGTACTCAAAATAGAAACACACTCAATGAAAGCCCTAACAAGGAATCATGCTGAAGAAACATGCACCGCTTATTCAAATATTAATGTTATGTAGCTCTTATTTATCTTTCCTCTTCCTAGCTACATTCCCCAGACCTGATTAAAAGAAAGCAGAATATCCCAAGACTTTTCATTTTATAAGTAGGTCATGATTTTTTATCTTTTCCTCTTTAATCCAATATTGTTGCATGATTTTTACATGCAATGTGTTTTTTATTGAATATTTGTCCAGGTGCTCTAAGAGGAAATACGATTAATTATTTTTAAAACTCAGTTTTCATTCTGAACATTATTTTTGAGGGGGCAGTATTGGAATTAAAAATGCTTGGGATGCAGTTTTCTTCCCTAAGAAGTGACTTAGAACTACAGCTCACTGGATATATTGCAGTGTGCTGGTGTCCAGGGTCTACAGAACAAGAGTATGAAGCCTGAAAATACTGGAAAAATGTTCTTTAGAACTTCATGTTGTGTTACTGAGTGGTGTGCCACGGCTGCTGGGCACCCGAGATTGTGGAGTGCCTACACTACAGAGTTAGGTGGATGGGTAGCCCGGTGCTGCCCAGTGAGAAGTGCAAACAGTTGCAGGTTTGTGTGGAGACCACACACCTGACAAGGGAAGGACCCATTTGGATCAACTGCATGCAGCAGCAAAGAGGTCCAGGGAGACCAATTTCTCTTCTGAAGCACCAAGGTGCCGTGTTTCTTAAATCATTGTTTGATTTTCTTATCCTATGTGATCTGTGGGTAAAATGAAATTCTAAAAAGTTTTCTTTTTCATGTAATTTTCATTGAAAACAAACTAAAATCCTGCAATCTATCACAGAACAGAACCCCTACATGTCAGCCAATTCTGCTTGAGGGACTGGGAAGCTGTGTCAATTCATGAGGTCTAGGATACACATTGGTTCCTAAATCTTGGTTCATTTCAATAGAACTCGTGCTGCAAAATCAATTTTGAAATTGGGATGTTAATCATAGAATAATAGAATTGTCTGGTTGGAAAAGACCTCCGAGATCATCGAGTCCAGCTATACCTCTCCCTTTACTAACCCAAAAGTCCTGTGGCTTCTGGAAAAGTGTTATCTTACTGTCTTATGGACTGGTGATGGACCATGAGCCTGAAGGTCAAAACCGCTGCAGCAAAAAGCCAGAGCATTGGGAAAACCACCTGGGAGCAGCTGTGACTGCTGTGCATAAGGAAAGGACATTACAGGATCTGCCAGCCAGACTCCAGAGACAAGCAGAACTACCACAGTTCGTTCTTTAGTTTACCCTGGTCAGCAGTGGGGGTAAGCACCAGATGATGGGGAAAAGTGCATAGCTGTAGTCCTGGAGGTAACTGTGGCAATGGGGAATCTAACAAGCCATCACCTCTCAGCCAGAACAGGTTGTGCTATGGTTTGGCGTGTTTGCAAAGCTGGAAGCCAAGGGACAGTCAGCCTAAATATGTTTTCTAGTAGTCTCTCTCACAACCATTCCTAGTTATTCTAACACTTCCACTGACACAAAGGAAAGATATTTCTATGGAAGAACTTTTCTTAAAATGGAGATTCACTTAATTTCCTGTGCCTCTTTTCCACTTATTTCCAGTGCAGTGCGGTAACTTAATCCTCCAGGACTAACCAAACCACTGCAAAGACAAGCCAGTTAGACTTGCACTTTGTTGTGATGGAGGATTTCCAGAACGCTCAGCGTTGATCTTGACTTGACCTTGCAAAAGGCCCTCAACAAACCTCATAATTTCAGGACTCTTTACAAATACCAACTCTAGGGCAGATTTCTGGAGCTAACTTTTTCTCAATAGTCAAATACAGAGCCTTGAGATAGCAACAGCTCATCAGTAGGCACACAATGTGAAATGCCATTGACCCTTTCTTTCCAAATGAATAAATATTCTTTTGAAAGCAAGTAAAATTAGATAGCACTGTATAGTTCACATGTACACTTCTGTTTCCTACTGGCATTTATGTTGTTTAAGAATCCTGATTTGCTCTGTAGTTTGTAAAAGCTGCATCTACAGAGCTAAATTAATCACCTGCAACACTTTGGACATAATATGCACTTGGCTTTAAGTGCCAAATGTAAGATTTGCCTGCAGATAACTCTCAGTATTCTAAGTCCTGTTTTTAACTGTATGCTCTGGTCTGCGTTGGGTGTAATAATAAAAAGTCATATAAATGCTTCTTCATTAATTTTCTTTTTTGTTGAATATAAATGTACCCTCATTGGACCACCCTTTCCAAAAGTGTCATTTTAAGATTTGTAGCAGTTTTAGAAACCTGATGTTATACTGCAGATATAGGGTAGGTAGGAGTGCCAGAGTCTTACAGGTAGGTAGTGGTGTGATCTCCTGACAGTGCATTTCAAGGAGGGGAGGGCTGGACCAGCTTAAGCACTTACAGCTGAGCATAAATCTTGCAGCAAGGCAAGGGCATCTATACCTTTTTCATGGAGGCAACTTCAGAAAATCTCAGCCTGGTGTCTATTGTCCAAAGATTCCTTTAAAAATCCCAACCAGAGGCAGGAAATTGAAAAACTATGAAGGAAAACCCACCTAAACCTCTTTTTTTTATTTTCTTTTCAATTTTTATTCCAGGTAGGAAAATGAATTTATGATCAACATACAATTCTTTCATAGTTTTCAGGGTAAATTCTGCAGCAAACAATGGATCTTATATTTTTACACCACCTCCTTTTAAATGATTGTTCTAAGATCAGAAAACCTTAACTGCACTTCTCACCACAATACACAGAAAAGGCCATTTAAATCTAACATTTGGTAAACTTAAACACTGTAATAGCATAAAAAGTTTCAAATCTATAGTTACTAGAGGCATTTTAAAAATAACTCACACTAATAAAGCTTTTAAAACAGGCCATAAAATACACACTTGAATGCTGGAAGGTCTGGTTTCCAGTCAGAACCCTTGGGATAGACATGGGTAGCTTCCATGATGGGCAGTATGAATTATGTATGGACATTTTTCATCCATCAGTATAAGAGAAAACCTATGCATCTCTTCAGGCTCCAAAATGTCCAGCACACGCTAACAGCTTTTTGTCCTATATACTAATGGAAATTAAATTCAGTCTATAGTCTCTAAAATCTTTCTGTGCTGGTAAGTAATCCATAAAAAAAATTAGTTCCTATAATACTGCTCTTAGATCATAGCACATTCTGATGCCAGCTACAATTAATTATGAATACTACACATGCATTAAAATGTAAGTTCTATGCAATTTTCTTATAAGTTACATTTAACTTTGCTATAGACAATTAAGGAAAATAAATATTCAGTGTCATTTCTGTTTCCTCCCTGACAAGTAATAATTAACCTGTCTCTCCATGGGGAAACTTATGAGATATGTGACTGCAGTGCAGATTCTACTGGCAGTCTGACAGAGACAGAGTCCTCTGTATGAGTGTGTGTCTGTTAGTGGCTAACTAATCTGGCTCTGAAATACTTGATCTCTTGCACCTGTTACTCACAAATAAATATGTCAGACCCCACTGTTTAAGCCATCTCTTCCACTTTTCTTTTTCTTTCTGTGCTCATTCCCCTGGAACCTGGATACTGAGTAGGAAGAACACTTTGATCCTGTTGGGCATGTGCTCATGAGAAATGATGTAAGCATGTCAATTACCTTTAATTTGTAAGTCCAACTACAAAACTGATATGCAAGTAGAGGATTAGCTACTCATACCTTTGCTAGGGGAGTACTGCCCTGTATAGAGACTCAAAAACTTTCTGTGCAAAATAAAACATGAGACTTCCAAAACATTGTTTTTGTACACTGCTTGATGTCAGTGGGGAGTCTGTATCACACCATTCAGTGTTAATTTCACAACATTCCTAAGTCTTGCATTTCCTCATAACTTCAATGCCAAACAATCCAGGAGAGTACTGCAATTGCTTTTTGTTATCATTTTCATGCAACAGGCAGAGACAATCAATATTAGGCCTTAGGCAACAAATCTAGTTACAGGTTAAAAAAAAACAAAATTGGAGGAAAGATGCAGCAACAAGAAAGCAGCACCGACTGAGCATGCTTCTACTGCGGCACAGACAGAAAGGTAGTGGACGTACTGTAGAAGCTGGCCATTACGTAGTTTTGGCAGCGATCACCAGTAAATTCATTTGGGCACCTGAGAGGAAAAACAAACAAAAAAAATGGTAGAGAAAAAACAGAGAAAAGAGAAGAGGTGAATATATGCTAAGAAAGAAGCTCCTTCAGTGTGAACTGATATGACTTGGTGAGTTCACTGTCAGAAACTGAATCTCAGTTAAGCATGTCAAAATGGCTTACGGTGTTGTGAGCAACTCATTTGCTCTGTGGATATGAAAAGAAATGCCCCCCTGATAAACCAGCCAAACCAAACCAATCCAATCCAGATCAAAGTGTGTTTCGAGATGTAAGGCAGAAATTCACCATTCCAAATTCCCAAATTGCTTTTAGGATGCACTTTCCACAAGGCAGCAAGGACGCAAGATCTATACATCACTCATCTCCATGAGTTTGCTCTTTTAGGGCAGTCTCCCAAACAAGAAAGCTGCCAGTGTGTACAATACAAATGCATCTGTGAACGGATGGAAAGATCAAAAATCACACAAATGAGAAACATTTTGGAGGTCAATCATGCCAAGGTGTACAGATTTTACTTTAGAATGTCAGCTCATAAATCAGTGTGCAAAGAGGCCAGTTCCAGCTGAACTGTGAAAACACCAAGTTCTATTGATTTTGTTGCTGTAGTTGGGGAAGAAAGCAAAGTTCAGATTATTTTAACATACTTTCTTGGTTTTGGATTTTCATGGGCAGAGTTTCAGTACATCTTGCTCCAGTGAATCCAGGTTGGCACCTAAAGGGCAAAAATGTGATAAGCAATAGTACACCAAAACCACTGCACTAACAGACTTGACATCTGCTGGCCTATGGAGATGCGAGTGCACTAATTGATCTCCTGGTAAGGAGTTAGTGAAAAATCATCAGAAAAGTGGCAAGAAAGTGTTATCTTTCCAGAAGACAGCACTTCACAAAATTAAAAGCAAAAATCCATCAGAGCAGAAAATCTACGAAGTGTTTTTGCTTGTCTGTTTTGAAAAAGAAAAAAAGAATTGGGCTAGCAAAAATGTATATCTCCTCATTGCTTATTCCACCTCATGAAGGGACCAGATTGAGTTTTTTAAAATTTACAGTGCAGTGTATAACAGCAATTTACACTGTTGCTTTCACCTGTCACATAAAATCTATGAAAATAACATGATTTCTGTAATGGCATGTTGTGTCTTCCAGTAATTTCCTTTGAAGGCGAACCATTAAAACAGCAATTACAGAAAAGCCAAAAAAAAATTCCAAAAAGTGAGAAGACAAACTCAAACCCAAAGGCAGGAAGTATATTCAATATAGCTGACAAATTGAAAAATGTGAGTCCTCGGTAAGTAAGAGCATAGGTACTCTCAAAATCTGAAGCCCCACAGCTGTCCACCCTTTCAGTCCATAAGGTCTTCTGCAGAAAACTTCAGTACAGCATTCTCCTTGGTCAAATTGAAGGACTTCATCTTCTCTGCTTTGCCTGTTTTTCATTCTGCTCCTGGCTGTCAATTCTTCCTTAACCTTTATTCTGCATTTTGGAGCAGAGTTCAATGCTCCCAAAGTATCACCATTACAAGGCAGGCTCCTGTGCTTCAGACAAAAGTGTGAATGGCTTTCCAATACACTAAATGTCTACCGATTTCAATCTCCTCCTCCTACCCACTCTTACTCATTGAGTAATCTGAAATTATCTGATATATGTTTTCTTGAATACACCTCACTTGCGTTGCCTCTCTTTCTGATGCTCTGCATGGGTTTGCCATGATGCAAGAATCTCCCCCTCTTTTTGTCCTGCTGTGATCTGGTGCCAGCCTCCCTTTCAAAATGCTTCATCATTTACCTGCCAGGGCCTGAAGAGCCTTCTTATTTGCAAATGCACATTGTTCATAACAATCCTTGACCTCTTCTATCCATCTGAATATCATGTGCCTTGAAAGCTGTCCTGATTTTTTAAATTCTGCTCTTCTACAATTGCCCAAAGAGTCAGGTTTTCTGCCCTTGTTCAAGTGGGACTTCCAGAAAAGCACTTTGGCAGAGGACAAGTGTACACTAGTGTCTTGTTCAAATAAACCACAGAAGAATTATTTTTGTACAATAAAGGTATATTTTGAGGATCTGCAGATGACTCTTTGGAGCTGATCTGCCATAATGACATATTTGTTCATTAAGTAAGGGTGTGTATGTTCTTCAGAGCCAAGGTGACATCTTTTGATAAACACCTGGTGTGGAGAGATCCCAGTCTCCGTAGACATATTCAGTTGAGAAAAAAAGTGACAAGGATAACACCATAATAAAAAGGTGATCTTGCTGTGCATAACAGAAGACTTTTTGTGCCTTTGATGGAAACGTTTTCATCTGTGTTACTGAATGAGAGTAAAAATGTTTTAACCCCACAATTTTACTTTTATTTTGCACAATGATGGTCCTGTTAAATACTTGTCCTTGGAAAGCTGGCTTTCACACCTTCATTGGCTTTCATTTCACAGGGATCTCTGCTTCTTGTTCACCAGGCTCAACTCCACACAGTCCCAATGAACATGCTGCTTATTAAAGGCTTTACTCCTGCTGCTGGCCAGTGGTGATTGCTTGCTCCATCTGTGCTTGTTTTCAGATGCTGATGCAGCTGTGCAGGTGATAAAAACAACCGGAAACTGGTGCAGACAATGCTGAAATCAATTCCAGACTGAGCAGGGTCAGCCCTGTTGAGATGGCGCTGAAAACAATTCAGGTGTGTTTATACTTGCTCTGAAACCATTGTCAGCAAACGGACTGCAGCACCTGCTGCGAATGGGTCCAGGGTAGGCCAGCCAATACGAAGCCAAGATGAGCCTGCCTGCTTATGATTATGTGTGAATGCTAAAGGCATTTTATTGCTCAGATATGCAGCGCAGCACTGTTTCCAAGGCTGTTTGGCAAGTTGTTTACTGTGGACTATGCATTACAAACAGCTTGCAACGGTGTAATCTTTAAAACAACTTGTCCTACTCAAAGTCTCCAGACATTATTTCTTGTTGTGTCTTTCTTCCTAGTTCATTACCTATGTACTATTTTCTTTTATGACACTAGCAAAAGTTGGAGTCAAGCACCTTGGGGCAACAAGTGGACATCTGTGCTGAGAGCACCTTATAATTTCCTTTCTGCCCAAGAAACAGCTGCTTGGACTATTTATTTATTGTATTAACAAAATGAAAATGCCAAACCAATACACTAAAATAATTGCTTTTTTTCTTCTATATACAGTAGTTGCAAAAAGCATTCAGAAGGCACTTCTTAGAACACTGAATGCATATCATCAAACTGAGGAAGAGGAATGGCTGAATGGATCAGAACCTCATATTTCCAATGTCATCCACTGTCTATAAGCAAATGCATTGCAGAAGAATGGGGTTTTTTCCATGGGAAGCACAGTACGCTTCCATATTTAGCAGTCCATTTCATAGCCTAAGTCAGAACTAGCATTTCTCTCCTGCTTGTTGAATAAGTATCTCTGGAATTCTTGCTAGCATCACAGAAACAAATATTCTCTTTTTGCTGTTTTCAAGAACCTCCCGTCAATTTCTACTTCACCAAGGCCGGTACATGAAGATGGGTATAGAAAACGGCTTTATCATTACAAAGTAAGCAATTCACTCTTGCTGTTAAGAAAAGAAGCAGCATTCTTCTGTTAGAGAGAAACATTATTTTCATCCAGTGAAAAGTGAATGTAAGTGAATTTCTGCAGTAACAACAGAAGCATTACAAAAGGAGACCTCTGCAAGTAAGGAACTGATTAGTCAGATCAGCAAGTCCTTTATGGTAGGATACTTCAAAATAACACTCTAGAAAGTAACAAACATTATATTCATACAGATTATTCTTCAACTAAGAATCAAACACTAGGAATTCTAGTCTTAATTTTGTATTTATTGAAAAAGCTACCTCATTTTTTGTCTTCAGTGAACTTTGTGGCACATTTCCAACTGACCAGAAGTGACCTAGGAACCTCCGACTCATAAGAAGCCAGTAATGTTCACACTTCAAAATCTATGACGTTTCCAAAATGTGACTTGTTCCTATGAAACTCCTGAAAATTTTATACACTAGTTTATTGAAGTAGTCTCAAAGCCTCCTTTTTCGTCTTTCATATTTTGACATTGTGTTGTTCAGTCTAGGGTCATAATCAATATACATGTAGAGGACACACATGCTACCATAGCTGTAGCTGTACAATGCATTAGTAAATCTTCACACATTTCTTGAGTATTTCACATGGTTACCTTTTGAAAGCAGGGAATTTTCTCAAAGTTCACACCATGAGAGCAAGATCTGATCCAGTTTGAATCATTATACCATGTATTTATAAAACACTTATTATTCAACATGTAGCTAGATTTAAACAAAAGATAGATTTAGGAGCTCCTTTTTCCTAATAGGGGGGTTAAAAAACCAGATACATCACTTGGAAAATTCCATGGTTGTTGTGCATCTGAGTCATGTTTTTTGGTTAGGGATAAAACCAATTTAGAATGATATGGTTCATGCTTTAGAAATTTTGTTTTTGCTCTCAACAGATGGACCATATGGAAAAATGTGAACTTGCTACTGAGGCAGAAATACGAAGAGCAAGTACCATATTTCAAGCATTCTGTTTCCCCAGGCATGTTCTGGGGGAAGATTTATTTTCTCAGAACAATGAAGGCAATACGTACTGGTTATATACTTATTTTAATTAACACTAGAATGCTAGAATTAAAAGTAGACATCCATATTTTCAATGACATAAGAAGAGAACTGTATTTTATTCCTTCAGTTTCCCGGTATACCCACTTACAAGCATCCACACTTTTATTGCTTATGTGGCTGTACTGCCTGCTGGTTTGCTACACAACATAAAGTATCAGTTCTGGCAGGTATGGGAGGGCACAGCAAAAGGCACAGCAAAATAGCAGTGGCTCTGACTGTCCTCAGGACAAGAATCCTTTTCCGCTATGTTACTGTAAATGAGATTCAGCCTCTCTGATTTTACAGCTTTGATGCTTTTTCCAAATAGGTCTTGGACCACCCAGAGAGAGGCACATCTGCCAAATTTGGGAATTGCCTTTTCTTTCAACTCCCACCCCAGAATTAGAGATTATTTCTTGTCTACAAGGGGGAAAAAAATCCTTATTTCATTGAAGTGTCTCCAAGACATTTAATTAAAAAATTAGCCGACATATAACATCAAAGCATAAGCACAGTCAGATTTCTGAATTTAAAGAAAAACCCATACCTATATCAGTGACAACGGGATAGTTCTGAAACTGTAAAGACAATGCTCATTATTAGCAAGTTTGCTAGATGCTCAGCTCTGCTGCCCTGGAGATTTCTGAGCAGTATTTAGATATGAAGTTGAAACAGGTAGGCTCTCATTCACGCCCTGAAGAGTCATAGCAAATTGCTCATCTTGTACCGCTGTCTTATAATGATCATACAATTTTAACATAAATCTTCTTCTCTCTCTCTCAGAGAAGTACTTAATCCACCAGAGCCAGCAACTTTTCCATTTTCAGTTTAGCTAAAAATGAATCTAAAATCAATGAAATATTCATCACTCCGAGTAACAGAGCAATATGTGAAAAACGAAAGCAAAACAAAGCTCATAAAATGTAGGTAACACCCTCCTACAAAAAAAGGAAATCTCACAACTAAAGAAGAATACTGTGGGGTTTAGTGTTTGTGGATGGTTTTGGCGTCGTTCTTTTTTTAGTTAATAACAGAGACAAGCAGTCTGCCTTCTTATCATAAGGTAAACATCATAGACCTTCACCTAGCTCACCCACCAGAGTAATCTTTGCAATTAGTGTTAATTTGATTTTCACTCCTAGAAGACTGAAAATCTATGCAGTTGCAGCAGATGACAGGCTTTACTTACCACTATCTCATCTGTCTGAAAAACAGCAATATCCTCACTAACGTGCCTTCTTTTCACTCAGTCTTGCTTGGTTCCAAGGTTTTAACGCTGAGTTCCCTCTCAAGCCAGAAAGAAGCAGTAACCCACTATGACTAGTTCAGCTCCAGAGGTAAATGCTACGTTATGTGCTACCAGGCAGGAGGTAAACTCCACTGCCGTAGCTCTTCATAGAAAGTGTTCAGTTATTTCGGCAGACTATGAAAATAACCGGTTTGTGCTTTGCAAAGGGTACTTATCCAATGCAGTTATCCAAACAGGTTTTCTAACTGTTTTCAGTGTATTTAGTTTACAGCATGGGTTTCATTATTTCTTACATAAGGGTCCAGTTGTGTTACTTCTTGCCATGTAAAGATCAATGGGGTTTGCTGAGCCAGTATCACATATGAAGATTTCCTGGTTAGCCTTTGCTATACCTCAGATATAGAGCACAGAGGTCATTCTTGATACATCATTTTCATATCCACATACTTAAAAATGAAGAAATATCTAATGCTGCAAGTACAGGAGAGGTTCAGGTGCTCCTTTAAAGAAAAAGCATTTCTAGAACCTGGTGCCTCCACCAAAGTAAGCAAACAGGATTTCTTACCTGCACAGGTATCTTGGGGGGTTTGGGAGGTCTTTAACCATGTAACACTCTCCCCCATTTACACAGAAAGCTTTCTGCTTTATGTCGCATTTTGTGAGATGACTTGTCCCAGTTGTAGAAGTGGAAGTGGCTGGAAAAGACAAGAGTGAAAATAAGGATCAGAATGGCTTAGTTTTTCTTCCTAACTGATGAGTATACTTACATGTGAGGGAACCAGTAAGGCCAGGGAGGATTTGACAAGTCATCTGAGTTCTCTACTAGCTGCTACCATAACCACTAATTACTTGAACCTGTATTTTCTTGATCAACACAGAAAGTGGAATTTAAATGCATACCTCAGAGATATGCTAGCCCACATCCAGCCTGGGAGGAAGGGAGAATTTCATTAGCCCTGTCCATCAAGTGATCTCAAATTTCTGCAACACTTGTGCCTTTCATTAAAAATGTGTAATTTATGTGCAGTTAATGATATTGTATTAATTGCATTCAAGTGATTTTGCGATGTGAGAGTCATTACAGACTGCTGGTATAGTGCCCAATAAAATGAGGCCCTAGGTGAGGTTTCTTTCTAGCAGCAATGCATTAAAGCAGGTGTCTTCAGTGGAGCTTAAGCTGACACCCCATGTTGATTCAAGCCCTTGGGACTCAACCCCTTGGTCCACCCAGTGCCATATTCCCAGGTGAGAGGATGACCAGTTGAATGCTGAGTGTCTCTTTCCCTGCTCATAAACAGGAGCTGTGGCTGCTCTATTTCTGCCCTGTAGGGAGGGAGAGGGCTGACGGCTGGAGGTACTGTCCATCCCTGTGTGTATTTCACTGCCACCCTTGTGTCCACAAGAGTCTTTGATCCAGAGGTCAACTGAGCATCTCCTGCAGATGCGCTCATCAGCATCAAGTATTAACAGTTTTGGGCCACCAACGCTGCTACGTGTCTGAATTGCTATTAAATGGAAGTACCACTGTGCCTTGCAGAGTTTCTTAGCTTACTCCCTACCGTGTTTAGGAAATACCTGGAGAAGGTAGGAGCAAAGTTTAGTTAGCAAGCTTTAAAGAGGTTGCCAGGGTTGGATGAGAAATACCAGCCTTAGGATTTGCCCGTGCAGTGCCTGTCAAGGAAATCTTATTGCCCTGATCAAAGGGAGCAGTACTGTAGCAGAGACAGTGCTCAAAAAGTCCCCACTAAAGTCATTGTGGTTAAATACTAATGTAAGGTGCGGTTGCCCTAAACTAGCTGATAGCAACAGAGACTACAGGAAAGCCATATTAAGTCCTCTGCTCCTCATGTTGCTCTATGCCTACAAAATCACTTCTGTGAGCTGAGTTAAACCTAAATCAGGCATGTACCTCCTAGGTTGCAGCTGCAGCCTCCAACTACAGTCTCTAGTTGCCTCCTTGTTTGGATAAGTTTTGCTCTATGTTCTGTCAAAACAGAGCAGGCATGCTTGAATCCAGACACCAGTCAGCACGCAGCTCAGGAACCATGCCACTGATGGGCTACGTGACCTCTGGCAAGTCATTCAGGTTTTCATTTCACTTTATCTGCCTAAAACCGAACTGTTTAGTTGTAAGGTACACACCACAGCTCACAGAAAGCTGCTCAGCTTATCCCCACAATGGGTGGGATAAACAGCCCACCTGGCGTCTGTCTCCCTACATTGTCTGCAGAGCGAGCATAAGCTCTTGAGAATATACCCCTAATTTTTAAATGGTTAAAACTAACTAAAGTGACTGTGTATGTCCTCAGTAAACAGTGGGGAAGATTTCTGCATGTTTTTGTTTACCCATCTCTAGACACACAAAAGCAAGGTGCTGAAAAATACCAGTATTTCTGTTTATGAAAGGTAATTATACCCTGAGGTGGAAAAATGCTTTTATTTGCTGATTGATTTCACTGGAGCTGACTAGAAAGCTGCAAGCACCTACCCAAATGTCGTCTGATACTCAAAGCCTTTTCTAACATGAAGGCACCCAAGAGACATGTTTATAGTAGGTGATGCATGACATTCCACCATTTGTTGCACACACTGATTCTAAAGAAAACATGCTTTTAACAGATTGGCTACCAATAATACCACTTATACATTCTGAATTCTTCTTTCTGAGAATAAGGATGAAGTAGTCCCTGTTACATTTGATTTTCATGTATTTCCCATCATCTTCCAAGTAAAACTGCATTTTTAGCACTCAGCACTTGGGAGAATGAGCCACCTTGGCTGGCACCATTTTCAGACTCGCTTTAGCTATCTTGTTGCAATGAGACATGAGATACTGACTGGTATATTTAAGTCCCTCATTTTACTCCATTAAAATCCTATCTGCCTGTACAGCTAATGTCTTTCATACCCCTTCCTTCCTTTGTCATTAATCATCAGCATGACATCTTCTTTTTTCCTTCTTCAGTGATGCCTTGCTTGGATGAGGTGCCCTTCCCTGATGGGCCAGGAAAAGCCCACTATGAACTCTTCCAAAACTCAAGCTTCCTCCCGCTTCTCACTGTTGCACCCACCCATTGTGTCACATCTCCCTGGATCCTGATCCGGCCTCTAAGTGCTAATGAAATGCAAACATGGAGTACTAATTCCTCATAATAACACATTCCTTTCTCCTGGCCCCTCAAAGCATGATTTATAACCTCTCAGGCCAGGATAAATTTATGCCTTGTCTAGAAGCAGGAAAAGAGGTCATGTTTTAAAAGTAATCTGAAGCTCTTTCAGCTAGCACTGGTTCAAACAGGACTTTGCATCCAATGTTGACAGAAGGCTGGCCAACAGATTGCCATCAGCTCAGCGGTGAAGGGTCATTCGTGCTTGATGTCAGTGGGTTGGTCATCATCCTTCACATGAACCTTAGGATGGGGAGATTTGCCTTGTGGAAGAGCCTTTCCATCTTCACTGTCTTGAAAGGAGCCTGCATTGTCAGCCCAAAGGAGATGCCTGACATGACAGGCTATGGCATACTAACACCTAAGAGGCGAGAAATGTGGGTAAGTGAATCCCATCTACCTAGTAGTGCACATTTTGAAGGCTCTGTGAGTTTTAGCAGTTAAGCTCATAATTAAGCTTATCCCTACTGATAGCCTGTCCACCATTGTGTCCTTTTACCTCAGTAAAAGACTTCAGCCTGCAAGTGAGACAAGCACTCTGAAGATGTCCTTGAGCTCAGGAACTTAATGCCTTCATTTGGAAGGGAAAAAAAGCAATAGTCTGCAGTATTTCTGACCAAAAAAAAATTATTTTGGTCACCTGCTGGTTAACAGAATGTTTTAAATTGAATTATGAAGGTAGATACAGTAGCAAGTAGGCTACTATAATTTTTTTCATCATCTTACTTACTGCTTTTTATTTAAGCAGCAGCTCAATCAAAAGCAGGTCACTATGAACTTCTAAAAAACCATTTTTTTTCCCCAGCTGATGTAAATGAGCTTTGTATAGCAGCAATTTCTCTGAACTGATTCCTGGAGATGGGAATAATCTGCAGCTCTCCAAGAAATCTCATGATACAGGGGCTTTACACATATTTGTGAGGAGTGCCTCTACCCACATTTTTGGCATTGCATGTTCAAAACTGTTGTAAAAATCTTGCACGAGAAGTTTCTCTGCATTACTGATGCATTGGCACTGCGTGAGCTTTGTAACTCTGTGGGGTGAGGGGAGGAAAAAAGATTCCAATGAGTTAATTCTTCACTTAATTTTTCTTTGCGAAGGACGCATAGTTTTCATGGCATATGGCCAGAATTCAGTGTATGCACTGTAAGTCTATTTTCCAAATTAAATACAAGAGACACTAAATATGGGTTTGGGTTTCACTTAAAGCCCTGAAACGGAAGAAATATGGTGTTTGGGAGCAGGTGTTCATCAGCCCCCATTTTATACAGCACATAACTAGCCCTAAAACACTGCCTTTCCATAGATCTTCAGCACACATGGGCTTGGAGGATGTATAGTGGGAATGACTGGCAATAGTGAGGTAAAACACAGCTGTAGACCACATATCTGTGCATTGTGCTTTATTCTCCTAGCCAAAATCTGTACAACCTTTCTTTTCTGTAATGTTTTCTTCAGTGATAAGAGGACAAGATAGAAAAACTGTTTTATTCTAGAGTCCTATACCAAACCCGTACATTACTGAAAGAACTAAATTCTATGCTGTAATGAAATTTGAAAATATCATGCATGAGACAACATCTGAAAACACTGCATACTCTACCAATTTTTTTTTCTTCTCTGAATGCAGAAACATTACACCTAAAAAAGCAACTTCAGGCAGTATGGACAAATTCCCCACTAAATTCAAATATTCACATGGCACTGAAAAACAATGAGATCTGTTCCCATCTACAGGAACTGCCTAAAGCCATCAATAATAAGAAGAAACAGGAGCTACTGCATCTTTTAAAAACTACTCTCTAAAATGTGAATTATTGCTTTAAAACTACCTTAGATAACCATTTCATACCAAGCAGATACAACTTCATGTAATTCTGAGTTTACCTGGGGAATCTCTGACCCTTTTTCATCCTGAAACAGAAAAATGCACTCTCTTCCCTCTTAATTGAGAGGGAAGGGTTTTGCAACCTAAACAGAACAGTATCCATTCCTCTTTGAATTAAGTTTCTGCAAAGCTGGTGTAAAATCAAAGGACACGCTGAAAGTCACATAAGGTGACTAGTAAGATGCTCACAACTCAATGAAGACAAAGTCAAGTGGCTGCTGCAGCACTAAGGAAGGTTTGTCATTCGCACTGCAAGGTCACTCACATGAGTAAATATGTCACCTTAAAACAGTAAATTACTGGAGAGGAACAGAACAAAGACTTCAGTTTATCGCTGTTTTCTGAGACTAAGGGTTGAGCAAAGCCTAGCTCCTGCTCACGCCAGCAGAAGAGACCTGCATGGATTGTGGGAGGCACAGAGAGGGAGAACGAGGTGGAGAGATAGCACACAGAAGTGATCTTTGGGGTGAGAAAGTGTATATCCCCAAGAAGCAAGTCAGCTTCACTAACTTATATTGCTTCACTTGAAACTCGTTCATTTCTCACAATCCAGTTCCCTCTGTGACTTGCTGATGGGCAGTTTAAAGATGTCCAGCCCTGATCTGCAGGGTAGATTGATTTCCCAGGTAACCATGGCTGTACCACTTAATCCTTCTATGTCTCAGTTAAACTATCTGCATCTTCTTCCCACTGACTACTGAATTTCTTCAACTCTGACTTCCTTACTGAGCCCAGCTTGCAAAGTACTTGTGACTGCAGAACACCTTGGCATTTCTGTACTGCAATGAATGAGGAAAAGTGGTTCCAGCGTAACTGTGGGCAGCAAAACCTGTATGTGTACCTTCAAGGAGAACACAGAAGACAAAACCTGAGTGTAATCAGAAGCTAGCCCCTTTCAGAACAGACAAGAATTTCCATTGTAACAGGTATGTAGAAGGATGTGTTTCATGTCCCTCATGCTTAAATGGTTCCAGAGCTGAAACTACATCCATGTAGCTCTGAACGTACCAAAGGTTTAATAAACCTACCAACACCAACAAATAAACCTCAAGGGAAAAAAACCTCCCAGATCTCTATAGGAGGCTACTTCATGTAGCTGCTCAGAATTCTTAATTTTGCTTTGATGATGTAATATGCTTAACTGTCTCTTCAATCTAGTTATAAGTTTTTTCATCCTCTGTCTTCACAAATAACACGCAGTGTAACAGATTCCTGGGACCTTCACAGGAGACCATTTAAGGAGCCTGCAGTTTTGCCAGCAGCTGGAATTAAGTGCTTACAACTTAGCGGAATTACTCTCTGGCCTTAAGACAATGCTTTCTCACTTTGGCACTACTTCTATGCAGATCAGGGCCAGCAAAAAGGAAAGAGGAAATTGCTGGGTCTGCAAGATAGAAATTTCAGGAAAGACTTAGAGCACATAAACTCTTGTTGAACCAAGGCAGTGTGTCCCTCTAGCCTCTACAACATGGACTCGGCAGAGGTTTCCCTTCAAAAACGTAGCAAAGCAAAGGAAAGAAAAAAAAACCCAACAAAAAAAGAAAAACAAAAGACAGCAGACGATCCAGCTCACTGCGCCATTCAATCACTTCCTCCCTGATAGGCCAACAGACTGACCTAGTTGGCAGACGCACGACTGTGAGACCTGCACAGCATCTGGCTCACCACAGAGGGTCGAGAGGTGATACATGCTAAAGACAGTCTGGCCATGAACAAATTCTGTTCGCTTCATTTAACTTTGAGATGGGAGGAAAGATGGGCAGAGACAAACACAGCTCATGGGATGTCAGAAATACAATTACTGCTTGCAAACACTAGAATTTTCAGAAAAAGGGGAGCACACTAGGGGTTGTGGAAGAGTGCAAGGATGTGTGGAGAGACCTGTTTGAAACCAGGCTTTGAGACAAGGCATACTTTCCTATTGCCATAAAAGATGTCAGCTTTCACTTCAGGGTGATGCGATAAGCGTCTGCAAAAGGTCTGCAAAGACCTTTAGAAAACATTCCCCACCCAGTGAGGGGAGAAGTGAATGGCAAAACACATGGCAGTGACAGGCCAGAGGGAAAATATGTGTGGTGGGGAGGGGCAGCAAAAAAAGAAAAGGAAGGGGGTGCAGAGAAAACATGCATAGAAAAAAACAGTGCAGGGGAAAAACCGGTCTAAGCCCAGTAACAATAAACTGACAGCAAGATAGGAAAGTAACTTTACTATTGAGGGACCCTCAATCAGTCTTGAAAATGCCAGGAATGGGTGGGATGGTCTGAAAACTTACAGCCCTTAGATTAAAGCAGACAGCAGATAAGGAGCTGAACGCAACTGCCATGATATAGTGAATTTTATCCAATGTAGAATCCTTTGCTGTACTAGAGAACATCCCACTGTGTGGAAAAGCCTGGGTGGCCACAAGGCAAGAACTGCCCAAGGAGTCTAGTTCCTCCTTCAGGGCACAGCTAGGCAAGTCAATGCATAGAGAAGATAAATCAGCTGTTGGACAGGTGAAAAAACTATCTTCTTCTGCATGTCAGGGCATAGATACCAATCCCAAGGAGAACAGATTGAACCAACCACTGAGCAGGTCAGATTTTCCTGTCAGTGTCATGACCCTGCCTAATTATAAGAAAGGGCATATTGCACCATCTGCAGTTGCATTTTAGACTGGAGAGGTGACAAATGGGACCTAGCTGGAAATCTCCCTCCTGGCAGGAGAACCGGACTTGATCTAGTAATGTGGAGAACTTGGGCTCTTTTCTCAAGTCTCAAACGCCCTAATTTTGCAAGGCGTACCCTAAAGCAAACAGCATACAGCAAACAATTGTACTCAAGGGTTTTAAGTTAAAGAGACTTCTAATTTTAAAAAAGGGGAAAAAAGTTAACCTTGACAGAACTAAAAGGACAAACACACAAAGACTGTGAAGATTATGAAGACAGAGCACTGTCCTTCAAGCAACTGTCTAAAGAGAGATCCTTACACTATCCTAGGGCCCTATCAGCTGCCCAAATCTGACTGTAGGTTTGGCATGGCAGTGAAGTTCCCTAAAGCAGCAAGTACAGCCATGCATACAGTGCTGTCCCTGCGTTGGGATGCAAAATCTGGATTTTTTTCCCTTCTCCAGTCCATGTCTGATGCTTTCTGTGAGGGTCAACCATGTGGTTCACTAATGCCGAGACCCACATTCAAGAATAAAAAATCTAACTCTCATTACCTGCAGCTAGTCTCGGCTCAGGCAGCAGGGCTGTCTTACTGTTCCTGAAAGTTACTCTGGCAGAGGATTGTATTACAGGTTCCACCTGGTACCATCAAGTTTGTCTTTACGACTATGTAGTGATACTGACGTAACTACTTCCTTATCACTTTGAGTATTGAAATACTTGCATCCTATTATAACTTGGTCAGTCAAATCTATTCTTGTTCCTCTTTCCTCTGAAAGATTTTCTTATTAATTACAAGTATCCAATTATACTTCTGTAGATAAGTGCAAAATCTCTTCCCTTCTTTACTGCTATCTGGTCACAGCGACAAAAGGATAGTAAAGACTATTTAGCAGCTTATGAAACGAAGCATGCAAGCATTCTATTATAAATGGTGTTTCATATTAAGTCAACATAACAATCCTTGTCATGAACCCTACTTTAAGAAAGCATATTAGCAAGATCATACTTAAAACTGAGCATATAAGCCCCCCAAAATTCAATTAGCACTGAAGGACCTGCTTAATCTATAGTCACATTCATTTCCATGTTTTCTCTTGGCATCTTTAAAAAGTTTTTCTGCTGGGTTTCAGCACAGTGCCTTAAGTGTTATACTTGATGAAAGCAAAGCTTGCCCACTGGAATATTACACACTAAGTAAGTGTGCAAGAGGAAGCTGTGCCTGCAGCCTTCCCTTGAATAATTCTAAATGCCCACTCCAGGATTCCTGAACATGAGTTAATCTGTCTCCTATTGCATTCTCTGTAGTGAAAAACATTTACTAGTTTACTAATATGACAATTAAACAAGCCTTCACTGATTCTGAAGCACAAAGCCATTAAGGGCACACCCCATTCCCCTGCCCCATTCCCAAAGCACAGAAGACTGACTGTTGCTTTCCTAGTGGCCTGCTTCATGGGGTCGCTGTGAGAAGAAGCCACCCCCATGAAACTTGAAGAATGAAAGGGATGTGCTGGCCCTAAGGCAGCACAGTCTCTAACCAATCTAAGGTCTCTGGGTGGTGAGGAAAAGTAGAGTAGCAGAGACTGACTCTTTCTATGGCAGCTCTTAGGACACCCTTTGGAACACAGACCAGTACAGAACTATACCTCTGAGTCAAAGATACAACAAAGGCAACCTCTCTCAGAAAACACAAACGGTTGCTCACAAGTTGCCAAGTATCTCCTTGATATCTACGATAAGACAGCATTACAAGAAAGGACCTTCAATAAGATTGGCAGATACGTGAGATAAGTAAAGAACAAGAATGCTTATCGAAGACAGCTTCCTTCCTAATGCACTGAAATTCAAATTTATTTTTCACTTTACTTTGATATTTATATTTCAGCAGAGATTTCAAAAGCCTTGATTTTTTATTTTTTTAAAGGTGATTTACAATACAAACCAAGTTTTTGAAACTGTTAGACAGAGCTATTGGGCCTCTTCTGCAGGCTTTGCTAAATAATCCAGCCTCTTGGCCTCTTTTGGGATTGCTGACTGAGATCGGGAAGAAGAATCTTCTCTGAGTGGATGCACAGGGAAATTGCCACTCTGCTATCCACCAGCTCAGCCATGGGACGCCCTTTTCCTAAAAAAAAATCTGGTTGTAACTTCCTTTCTTGGAAATACTTTCTCCAGAGGAGAGTGTTGGAGAGAGACATTATTAGGTGCTTTTCTTGCAACAAGATCCTTTGGACTCTGAAGCAGGGTCCTTTTATAGCAAATTATCAAAGCACTTGAAATCCCTGTCAAAGTAAGTGCTTTCTGCAGTAAAGGAGCCCTTTCTAATTTCCATCACTAATTTCCAGCCTAGAGGTATGAAACTGTCACTGTTTATAGTGCTGTTTGAAAATAAAGGTGTATGAAATGATACTCAGGGAAAACATACTTGTATCAGTAAAAAGGCAAACAAGGATGGCCTAGAAAACATGATTAGCAGGGCAAAACTGTAAAGATTTCAGATTGCCTAGCCTGAAAGGTTTTTTTGAACTGTAGTCCTGTTGGGACTGACCCCAACAGGATTCAAAGGATGATGCAATGTGTCAGGAGCAGTTGAAATTAGCAGGCACCAGCTGAGTGTGTCCCAGGTAAAACCTGCCTGTGATTACTGCCACCCCTGAGCGGCACCTCTGTGAACTGCTGCGGATGGCAGCCGCAAGTGCTTGCACCCAGAGCCAGTCCTGTGAGCCTGCGCTCCCTCTTCTGCCCTCACTCTGGTGATTTCTGCTACCATCTGCACTAAGAAGTGCGCAGAGCTTCACCTTGGGCTCACTGGCAAAGCTGTGTGACAAAACTTCAGGTTACTGCAAAGGGAACAGGATGCTGTCTTTAATTAGTATCTGCTATCGACTCAGTTTTGTAAAAATGAATGGTAATATATTTCTTGCAATAGGAAGGAATACCTTCCATCTATCAATGACACTGTTTGTTCTGCCACTTGATTTACCTACTAACCTTACGTTATTCAGCTGCTCTTTCTTCAATGAAGTTACATTTTAATGTGCAAATACCTTAACTGTCATTTAATCAGTACCTGTTCTCAGGAAACATCAAACAGGACTATGCAATAAGCAAGTCACTGTGCCTAACAGTTTTTAAATGCTTATGAAAAGGTTGGAGCTTTTCCATTTTAAAAGAAGTATATTAAAACAAGCATAGGTTATTTTTCTAGCCTCTAAAAAAAGTCTGGTAAGAGAAAATACAACCATGTAGAAAAATAAAATGTGTTCATGTTGAGACTAAATGGCACACTTCCTCCAGTAGTTGATTTCTACAGTCTGGCTATAAATCTGTCAAAATCAGATTTATAATGAAATGCTAACAGATTCCAAGCAATTGCTGTGCTAATGGAGTCACTGCCATACTCATGTTTTTCTGTAGACACAGAACTGCAAATGGGATGGATCTATTGTAATGAGATAAGGGTTCAACAGCCTGAGCAGACCATAATCTTTGTGCAAGAAGCAGTCTCAGGATGAAGAAGAATACATGGTCCAGATGAATATGATGATTGTACTTTCAACAGAAAGCCAAGATTTTTGTCCAGCTAAGGGAGGAGATGTGGCAAGAGTGCATGCACAGTCACATGAGGCAAAACTTGTGACCGAAAAGAAAAGCCTTGTTTACACAAAGCAGCTGCCTTTCTAAACCTTCTAACTGCTGTCCTTGGTTCTTGCTCCTCATCTAAGAGCAGACTTTTTGCTGTATTTATTATTTCTGTCACTGTAAACAGAACTGGGACGCTGTTGTGTACCAAGATCAAGGAGAACACTAGTCAAAAATGGAGAGTATACAGGACATGTAAAGGGCAAGAAACAGCCAGCGTATGTAGAGACGGGGACACAAGAAATCATCAAGAAACTTTTCATGTTGACAGCAAAGATTTTTGTAGATTCTTCCACAAAGGAAAATGTTCCAAGTAAAATTAAGATGTGAGCCTTACAGAGAGCTTCTCAAAGCAGGGGGCAACTTTTGAAGTGACTGTTTGAACAAGTGTTTTAGGGAAAGCAGTGCCCAATTGCTGCCTGGAGGTGAGTGAGTAGGAGGGAATAGGGGATAAGCTGTAAGGGGGCTGTTGTGCAATGAGATGAGAAACCACGGGAGGGATGCAGAAGACAAACTCTGGTGCCACTGGAAAAGCCTGATGGGGTGAAGGACCAAGGTGTGCCTGTAAGAGCAGAAAGCTGTGCTGCCGTAATGTCATGCACAAGGAGCCCTGCAGACAAAGAAAGCCAAGCAGGGAGAATACAGAGCCTACATCTTTTTAATCTCTTCATTGCAAAGCACAACATGGGGAGAAAGAATTACCTTTTTCCTATATTCTGGGCCTAATCTTTCAGGTTCCTTGTAGAAAGGAACCACCTTCCCAACACTCAATTTGCTCCAAATAGTTTTGAGTCACATTGTATCAAAATGAAAGTATATTTTCATTTGTAAACTTTTCAGAGGTTTTGATTTTCCATCTCCTTTCAGTTTACAAACTGAATCATTATTGTCAACTACTGCATCCCTTTTACAGTGCCATGGGGTGCAGCTTCAAGCAAAAATCTGTGAATAGGAACCTTGAAAGTCAAATGTGTCATTGGCTTCTGCATGTGACAGAGGAAACTGCCATCCACCATCCCACAGGACAGACACTGAGGATCGCCCCCATCAGATTGTTTTCCTCATAGCACTATTTCCTGGGTTTCAGCTAGTAATTTAACAGCGTGTTCAAAAGACAACCCAAAGGCTGGAAAAGAATTGTATATCCAAGCCCAGTGAAGCTAGGTGTGTTTTCCACCAAAAACCCAGAATGTGCTTCACATGCCACAATCACTGGCCACTGTATAAATCTTTTTCATGCTTGTTCTGGGGTTAGGAACAAAGAGAAATTCCCAAAGGTCTCTAGGGAAGGACAGCAATTTAGCACAAACCAATGAAAGGGAAAGGTACCAAGTGCTTAGGGCCAACATTAGGCAAACATTTGTCAGTGGTAGTGATAGTACTTTCCTTAATTTATAGAAGATGGAGGGTTAGCATTTATTCATTTAAAAACATTTAATATTTAAAAATATTGTATGAGGTAAACCAAGAAGATTGACAGTCTCAGATGTTTGAAAACTCATAGAGTCAAGCCTTCAAAATCCTGAGATTAGTTTAGTAGGAGAAGAGCAGGCTATAAAAAAAAATAATTCACTCACTGTTTTTATTGTTTTGTTGTTTTCAGCCTTTAAGCCTATCTTGCATTGCAACTGGAAAAGCTAGGCTTTCCATTTTTTCTTTCAAGTGAAAGCTAAAATGTACCTTGAAGCAAGAAACCAGATGCTGCAGGGATTCTGCTGACTTTGTATGCTGGTAGCACTGCAACAACATTTTACCATAGCCTGAGAAACAATGCAATCTACTGCGAAACTGCCTCTAAATGCTGCTTTCAAAGGATCCTTGGCTGCTTGTATCCAGAGTGAATAAAAAGGAGAAAATTAGCAGCCTGGGAGGTGATGATGGTTTTAGTAATGACCAATTATTTTGACCCTTAGGAATACTGGTTGAGCCCTTTCACAGCACAAAAGTAGCCACTCCTCAGGGAGAGTGTGGGGGAAAGGTCTTGGATGCTAGCCTGGCATGCATGGTGGCCTCGTGGCCTTGCCCAGGCACTGTCATATCTCTGTGATGGTGAAGCTGACACTGTTGGCATGAGGCTGCACCTGTAAGCTGCGGGTTTGCCTCTGCGCTTTCCACCATCAGCCGTCTCTTGCAGCCTCCTGCCACAAAGACCACGGTAACTGCAAAGTACACCAGCAATTCTAGCCTAACCCCATCCTGCCTTTCACAGGATGCATTTCTTCACTGGATAACACTTGAAGGTCAATGAAGACAAGACAAAGTTTGGATATCTCAAGGCAAAACAGAATGATTTTTTTCTTTCTTCAAGGTAGTCTCTTACATTGAAGCAAAGCTGACTTCATGTCTTTTTCAACTTTCCTGTTGAATCAGAGAACTATGTCAGCTGTTTGCCTTATTCAGCAGGACACAAATCCTGAATGAGAGACAATGCTGTGGCAGACACTGTTGTCTTCCTCCATGTTCCCAGCATGGCTTGCTTCGTTCTAGAAAAGCCAGCAGCAACATGTCAGGAATAAAAGTCTTATGTTGATAATGTGCCAGTGGTGAGCTAAGTTACAGTGTCTGTGTGATCTTTTTACTCTTCCAGTACTGTGGAGATGAACTGTGGATGCCATTAATTTCCATGGTCTTTAGGAAATTCACTCCGTGAGAAGAAATTGCATTTTACTGTGCAAGGAGTCTGCTTTCAGACAAAGGGGCAAACAGGCCACGAGGAGAAATCTCCCAGAGTCACTTATGACTTGACTGAAATGAGAAACTGATCCCACTAAGACAGAGAGTGAATGGGTCCTGCTCTTCTCTGACATTTTTGCACAATTTATCTGCTTTTATTTACATGCATCAATGAAGAGTGGTCCTTTGAGCACAGTTTTCTTTAATGCTTCTAAGGCTAAGAGTAGCTATTCAAATTAAATAGTTCGCGGCACTGCCTGCATGAAAATGAGTGAATTTGAGGATTTAGATAAAAATTGTCCTTTTTAGCTAGGGATGAAAACAAAGACTAGCTTAAAACATTCACATGTAGGCAAATATAAAAGTCTAAGTCAGTGGCTGATAGCTCCGATTAAAGAGTTGACTAAAGGAAAAATGACTTAATGGATAATAAAATCAAACTAAGTGTAATATGAAATACATTCGCTTAACTTCTAGCATTAAGTGGGTTTTTTTCTTCTTTTGGTCTGTTAGTTTAGTGTGGTCTTTCAGAAATTTGCTGTGGAGTAGGATCTTCATTACTCATGCTGATCAGAAAAAAATGCAGTATCAAAAAGATACTCATTAACAGATGCTGCTAGAAAAAATAAAATTAAAACATCTTCCATGCATTTTGCAAAGCTAGAAATAAGTTCAAGAAGCTCAATGAACATTAAACAATTTTGTGCTTCTAAAAGCACGTGGAACATTTTTTCACTTCCTAAGTTTTACTTCCTAACTAGTAATCAAAACTAGAAAAAAACTCCAGGAAGTCAGTAGGTAGCAGTTAGGAAGAATGACACCACAGTTACGAAGATTGTTTAATATTTTAGAAGGATTTGAAAGTAAACAAATGGGAAAAAAAGGTAGATCATCATTTAGAATATATTTCTGTACTTCCTTGGAAAGGAATGGGACACCTGACAGTCATAGTTCTCCCTGCAACAAAACAATCACTATCTTAATTTCAATTCTCATTTTGTTCTAAATTGTGATGAAATACACTATCTGAAAATCAGTAAAAATGAAAAAAAAAAATAAAATAAAGCTTTGATTTGAATAATTATCAAAATCTTTTAGGATATATTGTCAACACAAACCACTTCTATCCGGGGCACAGCATGTGCGTATCTACCAGACTGGTGCAGTATATGCTGTTTATTTGATGGGCACACCTTACGCAGAATTTTACCTATATCTGGAAAGTAATGATACTGTTTTTTCAAGATATTCTACCAAAACCCCTTTCTTTTTTACTCATTTATGCTCAGTAGTTGTGACAGCCACAAAGTGGTTCCTCTAAAATAAAAGATACAAGCATTTTATTACAGCATACTGATGGTTTTGGCTGGACCAGCTTGAGAGGTCTTAAGCTGGCCTGCTTTTCAGATAGGCTGGGGGCTCATTGTGCTTTGAAGCTGCCTTAAATTAGAGAAGTCCAAAAATGGAAGAACTCAAAAATCAGCAGTCTCTTTCTGAAATTCGTGTTTAAATGCAAGTGTATGAAGTCCTAGTGGAATCACGCCGGGGTCTGTGTTCTTGTACCTGAGATGAGCGTTTGGCCCAAAGGCAACAGCTGACACATTTTACAAATGAGTGAGAACAGGATGCCATTCATTACCTCTTATCTTTCACACATATTCTGTGTGATCTGGTGGAGTGTGTCCCATTGGAAAAATAAATGGAAGAGGCCTATTGCTTTGAGATAAAATGGGGAAAAAGCATGTTTCAGGGATTTAATCTTTGACCTTATTATAGCTTGAAATCTGTCAACTAGACTCTGTTTCTAGAGGCTGGAAAAGAATTATGACTGCATAAACTGATACTTCTGACTGTGCAGAGCTTACGTCCAACTCTGGCTCTCACTGTTGTAGCAATGACCATACAGAGCACAATGTTTACTCCTTTTTGTTTTCAGAGCCCTTCACCCTCCCCTCCAAACAGTTTGTTTCAGCCTGTGCCAGACCTGCAGTCAGGTCTGTCTGTCTGAGTCTTAGTTTCTCATCACATTTCTTCTATCTAGACTCTTATGTGCCCTTATGGCACTGTCCCTGCAAGATGTCATGACAGCGGGGATATTTTGGGGCTCCACAAACACCACTCCTTGCCAAATGCTGCCCTGTTCTCCTGCAAGCCAGTGAGGCACGCAGCAGTAGGAGATGCACTGGGCTTAAAAAGGTGCGAATTTCCTGTCACCAACTTGAAAAGGGCTGTCTTCTTCCCTTACCTCCAGGTATGAGTTTGTCTGGGGGGCAGGAGAAGCGTGTGATCCAGCTGAGTAATAGAGGCTGAGGAGGTTCTTGCATGGGAGCAGGCTTGACATGTTAACCAGACCCATGAGTAATTGCATCCCCTGCATGTTCTGGTGTGCCTGGCTCCTTTCGTAGACTGACTGCTCTCTCGAGACAAGTATGGTTCTATCTCAATATAGAACACACCCTTGGTGTTAAGTAAAGGGTCACAAAGAAAAGCCTTAACTCAGCGACTTATTCTGACAGAAAAGGCTTTTAAAAGTGTTTTTGAAGTGGTTCATTTTGCTAGGACTTCAGCAACCTATTTATCATATAAAGATTATTGCTTTCAATTTGAAATTGGGGATTCACCTTTTCTGTGGGTTTATTTTCCCTAGCCCTTACCCAGGCCTTTCTATATTTTTAGTAGATAATGAATAAGAAGCCAATGATACGAAATTAGTGAGAGGAAATTACCAAGCAACACAGGGCAAGAAAAATCTGAGCTAATTCTAGCCAATGAGGTAAGGAAACTGAGGAAAGAATTCCCCTTTCTTAGTCTATTAAATAAGAAAGCTCATTACCTTTAGGCTTCAACTTTACACAGAACCTAGCCCAGACAGCCTGCTTAAACCACTACCTTGATGAAACATGCACATATACTATTTCCAAGGCGTATAAGACATGCCCACTGGGAGATGGTGAGCTTGGGTGTCAGTTTCACAGGGTCTCAAATGCCTTGAAATGCCTTGCCTGGAGCCATGCTTTGGTGAGTGGCTCTGGAGGAGCTAAGGTCACCTGGTCCTGATGTATTCCCAAAGCAACAGTCAGCAGAGCTGCGGGAGCATTCTCTGCCCATGCAGTAATGTCAGCCCCACCAAGGACAGAAACTCTCAGGACATGCCAGTCCTCCCTGTCCCTCTTGCAAAATCCCACCCAGCACAGTGCTACATTTTGTGTTTTGTGTCAGCAATGCTCCAGCTACCTGTAGAGCTTATTTAACTGCTTGATAAAACGATGCATTGGTTCAGCCTGTGCTTTCACACATTTCAGCCTACACATTGCAGCCTAGGAACACTGCTTCAGTCTCCCCCTTTATGATGTATATATTTTTTTGATGAGATGATATCTTTCCTTTTGCAAAATTATTTTCAACATATAGTAAAAGTAATACTTAGAGCAAAAAAGCAGAGATGAAGATCATGTTTACCATTTTATAGCGTCCTCAGAGAAGGTGAGTTTTTAAAAACAAGTCAAAAGAATCAGGTGACATTTTGGAATTGATGGCATGCTTTTTGGCAATAGTCTGTTGCAGGAGGTAAGGAATACAAGGTAAATTAAATATTTCAAGAGATTATTTGCTCGTAGTATTATATAAAAGTTACTTATTCGTGTTACAAAGAAAGAATAAGTAGAAAATACATTTCTGACCATTTACAGCCTTTCCATAATTCTGTTTTTTTACTTCCTAAGTAGCATGTTCAGCCATTAATTTTAAAACCAATATGTAAAACAGACTGCAGTGCTGAGTACTTCTGTTCTGAAGGGTCAGCAAATTCTGAAAAGGAAAAGACATATATGGGAAAGACAAAAGTGCATTTGGATCCCGAGACTTATAGATCTTTAGATCTTCTGTGTATGACACTTATTTTGTCCCTTGGAGCACCTAAACTAAATGCTTAGTCTCCTGCCTGCTAAACATAGTGCCTGCAAAACTTCTATTAAAATAAAAGAGTGCACTTCCAGGTGGACATTTAACCATGTGGAATCATACATCACACGCAATTCCCAATTCTGTTCTCATGAGTCTGGATCAATCCCACCATTCCTTAGAATCACTACCACAAAAAAAATAGTTTCGCAAGATTTCATAGCTGATGTGAATCTTCCAGAATTCAGCATTGCCTGTTATTGTGGCTGTATTAAGTATTTGTTCAATTAAACCATGATTTCAGATAGTAAATTTTTCATTAGTGCTGCATATGAGCAGCTTTCACTGCAACCAAAGGGACTAGCAGATATGACTTCTGTTTAATTAATTGGCTACATTTTTTCAGACATACATGCACATGAGAGATCCCCCACAGAATGAGGAGTAGGTGGCAGTTAACAGTGAAAGACCAGTGACTTATGAGACAGATGGCACATTGCCAAAGGCTTGCCAGCCCTTGATACTAAGTACTGACTTTGGATAGCTGAGCTGGTCAACAAATTTGGAACATTTGAGTAGCCAACTGGACTAGCTGAGACTGCCCCTCCCAATCAGCCCTTTATAAAAATCAGGCTGCATTAAATGTTGTAGTGAGAAGCGTCTTAACAGTTCTTCTGTTTTCCTTCTCCTCCTCTTCTGATTTCCATGCAGCTTCAACTCACTGCAGTAACACTACAGGTGCATGGAGGAAAGAGTTGAGGGAGACTTTACAGCTACAGCACACCTGAACTGTCTGAGTGTGGACAAGCCCAGTGCCCAGCGCTCCAGGCTTCTCTGAGCACTCTGGCCCATGCATGCAGAAATATAAGCAAAAATGACCACAATTTGAAACCTTGTTGGCTCAAATGCCTTTTGTTCTTGAGATCAAAACAGACATGTTTCCGTTGCAGGTAACTATCAGCTCATGGACTGCTGGACATCACTCTCACATCCAAGCAAGAGGAAGACAGCCTGGGCAGCATCATATCAACTAACAAGGAACCCAATCACAGCCAGAGTGTGCAAGGAACAAATAAATCATTTCTAGTATCAATCCCAAAACATCAAGGCAAAGCAGTGTCTGTGGGAAGTCTTATTAATTTTTTGGTTTATTTTTCCAAGACTCTGAGCAGCAAAAACCTGGGGAGGTTGAAAACCTGGGGTGAGGGTCAGTGTAGATGAAGAGGCTTTGCTTGCCTTTGGTTGTGAGCTCTTCTGCTGATATGGTGTGTCATGCACTGGCACCAGGGAGGTTTTAATGTCCTCCTAATTCTTCTGGTTGACAGGCAGAAACTCTTTCCTTTGGCATACGGAAGTGTCTGTTGAACCACGGTCTTTTTTTTTTTCCCAAGAGCACATATATATTATTAAAGGAAAAAAATCCCTCAAAGGGCCAATGAATTTCAAGGCTATGGGGAAGAGAGACCATAAATCACAAATGTACATCATGATTGCTCTGTGGTTGTGTGTCTTATCTCAATAAGGACTAACATGTTACTGATTTCATTGTGAGACTTACTTTATTTCTTATTAGTGTTGGAAAAAGCAAAAAATGCAATTGATTTTGCTTTGCAGCAATGGTTTGCAGTAAAAAGATGCATTGGCTCCTGTATCCTGTTGTCTATGCTTCTGTCTTACTGTATTTCACTGTCCCTAGCATGTTTACTTCTTAAAAATGGACCCGATTAATTTGAAGACTTTCTGTGTCATGTTTAATTTGTCCTTCATAGTCTCTTTGCTTTACTTTTTGAAATCATACATTCTGTGTTAACAAAGCATATGGTAAGTTCTTCCTCTGACTCGACAGATCAATTAAAAACCACAAGCAAGAAAACCACGATATTAAAAGAAAAGAAATCTCTACCATCCATAATGGGTTATTTTATAAGGGCTACAGATAGTCTCAGTCCGGTAGCGTAAAAAGGGACTGTTGTAACACATTAATAGTATTCTATTCAAACCGAGATGTCTGAAAACAACTGGGAAATAGTGCCTCATTTTTCTGTCATCAGCACTTATTAGTATGCAGAGAAACAGTGAGCATTTTTAGTTCAGATCCACCTGTGAAGAGTCAGGTTTCAAGCTTTAACACACTGGCTATTTCTTCTTGGTTTTTTGAGAGTGAAAATCTAACTCCATCGGTTCCTTGCCTGGATCCACACAGAACCTGCTGGTAGGAGCAAACCCATTCATTTTTATCAGTATGGGGCCAAGACATAATTTTCTAGAGAGAACTGAGTTTCCTACAGAGATCTACATGGTGAGAGGAAAGCAGAGTAATCGAAACGAAACTCTGTTCTGCTCTTTGGAACCCAAGGCACATTCACAGGCAGTGATACAGCTCCCAAAACCTGGAGTCAGTTATCAGGTCAGCCCATGCATTAGCCAGAGTTCCTCTGCTCATTCCTAGCTGTGTTGTTCCTGGCCTGTTACTTCTGTTATGCAGTTGGCAAGGCAGGAGACTGGAAACTGAGGAAGGCCAGTCTGTGAGGCTCAAACATCAGTTGGCAGCAAAAGATGGACCCAGAAAAAAGGCCTGTACAGAGGACTAGTGCTACGTCTGCTGTTGTTAGTCACCTCTGCAGCACTCTTCTCTTGTTCAGTGAGTTGCCCTACAAGTTTCAGGAGACATTTTGCTCTGAGGGGGGCTGACAAACCCAGTTAGTACCAGTCAAAGCCAGAAGGTCCTCTTGTCTGTGTATTACTGGACTGAAGGCAAAAAAGGTCTGCACTATTGTAATGCATTCTTTTCTGTCTAGAAGTGGCTGGCCAATTGCCATTGGAAAGCAACCATATTTGCCTCGTGGTGCTGTCGAGTGGCCTGAAGGACCCCAGCAAGCTCAGTTTCTGACAGGCATATTAGCCAGAGACTTAATCCATTCCTTAGCTAAAGTGTTTCCTTCTGCTGACCACTCTCATCTGCATTATTCTCTGGACTGAGCCAGGGCAATCTCCCTCTTCTTGATCGGTGCATCACCTTGGCCCATATTCCTGTTTTGATGCATTATTTGAAGTTGGCTAAATACTGCCACACAAATAGTTCCAAGAAGAAAAATCAGAGTCTCTAAAAGTTTCCACTGGGTTTTCCTGACAATCCCATACAGAGAAATATAATCCACTGAATCATGGTTCTGTTTTCAGCCTAATGTTTCCTGTGTAAACAAGCTCTGCAGTTTAACTATATGTAGTATAAAGCAAGATTGCCTTTGATCAGCTTTTTAGTCCATTAAGCAGTGGGACTGAGTGCATCTTGCTTTTGTACCACTGGATACAGAGAGAAATCTCCTGTCTACCCTCTCAAGGCCTTCAAAATCAGCTGGCCTCCCGATTATGTCCCCCAAATCTTTCAGCTCCAATCTCCTTACACAGGAAAAATCCTGAGAGTTTTTCCAAGCTCTTTGCTATGCCTTGAGCTCTTTGTTGGATCCCTTTCTACTCTGCTATTCCATCTGTGAAATGAAGAAGAAGGCAGCACTCTAGGCAAACTAATTCATACGAAGGCACTGCAACATTTTCTCTGTAGTTTGCCCATTCCAATTCACGTTTCCTAACACTACTGGGTCTTCAGGCACACTGGTGTATGAATAAGAGCTCTTCATTTGGATTTAAAACCAACAAAGTTACTGAACTACATATGTGCTAAAGCAGTGGTGGAATAAGCTGTTTCTATTTCAGAAGTATCCGTAACACAAGTGAAGACCCACCACCAAAGTGACCAGACAGATAAAAGGTATGAGGTGACGTGCTTGAGGATAGAGAGTCTGTAGCAGAGACAAGGAAAATACTTGGTTGTCCTGAGCAAAGGCCAGGACTCTGGGTGAGCAGCTTGTTTCTGGCTTTCCCTTTGGGAAATGGACAGTTGGGCTTATTACATTTATGTCCTGTGTCAGCTTAATATAACAAAGTGAGAGGGGAACTGTCAAAAAGGGCTCTTAGGAACAGGTCTGTCTCTGACAGTCTGTTTTCCTGCATCCAGAGGCCTGCCTTTCCCACTGATCCCAAAGAGGCTCTTTTCTTCTCTCCTCTCCTTGTATCATGTATTATTTGCCAGTTCTGTTTAATACAAATTCTGAGAAAATAACTCTGTTCCATGAGATCTGATCTAACAGATCTGCACAGATATGGTCACCCAAGAGACAATGAAACTTTGACTGACCTACTTGTAGCCAAAGTTTAACTTTCAACAAGGAAATAAGCAATGCTTTGATCCAAAATTTTCAAGAAGGAAAGCAGGATAAAGCTAAAGATAAAAGTCAGCCAATTATCCCTGAAAGATGTAATACATTCTACAGTATATTTTTCAGGGTAGAGGGGAAGGAGGAAATGGGGAGTTCTTAATTCTCCTTCCTCATTCCAGCTGTCTCGGGGGTCCTTTGAGCCTTACAGCTGGTCTGAGTTATAAATAGGTCTCTATTATAGGTCCCTATATGTCTCTATCTCTTGATTTTTATTTCTTGGGTTTTTTTTGTCATTTTCTTATTGGCACATCTGGTCCAAGAATGGCCACTAGACAGGAAACTGCTGCAGTTCTTTAGTGAACTATCTTGCTGAAGTGACACTTTTCCAGTAAACAGACTCATGTTGTTGAGCCTGTATGATGCTAAGAAGAGACCTTCTACTTTCTCCCTTTCACATTTCCAACACTGATTTTCTAATCTATTTCCAGCTGTACACCTCACTTCAGATCAGTACTGATGTCAGTATTGATATCATTCTCTCTCTAGGTTTAACAAGAGATTGCTTTGTATCTTGAAGCACAGAAGTTGAACAAAACGGAAGAAAATTAGCTCAACTTTCACACTCAGATCTTGCAGTAATAAAGCATAACTTAATGAAATAGGGGTAGACTTTTCCAAATACTTAAAAGCAGTCTGCTTCCCCTACCAGAACCTGATTTTCAGCTGCAGTCCCACCTCCTATCATGGCTTTCTATGGAGACTCTTGTCTGTTACAGGTGACACTGAACGCTGCCCACGGTAAAGTTTTCGAAACTGATTAATGCCTCTCTTCCCGGCTTCTTTGAGCAAGCTCTCTGCTAACAGGTTTAACCAGAAGCTGAGGTGCTGAGAGCATCTCATTAATTTGCCTTTAGTGCATGGAAGGAAGATTTGATGTTACCTAGGTCTGCTGCCACATTGTTGCTTGTAACACCGGGGAAGAGGCTGTCTTACAAGAAAAATGCTAGCTTGGACTGCACAAGAACAGCTTCAGTAGGAGAGAGGCGAAGGCAGGCAGGCAGGCAGAACTGATGAGCAGACAGAAAGCAGTTATGCTGCTCTCCAAGGGCTTTTTTCAGCCACAGAAACAGAGAATTCAACCCAAGTCTTAAGTCATAGAGAGTTGTTCTGTTAAGAAGACATGCTTTTTTGGTACATGCTTATTCATTAGAATAAGATGAATCTGAACTATTGTTTGCACTCTTCCGTCTTTTTTGAGCCAACCTTCTCTTTACCTATCTCCATACTTTGTCTCAATTCTTCTTTTCCCCTTTCCCTGTTCTCTGCATCCCATTGCTGCAGTCTTACCTTGCCTATACACCTGAAGCACAGGAACCCTTCCCTGCCACTCCACTGGGAGAAAATGCTGACGTGTGCCTTGATACAAACATGCTGTTCTTTCACAGAGGCTGCAGCTCTCTGAGATTTTTCTGGGAAGATCCTGGGAGAAATGTTGTCTTGGCAAAACCCCTGCTGCATTAGCAGAACTGCCATACCTCCTGTCCTGCACAGAAGGTCCCATTGAGGTGATTTTAAAAAATAAAAAGTAGCATTATAAACAGAAAAGGTTCTTGAGTGGCCCCAGTGTTAGAAGTGGAAGAGGATGATGTGGCCTCTCAGAGTCACACTTATGTTCAGACTTAAAGATGTGTGTGGTTAGGTCTCGCTGGACTCAATAGATTGCGTCAACATATGAGGCTCGGTATTAGGTTTCCTGCTTTTGACTGGGGATAGGCTATCTTCTGTTTTGGTTTTTTTTTCTCACAGAATCTGAAATGAGAAAACTTGTTCTGCTTTCCCAAAACTTTTATTTTGTTTCTATTTTAATTCTGAATCTGCATTTAACTGAAGAAAATTGATTTTGCCAGACTGTGTCTGGCTTGGGGCCCAATCACCTAGTGTCCCCTCTCTGATAGTGGCCAGCACCAGACGCTTCAGAGGAAGGTGCAATATACTCTGTTAATGCTCAGTTATGGAATAAGCAGACCCCAGGGAAAATTTCTTTCTAAGCCCTGTTAGCTATAGCTTGGCTTCTGTCCTGATGCCCAAGGATTTATATTCCTTCCAAAATCTCTTGTTTATTTTTAAGTATTAACCGTTATGACTCTGGCTAATGTTGCTCTTCATATTACACCTAATCCTGTTTTGAACAGGCTTGCAGTCTTTGGCTTCAGTTATATCCTTTGGCAGTGAGTTCCATAAGCTAATTGTCTACTGTGTGAAAAAGTATTTCCTTCTATTAGTTTTCACATTTTTAACTTAATAAAATGATTTTGCTATTTTATCCCTCCCTCTTCTTTTCCTATTTTCCTCACAATAGATATCCAGCCCATAGCTGGAGCAGAAGAGAGAGACCTGTACTACTGATGTAAGTTATACCAATGATTCAAAGACAGGCAGTTGGCTGGAAGGTATCACCTAGCCAACCCCAAGCTGTCTGCACTGTGGTGTGCCATCACCCCAAAAGCAGAGCTTCTGTAAATAGCTTTTAGAATCACAGATGTGTCTAGAACAAAAATTAGATTTTTTTAAACTTTATTGTAACAAGTTCTAATTTTAGATATGTCAGTTCAAGTAATTTTATTTATGTATTTATATCATGTATTACTGCTTTGTTACAGACTAGCGGCCTTAGGGAGAGAAATGGCAAATGCAACGGTAAAATTTGCTATTAGCTGCCAGCCAGCATTCCTCCTTATTCACTAGAGATATTTCCCCGGAAAGGAGACAGATGGCAGTGCCAGCGACATCCTTCCTTGGAGATTTTCCAATGAGGAAAACGTCCTTAAATTAAAAGTTGAGCTTTCTGAGAAATGAAGTAGAAAAGTCTGCATAAGTAACTTGTTACAAGGTTCTTCAATTATTTTAAATAGGGTAAGTGAAAATTATTTTGCAACATTGCCTGTCACCATGAAGAAGCAAAAGTCCCAGTTTACCTGTGACAGCCACTCACTCAGTCGCAGACTGCATGGGCTCAGCTGGCCTCTGCTGAACTATAAAGACCCATGACCCAGAGACATGAGTTTGCATGTACTCTAAAAATGCATCTTTCATGGCTGACTGCAGCAATACAAGATTGCTCCTCATGCTCTTTGTAGAATTACGTCTGTCTTTTGAGTTAAAAAACTCAGTATTGCATTACACTAAATATATGCTCTGGTCACAGTTCAGATAATTAGATGTGTTCCACAGCCTGTACTTCATAGAGATTATCTTATCTATCTTCTAGAAAAAACAGATTTCAGTCCTGCAGCCACATTAATCTCCATCCAAGCAAGCTGTTTAACAAATCAAAATCTGTGTCTTACAAAATATTCAATTTAATGAATCAATTTTAGTGCCATTTTAGGCATTATTGTCACCTACTGAACCGGAGGAATAAAACTGCTTCATTTTCTGATCTCAGGAGGTCTGAAGATCACCCAAGCCAAGGCACAGGCAAAGTAAAGTGCTGACCTCAAGATTACCACAGTACCTCAAAGAACAAGATGCTCAGCAAATGACTACAAAGACAACCCAATGAAAGACTGCATGAAAACAGCAAATATATGGTAACTGTGAGCTTGTCACACTGCACTTATCCTTTGCAGTTGCTCTGCACGCTTGAGCATTGCCTTGTGTCAAGGGTCCATTGCCTCATAGCCCTTTGTCTTAACTGGTCTCAAAATAAAGTCATTGCTTGAGACATCTGGAGTCATGGTGCCATGACAATGGGCTGGAGAGGATAAACAGGTCTATGACCTCACTGTAAGACTGGGCAGAAGAGTGGCAGATATTTATCCAGCAGTGACTGTTACTAAGCAGTACAGATTAAAACCAACACAAACACAAGTAAAAGGGAAGGCAATTAAGAAGACATGTCTTGTGCAGGTCATTACTCATGGTTAAGGGCAACCACAAATTGTGGTAAAGGAAGAATGTCTTCTGCACAACTTGCCCTTCTCAAATGGTGTGTGTGAGAAATAAATAGAGGTCTCCTTACAACGCCTGTAGAACTGCTCGTGTTTGGGATCTTCTATAGCCATAATGCTTTCTTGCAACCTTTATTTTACTTTAGAAGGGTTACACAAGAGGATGATGGTCCTCAGTAATGGCCTGCTATTTGACATACATCAATCTAGCTTTACTTGTTCAAGAAATGCTACCTCACTCTGGTCCTGTTGTTGCAAATGCTTTTGTATGAGAACAGAGCCTGTGCATATGATGGACTCTGCATATTCAGAGCTGCTTACAAAAGCAGAGGCTTGTCTTTTGCCACCTGTGCCATGGGAGGCATTTCCCTACCCTTTGAGCTCTGTGCTGTCTCAGTAGTCTGTGTACATGCAACTTCAGAGATCAAACACCAGAGGACAGGTTCTTATGAGAATCCAAGTTTCCACACATTTCTGTGGGAGTCATAGTGCCTAAATCTAAATATATTTGTAATAGTCCCCCCAAGAGACAAGAAGATAGCCAAAGATCTCCTAATTTCCACTCACATTCTAACAGTGCACTGACAGATAATTACTCTGAATGCTTCTGAACCAAGAGACACAGATGCTAGGAAGTGCATCGTGTGCTGCTTGCTGCAGATCCCAAGCAAAGATAGGAACAGCATGCATATTCCCTGCAACACTATTTTTGTAGACTGAATGCTTCAGAGAAGATAGGAATTGAAAGATCCACCGCCTCAGTTTTCTTAACCTCTCCCATATTCCACGAACTTCTTGAATAAGATGCTATTGCAATATATAGAGAAGAAAGTCCTTTTCTGATGGGCTGTCTCGTTCCTAATGGATATTGTTTTGCTACTTTCATTCTGAACAGAGTGTCTTCCACACAAGGAAATATTTTCAGTCTTGGACATACTGTCTCTTGTGAGTCATGGAGCAAAGGCAGAATGCAGAAGGAACTGTATTTAGCGAACTGGAAAATCCTGCAAGCCCTTTGCTCCTCTGAGCTGCCCCGTGGCTTTTTCCAATGTATATGCTGCTGCTGTGCCTCCATCTCCTCTCTTTCTGGGGTGTTTGAAGGGGAGAAGAAAATGATGCAGAGCTAATTTGTGATCAGATGTGGAACCTGCTTTCTGCACAGGCATGGACAGACCTTACCAATCCCAGGATGCTTCCCAGGATGCCTCGCATGCCATCAGTGATATATGGGTGATTTCTTAGGTGGGACAGGGTAGGGCACTTCCTCTGATTTCCAGCCTTGTTCAAGAACTATCCAGGGACTTAGTTTTAGCCTTAGAGATAGAGCCTGGTGGCTCTCACGAGCTAGGCAAAGACTGCAAAGAATATCCTGTAGAATCCATCTCACCTAGATATTTGCAGTACCTGTAAGGAAGCTATGCATACCCATGTGATCCCAAAGCATGACACCTAGCCACAGCTAGGTACCTGCCTGCTTGTTTGATGCTGTATCCCTCTCTGTGTTACCAGCTGTTAAACTGTGCAAAAGGACAGCTACTAACTCTTTAAACACTTTCTGCCTCCCCTGGTACTCCACTCACTTAAGTGCTTCCAGGATGGGGTATGGGCATGAAGCAGCTGGGAGATGGCAGTGAGAGAGGTACCATGCAACAGCCTGTCCCCAAGTGACAACAACATGAATAATAGCAGCAAAATCTGCAGAGGACATTAAAGGATATGTGATTGCAACCAGATACAGATGAACAAACTCCTATCTGCTGCCTGCACCTCCCTGATGAGTCATGCTGCCAGGCGTGCCAGTTTAGCAGGAGGGGAAAAACTTCAGGCCACTGCCTGTTCCTATGGAATGACTCTTCTAAGCATAGCTTTAATTGCGGCTGAGTGACCCTCAGCTACTGACTGCCAGAGGACAATGAAGGACTGGAGCTGTGTATTGCAAAATACAGGACAAGCAGTTCCTGAACCCCTCGTATTCACAGACAAAATTCAGTCATTTCAGCTCTGAACACTTGAAAGATCCAAGACATCCCAAAACCTCCCTGGGAAAAATGCACCAAGGAAGATCGCTCTTGGGATTCATTTTATTGCCATCAGAAAGACCTACATTTGGAAAAGCTCAGAAGAACTGTGATTTCCTGAGTGCATGCACAGTGTCACGAGCACGCTAGGGACACAATTAGGTATACGGCAAGGCTGCCTATATCGTACTTAGCATATGATGATGAACGACAGGAATGATCTGGAGAGAAAAGCTAGTGCCAGCTGTTTTGGGCAGGAAGAAGTAACATGACGCACCAGTGCTGGAGGTGCAGCTAAGCTGCTTTCACTGAAAGTGAACTGAGACCTCACTCCAAACTCGAAGACTTAGCAATTGTCTTAGCAAATGTTCCTGGCTGTTATCAAGGCAGGCCTATGCAAAGCACCCCAGCTACCGTGCCAGGTCCTCATGCTGCCCAACATCTTTTGCATAATGAGCACAGAAAGAAAGAAGATGTCTTGCCTTTTGGATTAACAGATGATTAACTTGCTGCATAATCAAAAGAGATGGTATTTTGACATGGATTGATGCTTGCTTGTGCTTACATGCTTACTAAGGCAAAAAACCAGATGAATCACCCTCATTCCAACACTGCCTGGACTGGCCTGTATCAGAAACAGTGTGGCCAGCAGGACCAGGGAATTCACCCTTCCCCTATACTCAGCCTCGAATCCTGCATTCATTTGTTGGTCTGTCACTGTAAGAAAGACACTGAGGTGCTGGAGTGTGTCCAAAGAGCAATGAAAGTGGTGAGGGGGCTGGAGAACAAGTCTTACCAGAGTAGTTTAGCCTAGAGAATAGAAGGCTGAAGGGAGACCTTATCACTGTCTACAACTGCCTGAAAGGAGACTATAATGAGGTGGGTGCTGGTCTCTTCTCCCAAGAGATGAGTGACAGGATGAGAGGAAATGGCCTCAAGTTGCACCAGAGAAGGTTCAGATTAGACATCAGGAAAAATTTCTTCACTGAAGGGGTGGTCAGGCATTGGCAGAAGCTGCCCAGGGAGGTGGTTCAGTCACCGTCCCTGAAAGTGTTTAAAAGACAGACAGATGAAGAGCTAAGGGATATGGTTTAGTAGTGGACAGGTACAGTTGGACTTGATGATCTCAAAGGTCTTTTCCAACCTGTGATTCTGTGGTTCTATGATTCTAACAAAATAAGAAGTCTGAAGCTGGAAGCAGGCACATTTTGATTTTGACACAGCACAGGATGCCAAAAAAAAAATTGATCGTTAAGACAATTATAAACCTGTAAATCAACCTCTATTAGTACGTAGCAAGATTGCTACAATTTTTCATTCTCCTAACTTGGAGAAGATCTGTTTTCTTGTAACTGCAAAACACAGGCCAGATGTATGGAGGACTTTATTTAGTTTACCCATTCCTCTAGGGCTACTATGTTTCACTCTTTAAACAGACCAGTGCATTGGCTTTCAGTTAAAACAACAGAAAAACATAAATCTAGGTTTCTTGCTGGAGTTGTTTCTGTATATTATCCTCCCTCTCCATCCCATCCAGTAGCCACTAGAGACATGCAAAAAATGGTAATATTGAGTTTTTATGCCTGACGACTTTCCTGCTCTCTCCCATTCAGTCATCCTTGACTTTCTGAAGCTATTAGTCCCTAGAAAGAACTACATGCACATCACAGATGGACTAATTTCATCTCACTGCAGAAAGAGAAAAGATTAATTGCAGGCTTGACAAAGAAAGCTAATCACAACCTTAGCTGCAAAGACACCACCAGCTCTTCATCATTTTGAAATACCAAAGCCTCCTTTTTACAGTGGCAGTAACTGCAGCTCACAGCATTTGAAACCATGGTGGTGGGCAAGAGAATCAGTTGCGTGAGTGTGGTGTTAAAATGGGGTTTTGACACCAATGGTATTTCCGAAATGCTGTTTCTTTAAGTGCTTGGACACTTGTTCTGTATCAAGGCAGGTAAGAGTACATAGAAGGTCTTTGCTGTCATGATGCATAACACTGAAAAGGGACCTGATGGGTGTGTAGAGGTGGAGAGGAAAAACAAAAAAAAAAGGGGCTTTTGGGCAGAAGACACCCTATAGATTGATTTCTCTCTTTCTCTCTTTCTCTTTCTTTTCTTTTTCTTTCTTTCTTTCTTTCTTTCTTTCTTTCTTTCTTTCTTTCTTTCTTTCTTTCTTTCTTTCTTTCTTTCTTTCTTTCTTTCTTTCTTTCTTTCTTTCTTTCTTTCTTTCTTTCTTTCTTTCTTTCTTTCTTTCTTTCTTCTTTCTTTCTCTCTTTCTCTCTTTCTCTCTTTCTTTCTTTCTCTCTTTCTTTCTTTTTCTTTCTTTCTTTCTTTCTTTCTTTCTTTCTTTCTTTCTTTCTTTCTTTCTTTCTTTCTTTCTTTCTTTCTCAGAAGGCAAGATGTAAAAGCATTACAATAAACTATTAGACTGTGACTTGATGAAGGGTCTCTGATGGGACAGGATACAAACAAAATCACCATCTCTACTCTGTGAGTTCTAAACTGTACTTAAGGATAACTTTAACTTCTCAGTGCACGACGCCCTGTCACTCTCTTCTCTGCTGCTTTGAGGCTAATGGTGATGCACCATGGCACTGCAGCCATTTCCTCACGGCTGCTGCTCTGTAGCCAGTACAGGGTTTGCAGAGCTGCTCTGTTAAGGTGCCTGTACATTTACAAGTTTGGAGGCACTGTTTGACCTAAGGAGTTGAATTTTCCACAGCAGCAGTGGAAGGGTTAGTGTCTTTCAGCTCCACAGGAGTTGTAAGAAACAGTAAAAGCTCTCTCTCACTGATGGATCTATACAAGGAGCTCTCAGATACACTACTGAGGGTCCAGGTTCCTGGGGACTGACATGGTGGAGGATGCAGGATACACAGACAGCCTGTGATGGATACTATAAGACAGCCAAGCCCTGAACTAAGCCCTAGAAGCTCCCTAAGAGCAGTTGCAGAAAGACTAGCAAATGGCGCGTTATCCTTTTCATGCACCTTTACACACCGCATTGTTTTTGTCATTTTGAATGCAACTTGTGCAACAGTCACAACGCAACTAATGAATCAAACATCCCAATTCAGATAAAAGGCAAATTCAAGCTGCTAATCACAACCCAGCAGGACTCATCCTAATACGGCAGGTAAGAATAACCAAGAAAATTAGCCAGCCAATGACCAAAACAACACATGCACACACAGAGAGATGCATACACACCAGGTCATTCTTGGATGCAAAAGGCTAAGCAACAGAATCTCATCCAATGTCGGAAATATTGTATGCTCATTAAAATACTATCCAGACTGCTTTACGATTACTATCCCAGAATTTTAAATGATGGCAGAGTTTGAGATGAGGCTTTCAGAACAAAAACTGCCAATGAATAGAGGAGGGAAGTGGAGATGAAGAGACTGAAAGGGATTTAGACATATAGGAAGGAGTTTTCTCCTAAAGCAGCTAGAATTAGTTTGACAAGTAGCCACTGTTTCTAAGCCAATGTTCGTTCTTTCTGTCTGTTGGGGCATTATCTTAGATGACCAAGAAATTATGGAAATGAATGGGAGAAGCCTAGCAGCATAAGCTATTTAACATTACTCACAGCCTCTCATAGCAAATCAAAGGGGAAAATAGAGACGCGGCCTGTGCTACATCCTCTCAATGCAATTGGAAGGATCACTGATCATGCCAGCTTTTATTCTTGACTGTGGTGGGTTTTTTGCTATTGTTAATTTTTAATTTGCTCTCCATTTGCAGTTTAAGACTGCAGCAAGTGAATCAGCCAATCTGTATCTTTCAGCTAAATGTAAAACAGATCATTCATAAAACCAAAGGAAAAAAAATAAGGAGATGATCAATAATTTAAAAATCATGCTTCAGGGCAATGTGGTCTTCAGTCATAATATGTAATAGTTATTCTTCCAGAAGATAAGTAACACCCTAAGAACTCCTCTCACCATAGTATACAATGCTGACTCCTGGAGGCAGATCACCTTTATTTTCCCTTAATGGTGAAACAGGCTGCTGTGCCAAAAGTGAAGTAAGAGCTTATCCTGTCTTCTCAGGAGTCCCGCAACTAGTGGGTATACACTTTTTCTTTGAAATGTCCCCATCTCTTCTCTTCTCTTGACCTCTCATTTGGGAAAACAAGGTTACCTTGGTAAGTGTAATATGTATCTTTTCCTAGCAGGACCTCACAAAATCAAATCAATGTGCTTCTGACATCTCTGTCCTCTCATTAATCCTCTGTTGTCTCCCCTTTATGGCATTTGTGCTTCACAGATGCAGAGATCTTGGACACAACAGCAACAGGTTAGCATTTCACATGGATGCAAATTGGGTGCTACTGGAAAAAAAGAGGTTGAATAAAGCAGAGGGGCTGACGAACAATTAGGAAGCTGGCAAGAGTCCAGCGGGCCAGGAAATCGCTGCCCAGGGCAGATCTTCAGGATCACTGACAGAGACCAAACCTGTAATGCAGACTGGGCTGACAGTTTTGCTCTATGTGTAGATCTACCCAATGCAGACAGGGTTTCCGAAGTGATAGGCAGGAAAGTAGAAAGCAAAGGCAAACGTGAATTAATGCTCACACTGAGGTCTGGAAGGGACCAGCCTGTACATGTTTATACAAAATGCAGAACACTTTGTCTCCCCAGAATATTAACAAGGCTGTTATCTTTCTGATAAGTGCACCAACAGTGTAAATAAAGCGTTATACTGAATATGTGTGCTTTATAGTAGTGTCCCTGCAGCCACAGGACTCCGTATCTGAACAGTCACCTGTGTGTGTGACTGCATGAACATATTCACTAGGTCCTCACAAGCTCTTCTTTAGCACAGGCAAATCTGTTCTGCAAGAACTTTCCTAATCTTGCTCTCAGAAGAACAGAAAATACTTTCTCACTGAAGCTTTCTAAACAATGTTGTACCTACAGCATGAGGCAGGGAGAATTTCCATTTGAAGAGTATGTCAAAGTTGTAAATGACCACCTGGGTTTATCATGGAAAATGCCATACAACAAGGCACTGGCTACTACAGTTTAAATATTAAATGTTTAAAATAAAGTAATTTATTTGTAATGAGAGATTTCTTTGCAGTCGTTTTCTGTTTCTGCTCAGCACTGGATGGCCTCCTTTACACTTAAGACAGTGTAAGGGAGTGTCAATGATGTCATTCCCTGTTGCACAGGAAATAAAAAGCTCTGCGCCTACATCTTGGCAGGAAAAAACAGTTTCGCACTTAATCTTTATACAAGTGTTTAAATAAACTTTATTTTGCTTGTATGCTAGTTAGGATCTGATAGGAGGCTGGTAAACTTTCCCTGGGCACCCAGTCTCCAGACAGATGAGAAGGCAGAGTAGAGGGACTGAAAGCACCAGGGTACTGTTGGCCCCATAACTGGCTTAGCAACCAAATCTCTGTCTGACAATCTCATCTCCTCCCCAGCATCCGTGCCTTTCCCAGGGCATGTTAAAAGAGGTGAACATTTCTGCAGCAGTGGTTCCTCAATTTTTGCATTATGTTCATTTAGAGGTTTCTTAAAGGACCCCAAATTGCTGTGCACTCTGGTCCTCCTGATCAGTCCCCTCCTCTGAATCTCAACTCTGCTGGTGGTGCCCCAAAACACTCCTATAGAAAATTTGGGCCAGAAACACTAGTTCTTAACAGGCAAAGCTGGTCATAGAGCTGAAGGTCACAGCTGTAGTTGGAATGAGGCTTATGAAAGCAAAAGGACACACCTGGGTAGTCCGTGTGACTTGCCACCAGGTGCCTGAGATCTGAAACTAAAAGTGTATGGCTGTGGCTACTTCACATCTAAGACAGTGACAGCACTAAGCTGGTCACTAAGCTTGTAAAAGACATTCCTGGAGGCAATCTGGGAACCACAATATGCAGAAGTAATGTGCATGCCTGTAGCACAGCTAAAGGCAAATACACAGCAGCGGGAAACCTGATTTCTTGTTGTGGGTTGATTTTTTTTTTTCCCCTGGTAAGCGACATAGCTAACAAAGACTCATAATGTAATTAATCTTACATTTGGAGAATGACAGAGTTGAAAGAAGAGCACATCTCACTGTGATCACAATTCAGCTTTATTTTATTTTATGTGATTTTAGGCTATGTGATGAAAGCTCATCCCATGAGGGAGTGCACAGGCAAACTGGGGGATCTGAATTATACCCTGCCTGGCTCCTCCCAGGCTCATCACAGGAGCTATCAGCTACACCAGGGATGAAACCCACCACTGTGATTCAACTGATTTCTGGAGCAGCTTTCAAACACAGGGGTGTTGCTGCCTACGGGTGTCTGGGACTCCTTATGGGATGCAAGGGAAGTGCATTTTGGTATCATTCAGGACTCATGATAAGACGTTCAGGGAAGGAACAAAAGGATGTGAAAGGCAGTGATCTTGGTGGAGAATTAAGTGAGGGCTTTAAGTGGGAACAAGCATGTGAAAAACGTGAATAAGGCGACAACAGGGGGTAGATCATGGGTAAACAAGTAGCAGATTGCTGCTCAGTCTGCTTGTGTGGCAGTGCCGTGCACCTGATTCATGCAGTTTGCTCAGTCTTCTCATTAAACTCCATTTCTAACTCTTTTCTGGGTGAGAGGTGTGCATGTATGTACAGATCTGTGTGTATGTACAGGTGTTTGTATGCATGCCCTGCCTCACTGCTGCCTGGACCTGGGCATGGAGCTGCTGCAGCCTCAGCTCAGGGAGGCTACCAGATTGTCCAATTCCTAGCAAATACAGTATATTGCCTTCAGAAGTACGCAACATGGTCGGCATAGGAAAGAACAATACTAATTAATTACAAAAAACATGCTTCTTTGTATCACAGAGAACAAAAAAACATTCCTTCTACCTTCCATCCCACAAGGTCACAGGTATAGTAACTATTGCTCACTTCAGGTACAGATAAATGCAATGTACTTCTCCTTGAGCTGAGTTGACTAAGGCAAAAGATGAACATGCTCATCCTTTGTTTCTTCCTATAAAAAAACTTCTGCTCAAAACCTAACACAGTATCTGCTCGAGAATGGAAGATTTTGTCACACAGAGAAATATTTTTAAAACAAGGTGGTCTGGTGGAAAACACAACACCATCACTTCAGAAACAGTATATTCTGTTTTTCTGGTCCATTGTAAGACTTTCATGCAGATGTTCTTAGTAATATCAGGTCTCTCAGTGTATATATGATGCTATCTTTTTTTCTTTTTTTTTTTTTTTGGCTGCAAAATGATTTCTTGGAAGACACCAGGAACACAAAGCATATCTTGTGTTTCAGACTGGGGTGTTACAACTTGGGGATACTGACTGCAACTCGAAGGCAATGAACTTTAAGTGAGATAAAAAGTAATGGAGTTTTCCTTTGGAGATGGCTCAGCTGATAAACAGTCTGTAATGATTGTATGTACCTCAGGTTAGGTTGCAGTAAGAAAAGAACCTTTGGGGCACTGGGGGGATAACAGTCATTTTTAGGGTACCAAAATTCTAGGAAACACAACATCAAACGGGTGACTTAGAACAGCATCTCGTTACAGAATATCCAGAGTAATGCCCCAGGTGCCTATAACTCAAGTCAATTCTGACAATTTCCTCACAGTTTGCCCTCTAACCTGAGACGTGGCTGTTTGGATTGGTGGAAAATGAAGGTGCCTTGATGGCAGGTTTCCCAGCACAGAATTGAACCCTGGTCCATAGCCTCCACGGCAAGAGCATGCAGCAGCTACTCACTGCTGCTGCAGGCTAGCCTCAGGAGAAACAGGACAAGGAGTGATTATTGGGGGTGGCAAATCCACAGAAAGGAAAACCCATTGTAGCACTGAGGCTGCAGCGCCTTTTGCCTTTCCACTCCTCTCTGCCATACTTCATTGAGATTGCTTCCAGAGCAAAGCTGCTCACCCACAGAGATTGTCTTCTGCTTCACAGCTTAAGTTCACTATCCCTTCCTCCCTCTTGCTGGTGCTTGTCCCTTTTGCTGTCTTAGGAGATGGTCTAAAGTCCCACAGGCATCATATCAGCTACAGCAGGCCCTTCGAGTTGGCCCTTTTTTTTTTCCAGTTTGTTTGTGTTTTCCAAATTGGCTCTCATCCTACCTTCTAAATAGCAGTGGAGGTTGTCTAGTACTTTAGGGGTACATTCACCCACCTATCCCCAGTCCCCACGTAATGCAACTTAACCCGTGCCTACAGCTTTGACAAAACACTCACCATGTACATGGTGAAAACAAAGCACAACACCTTCTGATTGTCCACATTGCATTGCAACACTGGTGCCTTGGCATGACCCCTACAAGGTTGCTGAGACTGTTCTTCATCGCTGCGTGAGAGAGGCCCCTGGGGCTATCCCACACTTGAAGAAGGGTAGGTGCTGCCCAGCTGGCTGCTCTTCCCTGGCAGACAAACCTGACACCTGGCACATTTCCAGTAGCCACTTTCCTTACTAGGGAAGAGTTACTGCTCTTCTTTTCTCTCACTTTTTATGACTCTCAGTCATCTGGCCTTTGCTAAATACGGGTCAGGTGCAGACACCATCCCTCTTTCTACAGGCTTTGGACTCTTTTGCATCCCTAGCTGCTTGTAAACAATCAGTGACTGCTGGAAAGGATCTCCTCCATCCTCTAGCTTTTATCTCATAAGTTTTTCTGCTCTGACACCATTGCCATGAATGCACAGTGCCACCACACAGCCGTGTGGATTATCCTCTGTGTGTCTTCTCACGGTGATGGATACCTAAGCTGTTTCACAAGGGTGCTGAACAAAGGACAAAATGTCAAACGCCTTTTTTCTACACCAGCCTAAATTCAATGAAATTTGTCTTTGCCTGAACATAAGCTATTCAGCTTCTTACAGAAAGCATTAGTAACTAAACTGTCTCTCTGGTTCCTCACCTTTCCTGACTCTGTCCATTCTTTCTCTCTTCTTTATGGTTTGCCCTGCTATTAAGATTACCTGTCTCATGAATCAATGTATTATAGGCTTTCACACTGGGACACTAATGGCAAAATAGCATAAATACCCAGTTTTTTCCACTGTATCATGGCCATTGCTTAAATCTGCATGAAGAAGTCCTTGGGCACGGTTTCTTTCTCATCTGAAGATGTGCACCTGTCTTTCAGGGCTATTTGTTACCCTGCGCTTTGGATGGCTCTGGAATAGTATTCAATTAACTGTTTGCAGTCATGTCTTCCATTCAGAGGAAAGCTTTGATGGATTTCCTTAGTATCTTAAAACAAAGAAGGAATTTATTTTTAATTGATGGACATGAAAGCTTTTCTGATGAACCATTTTGAGCATACCATGATAAATATAACAGCTGCTTGAAATGCTTTGCTGATGGCAGCATATTTCAGTGTCAGATCACTGAAGTTTTAATTCTGCTTTTTTTGCAGTAACATATGTAAGCAGGTAAAGGAATCCTCTTCATAATTCATACACACTAGTACACCTTAACTTTTAAATGAGATCAGTTCACGCTGGGAGGCAGTATCTTTTAGTAGACTGATGGATTGAATTAGAAAAAGACAGATGAGCTTTTGAGCCCACCGATGTTTCTCCATAGCCTCTACAGTTTCAACAAATTCATCTGATCTCATAATGTTCTTATGCTCCATAAGCACCGCTCTCTGCTGGTATTGTAGTGGTTTAACTTCACGTTCAGTACATACATACATGAAGCCAATGTATGTACTGAATGTGAATGTACTAGCGACTATCTCTCAGTTAAGACTGACTGAGCTGACTAACATGGCATTGACTTTGTTGCGGTCCTAGGTCCACAGCTGCTGGGTTAGTAGTTCCAGGTATTCTGCTTAAACACAATATCATGTAAGTCTCTAAGCTTGCTAAACCTATGGAATTTGTTCTTGCCCCCAAAATTGTCTTGACTACTTGACACCTGTCCTAGCTTATCCATGCCGCAAGGGAACCAAGAATATTTTTGAAGGCCTTTCTTTTGCATCTCATATATCATTGCTCATAAGCCAAGCAATTCTGCTGCCATTGCTCAACAAGCTGGGTACACTCAGTGAGAGGTCTGTGAATTACTGGCCTGTATCATATGCACCTTGTTGCCCTGCAGCACACAAAAAATTCAATCATCTGCTTTATTCTGACGCACTTATTCAGAGTCAGGATCAGTCTATTCTCTGCAACATGGATGCTTTCAAGATGTGTGTAGGTATGAAAGATCTAAGTTCAGTAATGTTAACAGCTCTGCTTCATTCTTAGAGCCCTTTGTATGCAGTCTCTCTTCATTCCCTTCTCTACTGCCAAGGGTCACAGCAGTGGTAGAAACAGGACACCCTGGGAAACCATGCCCTGTTTTCACTTTCTAGCTTCTTTCTTTGTGCTGCAATGGGGGAGGAACAACAACTGTGGTGTCTTCAGGCACTGCCCTGGATGACTTTTGTGCAAATCTCACCGCCTAGAAATCCACCTTTGGGCAGTCAGGAGGGTAAGGAGCCTCTATCAAGTGAATGGCTTTCCCAGTGAGTGCAACATAACAAGCCTTAAAATCTAGCTGAGGCCCCCAGGGCTGGACCCTATCCAGGATGAGCAATGCGATTGTATTATACATCACTGGTGTTTTTCTCTGGCTCTGTGGTACAGTTCCTCAGTTTCCTGTGCAGTGCCTGCTACACCGTCCCTCCATCCAGCTTGTGTTGGGTTGGAAATACAGACAGGCACAGTGATCAGGAAAATACCTAATTGCCCTTAGTCAGCATGTTTCAGCTATGAAGTAACTCAAGCCATGTTCTCCAGTTCTCGCAGCTGACCTCTTCTCATTTCCTGATGCTTTCCCTAAACACTTCCATGCAGAAACAGCTCTCAGCCCCTCTGGGATCCCTGCAGAATGCTCCGTGTATCTGCCTGCTGGGGCCTGAGCTGCAAGGCAGTTCTCATAAAGGAGGTGTCAGAGAAATTCCTTGAATGACAAACAAAGTAAGCAAATAAGAACCAAACGAACAACAACATGCAGACCTTTCCTCTGGCCTGGGCTGCCTCTTACCTATCCAGCAGAGACCACACTTCCCTGCTAATGTGATTTTTTTCTGGGCAGCTGTTTTGAAAGACTCAAGTGGAAGATTTGCACAGGAGAGGCAGTTTTCCCTGGCCACGCTGTCAAAGGCAGCTGCTCATACCAAGCACACAATTCTAACACTTTGCCTCTGAGGAAGATGCTCATGACTGATGTGTCTTGACAAACAGGATAATTGCTACGAGGGTTTTCCTTTTCCTTAACAAGCACTTAAGTTGGTGGGAAAAGGAAAGCACACATACACCTCAAAAGCAAATTGCTTACCCTTGCCTATGTGGAGCTAAGCTGTGGGACTGGAGACAGAAGAGGGCAAATTGTTAAGGGAGGCATTGCCACTGGGTATAGGGAAGAAGTACAGCCAGGGACACGACACTACACCACAGTGCTGGCCATGCTGAGAGTTACACGAGGCCTGGGAACAGCCTGGATCTTGGTTTCAATTACTGAGCAGCAGGACTGCACTTCAGAGACCACTTATCACTGCAATAAATCTTGCTTCTCACTGATCACATGCAGAAGCTGATACATCTGACAGTGAGGAGAGCTCATGTACAGAGGGGTTTGGCAGTGCAGGCAGGCAGCAGTTCATACAGAGCTATACACTATTACCAGTAATGTGACAGAAGCAATAGTCTGTGACTAAAGCTGTTTTTTTAGGTTTCTTTTCTTGAAGCTTTGGGCAGCCAGGGAGAAGAATGGGATTTGGATGAAGAAATCTCTTTTTTAGCAAAAAACAGAAAACAAGATTTAAAACGAATGCACAGCCTCACAGCTTCTGTATAATGCCCTCATTACTTCTACACCAGTCTGCTGGCAGAGAGAGCCTTTCCTGTAGGGTCCTGTCATGCCCTCATTTTTACTGCTGCATTTGCTGCAGAAAGCATGAGATGTCAGTGACTTCTCACACCACATCCACACCCGGCTGCTGCACCAAGCAGTGAGTCAGCACCAGATGCTTGCAGGCTTGGGAGTCTCAGCTTCATCAACTATAAATCCGTGCAGCTCCACAGAGCAACAACCAGCTGGAAACCTGCCCCTGTAAATCTCTGGAGGTGAGCTGCCTGATCAACTCTGCCTCAAGCTGGGCCTGCACAAGGGTCTCATTCTTCCTCATTCTCAAGCCCATATCCACTGCTCCTGAAGCATAAAGCAGTTTGGCGGAAGTGGGAGCCAGGGCCCTTTATTTAGACTGAGCATGTGAAATCTGCTTTATCCCTAGCCTAAACAAAATTCTAAATGAGTGTAAATGAGATTCAGGAGTTTTTGTGCCTGTGTGTAGGGGAGGTAGTAGGGCTGCAGCCTGCTTCTGTTCCCCTAGGAAGAAAGCAGGCATTTATAAAACCTGCACACATGTAGTTTGGAGACAGACTGAATATCCATTATGTATACACTAGCAGGAGCCTATTTTTAGCCACTAGGCAACGATAGGTTATCTGTAAGTGCAGTGTTCAGACTTCATCCCGTGTCTTTCATTTTTCTTCCCCCTCCCTTCATGCCTTCACCATGCCTCCCCCAAACTTTCCTCTTCCTATGGAAACTTGGAGATATTTCATGAAGTTGGTAATAAGATTCCATCTCCACACAGACAACGAATCATCCAAGGATTTTTCCTCTCCTTCCTCTGTGACTTTTCACAACAAGCAAATCCAGTGATGATTCTACTATCACGTAATATTGACACCGATGTCTAATAATCCTAGGGGTCCTGCTAAAAGTGATACCCAATGCTCCTTCCTTCCTTCCTTCCTTCCTTCCTTCCTTCCTTCCTTCCTTCCTTCCTTCCTTCCTTCCTTCCTTCCTTCCTTCCTTCCTTCCTTCCTTCCTTCCTTCCTTCCTTCCTTCCTTCCTTCCTTCCTTCCTGCCTGCCTTCCATCCCGCCTTCCTGCCTTCCCGCCTTCCTTCCTGCCTTCCTTCCTGCCTGTCTGCCTTCCCTCCTGCCTGACTTCCCAAAATGAGATCATGGAACAAGAGGGGTTAACAAGAGTGACATAACTCTCACATGCATTGCTAGAGCCAGGGATTACTGAAGCAGCACACAATCTGCTAAGTGAAGGGGCTCTGCTAAAGGTCTTAGCAGCACCCAGTGCTCAATGTGTTGACATACGAGCATAGGCACAATGATTTTTTTATCCTGCTTTGGTTTACAGCACGTTGCATTCACAGACATACCTCAAACGGTCTTAGGCACCAGAAAAGATCGGCAAATCAATGCAAAAATGGGCAGTGTTGCACTTCTGAACAAAATCAGGGAAACTCAGGCATTCCAAATAACTGCAGAAAATAGGACTCTACACGGCTACTGCCTAGAAATGCTCAGCTACACAGACCTATTAAAAGCCTTATACATTGTCTCTAAATTAGAACTACTTTTTCATTCCAAACTCTCTACAACTGAAACCTAGGAGAATTCCTTTATTTCCCCTCATATCAGGATGGAGTCGGCAGGACTACTTCTAATATGACTCCGTTTGGTCACTGATCTATATAGAGTTTTTCCAAATTAGTGCCATACTCTCAAAAGTGTACTTCAAGTGTGACTTGGAAGACTGGCAGTAAAGAATAGTCAGGGGCAGTGACTTCCTCACCTGCTCCAGTTCTAACCTCAAAATATGCAAGACTGCACCCTTTCTGTGACTTAGGAACAGGCAGACCTCAGCAGGCCAAAGCTGTTCTTCCTATACTGATAGAGAATAAAAAACATGGAACAATTGGTAGTCTCGTCAGTAATTTATTTCTGAATTTCGATGAATATTTCATCACTAAACCATGTTCTTCTTGAGCTAATTTATAACCTCTTTTTGTCACTGTACTAACACTCTGAAAACTTGTGGACACCGTAGCAGTTTTCCAAGGCTAATTCACAGCCAATAACTGCCCTCTTCTTGGCTTGTAAGAAATACATAAGAGCTCCAGTGACGGAGCAGTCTTTCAGGCAGCACATGCAGCAATGTCCTACACTCAGTAAGTGATCAGAGGTACCTAATGCCTGAAGGGCAATGGAAAATGAGGCTGTTAAAACAGTCTCTGCAGCCCATGGGCAAAGGAAGGTTATGACACAATGCTCAAAGCATTTCAAACAAGATTGCTGCTTCTCCACTTCTACTGCATGGTGAGCTAGCAGAAACTGACGTGCTGAGATATGTCTTGCAAATTACAGCCTGGAGATGCTACTGACTAAAAGCAAGCTGGCTTTGGTGCCAGTGTAATGGCTACCTATTTGCTTGCTATTGTAGGCTTTGCAGAAACGGGGATAGTCTCCCATTTTTCAGATCTCACAACAGGACTTGTGTGCACCTAGAGGGTACCACTTGCTCCCCACCCACCTTCCTGCCTCAGACAGCTGTCATTGAAAATTTCCATGTGGCATTCCTCACATCTAGGGTACGTATTTCTACAATGGATCAGTTTTCATCTAAAAACCCATCACCCTAAAACCAAAGATAACTTCAAAAGCAGTGCTATAGAAGCAGCAGATTTGTACACCAGGAAGACGACATCAGACAGCTGATGGGGTGCTGTAAAGGCTATTTCACTAATGACTAGGCTGTTTTTAACTTGCTGGGTCTTTTAATATTTGTACAACACTTCCTTCTGCACATTGTGCAACAAATCACTATTTTTCAAAGGATAGTGCCACAGACTCTGCCCAAGGGGGAAGTTTAAGAAAATCTGGGTTTGTCTGTGTAGCATGACAGTTTGTTTGCTTATTTAATGAGAGCTTTGCTGCTTGCCTTTCCTCCTTGATTTCTAGGAAAGAAGCCTGTGCTAGCTGTGCAGAATTACTATACCCTTCCTAAAACTTTCACTTCGCAGCAAAGGGTCTGAGGCTTTCCATGACGCATCTGCTGCGCAGCAGGGATGAGGAACCTGATAGAGCAGCATGAAGTCTTGAAACACATTGCTCAGGCTACATTCTGCACCCCAAGGCCAACAGAGGCAGATGTAGATGAATTTGACCTCTGCTTTGGTGCTTAGCCCTCCCACTGCTATGTTTCTTCAGGAATGTGGAGCCACCCACCGTGGCACCTCATATGCTCCTGCTCCACTGCCCACAAGTGGCCTCTGCTGCCTGCATCCTCACAGAGGTAGGCACATATTGATGGAAGGAAAAAGGAGGGATGGAAAGATATGGTGAGGAATAAAACGCTGTACAAAGGTTCATATACTGGTACTCAGACCAGTTTCAAGGCAGACGTGCCCAGGACGGAGCTGGGTGATGCTCTCAGTAACGGTGATACTCACTACTTGCACTGACATCCAGCTAGAAAATCTCAGAGAGGAGGAAACTACCAGCTCAGCACTGTGCTGAAGCAATCAAACAGGACCTGATTCTTTCTGAATGACTGCAGCTCGACTAGCTCAATCACACTGTTGTCTTAGCCTTGTAATGGAAAGAAATGCAATGCAAAACAGTCCAAGAGCATTTCCTGCCAGTCTGCATGCTAGAGGCAGAACAGGCTGCTTATTTCTAAAATGATCTCTGAAGAAATGTCTGCATTTCTACAACGCTTTCAGTGGGAATACAGTTTGGCATAGCAACCTTTGGAATAAGGGAAGGCTTGTGTGCTTAGCCAAAGTGTAAAAGATCTGATATCAAGGCCCTTGTCCCCTGAAGTGGGAATGAATCTGTGTCCTGTGCACTGCCAGGTATTATGTTCACTGTTGAGTTGTTGGTGCACAGTGTGGGGAAAGCTGGAAGACTGCATTGCATTCTGGTACCCAACTGAAACCCTTCAGCCAGAGTCCTAAGCATTCAACAACACATCCACTTCTTCTTATGGCTCATATTCACAGGAACTGCCTGTATCCTCAGAGAGCGGAGGTGTGAAGACTGTATCCCCCTGAGGATTAATCTGTGGGAGCTGCAGGAACACAGCAAGCCCATTTCTGACCTGGCCACTAGCAACCTCCTTTCTCAATCCTCCTTCCATTTCCCATCACAAGTCTCCAGGAGCCACACTCTTGAATCCATGTCGGCCTGCTGAACCATGCCATGCTGAGGACGAGAGCAATCCTGGTCTGTTCTTCAGCAGCACAATGTTAGCCAAGAACTGCAGGGGAGTCTTTGCAGATACAGCACAGGACTTCTCAGAGGACAAGCTAAAGGTAACTGTGTGGAGCTGCTCTGCAACAGCACTTTAATTGTTTTTGACACTGCAGATTAATTTCATTAAGCCCCAGGCAGATGACTCACAGTAGCAGGCTGTACTGGTGAAGGGAACGCAATAGGATTCAGGGAGGAAGACAGCAGTTTCCACAGTAATTAGAAAATTTTCTGTTGCAAGTGGAACTGCCTCACATCTTGCCTTCAGCTGAACTTTAATTGTAGGTGATCAGAGATGTCCTCAAGAACCCAAAGATGCTTAGTGGTACCCAGTATATTTGGCTTACGTTGAAAAGAATAAAGTAATGGTTTTCCTTCAAGGGCCCAAGTACCTCCAAAGCTAGACACTCACCCTACTTCCTTCCAGCAAACAGAAAACTATTTCATCAGTCGAAGTACTCCATCACCCATATCCACTATCTTCACACAAATTAAATCTCGTTAAGCTAGCAAAGCAACATCAGTATGTGTAGGGGAAGGGAATGCCCTTGCTGCATGACTGAATTGGGAAGGTAAAACCTGAAACATTGACAACCCATCTGGCAGCAAAAAGGACTCTGCACATTTTGTACCACCATTCTGCCAGGCTCAGGCCCAAGCTCCCTTGCTGTGGATGCTGTCACTCACAGTAACTAACGTAGGTGTGGGTCCTGTTGCTGAGAAGCTGGCATGACACCCCAGGTTGCATGTCCAGAAATGTGCAGACTCTTTCTTTGTAGCAGCATTCACCATGTTTCACAAGACCTCAGGCCTTGCTAAAACCAGTCTGGCAAGAGAACTTGGAAGCAATTCTGTGTGAAGGCTTGGCTATGAATTTGAGAATTTCCAGCCCCTAGATATCTGTAGTTATTACTGTAACCAGCAGAAAAGCAGAGCTGTGATGGCGATCCTCCTGGTGAGACCACACTGGGAGAGCTGCTTTACCACCCACATGCATGTGGGCAACGTGAACTGATGGAAAGGATGCCTCCTGCTTTTCCAATCCACTGCAGGCAGTGTGGGTCCAGCATTGTACAGACTCTGACTGGAAGACTCGGTTCCCTCAGTATACTGAGGAGGGACCACATGCTGCCTTCCAAAATGGGACAGCTAATTACAGGAGATGTAGGATTTTGTGCTTTCTTCCTTCCTTTTCTTTTTTTTAAAAAAAGTAACGTCTAGCTCTCAATTGAGACAAACTCATTTCTAGGCATACTTGTGCTACAGAACATTGAAGCTCATCAGTTCATCTTCTAGGATTCTATTACTTCTATTTTCATATGAGCATATAGCAAACAAAGACTGTGAAGGCAAAAGCAAAAATCAGAGTGCAGTTGAATTAGGAAAGCTTTTCTCCTGAAAGAATAAATTGCCTTAATGATACTGCAACACTGAATACTAATGGCAATGTGTTCTTTCATTTCTTGTCTCCTCACTGTGAAAATAGTACCGATATCCTGAAAACTATCAGGCTCAGAAAAGTTATCAAATATTTGCCTAAATGACAAAATTTTCATAATATAACATTGTCTTGAGAAGAGTTATTACGCAATATGTTTGCAGACAACTTTGCCAACAAACTAAAGGAGCTTTCTAATTTAGGGCTCATCATTAATTGCCAATGTTTTTAAAAACCCTTGAGCAGAATGGTCATGGCAGTTTATGATTTCCTACATCTTTAAGAACTTCATTAATAAAACTATATTAACCAATGAATGGAAAGCAGTCTATTGTGGCTGTTGCTGTGCAGATCTAGTGCTAACTTCAGAAAGGTGCAGCTTTTTCAGAACCAGATTTTTTTATTAGAGTTTTTTACTTTTTGCCGTAGAAATTATGTAGGAGCAGCTGCACTTCTGCACATTTTGTGTAAATTTATTTGATTTCTGAAGCACTAAAATATGTTTTTCCTCCTTTTCTTGGGATGAGGAGGTGGAGACAGACTCTCAGCTATGTGTTTCTGTGTTCAGACTGCTCTTGGTGAAGGCTAGGTCAGAGCCCCCCCTGGACAACCCCTGCACATCTAACCATCTAACATCTAACAACTCCCAAGATGACAAATTTTGCTGAGTCAACCTAAGCTATCTATTCTCCTCCATTCAGGGCCTAAGCCTATTAAAATATTTGATTCTTGATGTCAGTTTAAGTGAGAATTACAATAGTAAATACGGCAAGGGATTTCTAGGTAACCAAATAGACAACTCTGCACTTTATCAAAAGCTTTTTACACTTCACTTTCTAGTGACTTTAAGATAATTATCATTGCTAGTTTGTTCTCATCATCAATACATTTATGGAATAAGGGAAATGTGGTAACAGCTTTCTAAGAACTACTCAAAAAACCCCCATTGCTTTTCTGCAGCATCCCATGAAGAGCAATGTTCACCAAGGCACCCTCATTTTAATTGCAAATCTTAAATGTGGCAAGTTTTTAAAATGGGTGTGAGATTGCACATTTAAATGGGAGCTGGGTTAAAGCTGCTATAAAACTGGTTCTATTATCCTACTGATGCGTTCACTGGATTTGTGCTGGTGTGCTGGGGGAGGGTGAAAGACTCCTTTTTTGAGGAGTTCCCAGACTCCAGCAGCACACTTGTAATTGCATGGCTCCCAGGTCAGCAATGCCAGTAGTCTCTTGCCCCTCTGGGTCAGAGATGCCTTGCTGACTCTATCCTTGACACAGGATGCATGCTTTGTTTTCTGGCACTGTTCTCCTTCTACCAGCTAACTCTGTATTCACTGCTGAAGAAGCAGTATGGATGGAGGAAGTGGTTATACAATTAAGGTTTTGTGCTGTGCCGGAAGGTGAACTCGAGCTTTATCCCTGGCTCTGCCACATGCTTCCAGTGCAGTGCTAAGAAAGCAAGGATGTTCTCAGACATGGCCACTAATCTTGTTTCACTCATTTTTCTGACAGCTGGGGCTTGATCTTTCCAAAACACTGTGCCTTCTGACATTCTGTGGGCAGGGACTGAATAGGGAAGAGAGAAGCTCCAAGGCTAAAGCCCCGAGTGCATGAGGGAGAGGATTTAGGAGACAGTAGCACATTTACAAATGGTTACACGTAGTCTAGCTTCTTTAGGGAGGGACAGGAGAACCTTCAGAGTTACAGAAGAGGACACAAAAAGGAGGGCAACACAAAGGAGCTAGGTCTCTTTTGGCCACCATCTCACTCTCTTGCACGTATCAACGGAGATTCCCAGCTGAGATCCTCTGCCTGAGCCATCTGATAGCTTGGCCACAGAACTTATTTCTCAAATCACATATGAACAAGTGAGTGACACAAACTGGTTTACATGACTCACACTCTCGGAAAAAGCACTCTGTGAACAGTTTTTATGGTTAGAAACAATTATAATCTGTCAATTACAGCACACTACTCAATGGGGCACAAGTGTTCTACATTTCTGTCATTTGTCACACATTGCTACGGCCTGTGTCACACACTGGCAAAACTGTAAAGGTTACAGAAGTTCAGTTATGAACTTGAGAGTATCAATGCGTAGCAGGCAGTCTCTTCATGAAAAGATATTTTGAAAAACAGGAGAAAGATGCTGCTGATCCTCAGTGGGGACAAATAAGCAGAATGAGTCAACTGCATAGGCACAGGTGGGGACAAAAGAATCTAGGAGAAGACATCTGAGTCGTCATAGATCACAAATGGTGGGGAAATAACAAAGCTACAAAATGGCACATGCCCTGCTGTGCTGCGTCAGTAAGCCTCCTCTGCAAGACTTGAGACTACTTTTTGAAGACATGGACAAACCAGGGAGAGTCCAGAGAACAGGAACAGGAACAATTACCCTAAACACGAGCATGAACATATGAACACATAAACATAAATAAGTGAAGAACTTCAAGATCAGAAATGCTTAAGCAGGGCAACAGAAATTATAGGCATTTAAACTTTAGGCCATTACTCTGGTTTTAGGAATCTAAAAATGCTGCAACAGATCATTGTGTGCCAAACTGATTTTGCTGGGATGTGAATTTTCCCTACTGATATCAGCCTTCTAGACCTATCTTTCCACAGTTCAAATTCAAACGCAGCTCAGAGCATGGGAGAGGCTAGCGATCCAGCAGGTCATCTATTTTCTTTTTCAAGGAAGGTTGTTCAGACAGACAGCTTGCTCCATGCTTTTTCTGATAGAAGTATACTAAAATATGGGCCTCGAGTCAATTACCCTCTTTAATCTTTAGACTCTTACATTAAAAGCACTAACACTAGACAACAGATCAAAAGGAGTTTATTTTAGAGTGTGTTTATAATGAAAGCATGGCTTAGTTTTTAGCAAAAATTACCAGTCTGCTTGGGGCAGCTGATAAAGCCATTTGGTTGGCTCAGATCTACTTTAAAGACTCAGCAGAGGGAGGATTGTTATATTTTATAAATACGACCTTCTGTGCAACATAGGACATACAGCTCTTTAGACGGTAGAAGAATTAGTGAGGAGAGAAAAAGGTCCTGATGCTGTGTTTGGCAAAATGTTCTGTGCTTGGATCGTGAGGGGTGTGTGTGCACGTACATGTGCATATGAGTACATGAAATTTTGTGTGGGCATGAGGGGAAAGCAATATTTACAGTTCATCACCTTAGTGTCATTTGGAGGATGCCGGATGTTTATTGCTGGGGTTAGAATAGTAATTTCCTGTGCGAAAAGACCATTAATGGAGTAATTCCAGAAAGTTTCAAAAATTACCCTATGTGTTTCTGAAACATTCTAGAGATTTTTAGACATTTGTAACATCATCTAGTTATTACAGCAACAACATGTATGGGCTTGTTTACATTTTATTCAGCCAAACGGGAGACTTTGTAGCAAAAGGGCATTCATTTAGAGAAAAAGTCATCCAGAAATCTGGCCTGACGAGCTTTCCATAAAAAAAATATAAAAATTAAAACATGTTTTATTGTAACTAAAAAAAAATTTGAGTTCTACTCAAATCCAGATTCCTGAAGATGCCAAGATTTGAAGCCTGTGTTCCCAATAAAAGGTTATACAGTCTGTCTTGCCAATTCTAAGTGTTCAAAAATCATGAAATCGGCATGAAAATGAAAATATCCCTTAAAACGACACTTCCATTTTTGGCCTCTGGATTTTTGATCTTTAGCTGCCCAGATTTTCAAGGTTAATTTGCAATCATCAGGATTAGAAATTAATGAAAAAATAAAATTGCAGAGGAAAGAAGCACAAAACTTCAAGTAGTATCAGGACTGAATGGCCAAGACAGCTTTGGTAACCAAGAGCCTTGTGGTAATAGCCAAGTGTTGGCCCCTGCAGAACAGCCAGTTTCTCTGGATGGATTTTACATGCCACTCTCCATTGCTTATCTTTTAAGTGCTGCATTGGTGGAATATATCACTTGGCTACTAACGACTTCTAAGACAACTGGTCTGACTCTATCTTTGTGAAGCGCTTTTATTACAAAGCAATTATTTCCAAAGAACAGCTACCTTAATTAATGGCTGCAGATCTTTAGTCAATAGTCATTATTATTTTTTGACAACAGCTGACCAAATCAGGGCCACGATTCAACTGTCAGCTCACACCATCTACACTGGCTGAATTCGCAAAAGCAGGAGCTTTTATTGCCTGCCTAGGTAAATAATGGCTGAACAGATGCTGTGAGGAAAATGTGTTACTCCAGCAAGAGACATGGCCCTTATCACCTCTTTTTGCAGGCAGAAAGGCAGTTGAAAGCAATGCTAGGTTTCATTTTTTACTTTCTTGCTATTCTCCCCAAACAGCAAGCAATGTAATGGGAAGCAGTAGACCAAGGCTGCACTTGCAGAATTCTGTTTTTCAGGGGCAGTGCAATCTTCCTCTAATATGCAGGCAGATTTTCAGAAGGATTAAAATTCCTAAGTAAGGTGATACCTAAGGAGATACCTAAGGAGATTTGCTTAAAGGGTCTCTCCCTCCCCCCTCCCCTCACTACAGCTTTTAGAGGGAAAAGAGAGAGAACATACTTGTCATGTGTTGGCCATATATGACACACAATTCCTTCTGCGTAGTGTCATTTCTACAACTTCATTGGCTGCCAGTGGGTCCCAGCAATTTGTCACAAAAGGAGCATCCATCAGCAATAGATAAGCATGTATCTTCCATGGCTTTTAATGTCAGCCTCAGTGCTGTTCATTGAATGCCTTTCACTGCTCTGTGCGTGTGTGTGCATGTGTGTGTGCGTGTGTAAGGAGAGTTGGGGGGCGATTTCACACCTGAGTACAGAGAGGTTTATTTGTTATACTCCACAGGGGTAGCTGCTGATCTGGAGTATGTGCAGTATATGAACTTGCATAATCAAAGTAGGAGACAGCCGTAATTCCGATCATTTCCAGGTGGGTAATACAAAGCAGACTGAAACTTGTGCCATAAAGGATTTTGCTCCTCTCCACTCATGCAAAATCTGTCCTGCTGTATTCCTTAACCCAGGCTGCAGGGGCAGGTTTTGAGCTTGGAGATGCATCTGGTGATGCGGAGGGAGGCAGAAGGAAGTTGGGACACAGTGGTATTGGCATGGAGCAGTTCTCACATTACACAGCATTAACTAAGGGCTGTCATACAAAATGGGTCAGCAGCTGTGCCTTTGTTTTCATAAGGGTTTTGCATACAATTAGAGCCCAAGCCAGCAGGCACTGCAAACTGAGTGGGGCTGTTGCTGCCGTGGGACAGCCTTCAGCTCTCTCTTCATGTGTGTTCATGAGGGGTAGCCACAAACTCAGCCCTTAGATGGGCAGTGTAGAGGGTGTCCAGCCTTCTTGGGAACTGGTTTGTTGTTGGCCAAGCACTGGGGGCAGTGCACACTGCTTCTACTGAGGCTCAGACCTGTGCTTTCTGTCTGCACCCCCAGATTTCTCTACTGGCCTTTGGTCCAAAGCAAAACTGAGCCCTTTCAGAGCAGCTGTGTGCCAACTACTGCTCCTCATGCTTTTCCTTTAGATTTTGTGGTGCATTTCTTTATTTTCAACACCACAATAAAATATGCAAATACCTATTGTACTCATTACTTGTTGTTTAATGGTCTTCTGCCAGCTGTAGAGGAGCAAGCAATACCTGGATGGCACAAAAGCCTGCCTCTACAATCACTTTTGACAAAAAATTTGAACAAGCAGACTTGATTTCATGGTACTTGGCAGTGTCTGGATGAGGTGTGTTTGTCCCAGTACTAGGTCCTCCCAAAGCTGGTTGTCTTGTCAAATCACACCCCCCTCAACATGCTGTTCAAAGGCAGGGAGTTGTTTGAGTGCGTATGGGAGGTGACTAGGTTTGTAACAATATGTTATATGTAAACAATAGCTTCAGTAAATCACTGCCGCTCCAGCAATGGGAGTCAAGAAAAGGTAGTGTCAGCATAGAAGCCCTGACCCAGCAGCCTTAGTTTCAGCCCCTTGTCCTGCCTTTGACACAGCATAAGCTTGTCACACTGCTTTCCCCTTCAGCACTTCATCTGCTCTGTGTAGTACGATACCTTAAAGGAAAGGTCTGTTATCTCAGGTTGTTGGCATAGCAGACCTTAAGACATATCTTATAATGCTAGTAATATAAACATACATTAGCAAGGTATTAACAGGATCTGAAATGTTATGCTGACCTACAACAGAAGCCCAAAGGAGCCACGTATCTGTGCATAATTTCCAGCTCCGGTCCTGCTGAGGTCTGTCTTTTTGCAGTCTTCAGAAAGAGAACAGCTAAGGCCAGAGTAGAGGGAAGAGCTCCGACTCCAGCGAGTTCAAGTCTCCCAGCACTGAATCTCACCTTTTGCAGCGTCCTTCAGTACTTTGGGAAACCCTGCATTCACTAGTCACAAGACTGGGAAGAAGATCATCCTACACCAGGATGTAGGTGCAATTTAACCCTCATTTGTTGCTGATCCCTGATGGTCATGAGCTACAGCAGAGGCTGCTACATCTATTGCAGCTCATCCAGCAGGCAGTAATGGGATTTAAGAAGTGTATCTCTCCCAGTTGGCCAGGCAGAGCAATGTGACTTGGCACACTCTGAAAAAGCCTCAGAAACATGCTGCAATTAGTTGGCCACATCCACAATGCCAAAAGGGTGAAAATGAAGAGATATTACTATGCCAACCCTGAGAAAACAGGCCCTGTTGTCCATGTTGCACTGGACTGTGCATCCCTCAAAACAGCACTGTCTTACTGCTAATTAGTTCTGCCCCCCATTCAGGTCAAGTTCAGCCCCTGTGGGAGCACATATACCATTTGTGGTACCTAAGTAGCTCGGTCAGTATATGGCTTGAAAGAGCCCTGGCCCAGGTAACGACTACACAATGTGATACCCTTTTGCGACAGTTCAGACCCTAATGGAACTTCAGCACTGTTTCCTGTTGCTGAGTGCTCCTAAGCTTGCAAGAAATCCATTTGTTAGCGCCAGCTAAACTCTGCACTGCAGTAATGACAAAGCAGGATTTACATCGAAGAATGCATTTTATGAGAAGCAATTACGGAGCTGAGCAGATATGTGTGAGAGGAACTGAGTAAAACTTTACTAGGAAAGGTCTGCCGTAAGTGTTGTTTTGAGAGAAATGGTATGGCTTTGCTCCCTGCCAAATTGTTTAATTTTCCCTAAAATTTGCAACACACTGGGAAGAGGAGTGGGAGGCTGTATGAGAATCCTCATTTACTAGAGAGCTCTCTGTCTGTCTCTGGAGATTTATGATACCTTGTAGCTTGTCCTCTGTTAATGTCTCATACTCCTGAAAAGCCCTTTTTGGTTAGAACAAATGATAGCCTCCACGGCCATGGCAAGAACAGATCGTTACGTAGTTATCCAAAAGGACCTGACTGAGTTGCACCACAGAAGATGAAAAAGACTAGAATTTCTTTTGAAGCAAAAGTAAAACTAGTTACACTCCGTGTCTATGGTATTTCATATAGCAGAAGAAAGAGAGATGAATAATAGATGGTGCCCTGGAAATACTGTTCCACCAGCTCTTAGTTGGACTCAGGCAATGATAATACACTAAGAGCATTCAAGATTATTCTATTTAATCTCCATTATGACATAGTTATTTTAGCCTAGTGAGAAGCAATGGCAACTTCCCCCTTTCCTCCATAAAGACCTTGAACCTGTAAGTGAAAGGAGGTCTTAGCCATGTACCAAAGTAATACATAAAGAGCCTTTAGCTTCCCTGTTATTCTCTAGAAGTGTCAGATAACCAGGACAAGATATAAGGCATAGTGATTAGGAAACAATATATCACTTAAATGTTTTGAGAGGTAAGGAACCTCTTGAAAAAAAGAAGGGTCTTGGAAATACAAAATAGATGAGGGTAGTTGAGAAGCAGACAGCTAATCATGAATATCAGTGACAGCAATAGGATGATAAACCTTGTTTACTTCTAATGTTCTAAGGAAAGGTGAAAGGACAATGCCATACTGTATAAGGCTACTACCCACAACACCCTGAATCCATGTTCCTCAATTATTAGTATCTTCCATACATTAAGATTAAATATCTGTAAAAGTCTACACCAGCCCCACAGACAACAAAGTAAATGAAAACAGGTGCTTGAATCTTCCGGGGTGTTTGGTAAAAGCTTATTAGTCAGGCCTAAAACTACAGCTTCACTAAACAGGCACTAACTGACACATACAATATACTGTAGAAGTAAATATGAAAAGACCGGTAAAGTGTCCTTCCTAATTTTGACTAATGACTTACCAGCCCACTGCCATAGCAATCAATTCACCTCATATGTTAGAAATAGCCTTTCTTCCTGATCTGAATACAAAACAGATGTGTTCTCTGTCAGACCATCACTTTGGCTGCTGCAAGCCGAATGGTTCTCTACTGTTTGGTATCTAAAAGGTGTGCAGCATTTTGCCTCCTGTCTTGCAGACTACAGCACTCCACAAAATATGCAACCTTGCCCAGTAACAGCAGATGCTGAGAAGCCACAGAGCTGCTGTTTCCCTGCCTTAAAGTCGATTACTCTTGCATCACCTAAAAGTACTTGGGGTGCAGGATCGACACAGGTTGTGACCTGAGAGGGTGCAAAGGCCAGGAAAACATGTAAAAAGGGTACAGAACTAGCATATCCCAACCCAGAGAATCTGTGTTGGAAATGGTCAGACTCCAAGAAAGATTAGAACCTCCTCACAGCCTGAGGTCCTGAACTATAGCCAAGCAATTGTACAGCCCTGTACTAGTACTTCCGTATCAGTCATCACCTAAGGGGCAGCAGGTCATTTGCTGTTCAGGTGCCTCCAGGTTACTGTGTGAATCCACCGTTCCTGCCTAGCAATGTCTGCTCTGGAAGACTGATTAACAGCAAAGTGCCACAAGTGAGATGCTATGCAGCATGTAGGAGCTGGGGACATGGGAGCATGATGTGAGGCTCTGTGCAGCAGCTCTCCTTGGGTCCAGGTCATACACCAGCACTGCTGTATTCCTCTTGGAACATCCTTCCAGCTCTGTGCCAATGTCCATTTGTCTGTGAGTAGCCCCATGCCAGCCACAGTGTTTATAAATGTGAGGCTATACTGATCATACAGAAACACTCAGAACCGGAACTCTAAGTCTGGGCTCTTGGAGATAAGACAGAAGGAAAAGACACTTCTCTCTTTATTTGTACATCCATCATATAAGAGCCAACAACCATAGTCTCCTGAGCAGTATGCTGGCTTCATATGCCTGATAAGGCCAGTTTCCTCTGGAGAAGAGAATCACAGACCAAGGGTAAAAAGCAATTTGATCTCCCAGCTCTAAAGCCACGTCAAGGTCATGTATCCTCTCCATATTCACCGATGCCGAGCCAGTAGGATAGAGGGCCTGGATACCCCTTTAAGGGGTGATGCCTTTTGGAAATTGTTCCTTGTCCCAAAAAATGATTCCTCCACCTGGCAGTGCACAAAGACCATGCAGAGGCTCTTTACCTTGTAGCAGGCATCATGTGCTCTGCTCTGCTTTCAGTAATTTCTCTGCACTTTCAAATGAGAAACTTTTCAAAAGACTTGCATCATTTTAAACTGTTGTCGTGATGTCTTGCCCTCACCACGAAGCAGCAGTACAGTTTGGGTTGTGTCTGAAAACATGTTAGTCTTCTGTAAATGACATCACAGCAGAGCTGAACTCACATGCAAAGAGGATACAGCTCCCTGGGATGTCCCAGCAAGTGGTCACGTGCAGAGTTTGGTATAGTAGATATCATATGCAAACCTTCATTTGACCTCCCCCCTGAGATACAAGTCTGGCAGTGACCCACTCACACGCATTTGTGCTCTGTACTAAGTCATCTATCCATAACAAACCCTGTATTAACATTGGCATTTTCCACTCTGAAGCAATGGCATTAAACTATTCAGGAGCTGATTTCATGCAGGACACTGGGAATAAAGTACATCTAATGTAATCAATCTTGCATTTCTAGCCGAGGCAGTGCTTAGGTTGCTTTTTGCTAACAGCAGCAGCTATACAGAACTGGTATGTATAGTATCGCTGCTGCAGAGAAAAGCAAACTGGCAGGAGAAGAAAGGATTATTCCTGGCATTATTCCCCACCTACACAGCAGAAGGCAGAGTTGTTTCAAGCCAAGCAATTATCCTTAATTTATTACAGTAATGACAATAGCGAAGGGCAAAGCTAAAATATCTTTCTGGACAGGGCTGACCAGTAAGGAGGAGGGTTTCTGCAAAACAGATTGTGCTTAGACCTATGGGTCCCTCATGGGAGTTCAGAGAATGCTTATGGCCCTTCTCCTGCCTCAAGGGTCAGCCACTTTGCCCAGTGAGACGGAGCCACTTCTGTACTGTGTATCCACTGGATGCCTGCACTCTTACCAAGCAGCCCTGTGGGGACAACTCTCCCTCCCAGCCACAGGACTGGCACCCTGCCACCACTAGTGCGACTGGGCAGCAGACCCTTCACAGCTCCTCTTCCTCCACTGCCACACTCCTGCATCTGGCAGCGCATGATCTCCTTCCTCCCTTGGCCCAAGCAGAAGAGCTGAAGGGTGACTGCTACCCAGGGGAAATCCCCTGGCCAGAGACACAGGAGGTGATGGTGCAAAGGTCATTCCAGCAACCTTTGCTTTGTGTAAATCAAGGTTGCTAAATTTAATGAGGCTCTGTGAGTGGCTGAGGAACTGAGGTCTGGATCCATGCTATACCTGGGAAGTGAAAAAACAGCCATGGGAGTGTTCAAAATGATCAGCTGATTTTGTGTGTTTATGAACAAAAAATTAGGCTAGCAAAGATTCGGAAAGAAGCTGTTAATGTCTATTAAAAATGAACAAACAAAACCAGAAACCGAAACCAAAACCAAACACAAACAGGCTCTGCAGCTGGCTGAGGTTCAGCCAAAAGGCGAACAGCAAGTCTTTGACATTCAAAGCTCCCAACTTTGTGAAATGTGATCCCTGGAGTTTGGCTAAATTGTCAACAATCAAATATTTTTGAAGTGCAATGTTGTTATTTTTTTTTTTTTTGTGAAGTAAGCTTCTAGTTAACAGTCTATTGCAGTCAATGAACCAATGACAGGAAGCCAGCCTACCTAGAAATGTCAGGATCTGCTGTTGTTTACATTTAATGAATCCATTTTTAGCAATAAATGCCAGAAAATAATGTTTTTTATGTATTTTCAACAATACTTCTTATCACAAACCAAAAAAAAAAAATCCTCTGAAACTAAAGGATTCTGGGAAGATTTTTGTTTTGTTGTATTTTTATGCAACCATATTTACTTTGTGACTTGTCTCGCCTTTCTTCCAGGGTCTTCATTAGCACACGCCACTCTTCAAAGAGAGGACATGTGCCTCTTAGACTGTGAGGCATCATTCTTAGTGCTGCCACAGGTTTATTCTGTGATACCAGGTAAATCACAGAATCCTCTGTTAGAGGAGCTGTTGGCACTCAGAGACTGTGAATTTGCCCAAGCAAGGTAAAATATTTGTAAAATGTCACCTACGATGTCACTATTGACTCACTCGCTGTAAAATGGGTCTGGTGAGTATATTTCCCTAGTTCTCTTCCAGACTTACAACATACGAGTGCAGGCTGCTGTCAAAATATGTGTTGGGGGTTGTCACTGGAAGCACTCAGCTCTGGTTCTCTTTCTCTCATGCCATGCAAACTGGGGTCCTAGCTGGTCCTGCAGTATGCCTTCCTGATGCTTGCACTGATACTGCAAACCTCACAGCATCAGACCTATGGCAATGAAAGCTAACGATGCAAACAAAGTCATTGTTACATCTGCAGTGATATCTTTCTCTACTTGCAGGTCAGGAGAAGGAGAAGGTGAAGTGACCCCCGTAAACAGCTTTACGTGGTCCAGATCAGGATCTCTCTCCACCCTGAAACCTGAACAACCTCCCCAGGATCTAGGTAATGTTCAGGATGCAGTCCAAAGGGCTGGCATGCACTGCTGTGACATTTCAATCACAGATTCAGATTGAAGCCCATTAGCTGCTAAACTAGGCTACTCCCTGGTGCTCAGCTGAAGGAAGCACTTTGTTGGGAGTATAATCAATCTTCCCACAAAACTCTGGCTGGTGCTCTCTCAGGTGATTAAACCGTCACATGGGAGAAAAATGACACAATTCAAGAGCTGCTCTTAACTAAGCTAGGACATGAAAAATGAGAAGTGTCACTATATTACTTTGACTTCCTTACATCACCACCCCCAAAAAGAAGCCATGAAGTGTAGCCCCTCTGGGATGGACTTATGCATAATTCAAAACACAAGCTGCCTCAGGAGCAGATCTCTGGGTCCAAGTCTGCTGACAATGCCAAGCAGCATGAGTTTCAAGGCTTCTCAAGCAATGAAAAGGGCAGATCACTAACACTGTGAGAAAATGAAGCACAGGAAAGACTGAGGATGAAATCACACATGGGAAGTCACAAATCGACAACTTTAAAAGCTTTGTTAGCAAGCGAAATCCCCAGAAGCTCTCATAGTTTTACAGATACATCTAGATTTGTGGTCTTTCTGCTACGTAGACTTCTTACGCTTTATGAATATTCACCATAGGGGCTTCCCTCAAGAATGGGAGTGCTCTTTAAATTAGCACAATTCAAAGCAGAATTACTGTTGGATTTCAAATGGTCCTTCCAAGATTTCTTCTATTTTTACATGCAAGCCCAGACAGGTTGAGCTGCAACCGGAAAGGTAGAGAGCATTTTCAATCCTCAACTCACCACAAGGTAAAACAAAGGCAAGTGTAGCTGAACTGCCCATTAGTTTTCAATGAAAAACAGAGTTGCTTGAAGGTAAAGAGTTGTTTCAAGTAATTATTCAAGTAAACATGAAGGAACCTGCATTCACCCTGCATCACCAGAGAGTGGGATGTGAATTTGCTAAAGCTTCTCTTTTGATGAGACTGGGATTTGGATCAGTCATCTAGGGTTAGCAAGTTACCATTGTGCAATTGGTGACATTACTGGTTGGGACACACATTCTTCCCAAGCAGTTGGTGGAGGTCAATTAATCCCCAAAACAAATTCCAGCAGTTGAACATGCTTATTCTTCAAATACTGTGGTTAGTTTCTAGCTTGAATAATCTTTTCTCAGCTCATTCTCGCATGATGCAGTGTTTCATTGCCAGATTTGAACTCAAAATTTTATGTTATATCATATGTCAGTACGCAAAAGTCATGGTCGAGTCCTTTGTCTGATTTTTCTCTGTTGACTGACACTTCTAAGTCTCCCTCTGCAGGGGTAGTATTTATTTGACTTGATCAACATTTGCAAGCTATTTTTTAAAAAAAAGTTGTTCAGTGTTTCTTCTAAGTCATAATTTTGGATTAATTATCAGGAACATTTTGTCATTATGCCATCACTAACTGTAAAACAAAGCAATGTATGAAAATTAATAAATGAATGAAAAATACGTTAACATCAGGCAATAGTGCAAGTTGAAATACCAAATTCTTCCTTGAATGCTGGCATACTGACATGTGATGCTTGCTGGATTTCAGTCTTATTCAAGAAGCATCAGAATATTTTTCAGTTTTCTTTGTCTTCAGACCCCTCTCCTGCCATCTTACACCCAGTTAAGTGGCTTGAGGGAACTGATACTTCCCCTGTTTCACAGCTACTAAATCCGCTTCCTGGGCTTGTAGCAGTTATCTGAATATGCTTACAGAACATGTCTTTTTAATCCTTCCTCTGAATTTGGAGACAGAAAAATTGCACACACTAAACACTCGATTAGCAACAATTAGGAAAATTAGAGGGTTGCTTGAAAAAGCTACTTATCTGAGAGACCTCCATTAATCTCTACAGCACAGCAAATTCAAATGCTTGGTGATAGCAAGCAACAGAGATGCTACTAGTCATGTTCTTGAACCTTCACTTATTAAAAAAACCAGCATATTTGTTATCATTACTGGCCAGATATTTTATAAATCAAAAGGAGAATTTTGAGGTATTTTTCTGTTAACTGACTCTGAAGAAAAGCCTCTATGTAGTAAGCCGTTTATTGGCTTTTTGATTCTGAGACACAGTCTTTCTTTGTGCACAAACAGAATTCACACAGAGCTGTATGCCCTAAAAATTACATGACTGAATCAGTATGCAAGAATTGTTACTGATAACCTTTAAAATATATTAATGATATCACTAAAGCAAAGTTTCCAAAAACTAGGGTGGGTTGAAGATCCTCCATGAGGCAATGGCTGAAGTCCACCTAGGGATTGTGAACAAAGTGACGGGAGGGAATTAAATGACACACAGCCACTTTGTAGCATATGCTAGTGACTACAGCCTTTAGTGAGGCTGGGAAAAACAGGGTGCAAAGGGCACTTTGTTGCATCTTAGTGTCAGTAAGGAGCCTGTACTCAGCATGGCTGGACAGCAAGAGGATCTACCCTGCAGAGGTTCCAGTAGAAATGCAGCATGGCCAAAGAATGGATGATTGCATTCATAGCCCTGCTCCTCAGCAGGGACAAAATCTGCTTCAGGATCTCCTGCAAGTCCCAGACAGACCGCAGGTACTTGTGGCCTTAGGGAACAGATTTTTCCTACTTTCTTCGAGTCAAGAAAGGCTAAGACTTCCCTTACTCTCCTGTGCATGGCAGATATAACCATTTCTTCTCAGTTTCATAGCACTTCCCTGGCTACTTAACAACATTCCTCTCTTGCAAGTATGAGCTCAAGCCTGTCCAAGACTCAGTAGGAAGTCTTTTGTCCTCCCTCTCATCCTGTGCTCTCTAATCCCTAAACCCCTCACAACACAGCCATTAGTTTGTTCCCTTACCAGTGCAGACGAAATACGGAAATGATCATTCTTCCATTCCCTGACACTCTCATTCTTTGATACACCTAATTTCCCTTGCTAAGGCAGTATTACCTTCACACTGCTAACTGTCCTGCTAAGCATACCCACTGCCCCAAAAATACTACCCTGAAAATACAAAAATGTCTTCAAAATTCCAGCTATCTTGAAACTGTGAGTTTCTTGATATGGTCATGCTCCTCAGTTCCCATGTGCTGTGATGATAAAAGAAGCTTGTTCATCATGCAGCCCTACCAGGTTGCATCCGTGCAGAAGACCCACTGCAGGACAGAAGTGCAAAAGAATCCATCATATATGCAAAGTGTCTTGAATTTGGGTAGACAGGAGCAATGCACAAACACCAAACCCTTCCCTCCCACAAATCCATGTTCTTGGGCTGTTTGTGCTTTTGGAAGGAAGAATCAAATGTTGTTGGAGCTGAGACAATAAACTCAATGAAGGGCAAACTGATGCAGTGGTCCTTGGGACAACAATGGGAGAAGTGTCAGCAGAGCGAGAAATCTCGGAAAGCACGAACAGAAGTCAAGCAAATAGGGGAGCCTGCACAGCTAAAACCATTGAGCTGACCTCCTGTTCACCCAAGAAGCCTTTCTGAGGGCATCCTTCAGAGCAGGACAGAACCAGCTGGGGAATGAGAGAACTGAAATTCATCCTAAAATGCACACAGCATTGCTAAGGATGCATGATATTCATCTTTTCTTCCCTTGACTGACCCTTGGGATTGTTGCTCCACGCTGGTTAAGAAGCAACACACAACTTGGAGAACCTTGAGGGCCAAGAAGCAGCACAGTAAGGGCGTGTGTGTGTGTGACATAGGTCTTCTGCTCTGACTGTGCATGATTACTTCTTTACTGTTTAAAATATTAAACAGGCATTGGTCCTAGTTCATGCACCTTGAGTGTTTCTGAACAGTGACCAAGACACTGAGTAGTTTTTGTTCTTCCTTGGGATTTTGGAGTAGCCCCTGTACAAGTATCGTAGCAAAATTACAGCTCTATTTATATGAAAATTATGGAAGCATGAAGGGAGATGAAACAATTCAAGGACTGAAAAACAATTCCCTCCATGGGGAGAACTATGGAGCTCAGTTTGCCTGTCCTGTCTAAAAGGCTCATCCAAAGCTGAGCTGATTACAGCGTATGTGCACCTTTGTGAGGTGAAACTCTGTGGTACAGAAGAGCTTTTCAATCCAGGAGAGAACACTGCAAATTGAACGAATGGCCAGAGAACAAATGTGTTTTCAAAGTCGAAGTAGGTGGTTCTGTTTAAAAGAGAAGCTAGAATAAGGGACAAGGCAGACATTGTCTCGTTCTCAGTCTTCTTACCACAGCCAGTGGGGGTCAGAAAGAAATCTTAGTCAGGAAGCTACTCAGTGTCATGTAGGTCATTGATCAGAGCACTCCAGTGCTCTGGCTACATCTTAGAGGACTATGGACCTAAGAACCTTTATGCCAGTGAAAATTCAGGCCACTTCATTCAAGCTGAAAAACTAAATTAATTATCCAGATTAATTTAGTATAGTGAAAGGCATAAATTTCTCTTCTCAAGAGTTCTAGCAGCTTTACACTGGTTTCCAGTTACCATCTTCGAAGATTCAAGTAATCTTTTATGAACTTGGAATTTTTTCTCTTTTTTTTTGGCATAAGAGAAAGGCTGTTGAAGGAGCTTGATACTCTTTTTTTTCATCTTTGATCTGTCTAATCACACGAATTAATTGATTGTTAAAAACTGCAAAATTCAAATCTCTTTCAGGAATTCCATAGAAATACTGAACTGTGTCACAAATCATGCTTAAGATCATAGCTTCATGTACTTCTCCCAGTGCCACGTGATTACCAACCCAGTATTGATTTCCTTTCATCTCAAAAGCTGAAGCGATATTCATTGCCAAAATAAAAAGCTGTCTGAGTTATGAGAATGCACTGCCAGCAAGTTCCAGGATGAAACATAGATATAAAAAAGAAAAAAATGGGGGAGGGAGTAGTAAAAGCATATGTGACAAAGCTGAATATACTCTGCAAGAAGATTTACATTAACATAAGGCTTTCATAATAAAATAATATAGAAGTGAGGTAACAGACAGATGCCACAATACCACCAATCTTGTCCAGAGCTGGATGAATTTTAGCTCAGAGCATCCCTGAGTGGTGGCCAGCTGTGTCCCACTGGATTTGTTCCTGCCCATTTTTCCCCAACTAAAACCTTTCCTTTTATTTAAGTAACTAAGACTATACTGGGGATGGGAGGGTGGGGATGAGAGATAGGATGACAGTAAGCAGACATTACATTGCTCAAAAATAATGCACAGGTATTTCTGTCTTGCTGCTTTCAAGAGCTTTCTGCCAAACAATGGTCATACTCAGACTCTTCAGTTTAATGTGTACCGCCTACTAAGTAAGGTACTTCATATAACATTTTAACATGAAAGATCAAGATGTGAAAATAGTGCTTTACTCTCAGGAAACTGGGTTCCCTGCAGTATGAATAGTAAAGGTAGCTACTGTGCCTATTTTAAAGCAATCCACAAAAAGCCAGCATCTGTTCCTCTCCATGGTCTGCCTGGTGAACAAGAGGGCAGAAGCTCTTAGCAGCAGATACTCTAAAACTGCCTACCAGTCTTCAAAGTTACGGACCATGACTCAGTCCTTTCTTGATTTTATTTCAACTGAGCATGACCTAAAACATAAAGACTCCTGTCTTTGCTTAACTTAGTACCTTGCAACAAAAAAGATATCTTTGAGTCCAAGCAGATCTGAATTCCTTGAAGAAAATAATTCTCTTCCCTCAGTCAGAGAAAGCCTTTTTTTCTAACACTGTCCCATTCTAGGAGATGCAGGCTTTTTCCTTTCCTAAGTCTTTCATCATCTGCTGTGGCATTTTCTAGGGCTGTCTGCCCTTTCCTGACAGATAGCCAGAGCAGTCTCTGGCCAGGTAGTGTCTGCAGTAGATTGGCATCACATGTGCTCTCCCTGAACCAGCTGCCTCATTGCATTGCTATTGATTCCGAGTTGGATTTCTGCAGCAAATCTATTGCATTTCCATTAGCAAGACTGCAAAAGATGAAAAAGCTCACTTATATCATTCCAGCTCTGCATCACAATTAACCTGCTACTTAGCTTTCAGCAAGCCAAATTCTGCCTTCTCATCTGATGCTGAGAAAGTTCCCCAAGCTTTTTCTGCACCTGAAAGTCAGGCACTGCAAATTTTAAGTGGACTGCTGCGTGTGTTTATTTGCATTGGAGCAACAGGAAATAAAACATTTCACTTAAAAGTACAATAATTACTGAAAGATTATTATTTCAGTTCCCTGCAGTGGAAATCCAAACCCTGAGTTTTGTTATAACACCAATATTTAACCAGTTTTGCTTAGGAATTTATGATACAGTACAATCTCAGATGTCATTTTTAATGAAGAAACAACGGACATATACTCCATATACCCACTGTATATTCTATACTCACATATATATATATAAAGGAGGAGGGAAACCATGTAAGAGTTCCATGTAGTATGAATACATAAGTTATTCTCAGTGAGGTTTAGAAAGCAAAGCGCAGCTTTTAAAAAGAAATATAAGTACAGACTACTATTTTGCACTGAAATTTATACTCTTATTAATATGAGATAATACTTTAGGAAATACTGCTTTTCCTCCATCATGTTATGCGTGAAATGTATGGTGCATGGAAGAAAAGGCACATCCATGAGGTAGTTTTGAAAGCTGTGAATTTGGGGTGCTTGTCCAAGAGAAACACATACAGAACTGATCAATTCAGTCCTCTGCATCTGAAATAGATGGAACTGTTTCTATGCAAGCAGTGAATGTTGAAAAGGAAGATTACAGTAGAGATACAAAAAGAAACAAACCACTAAATTTGTCTGAACAAACTGTGTGCTTGTTGAGAGCATTCTATAGACAGTTTGACTAACTGGGCTGGGGAGAGGAAGTCTCAGTTATCACTTCAGAAGGCTTAATGGACCTGAACTCCCTAAAAATTGCAGGGTCTTATGCATCTCACTCCATTAGTCCCAATCATATGCTACTCTGTTCCTACCACAAGTATATACATCTGTAAGCCACCATGACCTTTGGGACAGGAGAGAAAGAAGCGTTTCAGGGAAATACAGACCGGCTGGCTCAGTACAGTGGCACTTGCTTTATTACTGCTTGTTAATGGAGGCCCAGTTGTGTCTCCAGGGCTTACTGAGATCAGCATCTCTTTATTACACTCTTGAGTTAGGCTCAGAACTTGTCTGGTGCCTTAACTGTGATTAATTATAATTTCCCTGTGACAAGACATTGTTAATTCACAGGATATGTCAAAGAAAAGGATGGCTTTCAAAATGAGTCTTCGTGTTGTGTAGCAGATATTTAACTTAAAAACTGAATTGCAAAGTTAGTCTCCCTATACACCCATTGGAGAAAGAAAGTTACTTCTGCTAGACTCATGCTGGGAATCCTCTGGGGAAGATTTCTTCATTTATGCTGAATAGGAAGCTGAAGGCCACGTAGCCCCTGAATGTAGGCACTTAAGTCAGGTGTCTGAAGCTAATCAACATTAATACTGTATCAGAAATGGAGCAACATCTGCTTTAAGGTGCTCTCTTCCTGCAACTTCAAGCTTTGGAGAAAAGTGATCTCCCTTGTGGTGCTGCCCTGCATAATAACAGTGAGCATAGAAAAGGCTGGTGTATAGCCTGTGCTGTATCATCTGCTCTCCTGTCCTTTGAGTACAGTCCCGTGCAGCTATCCGAGACATCACTGACCTTGACACTTTCAGTTTCCCAGGCATGGACTGAACCCTACAGCTCTCTGGTGGGGATTTGAACTGTAGAGCATGGGTGAGACTCAAGATTGTTTCAATAAAAAGAACAAACACTGTGTGAAGCTACTCTGAACAACCGTTGTTGTCCAGGAATTCAAAGCTTTCACCTGGGCTGCAGTACCTGTAACTGGTGGGAAAAGCTCCCTCCAGCCTCCCACAGAGAGAAAATACAGACCTTTACAAATCACTGTGTATAGGAGAAGTGACTTCAAATGCAGAGCTGAGAAAGAACAAGCGGAGGTCAACGAGGCATATAGAAATTGCATGGATTATTTACAATATGATACCAAGACACAAGAAATTCAGCCACTCTGCTTGGATAACTTTGGAGGGGTGCTGAGACTATTTCCAGTACAAGTCCTCAGAGGCACTCAACATTTTTTCCACCGAGGTTGAGAAAGTAGCAGCCTTTGCTGATGCTGGCCCAGCACACCTGAAGTGGTAGCAGATATCAGAAACATGAGAAGAGAGCAGTCATCGTGAGGAGTGGTTGAGAGAAGTACCCAGCCAGTTCCCCAGTCTGCCATGTTTTCCAGATGGGGGGTCAGCATCAGTGAGGAAGGAGGGAACCCTATCTGCCCCCTGAGAGACATGCACAGGTCTAGTGCCCACCCACTTCTGCATGTTACAGCCAGCAAAATTTGGTGGGCACAGAGGAAGGGATTTGCTGATGTGGCTGTTGGTGACCTACTGGCCACCAGCATGGTGTGGGTGTGCAGCTGGCTCATTAATGCACAGCCTCCAAGGTGGCTAGACTAGCTGAATGCGAAAAGGATGCAGGGGCAGCTGTGCTGCCAGGTAGATGCATTCTCTGGACCCTGCTCTCTGCTGGGCCTTTTGCTCATCTGACAGGGAAACCCACTCCAGTAAAGGCTTTGTGCTGTGGTCTCTCTCCTGCTCTGCTTCTTGTCTCCCCTGTAGCTCCTCAGCTACTCAAGACAGAGGTAATGCCAAAGCCAGTGGCTTGGGCACCTTCGCTTCAGGGTAGAGCCATAATGCAGGAGTACTGCACTCCTTTGGTAGAGCTGTCGCCCCAGAAAGGCAACCCCATGTGGACTGTGGCAGGCAATTTGGGAGAAATCTGCTTAAATGGCAGGAGAAGGCAGTGGGAAGACCTGTAAAGAGGGGAGTGGTTAGTTTGCAGATGTACAGGTGCAGCTATTACAGAAACACAGTTCTAACAGTACTACAGAGCCGCGTTTATTAACCACCTTGGGTAAAATATGGAATTATTTTTAAAGATGATGGTATAGGAAGAAGTAAAATCTAGCTCCTGAACTGTATTAGCGCTTTAACAATCTGCAGGTCTTCTCAAAGGGAGGGAGATTATAGGTTAGTGTGTAATATTATACCCTGCTTGTAAAAAAATCTTCTCTGGTGTAATTATGCTAAGATTGACACGCTCCCTAAACATGGGAACACTGTAGAACATTCACCTTTCCTTTCTGTTTCAGCAAAGGAGAAATTATATACATCATATATTATATACAATACATTCTATATTATATACAATATAAAATGGAAACCCAACAGAAATGAAGAGATTATTTCTGTATTGATAAAGGGCAAAGTGTAACAATAGAAGAACAGCCTGAACCTAATGCACCAGACACAATTACTAGGATTGTTTCTCTTCTGCTTTCTCTCCCAGGCTCCAGGAGAAGGAAGAATCAATTAGCTCTCAGCAGACTATGACCTTGAAGGATACAGCTTTAAGAGGAATATGCTGACTAAGTCAGAAAAGAGAGGAGAAGAAGAGAAAAGGATTTGGAAACTCATGGAAGGGCCTGGTTCAGAAACAATACATCAGCCACATAATATAAGCTGTGTCAGTTCTGTTTTATTTCTGCACTGGAGAAAAAAATATCAGCACAAAAGGGTTTTTCTGGGAATAAGTTCCTTATTGCCTGAAATGGAAAAAAGACACTGAGGAGAAGAAAAAGAAGGGACAATCCAATTTGCAGATGCTACTTTCCAAGCCATGTCTCTGAGAATTTTATAGCTGTCAAAGGCATTAATAAAAAAAAGTTATCACTGATGCAATCTGTCAACTTCTCCAACAAATCTTGCTCTACATAAAACACAACGATGTGTGTGAAATGTAGCTGTTTCAAAAACCCCAAGTCAGTGCTTTTAGAGCTGTCCAAAAAGTTCTTTTCATGCCTCTTTGAATTCTCAGGCAGATCTTCTGCAGTGTACTTTTTCAGCTATACTTATTTTTCTTTGCAGGGAATTGCAGTCTCTTGCCACGGTTTGAATAAATACCATCTACACAATCTCCTCCCTCGAAGCAACTTGACCTGCTGCAATTTCTACCCCTCCTTTCAGTCTGTATCTATCTGGAAGTCTATGATGCCTTAAAATACATTATCTTAAGAAAATTAAGGCAACAGTAAAAAACCCAACTCAATCACCTAATTTCTGGATAACCATTTATTTTGTAGATAGGAGCAGATCTGAATGCATATAATGGCTTTTTGCCAGTGACAGCTCTAAAGAATCTCTTCCCCTCTCCCTTCATATATTTTAGAGATGAAGACAGCAGGTCTTGCCTCATGTGGAAATTTAAGAGCGTGAAGGTTGTCCTGGCATAACTTGCTTTTGGTTGCTTCTCCCTCTAGTGTGACAGAGGCCATTTTGACTAGATGGTGGTCCCTGGTCACTTTATGAAGTAAAAAGTGCAGTCATATCTTCACTAATAATATCTACACTACAAAAACCATTTTCTGCATCAGCAATAAAGAAAGAAAATCACATACTATGGATCTCTATACCTGCAAAGGTGGTTAATTGTCCCAATAATTAAAGTAATGTCTTTCCTCCCGTAGACAAAGCCCCCTGTCATTTAACCGCACAACAATATTTCCTTATTAGACTGTTTCCATCAAACAAATTACTTTTAATCAAAAGGCTGGTTGTAACCCATTATTTAAGCAAAAGGCAGTGAGGCTGTTCAGGACTGACTCTAAATTGGAAAGACCTCCACTGAAGTAACAGAATCATAGAATGGTTTTGCTTGGAAAAGGTGCTATTTTTCACCACCAAGGTGGCTGGCCCAAAATATTATATCTAATCCAATTGCCACATATCTATACTGAATCCGGTCCCGGTGGGGTTAAACTCAGTACTGAACTTCTAGTGACTTCAGGGCTCCAGGGTGAGGTCCAGTATGTACCACCTACAACATGGCCATCCTGCAGCATTACAAGGAAGGTACAAGAAAGAATAAATGAGATGGGTCCTGCAAAGAACAAAGTTGCTTATTCGTATCACTGCAGCTTTCCAAATGAAACCCTCAGCCCTGTACTCTCAGCACAGCAGTTCACTGCCTTCTCTTTTACAAGAGTTGCAAAATTTTACACACCTCAGGAACTGCTGGCTTGATCTGCACTGGATTTGATGAATGTCAAAAAATTACACTTCAGCAATGCGGTACTTTGAAGCTTTATGGTTGCTACTGAAAAAATAATCCAGGTACCCTGGATATTTTTTGCTTTAAGGACTGGCAAAGATTAATTTGGAAACTAGCACCTCCTGAATTGGTCAGAATGCTCTTTCCTGAAATGCCCCATAAAAGTCAATGAGGAAATATCTGAGAAACAGGTTCAACAAAAATCAGCTCCCAGAGGAGGGGAAAGACACAGAGAAATATGTGCTATGCTCTCAAAAGAAAGGGAAAGATCATAAGCTAACTGCTTAATTAATAATTCCCAGTCTCTAACTGCATCAAATACGCTGTCACTCTTTCCTACTGTTCTTCCTTACTGTTTCAGGAGGATGACAGGAATGTTTGCCAGGAGCAGATTTCAGGAAAGAGGTAGCAGAAGTGCTCTGTGTGCAAGGCAAAGCAAAGGTACACACATGGAAGATCTAGCACAAGACACAAATCAAATTTATAAAATAGACCATGTGGAATAGCTATCAGATAAGCACTTGAAGTAAATCACAATCTTGCCTACAAGTGGATGCAGAGAAAAGGGTGGTACTGCTGCTTTACAACGTCCCAAATGAAATGCTCTGCATTGCCATGCACATCTCAGAACTAAGGCCTCTCAGAAGTCCCTAGGTGCTGTCCTCAGAAGGTAACCCACACTATACCTGTTTTGGCACATTTCTGCTTTACATGCCAATCACATGTCCTCCTCAAGGACAGCTGCAAAACAGATAAGTGCCTTTTTTTTGCATGTGTGTCTATGTGTGTATGGAAGGAAAAACAAATAAACACATAGCTTCTACTTACAAAATTTTGGAGCAGCTTGGAGATTGGTTTCTGTTGCTTGTGCCTGAGATGCTGTGGTAGGCTCCAGGGCAGGTGGTGACAGCGAAGGTGTGGCAGAGGACAACAACCCAACATCTAGGATGCGGTTATACAGAGAAGGCTGGAGGAACGGTTTGGAGGGCACGAGCGAGCTGTCAGTTTGCACTGTCACTTCAGCCTTGCTTTTAGGACTAGGTACAGGGAAGGGTGAGGCATACACCTCTGAAGGCACCCAGGCAGTCAGAGCTGTAGGATCCACAGCGCTCTTTGGGTCTTGTCCTATCCTCCCAGGGTCAAGGTGGGTAGGAGAGTCATACTCAAAAATCTTGTCCACAAAGACCCACTTGAGGCCAGCAATGCAGAGGCAAAGGCTGAGCAGGCAAGCCAGGATAGGGGCGATGCAGATCTTTTCAGAGTTGAGGCAGCCCTTCAGTCGCTCTGCCTCCAGGCACACACAGCAGGTTGCGGCAAGGCCTGCTATCCCTTGAACCCTCCTATCCTCTCTTTGGGTCCCCGGCATGTTCTCCTCAGCCGGGAGCCCGTCGAGGGACGCATCAGGACTCAGCTGAGCTGAGGGGCTGGGGAAAGTGTCGGCAGCTACTTCAGACATGTTTAAGAATCAGGTCTCAAACAGTTCACCTCCAAAAGGCCTTAACTCTATCACAGTCCATTACTGTGAGACACAGACAAAAAGACACGGTAGTAATAGTCACAGTGCTCTGCAAAAATCACAGAGTAGGAGTCAACAAAAGGTCCAAGCTCAGCAACATCATCCAAACTTGGAGAGGAGTAATGCACAGGAAAAATGACACCCCCCTAACCCCCCTGCCCTTGAGCCCTCTGTCTCTCTCTCTGAAGCAAGAGTAGCTTCGCAGTTACTGAGCTCCTGTTTGCTGGCCACTTTTATAATTCCCTGAACATCTCTCAAGCAATTCCAGCTTTTCCGCAGGAGGGAAGAAACATCCCCCGAAAAGCAAGCATAACAAAACAAAACGGGGGAAGGGAGTGATGAGAGAAAGAAAATCACAAACACCAAACAAATTGATGGATTAAGTGAACCAATAGCCCAGAGCGAAAGGCAAGACTCTCACCTTGAGCATCTGAGGCTGGTATCTGCTTAGATGAGGAAAACAATTGTCATGCGGTAGAAGGAGCAAAAGCAAAATCTGTAACAACAGCGGCAGCGGCAGAAGTGACAGTAGCAGCAGCATCCTGTCGTGTTACAGCGGCAGCTGAAAGAGGCTGAATCATTACAGAGCAGCAGGTGCTCCCTGTCTGAGCATCACTGCAAACAATATCACTACACAGAGGTTCGAAGGGAAAAGCGGTGCCAAGACGGTGGTAACTCCCTTTCTCTCCCCTCCCTCTTTGTCCTCCTTGAGCGCTCATTCACTTTCCTCCTTCCCCCCCCACCCCGCCCCGCTCCCCCAGCCCCCTCGCAGCCTGCTTCTCTGATGTACAGACTCGCTCCTTCCTTCCCTACCCCACCCCACCCCCCGCCCTCTGCAGGGCTGGTCTGAGAGAAATCAGTACACCCAGCAACGCAGGACTGTCAGTGACTTCCTATTTTATCCAATTAGGAGGAATAAAGGCCATCAAATCAAAGGGAGGGAGTGGGCAGGAGTTGCATGCCCGCCCGCTCCCTCTCCTCAGTGGAGCACTGCCAGAGGCAGCAGCCATCCATGGGCACGGTCCTCCGGTGGGGACCGGGTGTCAGCGTAGCTCTTTGGGCTGGACTGGGTTCTCTCAGTGTGATATCCGACCTCTCCCAGGAGAAAGACCACTTTCCAGCAGCAGTTTCTCCCTGCTCGACACCTAGAAACAGCTTGAGCCCCTGCGTGAGTTTTGTTCCCTAGGAATAATGCTGGGATGTATCTTAGGTCAAGCAGAGGAACACCCCCCTCCCCTCCCCACCCCTCAAAATATTCCCTCTTCGACAAATCTGCATTTGAGTTATTACAAAGAGGTTGCATTTTTATTTTTTTTTTTCATATTCTGGTTTCCAAGCTGCTTTCCAAAACTGAAAAAGCAAAGACTTCACACTAAAGGCAGTTCTGAACATACTTTTCAAGAGCTGGCATGCTGCTAGCATATATCCTCACTCCCCCTTACATTAAAAAAAAAGAAAAAAGAAAAAAGCTAAAGAATTTTAGTACTAACAAGGCTTCCACTTTGTTCTTAAATTTGCTTGTCATTCCTCACCTCTACCAATACCTGACACTAATTCCCATCTCCACCAGTGCAGTGTAACACAGGAGTAAATCAACAGTCCAGTTAATGTAATGAAATTAAGTTTAGAATCCTATTTCCAGTCTGTCCCATCACCCATGAAAAAGCACACCTGTGTAACAATACAGACACATGTATAAAAGGAGAAGGGCTTTTAACACAATTGTCAGTTTCTTGGACTGCGTGAAAACATTTGCATTAAATATTTGGCACTACAAACTCCCCTTTCTACTTAGTACAAATAGCTGCAGGATGCAAAAAGAATCAAGTGCTACAAATTGCCCTGAACTTATTTTTCCTGGTACTTTAGGCAAGCATATGAAAGATAATTTCCTTTATAGTTACGTACTTTCGGTAGTGCCAAAAAAGGTGTCTGTCTCTACTCATCTCCTCTCTCTGCATCCAACTCTCTCCTCCCCTTCCCTCCCCCTGACTTCCATGGAAACATTAGTAATATTTGCATAAAAAAGGTTTATCAAACTCTCAATGAATCCCATAGTGTTTTCACAGACTCTCATGTGCAGGACTAATTGACGGATGTCTGATCACAAAGCTTCCTGTGAGGATGCAGTAGCCAACTGAAGTAATCATCATTCTACAACATTCAAGTACCCGGAGAATTTACCTGAAAGCATCACCAGTGAGAACACACTCTGGAAGAATGTAAAAAGATAAATCATCATACAAACTAGGCTACATTATCACTGAACTGTCTGGTCCTCAGGTTAATGATGTGATCAGTAACCTCAGGCAGAATGAACAGCTTGCATTGCATATTTACGTACATGGCTCCTCTTATTACAAAGCATATGTGCTCTTTAGCTGGTAATATTCTGCATGACTGCAGCCTCTTTCAAGTATGTCAAAACCTACTTCAAACAGCAGTAACAACACAGCTACTGTAGAAATGGTAATATCACACCAACATTGTCATAACAGCTGCGAGCGACTGTGGGTACAAGTAAGCAAGGTTTCTACAGAAAGAATGGCTCTTTTACTAGATCAGTTGATAAAGCTGTGAAAACCAGATGTACTTTCATGCACGCAAGTTGCTCCTCAAGGTGTGAAGCTGATGCATCACTCTTCAAAGCAGACTGCAAGTTGAGAACCAGCTGGGAATATTGTCTTCATTGCACACATGAGATACTACAGCATCTGAGTGCTTGACACGAGTTTTTAAAAATATCTTGCCTTCTTTATCCATGTCTAGTTTTTAAATCTTCCTATTCCCAGTACGACAATTTTCCCAGCTGACTCTGCTCTTAGCTTGCATTTCATCACTGCCCTCTCCATATCTTCGCTGCACTGGCCTTCCAGACAAACTATTATACCTGTGTTCACTCTTCCGAAATCTTCACTACTCTTCAGCCTATCTACATTTAACTGCTCTCCTTTAAATTACGTTTCTGCTTTGCTCACACCCTTCTGGTGCTGATGTGAACTGAAATGCATGTGAAGATCTTGAAACTTCATTACAAGGGTTGCTGTCAAATTAAAGTAATCATCACACACAATGCCATATACCGATTCAGACCATGGGCTGCCACCTCTGCGTGTACAGTGCCCTGTGAAACCTCAGAGCCTCTTGTGCCAGGAGCCCAGCCGGGACACTTCCAAAGGCTCTCCTGCACGTGAGTGTGTTGCTCCCCTCCTCACCTTGCTGTCAGAGGGGCCATGAGCTTGCAGAGACTGTGGAAGGGCTCTGCCAAAGGCTGTCTCGCCTGCCCATGCCCGAGCCCTCCTGGCTAAACGGAGCCAGGGCAGCTTCTGCTGCCTCCCTTGGTTTTTCACGCTTTCCTGCACCGGCCGGGGCCCAGCCTGCCTGCACCGCCTCCTCCAGGCACACAGCCACCTCCAGCCCCTCCCGCTCTGCGGCCGCAGCATCTCCGTGGGGCCTGGCTTCTTTCCAGGCTGCAGTACCCTCCTCTGCAGGTCCCTTCCCCCGCGGTACCTCCAGACCTGGCGCAGAGGCTGCCGGCTTCAGCCTCTCGCAGCCAGCCCTGTCTAGGCTTCCTCCTGCCCACAGCCCCCTCCCCAGGGAAGCCTGCAGAGCCGCTTCACCCTCCCACCCGCCGCGGGGTGCTGGGGCTTGCGTCGAGCAGAGGAGGGCGGTACCCTGCCCCCGCAGGTCCCTGGCGGCTCCCGCTGCTCACCGGCCAACGGCAGAGAAAGACAATGCTGAATCATTGGCCAGGCTGCTTCCCTGGCCCCGCTCCACAGGTGGCCAAAGCCAGGGCCAAGATACAGTCTGCCCAGGATGCTGCAACCCGATATTGCACGGGGCCGGTTCCTCTCAGGACAAAAACGCGACCCCACGCTCTTTACCACGTCTGGGTTGACAGGGGAGCAGGCTGCCTTTTGTGCCAGCTCTTGTGGCTGTGGGAAAGGCTGATGGTCTCTCACTTTGGATCTGAAGATATGACTATAAACTGAAGGTACATTTGGCTGGCTTTGGGGTTCTTTCTGTTCTCCTTCCCCTCTAATGCAATGCAGAAATATCTCCTGCAGCTGCAGTTTTGAGCCTTTTACATTTCTGCAGTCACACGCTAACACTGGCGTGCTGTGCTGAAACATGAGTCCTGGCCCAGGCTGGAGGAGGGTTCAGTGCTGGGTCCAGTCCTGTTTAACATCTTTATCAATGGTCTCGATGAAGGCATCAAGTGCACCCTCAGCAAGTTTGCAGATTACACCAAACTGGCTGGAAATGTGGATCTGCTTGAAGGAAGGGAGGCTCTGCAGAGGGATCTGGACAGGCTGGATCGATGGGCTGAGACCAACGGGATGAGGTTCAACAAGGCCAAGTGCAAAGTCCTCCATTTGGGACACAACAACCCCATGCAGCGTTACAGAGTTGGGGAAGAGTGGCTGGAGAGCTGCCTGGCAGAGAAGGACCTGGGGGTGTTGGTTGACAGACGGCTGAACATGAGCCAGCAGTGGCCCAGGTGGCCAAGAGGGCCAGTGACATCTTGGCCTGTGTCAGAAACAGCTTGGCCAGCAGGAGCAGGGAGGTGATTGTGCCCCTGTGCTCAGCGCTGGTGAAGTTGCAACTCGAGTGCTGGGTTCAGTTTTGGGTCCCTCACTAGAGGAAGGACATTGAGGGGCTGGAGCGTGTGCAGAGAAGGGCAACGAGGCCGGTGAGGGGGCTGGAGAATAAGCCCTACGAGCAGAGACTGAGGGAATTAGGGTTGTTTAGCTTAGAGAAGAGGAGGCTGAGGGAAGACTTCATCACTGTTTACAACTGCCTTAAAGGAGGCTGTGACGGGGTGGGGGCTGGTCTATTTTCACAGGTGACAAGGCATAGGACAAGAGGTAACGGCTGCATAGTTGTGCCAGGGGAGGTTTAGACTTGATAATAGGAAGAATTTCTTCATTGAAGGGGTAGTCAGGGATTGGAACAGGCTGCCAGGGAGGTGGTGGAGTTGCCATCCCTGGAGGTGTTTAAAAATGGGTAGATGAGTTCATTAGGGACATGGTTTAGTAAGGGCACAGATATGGTTCGACTTGATGATTCTATAATTCTGTGACTGCCTTGGAAAAGAGCCAGCAATTGGTTAACCAAAAAGGAGACTCTGAAGAAACCAAGGGGCAGCAGGGCCTTGGATGTAGCAAAGTTTCACTAGGGTTGCTTATTGGTGGGCAATATAGAAGGATAAGGAAGGAAATTACTTGTCTGTTTGTAATTAGCTTAGTTCCTTGTGCAAAGATTTATTTCTGATTATTATGTGGCTTGGGTTTCTGTGTATTAGAGAAAAACATAGTGTAACTCCACACTAATGAAACTAATCTGTGACTGAGATTTGGCCTCTTGCCATATATAAGTGACAGGTTGAAACTCAGAGGCTTAAAAATTGTAATTTTACTTTATGGAGTGTTGTTGCAAAGAATTGTGTGTTATTTTGTTAAGCTCCAAGCCCAAAAGACTCAAAGAGAGACACAAAGCCAAAGTCAGTATTAACCTCCAGCTTGTGATGAGGATGAACAAGATATATCTGTTCCTGCAGTTTTACCAGTCCTGAAAGGAGGCTGATTTCACATTAACAAACTGCAGAAGACTATGCTCTCTGGATAGCAACAAAGACGTGAATGAAGCTTAAATAGGTATGTGATCATAACTGACAACATCCTGCCAATTAGAGCAGCAAGTAACCATTTAACTCAGCTGACCCTTTGGTCATACCATAATTAGACCCAAACCTGCTGAATGGTTTGGAAATTAGGCTTGGTGAGTCATTCTCATGGAAGCCATTGGATTTGAAATATCCATCTGCTTTAAATAAAGTTCCAGTAGTCCACAAAAATATTCCCTAAGGATTACCTACTTTTTGCAACTACTGGGACATTAGGGAAGTAAAGTACGTCTTCATAAGTTGTTATTCATGGCTTTACTGGATCACAGCTTAAGAAAAGATGCTTAGAGGACCACACATCCGTGCAGGGCAAGCAATCTGCCCCCTACCCGACCACTGTTTTCCTTTAAGAACACGCCATTTCTTCAGAAAGAACCAAGCAGCAATATGGTCATCACGTGTTCAAATGCACTGCCTTTTTTTTTTCTCCATACATTGAGAAATTAAAAGCATTGTAACCATGAAGCTAAAAAGAAAAAAGTGCCTGTTCATTAACAAGAGATTGATGAGGAAGATAAAAGGATCTCTTTATTGATTGCAGGCACTTTCTTCAAATTAAATAAGTGCACAATATAAAGATTAGGGGGTGACCCAAAGCAAGTGAGCTGGCCCAATAAGCAGCATCACTGCCAGCAGTCACAGTGTGGGAAGTCTGGGCTATCACACATGGTGCAAGCAATTAATTTATTCCTCCTTTCAGTGTTTCACCAACCTCCTCTCTTTGTCTCCCTTGGAGTAATGCCAGCACTCTCTCCCTTTGAGTCCTTCCAAAAGCTTTTACTAAAAACCTCATCTCCTAGCTCAAATGGCACAAGGAGAAAACTTCATTTTGCTTCTATATTGGTCCTGTCATTGGAACTGCAAATGTTAAAATGGGACAGACTGTCAGCTGCACCCCCAACCCCCGTTTTTCACCTGATGGAAAGCGAACAGGATACATATGACAGTGCTGTTTGTATGAATTTGCACATTCCCATTACCTTTTTCCCCCTTTATTTTTTTTAAACCCTCTGACCATTTGCACCATATGTGATTGAGGAGAAGAAACATCAAGCCTGTAATAAGATGCAGGAAAACATGGTGGTAAAAACGTGGTAAAAACACAAACCCTTAAGAATATATTCAACCTTAGACATGAGGTTAAACACGTCAATGTCATCAGAATCATTGGTCTGCTTAATTTATTCAGCATAAAAAGATTGTTGTGGGAAGACCCTCTACCACACAGGAGACAGGGAAATGAAAAGGCTGTGTCCAAACCATCTCTGTACTCTCAAGTGAAAACAACTATACTGGAATTATTACACTGCCCAGGTCAATGTGTCAGAAGCAGGTCCTCACACTAGTTCATTTCTGTGAAATGTCTGAAGCACAGAACACAAACTTCAGTGCTTGTGAAACATTTGTGAACACTCATGTTGCCTCTGTGGCAGCATTTACACATGTGCACATTTACACCAGACTGTTACACCAGGAACATGCTTTGTGTAAGAACTATACCTGTGGCTTGCAGAAACACTGATTTGAAAATCAACACAACTACAGTGGCCATTTCAAGAGATGTTTATACTTTACATAGCTTCAGCGTGTAACTGAAACTGAAAACTGCCATGAACTGGGCTGTTATTTCAGGGGAACCAAAAGGTTTTCCAAGTCTTTTCATCTTCAAGTGAAACGTGAGACACTGAGTTTCTTTCATCCTAATCAAAAGCAGAGCCAGTGGCACTACATGAGACCCAGAAATCAAACATCAAACCATGAATGTCAGGGGTTTTCATCAATGGCACTGACTCATTCCCCCAGCCTCTGCTCAGTCACAAAATTGGGATGAGCCCTGCCACTGTTCAGGCTAATGATAATTAGCTCTGTCATGTGGTAAAGGAGCATTAAAGAGATGCAAAGACATAGGCTCTTTTGCTTGAAAGCAGAAGTGGAAAAAGAAAGATTACATGCAGTTTTCTGGGGTTTTTTTTTGGTTTGGTTTCCCACCTCCCCCCCAAGGATGTGTCAGCATCTTCACCGAGTCTTTGGAGTCTCCAGCAGACATGCAGGGGCGATCGTGACTATTTATTTTCACGGCACTCTGCTTGGCCAGCACTGTAGTCACAGGGCCCAGGCTTGCTCATTAACTCCTACCCACCCCTACTGCTCAAAAGCACCTTTGTGCCTGCATTTTAGCCACTTTATTCAGATGGAAGAAATTGTTCACGGGACAGTGGCAATACTGCTACTTTACACAGATGCAGCTATGCAAGATTTTGTGCTCACCAGCCTTCACATCTCCAGTGCTGCTACTGCTATGGGAGTTGCCGGACACTGCTAATTTCAGTAAAGTTGTTGAAAGCCCTGAATCAAGGAATTATTTCTCCCACATTGGCCTGTGGTTAATAAAGCATTTAAATGTTCACGGAGTTAAATGTTGAAATGCCTTCCTGATCAGAGATGCGCAACATCATATATCTAAGTGCCTTTTTTAATCAGAAACTAAATCAGGAACTGAAAAGGTATTTTGGAGAGTAGTGCTGTGGTTCATGATAAACATGGTCTGGCAGCAGTATCATCCTCTTCCCTGTCTCTCCCTTCTTTTTGCTCCCTCTGTTCTATCACTAGCACTAATTCAGTAACATTGTTCATGTGACCATATTCTGAACTGGATCAGGAAACTGATTTTTGACTTTAAAATAATTTCTTTTAAGATTTTTTTTAATGGGCAAGCTTACCTACTAATTCCCAGCCTGGCTCCTTAAACATACATAGCCTGGAAGAACTGGGACAGGACCATGCTCCAGGGGACAGAAGTCCCTTGACCTTGTCTTCTCACCAAAGACTTTGCATAGTAAAACCATGACCCATGGCCCTTCTCGAATCTAGGCTTAACTTAGGCAGAAGCTCCTAGAAGTTCCCAAGAAGATACTTGTCTTTCTGAAAACTTTTACTGCACTTCTCATTCTTCTAAAGACATCATTGTCTTTAAAATGTGAATTTTAAAGGGAATTCTGACTTGCACATATTCCCAACTCCTACTGTTTAAAACCTAAGGCATCAAACTTTACATCTTTACTACTTTTAAACTATAATTTTCAAAATTTCAGCTACTCATGGACACCTTTGCACAGTAAATCTGGTCTATCTATATTCAATAGTTTTGCTATTAAAAAAAAAAAAAAAAGAAACATGTCAAAGACATGCAGCCAGCCTACCATGTGGAATAATTTTTTTATCATTAAATAAACAGGTATTAATGATAGGACATTGACATATCTTCAGAATTTGTAAGCTTAAGAATTTTGCTTACAGAAAACATGAATTCAGCTCAACAGCTGGTTTGCTTAGCAGCTTTCTGCAAATCATAGATTCACAGAATCATAGAATCACTAGGTTGGAAGAGACCTCTGAGATCATCAAGTCCAACAGTGCCTGTCTCCTTACTAAACCATATCTGTAAGAAACTCATCCACATGTTTCTTAAACACCTCCAGAGATGGTGACTCCACTGCCTCCCTGGGCAGCTTGTTCCAATCCCTGGCCATTCTTTCAGTAAAGAAATTCTTCCTAATGTCCAGTCTAAACCTCCCCTTGCACAACTTGCGGCCATTTCCTCTTGTCCTATCGCTTGTCACTTGTGAGAAGAGACCAGCACCCACCCCGTCACAACCTCCTTTCAGGTAGTTTTAGACAGTCTCCTTTCAGCCTCCTCCAAGCTAAACAACCCCAACTCCTTCTGCTGCTCCTCATAGGGCTTATTCTCCAGCCCCCTCACCAGCCTCGTTACCTTTCTCTGCACACGCTCCAGCCCCTCAATGTCCTTCCTCTAGTGAGGGACCAAAAACTGAACCCAGCACTCGAGGTGCGGCCTCACCAGTGCTGAGCACAGGGGCACAATCACCTCCTTGCTCCTGCTGGCCACGCTGTGTCTGATACAGGCCAAGATGCCATTGACCCTCTTAGCCACCTGGGCCACTGCTGGCTCATGTTCAGCCGTCTGTCAACCAACACTCCCAGGTCCTTCTCTGCCAGGCAGCTCTCCAGCCACTCTTCCCCAACTCTGTAACGCTGCATGGGGTTGTTGTGTCCCAAATGGAGGACTTTGCACTTGGCCTTGTTGAACCTCATCCCGTTGGTCTCAGCCCATCGATCCAGCCTGTCCAGATCCCTCTGCAGAGCCTCCCTTCCTTCAAGCAGATCCACATTTCCAGCCAGCTTGGTGTAATCTGCAAACTTGCTGAGGGTGCACTTGATGCCTTCATCGAGACCATTGATAAAGATGTTAAACAGGACTGGACCCAGCACTGAACCCTGGGGAACACCGCTCGTGACTGGTTTCCAACTGGATTTACTTCCATTTACCACAACTCTTTGGGCCCGGCCATCCAGCCAGTTTTTAACCCAGCAAAGGGTGTTCCTGTCCACGCTGATGGCAGCCAGTTTCTCCAGCAGGATACTGTGAGAAATGGTGTCAAAGGCTTTACTGAAGTCCAGGTACACCACATCTACAGCCTTTCCGTCGTCCATTAAACGGGGAACCTTGTCACAGAAGGAGATCAAATACCTCCAAATAATGAATTTAATCTTCCTTATCCTATATCAAGATATTAATTCAATTATACTGGCTGGTTCAGCACTGTCTATATGTCACTCAGTTATACTCAAGTTAGTAGAACTGAGATATTCACTGTTTAAAGTAGATAAGCAACACAGTTTTTATAACTGTAAAAATTCCAACAATAATGACAGCTCTCATGCATCAGAATCCTAGTGTCATCAAAGACATTTAATATTTAATATTCTTTTTAGTGCATTCAGAAAGCCATAGAAAGCATGCATCACTCCTTTGGCATTGGCTGGAAAACTGTCGATTTCCAGCAAATAATTAAGAAGACTTGAAATAAGTATGACAAAGGAGATTTTATGTCTAGTCATGAATTTTCAGTGTCTAATCAAATATGGTTTTTTTACACATCTATGTTTTGAATGCAAACTCCATCTACATTTTAAGATGTCTTGTCACATATTTCTCACCCCTGCATCCATGCTCTCTTTGTGCTATTTGTATGGTTTGGCACAAAAGCAAAACTCACTGTGTAGAAATCAAACTTTGAATTGGAAAAAGGTAGTTCTTCTCATACACAAGATGTCAATGTTCCTGCATCAGGTTGTGTCTTGTCAAGAGCAAAAGAGGAAAAACAGCAACAAGGAAACTCTGAAACCTCAAAGAAACCTATCTGCTGTACTCTCATTTCATTGATGCAATTCAAAGCTACAGAGCAGACTCTGACTGCTCCAGACACTGAGCACTTCCTTACACCAGGGTAAAATGGGTTTATCATAACTTGCTTGCATTTTACACACGGGCATGCACAGTGCAGGGCAATGTGGACCACTACTGCCAGATTGTGTAGGAGTAGTAGTAGAGCGTTTGTAACACTCCTTTCTCCAAGGCATGGGACAGCCTAGAAATGGAGCTTAGGAAGCAGTGACAGAGCAAAAACCAAATATTTAAAGTTCACAACAGGACCAAGAAAGGTGAATAAATGGAGCCTTTGCTACAGAACCCAGATATTTTTAAGCCCCACTACTGACATCAACTGTATGCGTGGGAATGTTTATGCACTCATAGATCCGTAAGTATCAGAATGAGTTCAGAGTAATCATAATTTCATTTGATGGATGCATTACTCGTGCAGTATTTCCTGCATTCAAACTGTAGGTCGTGTCCACTGGAGGTGTCTTATGTCTGCCTTTGTTTCATCACAGAGACTGTGGAGTGGCAACTGGACTACAGAAGGGACAGACTGCCTTTTTCCTTCTTTGTGAGGGTGCCTCACAAATAATAAATGAATTTACTCCAAAAAAGTGTTTGAATGAGTGGGCCAGACAGGCAGGGCTGAGGTCACCATGTATCCTGTGTTCCTAGCCAATCTCATTAAATTACCATCCAAAGAAAAAGATAAATAGAACAGAGCTCTCCTCATGGACATAGGTATGCTGTGCCTGTGGTGGGTAATATGGCCATGATGGCTCAAAGAGAAACGAGCATCTACAGGCTGCATGAAAGAGAACGAGGTACTTAGTGACGCTGGCTTGTACACACGTGGATGAAGTAAATTGTGTCCCTAAATCCCTTCCTGATTAGGGCCAATAGTTTGAAGCTAGACTGTATAAAACTCTACCATTCCTTCAGACACTGATTGCTACAAAGATTCTAAAGGCCCAAGCTCCATACCACAAAGCCCAAGCTCGCTGGCCTGCACCGGGCTGACACCTATACTCACAGCCATAACATTGTTTCTACCTAATCCAGAAGCCCGAACCTCAGCTAAGAAAGGAAAAGGAAAGTTATCTTGAATTTTGAACACTTTTTCAACCCAGAGAGTCAAGATGGTGCTCCTACGTCAGTGATCAATTTGAAATGATTCTCTGAAGGCCTTGTTAATAACACTTGAAATATATGTCCGAGTCTGTATATTACATTCTTTTCCTTTGTTAGGCATCAGTTCATGGCTTCGTCAGGAAAGCAGCCCTGCTCAGCTGCACAGAAATAACTCTTAGAGGCTACCCTGAAGAACACAAAATGACTAGAATTTAATCAAGTGACCTGACAAATAAAGAAAAGATAAAGTTCTTGCCTGTGCTGCTGGGTATGGGTTAGTAACAATACACAGTGCAAGTGTGAGCAGACTTCCTTTTGTAAACTAACCAGCTTAAGATGTGCTAGTACCATCCCAGTTGTGACTGTTAAGAGTTGGACATGGGCTAATTAAAAACCTATGCAGCTGGGGTCTATTAGCATTGATTGTAGCTGTTCCCACCATAATCCACACTCACCTTCATCTCCTTTCTTTCTCTTACAAAAAAATTTAAATCTCTGTGCATGTATGTAATTACAGGAAATATAATGCATTATTAATGTGGCTGCAGCAGACAGCAAGTTCAGGTTTACTGCTTACCAGAGTACAGATAACTTGTAGCTACTGGCAACAGTCAGCTTGCTGACCCATTAGGTAATGAGAGAGTATCCAAGAGTGCCAACTACAGTGGCTAAGTAACACTAGCTATTTGAAAATCATAGAAGCTGGAAGGAATGCTGAATCAGAATCTATCACTGTGACAGGAAAGTGTGGACAACCTGTAAGAATTATTCCAGGAACAATTAATTTGCAACAATAAGGTTGTGCATTTTCTTTGATCCAAGGATGTAATTATGTTCAAACACAATTACACAAGTTGGAAGTCTCCAGAGGATGGGCAGAGAGGAAACAGGTACAGATAGCAGCATGAGACAAAGCGTCCCAAATAAAGGTCTTTACCAGGCCCTCTTCCCACCGAAACAAAACAGTGTTCACAGAGAGCTGGAAAAAATCCCCACACATGTCCTGTGATTTCTAAGAGCATTAGACAAGTTAGGCTACAAGTGCTCATTTCCTGGCACACCAAACAATGATCTATCATTACAGACACGTATCTGTCGAATTGGTATCTGCACACATGCTGAAGAAATGCCTTTCAGATTTCATTTTCCAGTTATCCTGGACAACATACTATGCTGCATACAAATGCAGATACACAGCCAGAACTCCTGAAATGAAGGTTTATGGTAGTAGAAAAATATGGCGTGACTTTAACAAGTAATAAAGTTAAAGATTAGATACATGGATTAATACCACAAAAATTCATTCAGACCTACTCTCCCAGCATATGCGTTTGTATAGCCTCCTCGAGGGCTTCCCTTTTTTTTGCACAAAATTTGTAAAATTGTAAAATTTGTAAAATTGTAAAAGGCAGCAAGGAGCTGTCCTAAAGTTGAAGAGTCAGAAGCTTCTCCCACACACTGTTGACATATCTCAATGGATTTCAGGGATCTGCCAAAGAAACACAAGTAGACTTCCCTCCTAATAGGCCAGAGGGGTAGATCCAGGCCTGCAGCCAGAACCAAAGGGCTACCACGAAATTCGGCCCACACAATGTTAATGCCTTGTTGTCCTAGAATCACTTGTATGATACTGAACAAGAGCTGCAAGAAGCTGTCACCACACCTACCATTGAGATTGTGGCCACTCACTTCACCCCATTGATTGTAAACCCTCCATAGTAGTTGCTTGCTGACAAAGGAGCTCCTGTTTCTTCTTCCCACCAGTTGTCCATGATGGACATTAGGATAAAAACCACTGCAGTCCTGTCTTTGAAGATGACTTTCTCTGCTTTGAGTGGCAACAGCAAACTATAACCTTTTCAGCTACCCATGGCCATTTACTATTTCCCTACTGCAGACAGGCTTTTAAATACCTCCGTGAGGAACTGTACTCAGATGACACAGAGAAATCCTTTGGTAATTATTCTGGCTAATCCTATTAGGAAAGATAGGCTTTCAATTGCTAAAGCAACAAAAAACCTTCCAAAGAAGGAATCCACCACTTCAAATTCAATCAACAACCCTCTTCCAGCCCACGATAACCTGATTATTATTGTACAGAGGAAAAGCTGTGTTAACTGAAATAAAAAACTGTTTAACATTTTATGAAATTTTATTTAAAAATTTAAAAAACTTATTGAAATGTTTACAAATTCAAAAGAAATCACTCAGCTTTCCCTCACATATTTTATTTGCACTTTACTAGTCCACAGTTCTACTTGCGTATTTTCCAGATAAGAGATAAGATTTTTACAGAATCCGCATAGTTTTAGAAGGATTTTGCCTATGCTTTATATATTTATGCTACAAGAGAGGATAAAATTTGTGTTCCCCAAATTTGCTGTTACTTTAATGCAGTAGTAACATGACAGTGGTAGTTAACTCTTTCAAGTGCTTATTGGAAATTCAGCTAGAGTATTTAAAATGACAGTAACTTGATTTATTGAGCAATAAGAGGAATTATTCCTCTATGGCCACCAGCCAAACAAGTAATCTTTTAATAAGGTATGTGAAGTCACTGCATTTCGTTTATGAGAGAAAAAAAAGCCCAGTTAAAAAAAATGTGCCTAGGTACCTAAAATAGGCCTAACTTGGTATATAGGTACAGCCATCCATGTGGCATTAGACACCTCAGTTCCCTTCTCACACTTGGATCTGCTCATGACACAAGGTTCTCCTCCATTCCTTACCTTAGAGGATGGTGGATGAACTGCTTTTGCAATTCTTTTACCATGGCAGACTTCACCCAAGATGATAATAGCAGCTTTTGGGTTTATCTTAAAATAACCTGACATGGCTACCCCTCTTCTTCCCTCCCGGGAGATCTCCTTCTTTCCCGAAAGCACATTTTCAACACTGGCACTGCAGGCTGTTTTAAAGAGAAATTTCAATTTCCTCTTGCAGTATTCAGCTTTACAGAAAATGATGAAACCTTTTTTACACTAGAGAGACAAATGTCACTGAAGCTTTTTTCTAAAGCTTAGAGGACAGAGGAAAGACATGATGAACACTATCTCTTAACAGGCAAATAATAGATGCATTTTTTCAGTGGAGGTTTCCTACTTCCCCTCTCCGTTTCTTTTTTTTTTTTCTTTTTGCCTCATTTTACCTCTGAGGAAGTGTTAAGGATCTAGAAGATGGGCAGAACTGGAGACAACCTCCCCTGCTCCATATGAGTAATTTCCAACATGCTGGTTATCTGCTTGGCTCCCCACTCAGTATGTGAGTGAAACAAACCTAGCTAATTGTTCGGATGAATCCTTGTAGAAAATCTTTTTAGGTTTGAGGCATCTAAAGTCTCTCTGAGCATTCACCGGGATGCCTGCACATGCATTTCAGGGTTCATGGGTTTTTCTCTCAGTAGCGGTTGGTCTAAGATTCCTAGTCTGTAACACCCATTGATACTAGTCCTAAGGGAGGTGCTCAGGGTTGCTGAGAAAATCTTTCCTTTAATCAGTTGTCTTGCTAACATACAATTACTGGACTGTCTGTCTTTCTTGAGCATTCAAGAATGTGTACTTGTGACTGTTGTCCCTATGATAGATTTTTGTATTTGCAGATACACAATTTCTCTCAAGTTAAAAATTTAGAAAAATGTAAGAAGGATTGCATATCTGTTAGGGACTCTGGGAAACAGAAGGGAGTGTTTGATGCTGCAGTGAGTTGTGTTGACCCTGAGCAGGAGTGTGAAAATATAGGAGAGAGGTGCAGATGCATTGTGGGACCTCCCTTCTTCATTTATTTAGCAAATACAAGTAAGACTTCTTTAAAGCCTCTCGCTTACTGAAAACATAGTGAAATATTTTCATAAGTAGAGGGAAATATTTTCATAAATGGTGAGACAATGTGAGAATATCTATTAAAAACTATGGTCATCTCAGAAATATATTGCTGCTGTCAGTAATTAATGCATGAATTATAGAACTCAAGCAACTAACTTTTAGCCCATCTTTTTTTGTACAGCTGTCCTTCTAGTTGGGATCAAACACATCGTTTAATGGATCGATCCCTTTCTCATTCCCTACAAGCATTCCTTTTGAATGTCTACATTTTCTCTTATTAACATTATGCATCTTGTCTGAAATCGACATGATCACGGAAATTCCCAAAGGAACTTAGGGCACAGCTCATGTTGCTCTTACTGCACAGGAAATGCAACTGTTCTTGCTCATCCTTCCTCTATAATGAAGAGTCAGATTCATTGCCTTACTGTGCTGAGGAGGAAATTGCTGCATAATCTCCTTTCACTGCTAGACAACCCCCTCTTTCCAAAGCAGGCTAAGTATGCAAATTCTCTAGACACATTTGATGAATTTCTAATAACAGTGGGTGAAACAACAGGACAAAAGTGTCAGTGACAGAAGTCTTGTGCTGGTTCCCTGCTAAAGACATTGTTTTTATTATATGTCCACCCACGTATTAATTGTGGGTGATACACATAAATTGTATCTGCTCTGGGACAAATAAACCATAATCACGTCAAACAGACTTAAGATGAGTTAGAAGTCTTGAAAATACTAACACATGAATCCTTCTCAGCACTTCACATGGGCTGCAAAATGAGAACATCAAAGTCTCACAATTTATGATCTTACATCACCAGCATAGTGAAGGAAGTACTTTCTGCCAGTCACTATGTTCCTTTCTATCTCTTGAACTAAGAGAGGGACCTCTGTTGGCGTCAAGGAGCAGTTCAAGTTATGCATCTCCAGCCTGCCAGGTGATTTTATAGCCCTCTGTGGTTAGATTTTCCTGTATAGGGAATAGACACGTTTATTTTTTCCATGTGGAATAGAAAAAAAATCTTATCTACGATTAAGAAATGCTTATTTGCTTAGGTGTTCCCCCCCCCCCCCCCCCCCGGTCAAGTTCTTAAGGAAGTTTTGAGAGAAGATTTGAGAGTTGCATGGAAAATAAGAACAAGCCTTCCCTTGCTGCACTAACAAAACCAAAAGCTTTTTGTGCAAGGGTTAGTAAACCTCATGTTTAGCTTATAAGTCAATTGTTAATCAAAAGAGGGCAAGGATGAAATTTTCTAGGTAATAAAACAAGTCGACAGTTTTCCTTCACACCATTTCTGCACCTTCCTCTCCATTTTTGACCTTGCCCAGAATTATAGACAGTAATTCATAAAGCCCTGACATATTCTGATGGTCTGTATTCCCACATCAATCATGTGTGACATTGTTCAAGGTGTCTGAAATGTCATGTGACTTCAGGCACAATATTTGATTATGTGGCTTGCTGCAGTGATTGTTTCTAGTCGATGTACACAAGGGATGAGGAGCAGACCAAGATAATATTACACTCTTCTTAGTGGCTTAGGGTTTAATCATCTGTTGTCCCTGACTGCCCTGGATCTACAAGGTAGGAGAAGATCCCTTCTGAAGTCATGGGGTGCTGGTGGCCTTATTGTGAGGAACTTGATCCAAGGCATAATGGGGTGGTGGTTGCTATGGGGAGAGCAAGAGGGAGCTGGAGCCAACAACCAAACACGATTAGAGAAGAGAAAAGACTCACCGCAGATCTAATGAGAGGAAAAACAGGAGTCAGAAAGGTTGAGTTACATCTCATGGTCATGGCTTAGGAGGAAACTCATTTAGCAGAGGCATCATCTTTCTGTTGTGTCTTTTCTCCATCAGTCACTGAGGCACCAAATTGCTGCTGGCTGCCTGAGACAGGACATGGGGTTGTGGGCACTAGGGCTAGCCAGGCTGCCTTGCTGTTGCACGTGCCTGGCAGGTCTGCTTCTCCATTATCTATGAGCATGGTCTGGTGGCAGAAATTTTGCCCTGCAGCAAGCACTGTGTTCTAGAATACCATCTTCTCTTTCTTCCATAGCCAGGTTAGAGGAGGTACAGCAGTGTGACTGCTTCACACGTGGTCAGTTTGACTGACTGACAGCTGAGATTCTATGAAGAGTTGGTGATATTTCTATTTTGAACAGGTTGTATTGTGCACAGAGATTGTGCTGAAAATTAAATGGAATGACTACTTTCTGCAGAACTACTGAAGGCCAAGACACAATCATGACTAGGGCTGAGAAAGAAACAGCCTGCAGAGATCCAAAAAGTATGCAGACATCCTTAAAGACTCACTGGACCCTTATTAGTCAGTGTTTCTTATAAATGCTGCAATGTACTTTGTCACGGTGACAATTTCCTGCATTAATAAAAGTGGAAATGCCAAGAATATGGCAGTGTTTAAGAATGAGCAGTGAGATCTGGTTGAGACAATGGCTTAGCTGAAATTCCAGCTCACACACACATGCTTTCCTTTCTGCTTAGACTAGGCTTTCCTGCGCTCCACCACCCCTTTAATACTAGGATATAGCAGATGAACTTGAAAGCAGAAAGTCTAAACCAGTGATAACCAATTCTCCACTTGCCTCCCATTCTCAAGAGTTAGCTGATGCCTATTTCTTCTTACACAGCTCTTACAAGAACATTTTTTCCCTTAAGGAAGATTCAAAATTTTTAGCAATCCCATACCAATGCATCAATTATAGCTAGTGTGATTTTACTAGAGCTACCCAATCCTGCTCTGGTTTCAGCCAAAGCAGAATCAGTTTTCTAACTTTTCAGATAAGTCTCGTCTAAGTAATTTGATTTCCTGAAAGATAACTGCTTGTTTTTCAGAAAGTGTTTCTCTCTATAAGTGATAACATGTGTCATTGGTATTGTGAAAGGCTATAGTTGATACCTATTCCTGTAGTAACCAAGGCCATCTTTGAGCTGGTGTAATTCTGAACTGAAAGGAATAAAAAAGAGATCCACTTGCAGGGAGCAGCAGACAGGTCAGGTGATCCAAAACTGACCAACAAAGTATTCCATCCCATATATGCCATACTTGGGATAAAACTGAGGGATCGTAAGAGTCAATCTCTCTTCTTTGATGGCTGATGTCCAATGAAAACCTCATCTGTCATTTTGCCCTGATCCCGGATCCACGCGTTTCTGAATCCAGTTCCTGATTCCAGCTCTCTCCTGTCACTGCGTCCAGCTCAGGACTTTTTTTCCATGTCTGCTCTGCATTGGGGTGGGGGGCACAATTTCATATATTTGTATATATTTTCTTATTTTCTTATTAATAGCACTCCCCCCCCTTTTTTTTTTATAATGAAAGCTGTTTTAGTTTTCAACCCACAAGTCTTTTTCTCTCATTTCCCTTTCTCCTTTCCCTGGAAGGGGGGAGGGAATTGCGATCACAACTACTGTGTTTAGCTGCCAATCAAGCCGGGCTGGCGCTAAACTGTGACAACTCTGCATCTTCTTCTGAAAATTTGATAATAGTACATTTGACTTACTCCTTCTTGATTTTTTTCCTCCATCCACAGAATAGTCTCCATTCAATACTTCACACTTGCTGCTTTTGGGTTGTTGTGAATGTCAATCTCATAGTTTACAAGATATTTACAAATAATAAAAGCTATTCCTCAGGATGAAACATCATCCAGAGGAACAGATTCTTACTGAATTAAAAGGGAAGAATCTCTCCCCTGTACCCAGCTTTCCTTACTGACCATCTGCTAATAGTATCCATATGTGTATAAAACTCATTTGCACATTTAAATTGAAAAGCTCCATTTGCTCAGCCTGCCTATAACTGTGGTCTCTTGCCGGGGTGAATATTAGGTCTCTGATGCATGCATATTATCCAGTGGACATATAATTGCAAACAAAATCCAAATCCAATTATCTGGAGTTTTACTGCGTATTTTTCTACACATAACTCAAGCAGTAATTACAACAATTCTCTCTCCAGGTGTCCATTTGGCAGGAAGAATGAGTAAGGTGCTAGCATTTACCTCCTGTCCTCTAAAATGTGACTCATGGTGTTGCTGCCAACCTGAGAGGTCACATACACATTTTGTGCAGGTTAGAGTCACTGTGGGGAAGATACCAATAATCCGCATCTGACAGAAACAGGCAGCAGGACAGGTTCAGGTAAACAGTCCCTAAGCCATGCCTAGTTTCCTTTACCTTGCCTCCAGGAAGGCATTTCACTGATGCACAGCCCAAGTGAGCTGGACAGATGTGGAGAGGCTTTCAGAACTGCAATACCTCCCATGAAGCCTGGGATTGATCTGCAGCTCTTAGGGATCACAACTACACTGGCTCAACTACTACTAGTCTAGCAAGAAAACCATACAGAATCCGTATTCACAGCGTTCCTTCCCTGGACCTATCTTAACTGCCTCCTCCTTACAGAGTGACAGATACATAAAGGAGTTAACAAGCATCTACTCTGCAGGTATAACTTGTCTAATAACCAGGGACAGCTTCTGATTCAGAGCTGAATACACAAGAGAACTGAAACACCAGTTCCACATCACAACAGACAGACACACATGCATTTGAATGAGCTGCATTGCTGCTCAAGGCAATTCTTCATCTTTTCCACAAAATTAGTGTTTAAGATTCATCTGGCCTCTCCCAGACTCTGAGACAACTGTTATCCTACTGTCTGTCAAGTATTAGTTGCCATTGTGGCAGCCTAATGGGTTTTGTGTTAATCATTAATATATTCAAGAACTATGCATAGCCTGCAGCTTGTTTTAAGCCAAAGATTTCCCCAGGGGGAAATGGAAGGAAAGAGCCATACCAGAGAAATAATAAAAGTCATACTAACAGTATAAAAAGAAGAGTGAAAGATTAGACTCCAATCCTATTTTACTGTGTGTCCTGTGGAGTCAGTAGAATCACTCCATGTTTGCCCTGATATAAAATATTAAGGAATTCAAAACAATCAATGCTTGTTTTAGACTTCCTTAGAATGGAGAAAAATGCGAGGGGGGTGTGGGGGGTGTGGCATTTAATCAAGCTAAAGTACCAGACATTTAAACCTACTGTTATCTCAGAACAATAACTAAACTGTTGAAGTAATAGCCCACAGCACTGGATGCCAGTACTTAAAAGCATATAAAAGAATTTTACCTACAACTGAAAGAATATTTTCAGTTACTATATATAAAACCACAGTGTTTTCAAACAAATAAAAGCATCACATGCGGTTAGCTCACTTCTAATTTGAGAAGACTAGAAAAAACTTACCGCCACTGAGAAATTGTGCTACAATTGACAACAGTAGATCAAATATATAGCTTTCTACAATGTAGGTAGTTGTGGCTTTCACAGCTAGATATCTGCCAGTGAAATAGTAGTTATTGAAAAAAATGCCCTCATATTTCTTCCCTGCAGTATGGCTTATCTCTTTTCTTTTAAAAACTAACAATTGCAGTTATACTTCTCAGTAAACCTACTGACATTTTGGAAAGCTCATCTAAATGCCTGTCAGATGCTTGACTGTCTTATTAAGAATCATGTTTCAGATCATTATGAATATTACCAGAAAAATATCAGAAATAAAGTTCAGATTCAACTTTACAAACCTCAGAGAAGTAATGACTGTATTAATGTCTGAAGGGTTATTATTACCCCATGTATAAATTATAAGCTCAGTGGCACATGGTGTTTGTAAAAGCTTCAGGCTGCAGAGTAGTGTCAAGTCAAATCCTTCCTGACTCAACATCGATTCTGAACATTTATAGCTCTGGAGTAAGGAGTTTTCTGTGCTGAATAAACAGAACAAAACAAATGATCAAACAAAAAAAGCCAAATGCTCACAGCTGGAAAAGTTGGAAGTTGTCTCCTCTGCTGGCTTGATACTGGAGTGCAGTAGGTGTCAACTCTCTTCAAGAGCAGTGGCCATGTTTGCTAAACTCACCAGGGCTGCAGTGTAATGCTGGCTGCTCTGTGTCCCACAGGTACACCATGGTCGGGAATGCTGGAGTGGGATATGCAGCCTGACTGCTCAGATATGTCTACACAGCTTAGTAGCAAAGAGGGCAGACAATACTCAGTCCAAGGACAAGTGTCATGGCTAGGGTAAGTCTACATTACACACTGTTTCACCGTGCTTCTGCTTTTTGTTAAAAAAAACTTACACATGTACTTTTTTCCAGTTCCCAGTCCGGGAAGGCTGTGTCTTAGCCCACCCAGGAGGTGTTTTTATGGCATGAATATGGTTCCATGATTAATTCCCTCTGATATGGTATAAAGGCACCTGGGAGTATTTGGGAGTTGTAATATCTGTTGGGATGATGCAGGAGGACTGCTTAGAGTGAAGGGAGCCAAGCTGGTGGGGTAGTACCCATACTGCCTCCTGGGAAAGGTTTGAATGCACTTAATCCTTCACATTGTGCTCAGGTGTCTTGAAAAGTTGTAGCTGATGTGAGCCAGAATGACACAAGAAAACATGTTAATGATGAAATGGGCAAATACTGCTCTCGCACTCCACTGACCCCTCAGCCTCACTTCACTTGGCACCCTAAGTTTAGCTTATATGGTTATCCATTGCAAATTAGAAATGCCCCATGCTATTTTAGCTTGCAACAGGATTGATGCAATTTGGAAATCAGAAGGCTGTGAAGTTTCCTCCCTTGTAAAAAGCATATTTCTGTAGAAGGGAAAATTTGGAATCCTTTTGACAAAAGATCTCAGATAGCTGGACACTGTAATTAATATAAACTACTAATTAGACCTGTGAGCTCTGTATATCCATAATGAAGTTTAAATGACTAGCATGAAAAGTGGGCAGGAGAATAAAATCTTGTGAAGAAATGCAAGAGCATATATTCAATGAATATATAAGTAAATATTCATTGAAAGAAAATACTGACATCCATCATACATGATTCATAAAGCACAACTGCTCCAGGGCATAGCTTTCTTTTCCAAAAAACAGAGTGAATGTTTAGTGATCCTTGCTGTTCATTTTCTGTGCTGCTGTGCTGCAACTTAAAATTACTAACTAGCAGACTACTGGAAGATGCACACCTAGAAGAAAGATTACATGGTAAAAGGCTGTTCTTTGATTGCCGCAGTGACTACAGCAATTCCTTCTGCTTTCTGTACAGTGGAAGAATGTCAAGAATAGAAGAAACTATTAGGAACCTGTGGGAACATTTTGATAATGAAAGTTGCAGGAGATACAACTTTCCCACTTTGCATCCAATCAGGAGAGGTTACGAAAAGGCAATTTAGAAGACGTACACATGAAGGATGGGATGGTAATTTCTTCCCAAGAATTTAGCTTGGCTTCCACTGTACTGTTACAATACTGCTAGAACAGGATTGTGAAAGAAGACTATTGCTATTAATTTACCTGGTAGGAACTGTTACAGTCTATGTTGAGTCTCAGCCACAGTGTGCCACTGTGTTTGCCAAGAAGCTAATGAGGGGTTCATAGTGATGACTTTTCAAAGCCATGCATCTATGAAAAGATCACAATTATGTGTACAATATTTCCTATGGTGTTGGAAATATTACATTCTTTGCTTTTTTTTAAGAAGTAAAAAGTGGTTTGTCAAGGGGTTATTCTAAACCAAATGGAAACTTATTCGAAGCCATATACTTTAGAAATTATTCTGAAGGTACCAGCCTACTTTTCCATTCATCTTTCACCTAATGCTGTGTTATACTCTGCCCTTATTTTCTAGAAACAGATCCAATCAAATACTGAGGCAGTTCCAGTTATTAAGCAAGTAAAGACTACCTGGATTCCTGCTTGGGATCAAAAAAGCCTATGAGACTGGGAATATAACTCAGAGAATTATCTTCCCTTCCCCTTCGATTGCTCTCTAAGAAACTTTCTTCCTTCTCCCTAGACAACAGCATATGCCTTTTGTGTTGACTAGAACGGCCTGAATTGGAAGCTCAGCATGATATTAAAGCATTGGACCCAGTCTCTTTACTTTCCTGTGTTCATTCTGTGTTTCTGCTTCGTCACAGACTTCCACTGCCAGACCATGAACTTGAAACAGCCTTTCATGGATCAGGGCCCTGCTATGCCACAGAGTGTCTCTGTTTACAGCCAATGCAGCCTAAGATCTCCCCAGGGAGAAACTGGAATAGAAAACCCAAAACACACCATCCAAGAAAGCCAGCTGTATGGGCCTTTCCATCAAAGGGAACCCAGCAAACCTCCAGGCTCTCTGGGGTAATTCAGATCTGGTAACTGAAATTCCCTTTGGGATTACCTTCTTTCCCACTAAAGTTGAAACAATAGAAACCACCTCTCCTCAAACAAGAAAGTGGGCTGCAAACATGTCTATCTCAGGACAGAAGAGCCTTCTGAGGAGCAGAAAGGACCTTGCATTGCTAGTCTCTACTGGGATTAACACAACAGAGTGCCTCAGGGCAAAGTCTCTTTCAGGGTAGGTAGGTATTGTTGGGACAAAAGGTGGAAGATAAGGAGACAAACAATTTCTGGGCTATAGGGGTAAGGGGTAAGGAACTACCTGTTGAATTAAAATATAAAAATTATTCTGTACCCAAGTACATGTTCATAATTTTTGCCTGTTGAAAGTAATCTTTTTGCACACTCTAAGCTCTTTGGGTCTTTTATGCTTTCCTGCAACACACTGACATTCTTGATTTCAGCATGGTCAATGTCACATCTTGATTCACCAAAGTGCCTAAAATAGATGTGTGCTTCTGTCAAGGTCATGTATTCTATGTTGCTCACAGATCTCTGTTCAGTTAGTATCACTGCTTGTTGTGTACTTTTATTTAGCATGAACAGCCTTGATGCCTCAAAAATAACAAGAAAGAGGGAAGACTTTGAGAAGGCTGATCCAATACCACAAAGTACGTTCATAATTGCTACCTAGAAAGAGTATAGCCACCAGGGAATAGGTGAAAACCAGCACCAGTTCTTTTGGAGTGACAGCACCAGGGACTTCTTCCCATGGAAGACACAGTGATCAAAACATCGACACATTCCTGTGCTACAAGCTCACATACTCCTGTACAGCACAGGCTACAGAAAGATGCTAATTGTGGTCTCAGGTGGGCACATAACACGTATCACTTTAGTATACTGGGGAGAAGTAGCCAGAAAGATATGAACTAATGCTCTGTTAGGGAAGGTTTAGACCCTCTGGAAGACCCTCATAGAAACCAGGCCTTAACAGTAGCTGCTCAAAGCCAGATTTCCATATGACTTATAAAGTCTCAGAAACAGAGATCCTGACACTCAGAGATCTCATGAAAAACCAGAGATGGGGCCTGCCATTTCCCATCTCTGAGGTTCAGTTAAGGCAGCAATTAACAAGGTGGGTTTTGGCCAGCCATCATGTTGTGAAGGTGTCCTTCACTACATCAGTGAGAGCACATTCAGTTTGGAAAAAAATTAACTACTGATCCCTCTTGCTGAATGATGGGCAAAGTTTCTATTAAGACCTTGAAGAGAAGGTGATCCACATCATGCTAAAGGCAACGGGGCCTGCAAAATTCTTTTAGTAATACTACAAACAACAGAAACATCTGAAGTAGCTTTTGAGATAGGTATACCAGCAGAGTAGACTGCCACATGTTTGGTAGCACTTTTTCACCTCAGAAAAGCACAGCCTGAAATAAACAGATCCAAACCATTGCCTTCACACTTACACATATATATTTTATAAACCTATATAAGTACGCATATTTATACATAAAACACTATTCCCTCATAATACACAAACGCTGAGGCAAGTGCTAGCCTTAAAGATTTATTCGTACTTATTCTTACATGCACAAATACACAGATAGTCCTTAAACTATTAAACTTATTCCTTTGTGTCTGTTAGGTCAGTTTTCTCCAATTTTAATAGTACTTGTACTCATCATTGCCTTTTACCTCTCTGACTTCTTTGAAGGAAGAAAAACATGAAACTTCAGCGCAAAAGAGAACTGACTCTATATTAGCAGTGTTATCTCAAAAGTCTGATATTTATGAACTTCCCAGAGGAGCTACCTGACCCAGTCCAGGCCCTCAGTGTCAACTCAAGCTCTCTTTCAGAGCAAGGCTGGGGGACCAAGAATGCACCCACAGAATTCCCTGCAAGATTATGGTGGCAGTGCTAGCAATAGATGCCCAGAGCCTGGAAAAGGGACACAGGTCAGCAGGAGAGCACCTGAAGAGAAACACAGAGAATCTTCACCCAGGACGACAGCTTCATTGGGCAACTAACTTAAGTGTCTCTATGCAAATGCTCATAGCATGAGGATTAAACAAGAGTTACAAGACATGTGCACGCCTGCAGGGCTATGATTTCACTGGCATCACAGTGACATGGTGGGATGGATCCTATTACTGGAGTGCTGGGATAGAGTCATATAGGCTTTTTAGGAAGGACACGCAAGGGAGACAAGGATGAGGTGTTGCCCTCCATGTCAATGACCAGCTGCAGTGCATGGAGTTCCACCTGGGGATGGATGAATCAAGAGCCTATAGGTCAGGATTAGAGGGAAGGTGACATTATAGTGGGATTCTGCTACAGGCCACTGGACCAGGTAGAACAAGCGGATGAGACCTCTATAGACAGATAGGCATAGCTTCATATTCACAAGCCCTGGTCCTTAGGGGGGACTTCAAACACTCTCATATCAGTTGGAGAGGCAACACAGCAGTGCACAAGCAATCCAAGAGGTTCCTGGAATGTGTTGATGACAAATTCCTTCTCCAAGTGATAGAAGCCCCAATGAGGAGAGGTGCTATGCAGGACCTTGTTCTCACCAACAGGGAGGGCTGGTGGGGAATGTAAAGCTTAGTGGAAGCCTTGGCTGCAGTGACCATGAAATTGTGGAGGTCAAGGTCCTTACAGCAGAGAAGAGGGCACACAGCAAGCTCACTACCTTGGACTTCAGGAGAGCAGACTTTGGCCTCTTCATGGATCTGCTTGGTAGCATATCATGGGATAAAACACCAGAGGGAAGAGGGACTGGTTAATATTCAAGGATCATCTCCTCCAAGCTCAGAAGCATTGCATCCCAGCAAAGAGAAAGTCAGGCAAAATCACCGAGAGGCCTGCATGGAGAAACAAAGAACTCCTGGACAAACTTAAACTCAAAAAAGAAGACTGCAGAAGGTGAAGCAAGGGCCGGCAGCCTAGGAGGAATACAGAAAAATCTTCCAGGCAGCCAGGACCAGGTTAGGAAAGCTAAAGCCCAGATAGAATTAATTCTGGCCAAGGACGACAAGGACAACGACAAAAGCTTCTATAGGTACATTGGTGACAAAACAAAGACTAGGGAGAATATAGGCCCTGGAAACCCTGCTGAAGTACCTGGAAAATAAGGAGGTGATTGGTGACAGTCAGCATGGTTTCACTAAGGGCAATTTGTGCCTGACTAATCTGGTGGCCTTCTACAATGGCGCTACAACACTGGTGGATAAGGGAAGAGTAACTGACATCATCTACCTTGTACAAAGCAAAGCATTGGACACTGTCTCGCATGACATTCTTGTCTCTTAATTGGAGAGACATGGATTTGATGGAAGAACTGCTGGGTGGACAAGGAATTAGCTGGATGGTCACAATCAAAGCGTTGTGGTCAATGGCTCAATGTCCAAGTACAGACCAGTGATAAGTGATGAGTGGCATTCCTCAGGCATCAATACGGGGACCAGCGTTGTTAAATATCTTTGATGCAGACATGGACAATGGGATTGAGGGAACCCTCAGTAAGCTTCCCAGTGACACCAAGCTGTGTGGTATAGTGACATGCTGGAGGAAAGGGATGCCATCCAGAGGGACTCTGATAGGCTTGGGAGGTGGGCTTGTGCAAACGTGATGAAGTTCAACAAGGCCAAGTGCAAGGTTCTGCACCTGGGCCAGGGCAACCCCTAGCACAAATACAGGCTGGATGGAGAATGGATTGAGAGTAGTCCTGAAGAAAAGGACTTGGGGGTGTTGGTGGATAAGAAGCTCAACAAGAGCCAGCAATGTGCGCTTGCAGCCCAGAAAGCCAACTGCTGCATCAAAAGAAGTGTGACCAGGAGGTTGAGGGAGGTGAGTCTCCTTCTCTACTCTGCTCTCGTGAGAACTCACCTGGAATACTGCATCCAGCTCTGGAGTCTTCAGCACAGAAAGGACGTGGATCTGTTAGAATGAGTGCAGAGGAGGGCTACAAAGATAATCAGAGGGGCTGCAGCACCTCTGCTGTGAGGACAGGCTGAGAGAGTTGGGGTTGTTCAGCCTGGAGAAGGGAAGGTTCTGGAGAGGCCTTATACCAGCTTTCTAGTACTTAAAGGGGGCCTACAGTAAAGATGAGGAGGGGCTCTTTATCATGGAATGTAGTGATAGGATGAGGGGTAATGGTTTAAGCTGAAAGAGGACAGATTCAGACTAGATATTAGGAATAAATTTTTTACTGTGAGGGTGGTGAAGCACTGGCACAGGTTGCCTACAGAAGTCCTGGATGCGCCGTCCCTGGAGGTGTTCAAGGCCAGGTTAGGTGGGGGCTTGAGCTACCTGATCTGGTGGGAGATGTCCCTGCCCATGGCAGGAGGGTTGGACTAGATAATCTTTAAGGTCCCTTCCAAACCAAACTGTTCTACAATTCTATGATTAAGTGGTTTGGAAGCAGACACCTAATGTTGCACCAGCCTTAGACTGGGAATCATGCAAAAGGCTGACAGATGTGTCTCTGGGAAATGTTATCTATTCATGTGAGTTTACTGTATCTGTGAAATTTAAACACAAGAAACAGGATTTGTCAGGCCAGAAAAATTCATAGGGGTATTGAGATTATCACTGCATTGCGCACTGTGATCAGTGTCCACTGTGGAGAAATAAACAGGAAAACACTGCACAATGTGCTAAGCTTTAACAGGAGATTGATGCATATTTTCATATCTGCTTTTTCAGTAGGATTTCACTAACCATTTTACATTAAACAAGAACTAGTTATCTGACTCTGCCCTTGCTCACTCACTATGTTCTGAGAACAAAGCAAAGCGTTTTCTCTGGAGATGACTATTCCAGAAAATAAAAGCACTGGAATAATAAAGCAAAATGCATGAGGTATTATAGCGTTTTCTTCTGACTCACTGTCCCCTCAAGGCATGAGATATATGGCTTTCCTGGAGAAGCAGCCTTTCAGTCTGTGGAATGGAGGAGTTAAATGCTGAGAGTTGAAGATGTCAGACTAACTTATTACAAGAGCAGGCGTTGGGAGTCCTGCTGTGCTAGCATAACTGCAGCCTGAGTAATTGCCTTCACCATCTGAATTCCTTCAGCTTTCTCAGTTGGTTACAGTATTCTCCTCTTCCCACCTTCACACAAGTGACTCTGCCGTGCTTTAGACTCTCCTAAAATAATTCTACTCTTTCACCTAAAGATAACTACGTTTTAGCAGTTACTGAGCTGCTATTACTGTATTTAGGTTTTATGACAAAACATTGGAGCCTTTTTGAGATGAAAGAAATCAAACACATGTTCAAGGGTTAGGCAGTGTCCCTTGATTTTTTTCTGATCCTTAACCTGTACTGCAGCACTGCCCATTGTACAGTTTCTAGACTGTTATTGTCCATAGAAATAGTGAGCTCAGGTGCTGTATCACTGCTGGTGTGTACACCTATACTGTGTGGTAGATGCCAATAGGAGTTGTGGTCACTGTAAACAGCCCATACCCCAACACTTCCCTTCTCCCCTCTTGCACCATACAAATGTTCCTGCAGAATACCTACAGCAGGATGCTGTGTGCAGTGCTGATGTTTTTAACCTAAGAAACCTGATGGCTTTTGAATTCCTTCCACATATGTTGTAACTTACAAACAAGAATGCAAGTTTTGGGACAAATTTTCTAAAGAAAAGGAAGACTGCCACATATATGCTGGGTTTGACTATGAGGGTGAGAAGCCAAGATTCTTTTAACAAGTCCCAGAAGAGTAAAAAGACCACCACATTTTTATTCTGTAGTCTTGAATACATAATTGACTGAACCCATAAAACCAAGGCACTAGGGTGAAGTCTCAGATTTAATTTTCTACTGCAACTCCTGAGCAGAGAAAGGTCACAAGGTCCTAAGGCACTGTAGTCCTGGAAACTAGGAGAAGAAAAATGTTTTCCATCCCCAGATTGGTTTGATGTGTTCAAGAATGGCCTCTGCATTCATTGGTACTGGGAGCACACCAGGCTCCAATTGCTGTTGGTCTGTTCACTTTGTTCAGTAGGAAAAAAACATGTCACAGAGTGCTCCATCATCAAGGGAAATGAAAGTTGTAACCTAGGTTTCAATATTACAGAGTACAGAATAAATATATTTGGAATAAACCTAGGGCTAAGGTAAAGAGAAGGCAGGAAGCATTTCTTTCTGCCAGGGGCATCATTAGCAATCAGTGCCATGAAGTATCACAATACGAAACAGGACACAAAAGCATGAATTTTCTCCTCCTCCCTTGGCTTACCGACTCCTCCTATACAATTACCAGCCCTTTTGTGAACGTGTTAATACATAACTGTCTTTTCTTCACTTAGGAATGGAAGCCCACACTCTCAGAATGGGTTGGATTTTGAGGAGAGTTGGTACATGTGCATATAAAAGAGTAGATGGATGTTCAGTTTTGGGATGTCCTTGTGGAGTGTCTTATAGCGATTTTTTTAAACATTTAGCTCTCTAAATATCTGTCTTTCAGTGAAACTCCAAAAAACCAAAGCATGACACATGTCTGTTCACTTGTGAAAGCCCAGGGGAGACAGCCTACTGAATCACTCTGCTGTTCTCAGGTCTTTCCCAGAGTCTGGCCAACAGAGACAGTGCTGGCATGTTCTCTGAAACATCTGCTATTGTCTGAGAAGTGGAAGGAAACAGTTTATTTTATCTCCTGTAGCTGTTAGAAGATTGACAGAGACAAGTGTGAAATGGACATGTCCCACTGAAATTCAGAAAAGAAAAGCCCTAAGCAACTTCAGAAAAAGTACATGGACTCAACTCCCTCATCACTCTATATTGTGTGTAGACATTCACATCTGTTAGCAATAAACATTGTCTCCCTCCTGCTTTGTAGTACCTTTCCTACCCAACATAAGCAGCAATATCCAATACTGCTCTCTCATCTCCATTACATATTTTAGTGACTTGCATAGTACTACTCCTGATTTACATCAATGCAACTGAGAACAGAACAGAAAGAAATAACTATTTTAAATTGTTTCAGGAATTATTCCTGCCTACTATGATGCTATGCATTAGAGGAAAAAGGCTAAAAACAATCCCATTTCTCACCTTGCTGGCAGAAAGCATTTTGACTTTCTAAACCTATCAGATTTCTAAAATTCCTTCAATATACACTTAAAACACTAATCAATCTAATAACTGAGAACTCTACAAACCCAAATCTTTCATATCTCATATAAATTATGAAAAAAATTCAGAATACTGTGTCCAGAAATTTGGTGTTGACCATTCCCCCTTATGCCACTGCATTAGCTATTAGATGTGACTTAAGAGTATCTGTGTAGAGTTTATGCTATAGAGTACACACTATATTTTGCAGCAATAGTAGAACAATCCAATAGTGGATTGGACTGCTGGTCTGTCTCCCCTGCTACCTTGTTCCTGCTAGCTGGCAATACTTACTGCTTTACAAGGAGGTCAATATCCTACTTCCCACAACCCTGCTGACTTTGATTGTGTGAAGTGTCTTTCCAGACTGTTCAAAACCAGGCTGGGTAGATGGGCCTAGTAAGGAGCTGGAAGGCTGTACCTGATGGTTCTCAAGGGTAAAAGTGCACAGGATTCTGGCTGTGAAATATGCCTCCCTGGGAAGCATGCCTATAGAGGAGGAAAAGAGTCACCTTTCTCACTAGTGTCCCTGAAGCTTCCAGTATGCTCCTGAGATGAGCACAACCTCTCTTCCCCAGGAATGGGAAACCATTTCTGGTTCTCTGTGCCAGCTGAAGGAAGACATACAAAAAGATATTCTCACCTTCCTCATCCTCTTACCAAAGGCAGTGGGACACAGGAATAAGATTCTGAGGAGCTCTAATAAGCACTAGCTGGCACAGGCCCAAAGGGAAATGCACTGCAGCTGAGGATGGCTGGACCTGAGACTGTTCCAGCTACAGCAATGCCAGGGACTGTGGAGGCAGAGGCACAGGAGACAGTGTCTGAAGGCATACATTGCCTGAGAAGAGCAAGGAAGGGAATTCCAGATAGAAGACACTGGAGCAGTGCCCAAATGTGCACTTTGACCTTCCTGAAGAGAAGTGCCTAGCCCTCAATCTGCAAACGACATGGTTTTGAGAGTTACACTCATGATATATACAATAGATAATAACTGCATCTGTAGTGCAGTAATCTACTCAGTCACTTCAAACCTCTTATTGTAGATTTTATTAGAAGCACAATTTTTTGTGAGCTAGGGAGTGAGAAATGTACCTGAGGGTCCTGCTGGCAATAAGTTAAACAACTTGTATATACTTACAGGAGGAAGTGTTTGTTCCTTCTGTTGAAGCCTGTATCCTAAGCATGAGTTCTGCAACACACAGAAGTAACAACAAAGTTGTAAGAACACAGCAACGCCTCCACCGTTATCCTGGAGAAGCCTGAACATCTTTCCCCAATATGGATTTCTTTTTTTAGAGGTTTTTCTTTTCTTTTTTTTTCATTAATCGAGAACCCACCAAAAGAGAGGAAAACAAGTGAGATAGCTCAAGAAAGCAAAGAACTTCAAAGTAAGTACAGCATGTCCTAAGCACACTATGAATAATCAATTGCAGCAAACAATGCTCCACAGTCATGGGGAGGAAGGCCAGGAGAAAACTGGCAAAGAGAGAGCGAAGTTTTCAGCTGTTTGCGACACTGACAATGAGGAAAGTGGAAAGTAGTGGGTCTTGAACCTCCACATGCTGACCCAGGAAACACTAGCTTCTTGACTTCTTCTCATGTAACTCCAAATGGACAATCAGGCCTCCAGTTCTATCACAACTACAGCTAAGACCCTCAGTGGCCTGAAAGACAGCAGGGTCTCTGAGAGCCACCACCTCTGCAGAGAGCTGTAGCTGGAAGGGACAGACCAAAATAGGACATAGCACCAGCTCCAAAGTGGTTACAAAGAAAGGAAAAAGAAGAAGCATTCTCAAGATGGCAAATAATCCTGTATAACAGCTGAAATAAATAGACTTCAACATAAATCACACAAAGGAAACACTCAGAAGAGTTAATGAAAAAAGCAAGCTAGCCTGAAGCTAGGGTTGAACATCCTGGGCTGTAGGAACCTGAACCAAGCAGCAAACCAGAGCCATGCATCTGGCTGCCTGCATGGGTTCTTACTGTCTTAAGAGCCCAGCAAAACATATGGTGTCATGCACGAAAGAAGAATTCAAGAGTGTACTTGAGGAGTACTATCAGTGTGAAGGAAAAGTTTGCAGAGAGCACTTTCCCTAAGGCAGCAACATGACGTGCCACTGTAGAAAGGGATGAAGGAAGTCAGGGTGGCTAGCAATCAGCTTGTGCATTCTAAGGAGCAAGTCAGGCATACTGCATGCTCTGTAGTGAAATATTTAACATGTCGCATCAGGCAGAAAAGATAAATCTGTCACCTAATAGAATCAGTTTTTAGGCAGAGTAAAACCACAGCTAAAATCTAAGACAGCTCTTTAATTCCTCCTATCACCAGAAAGTAATGGTAGCAAAACTTCAAGAAACCTAGCTCCTGCTGATTTAAACACTAGCATCTCGCAATAGCCTTTCTCCAATTAAAAAAGTAATGCACTAATAACTTATCTGCATTTGCAAAGCCTGGGGGAAAATGAGCAGTGGCCCAAACTGCACACTCTGTTGGTCAGTAGGAGACTCCTATAGAGGTACAGAAAACTGACACAGTCTGGACACAGGGCTGAGGGAGAACAGTGGGAAAGATGGCACCTAGTTGGGTTTGGGACTGAGCAGGTCTCTGCTCCAGTCACATAGCAAAGACCTACTTAGAGCTCCATGAGAAGACCTCAACAGACCACTGAACTTATTGCTTTCTGTTTTCTGTCAGGACAACAGTGTGATGTGCTGCTTGGCATGAAACCTGTCAGTGCAGGGATTCATCAGGAATGCAGCCAGCCTTTTCACTATCCCCGCTGCCTGCTCTCCAGTGGCACAATAGCAGTAAAGAGAAGAACAGAACTGTAACAGCAGGCACTATAAAGGACATAAGCAGGGAAAGAGACCAGTCAAGAACACGAAATTTTGTTCATGGGAAAGAAGGGACTGAAGTGCAGGGACTGACTTATGGCTGCACAAGGGAGAAGGCAAAGCAAGCCCAGCAGAGTCAGTGATCAGCATGTCACCTTCTTGGAACAAAAATGGTTCCAACGGTTACAAGACACTTGCTATTAGCTATGTGGTCTCATACATATCCAGTGAACCACCACTGACAGGCCCCACTGAGAACATGAAAGAATATGGGCACATCCAATGGCTCTTCTGTCAGGAAGCAGTGCCAAGATTTCAGAAGTAGGTCGCCACACACGCAGATGCATCAAAGGAGAGGCTGCAGGCATGCTCATTGCAAAATCTGGCAATCACACTTTTCCTTGATCTATCCTACAAACACTGTCATCTCACACTAAAACCTGTCTCTGCCAGACATAGCTTTCTCAAAAAGCTAGCAGGACCCCAGCCTCTTTGCCAAGCAGGATATGTGCATCTTGTAAATCCTTGTGATGCTCAGCTTACACAGGCCTATCCACAGCTCCCTCTGCCAAACTCAGCAACAGAGACAACTGCTTGTATTGTGGCCATATAGAAAGCAGCTCTAACAGTTAAAATAATTAAAGTGACTTCTCACTGGGTTCAGGTCCAGGAGTAACTCTGGAGGCATGCAATCTGTAACTGTAGGCAGGATGCTGAAAGCAAAATTCTACCAGCCTGAAAGGAAATCATATGGAGAATGCCCCTAGTATTCCAAGGCAGCTTCAGAAGTGGTTAAACTACATACATACCTGTCTACATTCACAGACCTTACAGAGCTGTCAGGAATTATATGAAGAGTCCTGAGGAACAGAGCAGTCTAGGCAACAGACTTTCTGGAGGAAATTCCAATATGTCTACACACTCTGCAAATGCATATGCAGCTGCTAGGATTTTTAGGAACAGGAGCAACAAGGGCTTTTTTGAGACACAGTTCCTAACAACTCAAATACTTCTTAACTTGAGCTGCTGTGGGCTGACAGCTGCAGTCCAGGTTACCAACCTCCATACAACTCCAGGTTATTAAGAAGTATGCTTAACCCTTCTTTCATTTCTCAGTCACTGAAGCAGTTACAGTATTCGAGGTGATAGGCAGGTACTGAGGTGCTGGATGCAGGTGAATTCTTCTCTGCTAAGAGGGAGCAGCTTCAGAGCTGCAGAAGCAGTTTGAAGAAGGAATAAAGAAAGAGATAGAAAGACTCTGTTATTTCAACTTACGTGAAGAAGTTTTTGTTCCTTCTGGTGATACTGGTATCTTGCTGGTGCTCTCTGGAAAACACAAGAGGCAACAGGAAGTTATAATGTAGAGTCAGATGAACCTGTAACAGTATTCAGCTTCAAGAATGGACAAGGTAAAGGGGAAAAAGGTGTCTATGAAGCAAGCTTAATTTTTGTTTCAGTGGGCAGAGGCTGCAATCAGACTCCATTTACAAAGTTTCATTTTGGGAAAAATTGAAAAATGATGACGTCACTAGTGGGATTCAAGAAAAAAGCCTGTTTCTTCCGAAAGAAGCCCGTTGTTCAATCTCTCATTCTCCCTTGGGAATAATTCCTCAGTGACAATAGGAGAAATCATGCAGATAGCGCTGCTTCTGGAAGGCGTCAGTGTGAGTATTCACTCCTCATGCTTCTAGGCAGTTAAATTTTGTGAACATACGTCCCTGTTCATATCACTTGAATTGCTGGTAAGTACATCCAATATTGTCATTTGCCACTTCAGGGAAATCTTCTAAATCGCCCATGCAAACCCAGTCCCCCATGGGATGACTGCTGTGGACTCTAGGATGGAAATCAAACAGTTGCATTGCTGAAGAGATATGTTGCTTTCCCATATTGGTCCTACAGAGATATGCTATTGCTAGTCACATGCTGACACGGAACTGTTGCATCCACTTGTTGAACTGGCTGATGGTTATGGGGGATGATGCTACCATGCTTAGATCCCTGCTAATGCCTTGCAGAATACAGATGGGAGAAAGCAGAAAATCTTCATTTAGGCTTCACAGACTTGTACAGAGACCTTGTTCTAATGACACCATCCACCTGCCCTCGTATTGCTGACCCTGCAAGTCATAACTGCAGTTTTCTCGGTGTGAACCAACCACCCTTCAGTTGTATATATCAACAATCTTGGCCTTCTCCAAGTTCTTGAAACACTTTTCAGCCTCATAGTGGTGCAATTCAATGCAGCTCTACAAGTTTCAACTCCACAGCTGGAGAAGGGCCATAGATACCAGAGAAGAAGTCTTGCCTTGAATCCTCAAGGCACACCAAGAATTCTCTGGTAGACTGAATAAAAAAATTTAGAAAAAGCCTCATAAGACATTTAGGAAAAGGCAACCTAGGAATGTTTTTATTCTGTTCTGTGATTCTAAATCAGGTGATCCTGTGCTCACTGTCTCCAGAGTCCACAGAAATTTGACAATTTGATAAAACTCAGTCCGACTGTCTTCCCTTCAGTATCCCTCTCATTAAACTTCAGTGTTGACCCTGTTATTTTAATTTCTTACTTGCTAGCTCCTCTTTTGTATTTTTTTCCATTTTGATCTGGTGTTCTTTGGCAAATATCTTGTTGCCTGTGCAATACATCCCAGTTTCATCCCACTAATGTGTGAGAACATGTTATGCAGCACCTTCCTGATAAGACAGTGATGTGTGCCATGGAAATAAGAATCATAACCACTAGTCTTGGAACACAGTAGCCTGTATCCAGGCAGTCTTCAGGACCATTTTTCAGGTATGGAGGCAGTTTGCTGTTGTGCAGTTGGGTTGTCTGAGCAATTAACCTTTCTTCGTCACAACAGGAGACAGATCAGGTCTGACAGCTGCATAGCTCAGCATCTGGCAGAACCGGAACAAAATTTTATTTCACTGTTAAAGAAACCACATTCCATTTAGTGCCTATGCTGAGTTTGATGTAGGATTTCTTACTGCCACCTCTATAGCACAGCTGTAACAGTAAGAGCGCTGGCAAGAAGCTTCTCTTGCAGTGGACAATATCCTTGGATATGAGGAACATGTTTGGAAAACGTGGCAAAGTCACACATTACCAAGCCCTACTAGTTACATTTGTGTTAGCAACATTAACAGTAGATGCTATCATTTGGAAGACAGAAAATTTGTGTGTATTGCTTACTGAAGATAGTATACCACAACAGTAAAAGAGGCATTTTACTTCACCCAAGAGGGCCAGCACAGATCCACATGACATGTGAGCAGAAGAAGCAGAGAGAAAAAAGGCTGCTTGTAACAGGCTGTCAACACTTGCCTGAGGTGGAAGAGCTGGAAGTGTTTTTCAGTCCTGGTACTTGCAGTTGTTGCTTCAATCTAAGGTATGGAGACGGCAGCCCACAGCCCTCTCTTCATCATCATGTTTAAGTCCCCATGAGGAGCAGCTACCTCAGATGCTCCATCCACTTCTGTCCCCTGGTATTTCTAGGAGTACTCAGTTTTGGTGAAGTTCTGTTCCCTGAAACTAGATATGTTTGTGCTGGAGTTTCTTATGTAAAAATACTGAAAGGCAGACAGGAGATCCTTGTTTGAGGATGCTTTAAGTGACAGGTCCCTGAAGCCTCTCAGTCCCACTTCCTTAATATTCTGGCCAGCTTCATCTCCTGCTGTCTCCTCTGGCAACACATAGAAGAGTCCCCTCAACCCTCATAGGACTCACAGCAACTCATCACTTTGCTAGGCTTGGTATTTTGATCCATCCTTCCAGGTAAGTGAGCTTTGTTTGGGCTGTTGGAAGGAGATAACTCAGTTCCTGCGCAACAAGCTTTGTTGTAATGCCTCTCAGAGAAGCAGGGAATTCTCCTTCTCAGAACAGACCTTCTCTCCAGGGATAACCAAACATCTAACAGCCATACAGCTGCTATTGTAAGAAGTCCTCTGGATGCCCTCCACAGGCCTTTTTTTACTTCCAGTTAGGTTGCCAAATACCTAATGTAAAAAGCCTACTTGAGCAAAATGAAGGGATTAGGTTAACCTCATGGGTTTTGGTTTAGGCCTTGAAGGTAGCTCTGAGGACCTCGACAGGTACAACAACCTGGGCTCTGAGGAGGATTCAAACACCATGAACATCACAGGTACCTAGAGCTGCAAACAAGCTTTCTATCATCCTGAGGTTTACTCTCTGGAAGCGATACAAGACTTAAGCCTTTTGCATTGATTGTGCAATTCAGATGACATGTTCTTTGACACTGTCTCCCATAGTAGACTACTGGACAAGCTGGCAGCCCGTGGCATGGATGGGAATGTACTGTGCTGGGTTAGGAATTGGTTGGATGGCTGAGCCCAAAGGGTGGTAGTGAATGGTGTCCCATCCAGCTGGCGGCCGGTCACTAGTGGCGTCCCCCAGGGTTCGGTGTTGGGCCCGGTCCTGTTTAATATCTTTATTGATGAGCTGGATGAGGGCATCGAGTCCTTCATCAGCAAGTTTGCAGATGACAGCAAGCTGGGAGCAAGTGTCGATCTGCTAGAAGGTAGGAGGGCCCTACAGAGGGACCTTGACAGGCTGGAGAGATGGGCTGACTCCAACAGCATGAGGTTTAACAAGTCCAAATGCCAGGTCCTACACTTTGGACACAACAACCCCATGCAGAGCTAAAGACTGGGTGCAGAGTGGCTGGAGAGTAGTCAGGCAGAAAGGGACTTGGGAGTGCTGGTGGACAGGAAACTCAACATGAGCCAGCAGTGTGCTCAAGTGGCAAAGAAGGCCAATGGTATCTTGGCCTGCATCAGGAACAGTGTGGCCAGCAGGACTAGAGAGGTCATCATCCCCTTATACTCGGCACTGGTCAGGCCGCACCTTGAGTACTGTGTCCAGTTCTGGGCCCCTCAGTTTAAGAAGGATGTTGAGATGCTGGAGTGTGTCCAGAGGAGGGCGACGAGGATGGTGAAGGGGCTGGGGCACAAGCCCTATGAGGAACGACTGAGGGAGATGGGGTTGTTTAGCCTGGAGAAGAGGAGGCTCAGGGGAGACCTTATTGCTCTCTACAACTACCTAAAGGGAGGTTGCGGTGAGGCAGGAGTTGGACTCTTCTCTCAGGCGACCGTTGACAGAACGAGAGGACACGGTCTCAAGCTTCGCCAGGGGAGGTTTAGGATTGACATTAGGAAGAAGTTCTTCACTGAGAGGGTGACTGGCCATTAGAATGCGCTGCATAGGGAGGTGGTGGAGTCACCATCCCTGGAGGTGTTCAAAGAGAATTTGGATGAGGCACTTAGTGACATGGTGTAGTTGACAAGTAGGAGTAGTAGTAGGTGTAGGTGTTGGATCATAGGTTGGACTCGAAGATCTCAAAGGTCTTTCCAACCTTATGATACTGTGATACTGCGAATTATACAAAGAATGACACAAACCAGCACACATCTTGACAAAGGGGGAGTATCTTACACCTCTGTTACTTGGTTGACAGATAGTAAGTAGGGAGTAGGTGTGTAGAAGGTAAACAAGACCATAGCCTGAGACCTCAGAACCATGCAGACAAGGATTCAGGTAGATCAAGGATACAGGTAGATCCAATGGGTAAACTGACATTTAAAAACTACTAGGCATTTACCTTTTTCCTAATCTTCCATGAAACTACCACCCTGAATTGGATTAAAAGACCACCACCCTCAATTCAAATACGTCAAATTGCAAGTAAAGGCTCAGTTATTCTGAAAGGAACTGCTATGTCAAACTGAGTGACCATAAAATTTCTTTCTATGGGGAGGCCTAGTTCAGCGATCTTGGCTCAGGCATGATGATTTGCACCAACTGAGAATGTAACCCATTACACCAACCAGTTAAAAACAAACTATGGATGAGGTCACCTGTAACTATGCTAAAGAGAGAAGCCATACAGTGATCTCCTTTAATCAAGTTTCAGACAGATTAATGTATCAGTAGAAGGGACTTCTCTTGCATTTGCTGTATTTCATAGTTGACCACATACTCTGTGGGTACTCGATGCAACATGTTTTTTATTTACTTATTTCTCTGCCATCTTCTTGAGGATAAGCTACTGGCTTAAGAATAGAAAACTAAATTTTAATGAATGATGAATATCAGATTCTTACTGACTACCGTAGAGGTCAGAGCTGTTAGTACTACTGCAAGTCCTACAGATGCAAAATCAGAAGACTGCATGGGCCACAGACTGTGTAGCTAACGAATTTACTCTTACCTCCACCTACAGTTCAGCTACATAAACAGATCACCTGAACACTTCTTCGCTTCAGTTCAGGAATAGTTGTCCTGGCCCTCCCCACCAATAACTCAAATTATGTCAACTCTGCATACATGTGCAGGATGGGTGCTCAACAATACCCTGCACACAACCCAACAGTTATTCAGCACATAGACTGCTAACTTCTGAAATATCTCTGCAGGAATCCATCCTTTTGCACCCTCAGTCATGCTGGGCACATCAAACAACCTTAGAGAGGCAAAGGATTTAGGTCAACAGGTTTAAATGGAAAAAATTGACACCACATTCAGCTGGAGTAGTGGCATGCTCAACACTTGAGAAAATAAGGTCACCTACCTAGTTGTCTAAATAAGGGGGTTTATGAGCAAATTTTTAAACAAGAAACTGAAATTTTTGGCTGTAGTTTGAAGTATTCTCTTATTGTTCTAAGCTTAGTAAGATCTTGGGTTCACAAGACTCCAAGAACAAACTCATGGCAAGAATTTTGCCTGGTTAAAGTGGCAAATTACGACGCAAAACCGCGGTTACTATTGCATTAGCAAACCTATGCACTATTTATACCACTCCAGGAGAACACAATGCATCTATTATGACCTCAATTACAATTTTTCTTAGGGAAGCATACATGAATAGGAGTGAATGAAAATAAGAGGGCACCTCATATGCTGTGGGCAAGTTATACTCATTATAAATTTAAAAGGGAACAGAATAGCTCCCACTGCTTGCTCTTAAAACTGGTAAAAATAGTGTTTTGTCTACCTATTTTTATATTTGTTGCATTTCTGATCCACATATATGGCTCTACAGGCAAGGCTTTATGTTTCTTTCAGTACAAATGAGAACATTTAAAAGTCAACATAGGTTAATAGAGTTTATGTGTATTATGTGTGTTTATGTGTAGCAAAAACTTGCACAAGAGCAAATTTGGCAGTTTTAACTAACAGTAATGTTAACAATAACTAACAGCAATGTTAACAATAACTAACAGCAATATAGACATGAGTTCCTATTGTGTCGACTATTTCAGGACTGAAAATTTTGCCATTTCTGGGGATGAGGTAGGGGAAAAATAAAACTCTTTGTTCAGTGAAATCCACAAAGAAATTTTTACAACTGTCCCTCATTCTCTATGCTTTAGAGCAGGGAATTGAAAGTAGCAATTTTCAGACATGTGATCTTAGTGGTAAAAGTGTGGGTTTTCCTATTCTTGGGAAAAAAACCCAATACATTTGCCTTGTTCTTCATGTGTTTTTTCCTAATGCCACTTACTAGAGTTGATGTTAGAGAGAATGCATCACGCTAGATAGAACTTCGGCCTGGTCCTAGAGTTCTCCTTTGTGTCATACACCAGCAAAGAAACTTGCAACTGAAATAGTTGAAGTTTCACAAAATTCTAGGAATTAAAGCAAAGATTTTTATATTGGAACATACCAATCTTTTAGTAGAAAGAAAAATAATCCTATGCCTAGAAATGCCACCACCTTATCTACAGCTGGTCTTGAAGCACCCAGCACAAAGGGAAAGAAGGATCTAGTTTGCAGATAGCAGGGTACACATAACAAACATGACCAGGTGAGGTCATTAAAATAAAGGTCATAATTAACGTTATGTTTAACATAGTCAGTATGACTGCAAGAAACACATTTCTTTACCCCACTGGTGCGCTTGTCTGCTGGAGGTGGAAGGAAGCAACCTCTCTGCCGACTGTGAGAGGTTTAATCCTCTCAGATGTCTACATCTTAGTTTTCCACTGGTTTCCTGGGCAGCACTGGACTCCAAGGTCTTCTCCAAAAGCCCATTGGCAGGAAACAACAAATAAGAGCTAAATATGCTGCCTTTTTTAAAAGAAACTTTCTCTCTTTTATGAGTAGTGGAGGACCACACAGACTTATAGGACCTGAATAATGACCGTTCTTCAGGGCTAATTACCGAGTTTGGATCCCAAATCTGTCATTAAGCCAGCAAGGGGAAGAGGTCAGGGAATGCGGGGGAAGGAGGGGTGAGGAGGTCACTCATGCAGGGGGTCTGTCCCTATTTGCAAAGCAGATGTTGCCCTTGGAGGCCTTAGGGATCCATTGCTCCTAAGTCACCAGATGTTGTCCACGCTGTTCCTCAAATCCAGGTGGAAAATTCTGCCATTAGGAGGAAAATCAGGAACAATTTTACTGGTAATTTATAAGCAACAATAAGCAGAGAGGGCTTAGATATATATGTGGCAACCAAATATGCATGATTGATTTATTCATCTAATGAATGCTGCCATGCCTGATTCTACATTATCAGGTATCACTGATATGTTCCAGTTCAGATATCACTGAGTTTCCAGTTGAGATCTTTACAGACAAGAGCCAGCTGCCAGGTTTAGATTGGATCCAAGTTTGTTCGCATTCACGGGTGTTTGCATGCATGGCTGTGTTTCAAACAACTTATGTTTTGCAACAAGATTAGATAGATTCTAACATATCAGTTATAAACGCACATAACAGGGCTTGCCTGCAAATGTTTTCATTTAAAACCAAGCTCCCATTTCCCTCAAGCAGGAGTGTTTTGTTGCCATTCAGCACAACCCAAAGAATACTGAGAAATCCATGTCGTGAAGCACAGGAATGAGGTCCCACGTGCTTTACTCAGCCATGTTACTGTTCCTTGTCTGAAAAAGTAACAGAGGGTGCCCAAGTGTTTTGTTTTGTGTTTTTCTGTATTATTGCCAGGCACAGTGCCTACAAATGAGTTTTGGAAACTCCAGTATCTTGGAAGCAGTATAGGAGCTTTCCATGTAAGCAGCTAATGAGCAACGAAAATTTGTATTCATAGAAACGAAGAACATTTACAAAGCTACACAGAAACACCTACCCATTTTTCTTCCTAATAATATTCTGGTAAATAACACTTGCTCTTTTACATCAGTCTGCTGACATGTGATCATGATTATAATACCATACAGCTAATATGAAATCTTAGCACTTGAGACTCTTCAGTTGATTAAACAGAATAACAAATACACAAAATGAATACAGTTGAGCAATCACCACATTACCCCAAAACAGCAGAGAGCCAAAGAAGAATGTCACTGGCTTAAGTTTGTTTTTCTATTTATTTAAATGCCTATCTCCTGTTTCAGAGCACAATGTGGAACAGAAAAACATCCCTTGTAAATTACCATTGCAACAACACCTTTAAACCCATCTCAGACATGCACAGAACTTCTGCTTTGTTTGCTAATGAAGGTATGTTCATTTGATACTTCACAACTGGCTGGACACTGGAGTTTGAATTGTCAGAGCTGAATTAGTCAATGTCACACTTAAGCAACAAGATTTCAGCTGAACTGCACCCTCCAATGCACTTGGCAAGGAGAAACAGTATTGCTAAAACATTTGTGTACAATGGCAACACTCACAAAACTCTGTTAAGAATCAATTGGAACTTCTGTAAATGAAGTTGAAGTCAGCTTTGCAAAAATAGCAATCTATAGTAATTTTAAATCTTTTAGGTAAGTCTGAATGCTGTCTGCCTCATGAGAAACTCTGCTCATCAAGAAATAAGATTAAATTGCAGTACCTGAATTACATTCATGCCTTTGAATCATATGGTTTCAAATACGTTCATGCCTCCTTTTTCTTTATTATTTTAGAAATAAAAAGAAAAACCTATCAACACCTGTGAAAGTAAAAATGGAGGCAATCAGAGCTATACACATATTACTTAAAGGTGAAGACAGGAGTGCTAGTTTAGAAGTTCAGAGTAGGACATGTTTTATGTTATATGAACGCTTCCCTATCGGCCTATAATGCCTTTGTTACTCATGTCTACTATGGAAACTGGAATCCTCTTCTTTCTTAACTATTTTGACTACTTCTTAGATTTGGTATTGGAAAGTGTCTCACAGGAAATGCTGATCTCTCTTGAGATCCAGAGGAGGCATCCCATTTGTCTGGGTAAGTAAAACTGAATGTCTTAACTATGTAAGAGACAAGTCAGTTCTGATTAATTTGCTTAGTACACCTAATAGATTTCAGGGTTTGCACTTCCATTCCACTTGCAAAGCTTTCCCCTCCTCCAAACTCTTTTGTCCTGGTGGCAGTCTTTCTGAACGTGATAGTAAAATGAAGAGACAGGCCTTACCATTGGTGTCTGTGATGATAACACTGGCTTTAGTACTGTCATTCCCTAGTTTGCTGCTCACTCTACATGCGTATTCCCCAGCATCGGCCAACGTGGCTCTGTAAATGTGAAGCTCAGAGTATTTCCTGTGGAATCAGAAAAAATATGTTAACATCCTGTACTGGAGTAACAGTCACTGCATCAACTCATCACTCTTTTTTTATTCTTCTCAACAAAGAGTCTTGTCTTCCATTCAAATTGACATTTTAACACTATCCAGGTTTGAAAGAAGAGAGAAGAATAAAAATATATATCTCTCAAGGGCTGCTGGAAAACAGGTATATTAATGAACTCAAATGAAGACACTTGTTTATGTTTTTCTGCTTGAGAGGAGTCTTTGTTCTTAAAGGAAACCTGAAAAAACTCCCTCTTCTCTCAGCTGAATTGTCAGCTATCCAGATGCCATGGAGATGGGTGTCATATTAAAATAGATTACCCTTTCATACAGGTTTATATTGCCAGTAGCAGAGTTCTGGGTATGTACTGTAGTTCCCAACATCTGACTAAATAATCATGAGATTAGGACACACCACTCTCTTTAATAACCTCTGAAACCCCAATGGTAAATCATTCTCCCTCACTAACAAAAAATTATGGGCAGGAGCACAATTTGCATGAAGATACATTTTGTTCCTGGCTCAGAGACGTAATTTAATCAGTCTCCAAGGTTTTAAGATCAGATTTTAAAATGCAGAACTCCTGCCTACCCATTAATTTGGTAGGAACATGTTCTGGTGTCATTTGAGGGGTCCCCAACTTATGTGATGGCAATAATCCCATTACCTAGACTGTGGAGAATGGCTAGCTTGGGGAAAATACACATATTATTGGTGTTCCTGGTTTCCATTTAAAAGAAGTGCTTTAGAGAAGCCTGTAGCAAAGCTTGCTTATTTATCTGTATATTCTAGTCACTTAGTAGAATTTAAAAACATTGGCTTCCCTAAGTTTCCCTACACCAACATGAAGGACTGATCCCCAGGGGGCAGAGATTTTTCATTTGAAAAGCCCATCATCACCAGCACATTTAGTGATGTGTGCTGAGACAAGCAAATGTCTGGGGAGTTCACAGCCACGACTCCTAACTCTCCATGCAGAATCACAACTGGTTACCACTACAGGGCTGGGTTCAGTCCAGAAATAAGTAAGTCTGTTGTAGCACGGGTGCTTCTGGAGCGACAAAAATGTTCAATTTTCTAATTTTCTAGTGTTTTCGAATGCATCATTGTGACCCGTCCCTCCCTCCAGTAAACTATCCCATTTGCTATCAAGCATCTGCTTATTGGCAGCTTAGCTTTCCCTGCCACTATGCGAAGGTCTTGCCACTGAGGAATCGGTACTGTGGCCCTCATGGGATGACAGCAGTCTGCTAGGTGGACCCCAGCTCTGGTAGAAACACACATTACAGGAGTTTCATGTCATGTCATGAAAGAGGACTGCTTTCTTGGGCTTGCGAGAAGGAGAAGAAGCCAAGCTAGGATTACTAATTTGCTCAGGTTTTCTCACATGGTAAACAACTGAATAGCTGACTAATAGTCAGGGAGGACTCCCTTCTCAGGCAAAGTTATGACCCCAGTTCCCAGTGCTGAATTAATTAACTAGGATGCATTTCAGATGGCATACAAGAACAGACTCTAGCTGGTGACAACCTGAATGTATGAGAAAAATGTGATTGAGACACTGATAGAAGCATCCACAAGGTGAAAGGTACTGTCTCTCTGGGAGGGAATTTTGCACCTGACTAACAGCTATACTTTTCCCACAGTAAAAACAGCCTGCTCTTTAATCTTTCTGCTAGCCATCTATACACCTGACTTTACAACAGGCTGTTGAGGGTCTGTCCAGAAACATTTGGCAATAGTCTGCACCACTTAACAGCTTGTGTGGGCATCTGATATTTCCTATATCCCACAGATTATCTTTCAGCTGTGCTTGCAGACATTTGACTAGATGGAGAGCAGGTTGTAGCCTGAGGGTGCTTCAAAAGAAAATATAAACAGGCACAGTTTTCTGAGGAACTCACTTCAACCCAATGATAAGCAAGAAGCACAGCTGCAGCTATATCACTTTTATTTGGGAACCCACTGTATGCCTGCTGCAGACTATTTTCCTCTCCAAATGATTTTAAGTAATACTGATGCAAACCACCATTATGATACTTTTGGCTTTTAGAGGAAGAAACTCTTTGCCCTGAACATTTATTTTTATTCTCTTTGGTTTACACAATACATATAGGAAAAGACAAGTAATTGTGTCTCCCTTTTATGAATTTGAGATTGTTTTAAAACAGGTGAAGCAGTCATATTTCTTGCAAAATCTACTTGTAACAACCTGAATTTTCTCTTTTTTTTAGAAGAAATGTGAAAGGAGTTATCTCTCTGAGAGCAGGAGAAATATAATGAATATTTACAGCCTTAAGAATATTACTGAGACATACCAGGACAAAATTCAAAACGGTTAAAGTAGCAGATGACTAACTAATGGCTGCAAATCAAGCAGCTCCCTAGCAATACAGTACTCCAACAGTACTCACTTAAAGCTCTTAATGCAGGATTTTGTATTTAAGTGCTTCTCCTTTTCTCAATCTATACCATGCTATACCAAAAAATGCCTCTCCCTGTAAGACTTGCTTCTGCTATATCTTTAGTTCATTGCAACTATGACACTGCTGAGTTTGTATTCATACATAAAAGGGAAGAAAGGAATACATCTGCAGAATGCAGTTCCAGCCCACCTTATCTGACTGCTTGAATTCATTTTGCTTCCAGCCTCCATATGTCATCCAGAATTGCCTGTCTGTGGGCAAATATCCAGGCTAAGCTTGGGTGAGGCCCAAGGTACAGAGCACTAGCATATAAAGTTTTCTCATGCACTACTGCATGCAAAGCCATCAACTAGGTAAATTGGCAAACACCTTCCTTCTGCCCAAAACACCCCAAGCCCGATAAAGAAGTGTCTCTTCATGTAATATAACGAAGACAGTTTCACTCCATACAGCACACGACCCAAAACAAATATGTGCAAGCTTCATCTGAGTTTGAAATCAGAGAAGGAAAATGAAGTGCTACCAGTACAAGTGGACAGGCTTGGGAAAGTTAGCCAGCAGGTAAAAAGCCCTTGCCTGGTGCCTGGTTTTCCTGTATCTCCATTGACGCAAAGGAATAGCTTACAGACTGGACACACAAATCAATCAGTTGTGGCATCATGACTCATCAGCAATCATAAAAGCAGCAGAAACTTGTTGACTGCATGCTGTTACTCCATGACAAATTAGAGGTAAAAAGCGAGTGTTTAAAATGCCTTTCATTAAAAGTTAAACTCATTCAGTTTCTGTTGTGTTTAGTTTAGGGGCACAGTTTAGTGTGATTAACTTGCTGTACTTTCACGCAATACCTGGTTAAGGCTCTATACCTTCTGCATCAACCACCCTGAGGAAGCCTGCATAGCCATAGGAAAACACGGCAGCATCTACCAAGCTAAGGTCTTTGTTTTCAATATCTGAGCTAGATACTTCATTATTCTGCCAAATATTTTTTCAATTTGTTAAAAAAACTGAAGTTAAATAGACAGAACCCAGAAACATTTATTTTTCTCCCAACAACACCCAGGTTTTATTTTTCCATCACACAATGAGAAAGGTTACTACCTGCAAAATATGGTATTACCAAAAGTCACGTCTGGCTATTGGTCAGTACACTTACAAACTTTGTGAGATTTTTACAAATATATACAAAATATTATTCTCAATTGTTTGGATTGAAGGAGTCAAATAAGGCTATGGTAACCTGCATACTAATATTTCTTCAGAGACACAGCCTACTTTTTATGTAGCCAATTGACCTTTAAAATGGCCATTAATTTCAGACAGCGCCAGCCTTTCTAGTTGATGTTTCCCATACTTGGTAACAGTAAAAAATTCACACTAAAAAGCCTGGTTTTTATACAGCAGCATATGAACATGACAAATATTTATCAATGTGTTGTCATGCAAAAAACACAGAAAATAAGTGGGGAAAAAGCTCCTTGATCATTGATACTCTTTTCATTTGCTATAGGATATTTTTAATGTGACTTAGTTTACTGTAATCTGCATGTCTTTTTATACATTCATTTGCATTACACTTTCCCCCATTTTCCTTTAGTTTTAGAGCGTGTGCCTGTCTGACTTTTTATGAAAATAAGAACTCCTCTTAGGCTATTCGCAGTAGAAAGGCAAGCAAAATCCTTTAGATGTCAGAAAACAACCCTTATCTTTCACCATTTTTGTATTCTACATGTAGTGACTTTCACATCTCTAACTGAAAGGGCTTCTCTGTTTCACACTGACATTTCTGTTTTAAAACAGAGAATTGTAGAGAGAAAGCCCAGTAATGAGTGATACACTCATGGCTGAAGTAGCACATGGAAGTGTGAAATCCAGGCTGAAGCCTGCACTCTGCCCACTTACGGTGGGGGAATAGAACTTCAGATTTCCATTTTCCAGGAAAAGGTCCAATTTTATTTTTTTAATTATCTATCTTTTGGGGAGTTTTAAACATGTTTTGGCACATCAACCTGAAAAATACTCTCACACGTATGCTCTAATCAATAACTATTAGCTGATTTCCCTTCTGCTAGCTCCTCAAAATCTTGTGGGAAGAAGAGAAAGAAGGGAGCTGGCAAAAGGCAGTTACTGATTCAATGCTGAACTGACAAAGCCCAGACCCAGAAAGTGAAATCCTGACTCCGAGTTTGGTCAATCAGCATCAGTGAAAATCTAAGAGAAAAAAACACTCTTTGCCTCTCACAGGTAGCACTATGTTCCTGGGGATGCCAAGGGCCAGGCTCTGACCTGAACATTTTCTTCACAGAATAGACTGAAAATACAACTCTGACGAAGACATATGGCCCTTCAAATGGGTCCAGACAATTTGCCAGGCTAACTGCCACTTGGAACAGTTCCATTTCACAATTGCTGGGATGAGACATCACAGGTTCCTTCTCGCTGTCTGTGCAACAGTGGCACAGGTTGTGCTGTGATACTGCTCAGGCCCTCTCCTTATTTTACCTTGTATCCCAAGATGGGGTGCAAGAAGCTGCAATGGAGGGCAGGACATCTGGTTTTCAACTTGCATGACTCTGAAAGGTCAAGCGCCTGTTTGATTTTGGCTGCTGTTTTGCCTAATTATATGAGACCTGACAAGAAGTATGAGAACACTTGACACCCTGGAAGGAAAGAGCTCTTGCAGAGCTCACCCCAAATCCTCTGTGCTTTGTAGGGGCAGGCATGGCCCGGTGCAGCAGATAGCAGCCCTGCCTACTGAAAGCAGAAGTGAGAATTCAAGGGCTGTCTTCAAACAGATTTTCATAGCTTCCTTCGATGGATGAGTGGCCACAACTGACATTTTTTAACCTAAAGAAAAAGGCAGAAATCACACAGCAAAAGCCTTCTCTTGTCTCAGTGTGCATAAAACACACTGTTTAGCTTCTTCTCCTTCCCTGTAGAAACAAGACACTTGAGATCATCTTTTGGCACTAGTCACCTCTAGGGGACACTTTCCCTCACCCAGGAGGATGCAATTTGCAGGCTTTGCTACTCATCTGACATCTGCTAGATTTGTGCCCTGTTCTGCATGTGTGGAAATGCCTCTGGTAAAAGACTACTGCAACCTTGCACAAGGCACTTGAAGCTAATGCAGAGCCTTTAGCTCTTTTTAAGGACTAGATCGCTGGTAAAGCAAATCGCAAAAATATTTCAAATCTACATTGCTTGGATTATTTTAAATGTTCTTGGACTTTAGACAACAAACTACATTCTTGTCAGTAGTTTAAAAATGGCCTGTCTCCAAGGTTTATCAGATTATAGACTTGAGCTACCAGAAAATAAATAGGAATTGAAGAGAGAAAATTATTTATGAAATATTTATAACTTCATCTATCCATTCAAGAAAAATAATATAATTGTCTGTTCCCCTAAATTTTCTTCCTCTGTATCTTACAGCTTTTAGTTTTCTGATACTGCAATTAACAACCTCAATAACTGTGTTCCAGTGAACACCCCTCCCAGCCCCACTTGTGAGAAATGTCTCTGTACTTACTTTTGTTTTTTGGGGATCTTGATATTTTCCGGTCTGTTTTTTTTTGTTATTTCCTTTCCATTCTTTAACCATTTGAATCTGAGCGCAGGGTACTCTGAAGTGGTTTCACACCTTAGCACTAGCTTCTGACCCACCGCAGCCTCTTGGTTTTTCATTTCCTTCAATTTGGGAGGCACCGCTAAAGAAATAAAAAGAATATGCTGGTGATTAGGCCGTCCTCAGAAGGGAAAACGGTGCTAACTCATATTGAGCTAGGCAAAACACAAAACACAAAACCCCAACGACACTAGCCATGCTTCCACAACAAAACCTGAAAAATAAGGATCATTTGTGTGTTAAGTGTATCATGCTTAAAGTTTAAGGGCACTCTTAATGACAGCCTAGTTTGGCCCTTTACAGTCCTCTTTTATGGCTCTTACAACTTGCAAGCCGTACACAGCCTTAAAGAGGACTAAAGTGCTCCGTCAGAATATAATATGAAGCACTAACAACAATTAATTGTGTGCACCTAGACAAAAGAAAGCATGCTGCAGCAGGCAGCCTTGGTAGGCAATACAGAAAAGGAAAGGGAGGATGTCTTTCTGCTTTATTTATTTTAACTGGTATGAATCAGTGGCTACCCAAAGGCTCTAGGTGCAACCTAGATGTGACAGACAGCTAAAAGCATAAATATAAGCTTGACAGCTTCCCTAATCTGAGGGAAAGGCTTTTGCTCCAGCCAAATATTATAACCCACATTATACACCTACTTCAAGCCTCAGCTTGGCCATATCCTTTCCCTGAGGCAAGAGACAATAGGCTTGGAAGCCCATCAAGAGAATCAATATCAATTAAGGGCATTTTGGACCCAGAAGGGGACATTGAAAATGCTCAGCCAATGGCTCCCACACACTGAAAGGCTCCAGCTGATGCATCTCAATTTCTACTGTGTTGTAGCAATAGTGTTCCTTGTGTGGGTAAATCTCAAACTTTTTTCAAAAACAAAATGTCTTTTAAAAAGGCTTCAAAATAAAAGGGCCTTCTACATTAAAGACCTCAAATATTTCACAACTAGAACTGATATTTGAGCATAAGCTTCAAAAGGAGATGCAATCCCTCTGTGAGACACCATCTTTCATTTGCTCCCATGGGTTAGCTGTAAACCAGCCTACACCACACTCCAGTATCGACATAAAACTCCTAGTTTAATCTTACTTCCCCCGGGGCTTAAGATAACACCTTTACCACACAGCTAGGGCTGGCTAATGCGGGGAGTTACAGCTGGTCAGCTGATGGGTGATAGGTTGTGAGTCCATCCCAAGCAGCTGTGCCCTATTGTTGGTCTGTAGCTCCAGGGAGCCAGTATTCCCATGCAGCACCTCTAGCCACAGTGTATTTTGTTACTTGAACAGCTATAATGTTGTCCAAGGAAACAAATGGCCACCACAGCCAAATGATTCTGCGTAACACGCAGATTAGAAGCGTTTGCTGGGACACCAAGATGTCTCCAATATGGTCCTGTACAATGACATGCTTCAACAACCAGCAACACACGATTACAGTTTGATATCTGTTGCTCTTTGTGGAGACTTGCTGACATCTATTGCCCTTAATTACCATTCCAGTTAGACAAAAAACAAGCAGCACCATCACAGCCATAATTATTTACCTGAAAGGGGCCTACAAGAAGGCTGGGGAGGGACTTTTTACAAAGAGAAGTAGTGAATGGATGAGGGGGAATGGCTTTAAATTGGAAGACAGAAGATGCCCCCTCCTTGAAAGTGACCAAGCCCAGGTTGGATAAGAGCCTTGAGCCACCTGGTCTGGTGGGAGGTGTCCCTGCCCATGGCAGGGTGGGGTGGAAGTGAATGGGCTTTAAAGTTCCTTCCAACCAAACCATTCTATGATTCTACAAGAAGAGGCCATGTATAAAGAATTGGATACACACAACAAGCAGTTGCCTGATGCAAACAGCAGTATAGACTGTCCCACACCTAAGGCAACCTGCCAGATCCCAGGGAAACAAGGGAAATCCTGATTTTCCTGGAAACTGAGCCTCGAGCAGAGCGGCAGAAACAACAGTGGTTGGGAAAAAGTGGTCTGCAATGAAAGAGCATATGAGATGGCACTTGCCGGGCCACCAGCAGAAGACAGGATAGGGACAGAGGAGTGTTGAATAATTAACAAACTTCTGATTAAGAGGAAGGTGATAACTTTTTGCTTGCTCTTCTGCCGGTGTGGAAAACAAGTTTCCAGCAAGAAGTCTTAGATTAGACACCAGCAAAACATCCAAGAGGGAGATTTTCTCTGGGAACAGCATCTGTGGAGGTTTTACACACGGGGTAGGCACATGTGTCAGAGTGGCACTGAGATAGATCAGGTAAGGCCTAGGATTTCATGATCAGAAAGAAATCTCCCCAAAAATGTCTTCTCGTATATTGGTTTCTATGTTCCACACAGCCCCCCCCGAATAATTTTGGAAATTCCAATGCGTTCCCTAAACGCTGTCAAAACAATTCTTGATTTCTGAAAAACAAATGCCCACACACCATGCTGAAACCAATATGTTTAAAAATACATACTTTTATGAGAGTGTATGTGTGTATTTGTATATATACACACATTTACATAAACACATATGTGTAAATATTCAGGTATTTACCCAAAGGAGAGAAATAATTTTTGAAAAATACCAATCTTTAAATTTTCAAACATTAATTAACAGACGTACTACTGAGGTCTGAACTTACAGTTTCTGTCATTAAAGAGTTAAGGTTGTAGTCTCCTGTCACTATGTAAGAAAAGCTGCAGAAGTGTGAAATAAAAAGGCAAAATTCCTTATTTTACCATATTTCATGTATTATAGTCCCAGTCCATATATTGCATAAATTAAGATAATAACCACAATTGCAAGGATCAAACTTGGTGTTTAAGACTTCAACTGGTTATTGATTTTCCTGCAACATAGCAGTCTGAAACTGGGAATAAAAAGGAGATGCCATTTTGTTCCTGAATTTTATTTTAATTCAATACTATCTGCTCAAAATGACTTGCAGATTTTTTGTCCATTAGCACTGTCAATGAAAAAAACTGCAGTAAAATAATATGCTCAAGTCTTGCCATAATAAAGAGTTACCAAGAAATATAAAACAGGATTTAATCAATGGCACTGACCCTCACTAATTCACACTAACTTGCTGTCCAAGCATGCGGGCTCTCCAGGGAAAGCAGTAAAAGCTGTTCACTGACATGACAGAAAAGAGATTGTTTCTTCTTTTTTTTCTCCTCCTTTTCATTTACACTACGTTTGTTTCCTTTCAGCTGCAGTTTTGCAAAAGTTAATCAGACCTGCTAGACATATCTTGGAATAAGATCAGCTACAGCTTCCACTGTTGCAAGAGGTAGCTGATTGTCACTGCAGCCTATGCCAGTTCCTCTGGTGTTGGTAGATGGGAACTTGTCTGAGGGGTAAAAATTCTTTTAATGGAGGCAAAAATGCTGATAGTGATAATCAAACATTGCTCCCCCTGACAGCTCGCTCCCATCTCTACCCCTCCCCCCTTTGTGCCCACAGCATCTCATGCCAGCTTGGCTTCTTTCTGCTCCTTGCTGTGCCTGTCACGCCGTACTGCTCCCAAAACCAATGAGGCTTCTGCCCACCACTCTGGGAGAGGCTTGCTGCTGCGGGCAGGAACAAGGGAGAAAGGGCAAGGAAAACACTTTCTGCATCTCCTCCACATGGATGGAGATTGAAGTGCTATCTTGGACCAGATAACCTGGTCAAAATGTATTGTGAAGATGGAAGGGAGACTCACAGCATTGACTGCAGGTCATGTTTTGTGCCATTGTGAGCGGCTCTGGTGCAGTGGCAGCACAGCCCTTACACATGCCATCCATCACAGAATGACAAGGGCTAGGTAGCAAAGAATACAGATAAATCCCAAAGACAAGAAGCACCCTGAAAAAGATGCTACTTGAATGAATGGTGTAGTGGGATCGACTTTATCTGTATTTCTTGTAATGAAACCCAGGAAGGCCTCACATTTTAAGCGTCAATTAGACATACAGAAAGGCACCCGTATTTAACCCCAAGCTTTTCACTCTCCGTGGTCAGGACCCCTCTCTGTGACCCCTGGTTTGACAGACTTTCTAAGAAAGCAACAGGGGCAATAACAGTGAGAGAGGACTGTCATGCTATGACGAGCCCTCACAAAGTAGCAGAGCACTTGTGTCAGCAAAAAGTTCTGCACTGTTGGAAGGGTTTAACAGGCAAAAGCATGCAAGGTGTTAGATCTCTGCTTATTAAGATGGCTTGAATAGCTGTCATTTTGTTAGCAATTTTTTCAGAAATGTATGTCTGCTGGCCTGCATAATATCACTGCAGATAAGAAATATTTCCATATTCTCTTGGCAAAAGACTCATTGATAATGTATGACTGGAGGTTAACTTCTTCTCTCTGGACTGTGGTGAGTTTGACAAAGCATAGCAATCTCCTTACCCTCAAGTGTTTAATTGTATAGTTAATCTGCATGGAATCTCAACACATTGAACAAATTAAACAGGAAACCTGCAAAATATTATCACATAACTACATGCTTTCAGCTAAAATTCCATGAGTAGTTGGTTTTTTTCACCTTTCTTTTCTCTTCCTAGGAAGGCTCAAAGCCTTTTAAGAGTCTGAGCACAGAAATGTATCATGTTAGGCATGCTTGCCAGTAGGCAGGTGCACAGTTTGCTGTACAAAACTGTGACAAACAGCCTGGTAGGTGGTAATAGAAGCCACAAGAATAACACCCATCGACTTGGCCTTAGGCTTGCTTTTTTGTAGCATAATGCTCAAGGCAGGGCAGTAATGCAAGACAAATTATATTATTTCCAAAACGCTTTCTCCCCTTGCATATGAGATTGTAATCACGCTCAGGTTTATCATCAGCAGCTCAGATTTTCTAAAGTCTTTAGCATAAACCCACATAAGAAACACTTCAAAGTGTATACTGCTCCTGTTTAGACAACAACAACAAAAAAGTTGTGTTGTTTTCTGTTGGTTTTAATCCTTTTATTATTCTCTCAGGCAACAATTGGATTCTGAACACTTTTAAAAATCTGGCTGTTTCCTTCCAGCATGCTGAATCTCTGTGCAAATTACCTACATGATAAAATACTGTGGGTAATGACAGGAGTAACTGAACATGAGCCAAGAGACTGGAAAACCAAACAAATTATTTAGCTACTTAAATGGGAATTTAACAGTTCTCTCTTCTGAAAATTCTGCCAGATAACATTTCAGCTTCTGGGTCTTGGTATTATTTGAACACTTACGACTGTGTAGAAGAGCAAAAGGAAAAATGTAACCCTGACATTTGTCTTGAGCACTACTTGCAAAACTGAGGTCTACACAATCTCTTTCTTCCTTGCGATGTTAAAAGGAAATGTTTACAAAAATTTTAGATCTTGTGAAGACCAAAAGAATGGGGAATGCCACAGGAATGGCTACCAATGCGGTCAGGAGTCAAGAAACAGAGCAATAGAAAGGAATACAGCACTACAGCCATGTTCTTTGAACAATGGCTCAACAAGGAACCAGCAAATGCCATTATAAATCAGAGTAACTACTCCCAAAAGCTAATCGCAAAGCCAACTGCAAATCTGATTACTCTGACCAGGAACTGCTAATCTCATGCTGTAGACTGCTTGAGTCTAAACTCCACAAGCTTGACAGGTTTAATTATGATAGTGCTGAAGTCTCACTTGGTCTTTTCAAAGTAATGGTACTTACTCATCGATCGCCACCTAAAATATTTATTAATTTGGAGTGAGATGCTTTCATGGTATGTTATGCCAATGTTCACGGATATTTACCTCTAGCCATGAAGCTGCCTCTCTGCATTAATCTTTTCATTCCCCCTCTCAGAAGCCCAGTAAACTCTTCCAATGAGAGTATCAAGGGCCATCTCATAACATAACCTTGTGAAGGCAGGATTTTCAACAGGACACTGCAAATGGATACATGGAAGAAGTATGGAGCAAATGAAAAAGGTCTCACTACGCGGCTCTACACTCTACAAGTAAAAAGCATCTTCAGTGGAGCCAGAACAACGATGGAAGTGACAAACCGGTGTGTTTAGAAGTATCATGACCACAAGGGAAAGCCTGAGAGCACCCATTTATTCAGTGTAAGAAGATAATACCAGGCTGTCCAGCCTCCTGTAGTCACTCAAGATATCAGTTTCTGAGCTTAGATCTCCTCAGAGACAGGGAACTGTGTTCAAAGACAGCAAAATGTAGGTTTCACAAGAGAAGCTGGGTGTGAGCAAGCGTCTAACCTAAAGATTACAATTTAAAGGTCAACAATTTATTTACCGATGATCATGTCTGCAGTAGCACACTGCCTGATTGCATTAAATACTCTCTCCTCTTGTTCACGATGCTTCAGCTGACTCCAGCTGGCTGCATCCCTGATAAACTTTGACAATCCTGTTAGACACTGTCTATATAAAAACCTGATCACACAGATTGAAAATGTGGGGACAGCATAAAATAAATATACTTGATATCCAATAAGCAATTCAGGGACAACAGTTCATAACGTCGATATAAAAATCTGCAGGTCCATATTTTACATACTTAAGTGCATAAAGGTAGACTCCAGAATCTTTATTTGAGCACTAAAATTAAAGCAATCCAATGAACAGAAATGCTATGCAGGCATAAATGCCATAGACTTCAAGGGGACTTGAGTCTTTTTTTTTTTTTTTTTTTTCACATGAAGCCACTTTTGATTTAGGAGCTGAATTTCAGAACTGCACATTAAAAGTTTGTCTCAAGTTGTATGTCTTGAAGTCAAGTGAGAGGAGGAAGCATGGCTGGGTCTCAGTCTACGTGTTACGGCCAGACTTGAAAGGTTCACCAGATCTCTGGGCTGAGAGGCAAGCAAAACTTAACCTTCGAGTCTCAGCTATGGTACAGGTGTAGCCATGTGGGTGTGTCATAAGATCATGGTGGGAAGAATAAAAATAAATGGAGAAAGGAAAAAGCAAGGAAGGAAAGATATGCAGTGCAACAATACTCTCCTTTGGTATAATTTCAGATGTTTTTTATCTGAATTACTGATGAAAATCTAGTTCTTTGGGTAACTCCCTCTCTTCCTCTTTTTGTTACAATTGACTTTTTTTTTTACAGCTTTAGCCTTTCAATCTGAGGGCTCAAATGCGCTACAGCCATCTCCTCTTCTTCCTCTCATAATCTCTGGCACACTTCTGTATCCCATAAGCTTTTCAAATACTATGCACTGTTTTATATTTCACAACTCTCTTTCCATCCCCTTTGTTCTCAGTTGCTTCTCCACTGTCTCAGCTTTTCTCCATCATGCTCTTTCTCTTCACACTACTCTAACAAAACTCGGATGCTCACATACAAAGGACATGAGTGACTGCTTTCCTTTGATCCTAATCACAGAAAGGCCTGTTTTATTCTTCTAGGTTTTTTTGCTTTGTAGTATCTTCCGATTCTGCAATTGTTCCAACCTCACTGACAAAAGTGTACCATGCGCTCCCCAATAAATTGCCTAGTTCAGATCTATCCACAGCAGGCCTTCATAATCCTCAAAATCTTCCTTATCCTCTTGAGACTGGGATAATGAAGAACTGCCCACTACAGGAGAGGATCAGGTTTGAGACCATCTACGGAACCTGAAGGTGCACAAGTCCATGGGACCTGATGAAATGCATCCATGAGTCCTGAGGAAACTTGTGGATGAAGTTGCTAAACCACACTCCATCACATTTGAGAAGTTGTGGTAGTCTGGTGAAGTTCCTACTGACTGGAAATGGGGAATAATACCCCCCATTTTTTAAAAAGGAAAAAAGGGAAAAAAAGGAAGATCCAGGGAACTACAGGCCATTAGACTGAGCTCTGTGTTCAGCAAGATCATTGAGCAGATCCTCCTGGAAACTCTGCTAAGGTACATGACAATAAGGAGGTGACTGGTGACAGCCAACATGGCTTCACTAAGGGCAATTTGCGCCTGACTAATTTGGTGGCCTTCAACAATGGCACTACAGCATTGGTGGATAAGGGAAGAGTAACTAACATATCTACCTGGACTTATGGGAAGCATTTGACACTGTCCTGCACAACATTAATGTCTCTAAATTGGAGAGACATGGATTTGATAGAAGAACCACTTGGTGGATAAGGAATGAAAGCTGAATGGTCAAAATAAAAGAGTTGTGGTTAATGGCTCAATGTCCAAGAGCAGACCGGTGACAAGTGGCATTCCTTACGGGTCGGTATTGGGACTGGTGTTGTTGAATGTCTTTGTTGCAGACACGGACAATAGGATTGGGGGCACTCTCAGCAAGTTTGCCAAAGACACCAAGCTGTGTGGTGCAGCGACACACTGCACGGAAGGATGCCATCCGGAGGGACCCTGACAGGCTTGAGACATGCAGCTGCGTGAAGATCATGAAGTTCAACCAAGGTAAGTGCAAGATCCTGTACCTGGGTCAGGGCAATCCTAAGCGCAAATACAGGCTGGATGGAGAATGGATTGAGAACAGCCCTGGAGAGAAGAACTCAAGAGTGTTGGTGGATGAGAAGCTCAACAAGAGCCAGCAATGCGCATCTGCAGCCCAGAAAACCAACTGTATCCTGGGCTGCATCAGTGTGACCAGCAGGTCAAGGGAAGTGATTCTCTCTTTCTACTCCGCTTTTGTGAGACCCTACCTGGAATACTGCGTTCAGTTCTGGAGTCCTCAGCAAAGGAAGGACATGGATCTGTTAGAATGAGTACAGAGGAGGGCTACGACAATAATCAGAGGGGCTGCAGCACCTCTGCTGTGAGGACAGGCTGAGAGAGTTGGGCTTGTTTGGCCTGAAGAAGAGAAGGCTCCAGGAAGACCTTAAAGTAGCCTTCCAGTACCTAAACGGGATGTACAGGAAATCTGGGGAGGGACTTCTTACAAGGGCAGGTAATGACAGGACAAGGTGGAACGGGTTTAAACCGCAAGGGGGAAGATTTAGATTAGACATTAGGAAGAAATTCTTCACCATGAGGGTGGTGAGGCAGTGGCACAGGTTGCCCAGGGAAGCTGTGGATGCCCCCTCCCTGGCAGTGTTCAAGTCCAGGCTGGGTGGGGCCTGAAGCAGCCTGGTCTGGTGGGAGGTGTCCCTGCTCATGGCAGGGAGGTGGAACTGGGTGTTCTTTAAGGTCCCTTCCTACTCAAACCATTCTACGATTCTAATAAACCTGTGGAAGGGAAGGGCAGTCCTTCCACTGTGACCCCAAAGTGGGGTCTGTCCCTACTCAGACTTAACCAGAATTGCCTCTGAAGTTTATCTTAGTCATTTTCTTCTTGTGCTGATCACAGATGGAGTGGAGCACGTGCCAGCCCTGCCCCAGCTACGTAATACCTGCAGAAGCAAACCCGTTGCCCCTGCCTCCTGAATTGCCCAGCAGGTAGAAAATGTCAGAGGTACTGCTGGTGGAGCATGCTGTGCCTTTACTCCTAAGTTAACTCAGAAGACAACTGCTTTCATACCTTCATACTAAGGGGAAAATCAATGGGGTCTGACAGTGCCAGGCACATGCCATTCCCACAGCAAAAGGAGGTACCTTTCCCCAGAAACACAGCACGACTACTCCTGGCTCCTTCAGTTGTCCAAGGTGTACGTCACTTGGAAATATCAGTTAGCAAGAACACTGCTAACAGTAAGACTGAGACCGAAAGACACGTGGACCATTTCAGGAACTGAGGATCTGTATACTCCTCAGCATTGCGAACAAATTATCAGCTCTAACGCAGCTTGGCAAAAATCTAAACATGGCACTTAACATTATGGGATCACACAGTATGCAGAAAGGATGTCCTTCAGTAACATTTACTTCCAATGTATAGTGATCCCCAAATTTATGCTCTGCAGCTATGGCAAAACAGAAATGGAAACTGCAGTGAAAAGGAAATATTTATGTCACATCTGTTCGAAAATGTGCACAGGCTATCTTCAGCCATTTGACAAATTAAATAAAATTCTTAAGAACAAATATTGCTGAACACCTGCCATCAGGGACAGTTCACAAAAAGATCTAAATAGAAGCATGTCCCCTTGTTAAATCATTATACAAGATTAGACATCCTTTTAAAGATCAGCCTCCAAAAATTCATAACCACATGATCAATGAAGCATGCAGAAACATGTCATGGCCCAACAATCACTGGAGGAGGGAGAAGAACACTTTGTGCAACTTTTCAACAGCTTTTGAACTGTAGGCAAGATTTCAAAAATTATGTAGGAAAAATTACAAGTTTTTTTATAAATATAGTCCAGATCAACAGTAAGTGGTGGAATTGCAGACCTGGACACCTGTTTGAATGTTAAGTAGCAGGACACACGGGAGTGGGATCATCACACAAATACAAAAAAAAATGCAAAATACATCTCCAGGCCACCAAGTCCAGCCTGGAGCTCCTAGTCTGTAATAATTAAGCCCATCTTGCCAGGTCTTTAAGCAACCTTTTGTCAAAATTCCTCAATGGCCTTAAGATCTATGACTATGTGAAAAAGACTATATCATGCATTAAACAGTTAGTAACCATTTAACACCCTACATATCTAACCCTTGAGGTCGTGGCCACCAGTACCTACTGTTGGGGAGGAATCACTGTTTTTATTGTAAAAAAATGATATTCTTTACATAGAAACCACAGGCAGATCTCCTAGAACCACTCAAATATATAAAGTGCAGTAATCAATATGCATAATTTACCAAATGTTATGCCCAAATCTAGGTGCTTCATTAACAAAACAGAGGCTATATTGTAAAGTTTAGCTAAAAAGGAATTGAAGAATAAACTCCACATAAATTCTGAAACCACTGTCAGTAAAAAGAATAAAGACACGGTAAATCAAGTAAATTTCCCTTCCCCCATTTCTTCTTCTAAACTTACAAATGGATTTTGTGTGTCACAGTTCTGGATAAAATCACAGCCTGAAAATGGATTATATAAAGTGTGCAAGTATCCAGGGCTTTATTTGCTATATGATAAGAACTGATGGCCCAGCACAGTAGTAAGGTAAAATTCAGGCCCTGTGAAAATAATATGCTTTACTATTGATTCGATACAGCTAGACTTTCACCCCAGAACATGGCGAAATCTGCTACAGTCTTTCTTAAGCGGGGGAAAAAGGTGCAGACCTTATCCATATCCAATTCTGCAGATTTCTATGTAAAGTATAAATCAATTTTATTCAAACCAATGCAAAGCCTCGGTATGAACACATTTAAACTGATGTAAAGCTTATTTATAATTAACTCACATTAAAATCAGTTCCTTAAAAAATTAAGTTGAATCAATAAACTCCTAGATTAAATTAGTCCTAACAGGTCTTTCTAGAGTCAACGTTCTCTCTGCTTCAATTGAATTGATTTGAGAAACTTGACTTTAATAACAGTGACTTAGTATGTTAACACTCATATATGTTACGCATTTATCATTCAGGACAGAAAGACATCCATGTGATTATAAACTTCTCCACAAAGGGACTAATCAGACTAACGTCCCATCCCTTTCCTAGTCTCCTTTTTGTTTCATTCTCAAGGATAACAGCCTTGTGAATTACAGTTTCGTTTTGTTACTACTGAGCTGGAGATTTCTGCATATTATCTCCTGTGAGCTATCTGTTCCACATAATTTCTAGTAAAAGTTTCAGTCTGTTGTTGTTTCTCCAATCAGAAACTCTTCCTTTGCTTTTAATTCCCAGCCAGAATACTGACTTCAATCATGAATCACCTGGCCCGTATACACATAGCATTCAGCATAAAATGTGCTTTTTCGCTGCTGAGAAATTACTTAAGAGTATTAATAGAATGACTCTAGGCCAATCCAAAATAAAGCTGTTTCCACCACAGAGTCCCACTAGATCCCAAACCAGCTCTGTTCAGGTTTGGACTGCAAGGAAGGAGGCTATCTACACACTCATTAACGTACCAACAGAGTCAAAATCTCATGTGGGAGTATCCTCAGACAACTCAACAGAAAACAGCTCAGACAAGGAAAAGCAAGAAAGTTCCCACATGCTGATGTTGGTGTCATGCTGCAGCAGCCCAGCAGATTGCTTATCTATTTCTTGCAGACCTAGAATCAAAAAAAGGCTCCAGCCTCATCGCACGTGCCCACTGTGCCTCTCTGAAGCCATGGGAAGTAAACAACTGCAAAATCTGTTAAAGGAGGCTGCTCCTCCTTGGCAGACACAGGAGGGATGCTTCCCCAAGCAGTAAGATGAGACTGAAGTACCAAACCAGAATCAATTCTCCTTTTACAGAGTGCCTGCTATTAGTTCAGACTAATACCGACCTGTTGTCACTTTTTTCTTTCTTTTAGTAGTCTTAAAAAAAAAATACATCAGTCTTTCATGAAACAAACAAAACTGCATTATCCTAAAAAGATAGTAACATGTCAAGTTCCCGTCTGGATTTTCATAGATAATAGCATGTAGCAGGCAGTAACTTTCTCTCCAACTGTGCTAAACCCTAGGGGGCTGCCAGTCATCTCTTTTGTCCAGATTTTCCAGAAGATGTGAGAAAGAAACCCATATTACATGAATAAATCAAAATTAAAAACTTGATCCTAAAAAGGTTTGGGAAAACGGGGATTTACAATGGAAACTGTTGTGCAACCCCAGCAACAGAACTGGCAGGTGTATCAGGTTTCCTGTAAGACTCAGTCCTGCAAATTGTCAGGAGTACAAGAGAACAGGGCTGTCTCAAAAGAAGACAGTAGCAATCAGGATTCACTTCCAGGTGATGAACATGAAGATGAGTCTGCTGTTTACCTAAAATGATGTATCCACAACATCTGGCTTTTCTACCTTTTCTCTTTTTTTTTTCCCTCTGGCTTTTCTCTCACAAATTATTTCACTGCTGCTGCCATCATGAAGCAACATGCGTATCTTTGCTTAGGAATGTCTCATTTATTCTCTTTCCTTCAGAGCTGAGTGATGGTCTAAAGTCCATCCAGTGGACCAGGGACCCTCTTTTGGGTCTCACCTCCCTGTATTTCGGTGTCACAACTGCCAAAACATTCCCTTATTAACTACAGTCTAGGATCCTACATATATCCTGGAGAGAAGATATAACTGTGGGGAGACCTCACAACACAGGGGCTGAAATTTGCTGCACTGAACAGACAAAGAAAAGATACATCAAAGCTTCTTCCAATTGGATCCTAGTTCCAGCCATACGTCTAGTATTTCAATACTTCCTTCTGCAAAATTTGTCCTACATTGCTAAGTACATAATAACGAAAGCTACGCAAATGAAAGTCAAGGAAGATCGATGGAGGAAGCCAAGAAAGAACTGCAACAGTACCAGAAAGGGATGATTTCACTGCCTTTACTGAAATTTAATATCCTGAGTCCCCCTTCTGGCTGCAAAGGGAACTATGTGCAGAAAGCAACCAAACAAGACACCATTATTGCTAAGAGAAATGGTAAAAATTGAGACAGAAAAGTGCTGTATAGATGATGCATACTGTTTTCACAGTATTACCTCCTTCTAAATCTCTTTCTGCCTACTGAGAGATGACATAAACCCAAACATGGCTAAAAATTTAATAATAAAACCCAACAGTATCATTATACTGAATGTCTACTGGTTTTTTCCCTTTTAATCATTGCTTCTGGAAAGAACTGAAGACATACTTTGGACTTCTGAAGTCACAATTTCCAGGTGTGACCCTCTTTTTGAGGGCTGTTTTATCTCATGAACTTCACGAATTTCCAGGATTACATGAAAAGACCAACGATTAAGGAAAAACAGTATCAAAACAGTGTTTTCCTGGAACCTTCAGAACAATAAACAACATGGAGCGAAAGGAAAGGAGCACACACTGTGTTGAGGGAGGTGTGAAAGGCCCCAAAAGCCATTCTTGTTAATAGCTCTGATGTGAGTTGAGAGTGAACAGAGGAGGGTCAAAATCCAGCAAAACTACAGTGATTGTCTCTGCTGGCAGTGCAAGGCACCTCCATCTGCAGCTTTCACAGAGCTGACGAGGGTTGACTGAACCCACACTAAAGACAGCATATAATCACGCAAGGCCAGGTTTCCATGCCATTAAAGGCAAAAAGCTTCAGGGCCAGCTGAATAGATAAAAAATTGGTGAAGTTTTTAGTTTCTCAGTATTTCTCAGTGCTCATGAGAAGGAATTGTTTTGATAGTAGTGAAAGGTTTGACAGCTCTTAATCCCCATAGAATGCTTCCCTAATCTCAAATATAATTTAAATAATCAGAGGAAACACTGACCTAAACAGCAGGTTTTAACAATCCTGTCTTTCTTATGTCCCATTCTTTCCCCAAAAAGATAAAAAAAGAGAAAGATTCTCACTTGTTGCTAACTATTATGACATTCTTATTTGTTATTAAGCATAGCCCTTATTCTCAATTTGATAGCTCAGCTTTCAAAGCTCTGAGGATACGTTATCTCTGCCCTTCATTTATTTAGACAATTGTATAACTGAACATACACATAACCACTCCTGAAATTTTTTAAATTTTTTTATGCTGGAAAAAATGTATTATGCGATGTATTTGTTCTGACTGATTATTCTGCAGAGGGATACAGAAAATGATAATTTTGACAGGACTTGGATTAGCTGAATCTGCCACACACATGGGAGAGGAGAGAAGCAAAATTTTATTTAAACATTTAAATTCACAGTTAACAGACTCACTAAACAAAGAGGTACGAAAGTGACTTTATGAGTCAAAATTGAGTAAGGTCATTAGGTCAGTATGTCATAAGGAGAGGCACTTCAGTTTTAGGCATAGACTGTGAGACAAAAATGCAGATTTTTGCTGTTTTAATTCTTATCCAGCATTTTCACTTTGTAAAAAATGGCCATCACATTGGAATAGACAAAAACTAAATGAACTTCTGCAAAGCCTTTGACAAAGTTCCCCACAACACCCTTCTAAGTTGGAGAGACATGGATTTGATGGGTGAACTGTTCGTTAGATAAGGAATTGGTTGGACGGTCGCATTCAGAGAGTAGTCATCAACGGTTCGATAGCCACAAGGGAGACCTGTGACAAGTGGCATCCCTCAGGGTTCTGTACTAGGACTAGTGCTGTTTAATATTTTCATTGATGATACAGAGAGCGGGATCGAGCATATCCTCAGCAATTTTGCGGATGACACCAAGCTGGGTGGTGCAGTTGTCACGCCAGAGGACAGAATGTCATCCAGAGGGACCTGGACAAGCTGGAGAAGTGGGTCAGTATTCATGAAAGGTGGGCAGTTTTCCTGAGTTAATTAAATCAAATAAAACATCAAAGTGAATGTGTCTCTTTCGAATTTGAGTGGTTTCAGTTTAATTCACTCCCAAAGCATATTCAACTCCTATTCACTCATTATGTTCATCTCTGAACACGAACATCTGCTCCATGGCTTCCCACAGTTGAAGTCGTTCACTTTAAATGTTAATATTTTGAGTGCATTGCCTGGTACAGCTGTAGGACTGATCACCTGGAGGGTTTGTGTAGAGCAACCATTCAGCTATAAATTCACACTTTAGCTGACTAATTTACTCTTGTAGACAAGCCATTGTTTTGACATAAAAGCCTAATCAACTAAATCCCCCTCCTCTCAAATGCTTATTAAAAGTTGCTCTGGTTCTGCTGTGGCCCATGATATACTGCAAGGGTTCTGGCTCTGGAGCTCTAAAACAATTAGTCTGGGGAAATTAAACGCTGCTTTCTGCACATCTGTGACTGGCTGCCCTCCGTGACTGCCAGCAGTGCCTCTCCCACACCAATACACACAGTCTGCTAGCACAAATCCCAGGGCTGCCTTGCCCAGGCTATACCCTCCCATAAAACTGTCAAGGGGGACAGTACCGTTTCTCATGAAGCCAAATGGAACCACTGGTTTGGCAAAGAAGTTGCTTGTGAGGGTCTCTGCTTAGAAGATTTATATTTTAAACAGACAACAGCTAATATCAAGGGGAAACAGATACATTACCAGCAAGTCATTTCCAAGGAGCAAATAACTGTTTCCCTACCCACCAGACCCTACAATGCATTTTCAGGGTTTAAACATAACGTATACATTGTAAATAGCGGAAACATCTGGGGTTTATTATAACACCACTTTGCTAGCTTTGGGCATTGTACAACTCCCACAGGCCACGGTTCACCCTTGACCTGCCAAACACGATTACTGTACTCAGACAACTTCGCCTGCTCCACAGCTGCTTGCCTTCCCCTCCCCTCCATCAATACTCATTACTGCTATCATTACAGCTACCATCCTAGAGCAGCGAGTCAAAAACTTGGGTTGCCATGGTCACTGCATGGAAACAGTGTGGCTGTGTGGGTGGAGAAAAGATGATGAGGATGGCTAGTGAAGTCATTTTGCTTGCTGACCCTGAGGGAAGAAGGCTGTACTTTGCCAGCTCCATCAGCAGCCTTTTGCTTCCCTTTACAAGGCTACCTTCCTTCTCTGCCCCCCTCATCCCATCTCTGTTGCAGGTTCATCACACCTTAGTTTCCCCCCTTTCCCAACCTCAAGTCTCCCACTGAGCCAACAGTGACCCTATCCCTCACCTCCTGCACCCTCATCTCCCAGCCACGTCTCGCTTCCCAAGCTCTTCGCTCCCACCCTCCTCCCCTGCTTTTCTTCTCTCCATCAAGGACCTCTTTACACTCAGTCATTTCCCACTGCTTGATGTCCAGCCCCACAAATCCCAGTACCATCCTCCCCACTGCTTTTCCACCACTTCCCCCCTCCTCTTGAACATAGTCCCAAGCCGACTTCTCTGTAACACCTCACGTGTAACAACACAGCAGCACTGCGGTCTGGGGCTCTCAGATTTCCTTTGGAGACTCAGCTGGGGTTAGAGACTTAGCCCAGGCTAAGCAGTAAGGGTGATGCTTTATAGGGCTATTGGCACAAGGGTAGGCTGCAAAACTTTATCTGAACTAACTCAAAGTGTGAATCTAAAGTCCTCCTGTTATACTATGGTGGGGACACATCTTCAGAAATAAAATTATCTTAATTCTGGATGTCTTAGAACTAGGTAAAAAAAATGCAAGTGGTGATCCAATATGCCTTAGTGTATGTACTTTAAAAGCTGATTTGGATTAGCTTTCTAGGTGTCCCTGCATAAACAGGCTGCTGACCACAAGCTCTTGCCTTCCAAGCATGCATAAGCAGTGCCGTTACTTCATTCAGCTTACCCTTCCTGATGCATGCCTGAACAAGTGGGTAGGAGACCAGCACTCAACACTGCTGTTCAGAAACACAGGAGAAAGAAAATAGAACCTGTGTTTCCATCAGCTCTGTCCACTTGAGGACCAGGACCAGACCCAGCAGCCTCCAGCCAAGTCACAACCAGCTGCACCCCTGCTTACTGCTCACAGAGCTGTAACACTTTTCCTATGAATCCTCTATTACAAGGGTCCTCTTCAACACGTAATAACCATTCCAGCACCAGTACATGCATTTTCAGAGTGCTATCAAAGCTCTTCTGCCACCCCTCCTTGATTAAAGCTTATTGATCCATCCAGGCCCCGGAACACAAAGTTTAAGTGCCGATTACAGTACTAGGGCAGTATCCGTACACTCCCCCTTCCCTGCAAAGTAAAGCAAGTTTCTGAAAACAAACATCTGAAATGTATTGCCTTTTAAAAGTTTTATTACTCAGTAGCTTGGTAAAATCCTGTGTGTTATAAAATTGTCATCTTTTTTTTTCCTGATTTGTTAAGTTCAACATACTGATCAATTTAAACATTATCCTGGAATTATGCTATGGTGAAACAAATGCACATTTAGAGAATAAAAGGAATGATTCTCTTCTGGAATAAAAGGCCATACTAAATAAAGTATTTAAAATATAACCCTCAATTCCTCTCTGAACAAGCACCTGGTAATTCACTTTTTGGATCAAATTGCAACTCCACAAAAAATTTATGACTTCATGTGGTCTTTCCACCCCCACATTCTTCCCTAGAAATGTTATATACAGCATGTTCCAGGCAAGACAGTTAGAAACATGGATGATGGTGATGAAGACAGGGATGCAGGAGGCACCGACAGCAACAGAGCACTGCGAACATAAGAAATAGGCACCTGCTCAAGAAGGATTCCCTGAGAAGTTGATATATTCATTCCCGGTCAAGCGCATATCCTCCACTCCTGCTTGAAAAATCCTCCACATTCAATATTTTTCCTTGTCATACAGCCCACATGCCCTTTCTTCACTCCATCCTCAAGAATGCTTCAGCACCCATAAAAATGGTGATCATGGTCAGACAAAAAGCTAGTCTAGCCTAATATCCCATCTCCAGCTGCAGCCAATAGTGGGTGACAGGAAAAAGAGACAAGATAAAAAACAATCATAAATCATTTGCTTTGATGCTCTTGGCCATGGTGAAGTTCTCCAGGTCAACAAGGGGCAGAGGAAGGAGGGTCAGATGAGATGCTTGGGAGCCTTTGTGGTGTGAAGCAGATGCACAAGCTACCTCTCTGTCCTCTGGTGGGGCCTGGAGGTTGTGGGTAACCTTAGCTTTCTTCAGGGAGACACTTGGCTCTGGTGTGGTGGGGCTTCCTACTGGTGCAGAGATAGCAACCCCCAGACAGTATTACTGGACCCATGCATATCCTGCTGATGGTCACAAGAAGGATGTGCAAATACTGGGAGGGTAATCCTGTCTTATGTTCTTTATCTAATCTACCTCCTGGTTATAAAGCCAGCAGTCCTCACGGTTTTGTGAATGGAACACCCTTACAAACCAGCTCCAGTTCTAAATACACCAATTTGTTCCCTATTCCTCAACTTCAACACAATTTATAGCTCTTTTTTGTGCCTGGGTTCTTTGGGACTCATCTGAAATGGACCAAGTTTTGCCATGAAACTGATAGCAAGAAACATCATGAAACATGCCATGAAACACGGCTATCCTGAGGCCACTTGGTATTTCTTTAATTTGTCAAGGGGGCTGTTAACCAACTGCAGTTTAAAAAAAAAAGAAAAAAAAAATCAAAGGGAACTCTCTATTCTGGACATTTCAGCACTTCCCTGCTGTGAGTCGTAGTAGGGAGATTTCTGGTTTTCCATTAAGAACTTGCTTCCCAACACTATCAAAAACAACATGCATTTATTCCTCTCTAAAACACTAATACAGAATTAAAAGGGTTATTTGGAAAAATGCACTGATTTCTCACAGCAACTTTCATTTCTGTTCTCTAAGGACAGCAGTGTTATCCAAATTTGTGCCATCCAGCTGTTGGCACTTTTCACAGGACCACTCCCTGAGGGGGGTCTCTCCAGGAGCTCCAGCATTTTTATGGAACCATGAATTAAAAACGGCTTAGAAAAGAAATCTTTTCTTTTCCTGATACTTTCCCAGTGAAGAAATTCTCTGATGTAATATAACTCCAAGAAGATCTCAAACACTTCAAAATTAACTCCTCTCTTGCTGCAGTTGTGCATGTGTGTGCATAAGTCTGCATATATGTTTGCACTAATATTACTTTAGCATGACACTAAGGAAAAAAAAGTTTGCCTTATCTTTACAAAAGATAAGTAGATAAGATTACAATGAGAAACAGCTATCACTTTGCTGATATAAAGAGGATAAAATGAAAAAGACGCCAAAAAACTTCCAAATGTACAAGCATCTGATTTCACGTCAGCTGAGTTAACTACTAACCTCGTCAGCAAACATCACATACTAAATTATCTTTCTCTCCCTGCCATCTCTAGGCCAGCAGACATGATACACTGCATCATTTCAATTTCTTTCAAATACAGTTTTTGCAGGACAGAAGCCCATTTGTTATTCTCATTGTAAATAACTTGCAGTGTCACTTTCACTTGGCTTTTTTGAGACTTGCCAAGGGACACTCAAAATGGCCTGCTCACATTTTAAAATACATGGGTACCCCTGTAGGCTGAGAAAAGATGACATCTAATTGCAGGCATATCTTCACCTTGCACACAGTCCCAGCTAGTTCCATTTATCAGAGTGCTTGGGCAAGTGCTCAAATTTAACTCTGCAAATAGTCCCAGTGATGTTCAAGGAGTTTCATGCATTCCTGCCAGGTCAGCTTGCCTGTAAATAAGCTGCAAGATGGGTTTTCTTTCAGGGCCTAGCTGTGCACAGGATAGGAAGATACACAGACACAGTGACCCCAGCACTGCTTGTAATGGGTAGGAGGGATTGGATCCACTGTTCTGTCTATGAGCTAAGGTTCCCTTCTCTCAACAGCACAAGCGATTTTGCTACAGCTTGCATTTTCCTTTGTCTTGCTCATGGCTTTCCCCCCCTCAAGTCTGTGATGAAAGCTTTTCCTCCCCTGGGGACCTCACTCAAAATCACCAGCAGAAACATTTACTCTTCCCTACCATTTAGGGAGCACGTTTAGGTAAAACTCCCTACACTGAAGCAAATTAGCATCACAGTCCATTCTTCGCCATTTATGCAAACAGTATAAGGGCCCTGCAAAGTAGACTTGTTTTCTCACAGCTCATGTAATACTGACAGGGTGCTGCCTCAAGATCCATCTTCTGATGCCCCTGGATACCACAGAGTGTGTAAACTTCATGGCACTGTGGGAAGGAAAGCTGCACTTCAAACTAAATGATGGTATAAATCAGAACAACTTCTGGGTTATTTAATTTCATGGTGTAGATGGCAGAGCATGAGCAGGCTTTGGTACTGGAGAGATTATGATGAAAACTTACTGTTTGGCATCCCCAAGTATAAGCATCTGCCATTTCATCTCATTGGCATTCTGTTTCCCTCTTGCCAGTGCCATGGAGGTAAATCCAGGCAAGCTCACTGTGGCAGCCAGCACTTGGCACAACTCATCACAGGAGCAGAGTCTGACTTTTTGGCAAACAAAAAGGAAACAGACACTAAAACCTCAAACTAGAGACTCTGGACAGAAAAAGAGCTATCTATGCCTGGCAGCTTACTTCAGCTCTTAAGGCACTTGCATACAAAGTCAACTTGAGGGAAAGCCATGGAAGCCTAGAGTGAACTGTTTGAAGCATTTAAAAATCCACCCTGGGATAAACCATACTCAGCCGTTTTTGTTGCCCTGAGAATCTTTTTTCGGCATCTTTCCCCAAGAGGAAGCAATACCACTGGCAGCAGCCACGCAATTATTTCCATACCTTTAACACGAAATACTTCGGTGAAGCTACTGCTCTCTCAACAGCTCTTCGAAATTATATCCTCTCCTTTGGTCTTTCTTGTGGACAGGAGTGAAGACGATATCCCCTCAACAACAAGGACTGCCCTCATCCTGCTGTTAGGTACAAGCCACACTGCAGCCAGAGAACTGGTTCCCATCGTGCACCCTGCCTTCTACTAGGCAGGTGTGAGCTGGAGAAGGAATGAGGGCAGACAGCACTTTGGGGATAGGAGCAAGGACAGCAGCAGCTGAGACCAATGGGTTCTGGCATTTGTGGAACAGACATAAGCCTCAAGAGAGCTCTTCTAGCTAGGATTAGTGTGGATCACTTTCTGACAGGATGAGCCCTAACCCTACAAAAAGAGGCTCTTCACCTAGATGGTCTTCAATGTAAGAGTGAGGACAGAATGGGGTGACAGACACCCTCACTCACAGATGTGAGAAATAATCAAGGCATAGCAATGCCAAATAACATAGGAGTGGGCCTGGTTTGACATGATAGTTATCTATTTTAAATCCCCCTCTCTGACCTTATTTTAAAATCCTTCTTATCCTTCCTCACCACTCCCCACCCCAGATTATTGCTCTGAAATAGTTTCCCAGTTTCTGACCTTGCTGGATCTTTGCACAGCCAGGAAAACCTATGCTCAACATCAGTTTCACTTTCATTGAAAATTCATTTCTTTTTCCTCACAGTTCATTTTGTCATCTGGCATTTGCACTTAGCCTTTTCTACATCCACAGCACCTCTTCACATGCCACGTGCATGATGTTTAAGAAAAAAATCATATTTAATCAAAATGTATCAACAGAAAAAAAGATTAGACCAGGGACTGCTAGAATTTACAATGCTAAGTCTGGCAATGCCTTGCTCAGAAGGTTGAAATATAGGCCTGACACACAGAAAAAAACCTCATCCAGTAACTTCTGCACTCATGCCATTGCTTTTGGCTGAGCTACAGAGTAACTTTCAAAAAAGATCCAAATCCTCACCTCAGATGCTGTGAGCGACAGAAATCCTCCACGTGCCCAGGCAAGTCCTTCCTCTGCATAACTGCCTTCAGTTTTAAAATCAGTGCCCTTTAACTAACTCCACCAGTTCACTAGCAGCTTCATACATCCTCTAGGGTTCCCACAGAGGATACATTCTTCACAGTGCACTTTATACCTCTGAATTTCCAGCCCACCCTTTCTAAGAACAGGTTCACAGGCAGCTGTCCTGTTTTCAGATTCACGTTTCAAAAGCTTAGCTGACTTCTCCAGAAGTAACTTTTCTTGAGATAATCAGAACACTGCTGTAAAGCTAGCATGGTTCACTGCAGAAGTACAGCAGAGGGCAGAAACAAGGAGGCAGAAAGTACCCTAAAACACAGTATTTACAGGTCATATTGCTCCTACCAAAGAGGCAAAGCTCCACATGGGAAGTTTCTCTTCCATTGTTGCAACAGAACACACTGACCTTGGAATCAGTGTGCTGGAAAATTTTTCTACTGCCACCTTCTCTTCGAGGGTCTCTTAAATCCTACCATGAACTCTGAACATGCAGGTCTGGCAAACCGGCACAACTGACATCTTCCTTGATGCACTTCATCCCCATATCCTCCTTGTGGAAATGGCAAAAGATCTGGCTGCACACGACCAGTAGGATAGCAATGTGCAGACTATCTAAAAAGAGCCTCCATCTTTTTGTCCCCTCTGAAACAGACATATCAACAATGCATAGTGCCCGCCAGGAAACTTTTCACAGAGGGAAAGGTATCTTTGCTTCATAGCAATAAAAAGGGCAAGAAACAGGCTTGTGTTACTCATATTATTCCTATCTCTAGAGCAGTTATACATGAGAAACCAGGGTGGTCTGAACAAAGAGGTAAGACTGAGAGTTGGGAGACATGATTTCTGTGCTGGGATCAGGCTCTGATCTGGTAAGACCCTGGATGTTCACAGACTGTAGGTTCCTGGGCAACAGGAGCATGCTATCAGATTAAGCTTGTTCCACATATGGGAATTTGAAGGATACAGATTTCAGCTTGACCTCATAGGACTATGATGACATAAACAATACCAGTTTATTTGGCGCAATTCAAGGCTACATGCAAAAATGTATTCACAGAATAATGAGCCCTGTTTCATTCAGTGCCATTCATTCCAAATAAAATGCAATAACTTAGAGCAGTTTTCAGTGCTGTTTCCTACAAGTGCAATATAGCATTGACAGAATAGCCCTTTTTTCCTTTTTACGAAGTCCAGTGGAGTTCCCCAAAGGACAACTGAAAAGTCTGTCACTGTAGAGACTAAAAATCTTTCTAAAATATCACATACCCCACCCTGCCCCAAGGCTTGCAATACTGGATTTAAAATTTAACTCTTCCAGCACTAACAGCAGTGGGAACAACCTCTTATCATTCACCTCTGCAACTGAATGTTACTAGGATTCTGTTTAGTCATCTCAAATATGCATTCATGCTTCTGTCCGTAACTGTCTTCAAAGAGTGTAACCATTAGCCATAGGACACAGCATGTAGTTGACTTAGGGGTGAAATGAAAACTGTTAATGCAGGAGAAAGGTATTGAGCAAGGCTCAACCTGAGACCAAGTGAATGCCAACCACATACTACCTGACCTGGATTCCTCCTGCTTACAGAGGTGGAAGGACCTTCAGCTCACAAAAGCTGAGAAAGAGATGCACAGAGGGAATGAGGAAAGGCTCCCAGGTGAACTGTCACAAATAGATTAACATCCTGTCTTCCTCCCTGATCTGTGAAGCCTATGGACTCCTAAGGTTAGGACAGTCAAACAGCGCAGAGTGAACAAACAACATAACACGGCCCACCTCTCCCCAAATCTAATGCTCCTCCAGAAAATTACACAACCAGAAACGCAAAAACAGACACAAGTAGTATCTATCTTGTGCACAAATTAACCACTACAAGTTGTTCCAGACAGGAGTGTATGTTAAATGAAATAACTTGTTTTACTTTCCTTCTACTGTATTTTCTCCATTAACAGAAATGGAGCAGATAGAAAGGACAAGAAGAAGAAGAGATGAATGGAAAGGAGAAAGAGAAAAAAAAGGAGGATGAGGAGGGAGAGAAAGAGGCAAGGATGGAGAAAAGAATGGAGGGAGGAAGAAAAGAATGGAGGAAGAAAAGCACAGAGAGGGAGGCATAAAAGGACAGCAGGACAGATAGATGGAAAGGAGGATGGGAGAGAGAAAAAGAAAGAAAGGAGGAAAGAAGGGAAGAAGATGAGAGGGAGGGAGTATGGGAGTAAAGGATGAAAGGAAATAAGGAAGAAAAAGAGGAGAAAAGCATGCTCATGAACATCCCTGTGATCTCACATTGAATGATTTCATACTCAATATCACATGAGAACAGAGCAGAGTGTTAGTCAGGACCTAAGTCTCACTCATAGCTCTTCACCAGTTTACCTGCACATCCACTGAGCTTCAGCACAACTTAATAGCCCCCCACTCGCCCTTCATTTTCAGAAGACTGCTTTCCAAGTTTTCATTCTCACATCACCCTTTGATACTAGTGAAACACCAACAGAGCCAAATAACTGAGAAACATCTTCATAAGTCTTCCTCACAGGTCAGTCCCAAGCCTTGCAGCCCTGCGGCAACAAGCAGCTGCCAACCCGTGAGAGTGCAAAGAGGGAAAGGTGTGGTAGCGCGGAGCTCCCCCGCCCGCGGGCAGCAGCGCGCTCCCGCCGCACCCTCTCGCGGCCGCCGCCAGCAGCGGCACCCTTTCTCAAGCCCCTCTCGTTATTATTGGTATTATTTTCACTTCAACAGACGCCTCCGTGAGCGTCCCACGCCAGCACTGCAGTCGCGACACGCCTCCTCTCTCCGCTTGTGCCTCCGCTGCTGCCCCGACACCCCAACCCCTCACGTGCGAGCCTTCCACTGCAGAAGTTCTCGGGCTGCATCAAGACCTGCCCCCTCGCCCCCCGCCGACCCCACAACTCCGTTTATTTGAGGGGGCAGCTGAGGGTTAACTGAAACACTTCAGGCACATTCAAGCAGTTCTTTGTACAGCTACAATGACTCACACAAAATATTGACACTTGGTTTGTTTTCTTGTATCATAACGGAACATGATAAACTATCAGTACTGTTAAAGGCACATTCACTCTTGTTACTTTTGGAATGTTAACAAAACACTGATTTGGTAAGAATTCATAGCATTTCCAGAGACACCCCGCAAAGCGATTGTTCGTTGCTGTTTTGCTCTTAGTCATAAGTACCTGCCTCAAAGGACTATCAGATGCTTAAGGATAGATTAAAACAGGGAGATGGGGGAAGGGAGATGCTTGGAAGAAAGTTTTCCACAGTTCAGCACTTAGCTGTCTTTACTTTCAGAAGAACAAGTTGCCACTTAGGTGCCTAAAGTAGAATCTGTTGTCAAAAGACGCTCGGTAGTTCTTCTCTTATTTTTGTGGCTAGATATTCATGAACAGAGCATTCAAAAATTTTTCTTGAAATCTCAGTGACTGATTCAGTAGATGAGCTGAAAGCTGAGCCACCTCAAAGAGTGAGTGCTGAAGTCTTCCACATAGGATCCTTTTGTTTCTACTAATAAGAGCTATTTCAAACTGTTTGACTCAACTTTTTTTTTGTCTTTTTTTTTTTTTTTTCAGTTAGTGCTTTTCCAAAAATCCAAGAAGAGAAGACCACAATCGCAAGCAGACAAGCTCAAGATTTCAGTGTCAGCTCACAAGCTTTGCCAGGGATTAATGTTTTAAAATCCTTGCATAGCTTAGCAGATCTTGGCATTTCTATACCAAAGATAAAAAATTTGATCAGCCTTACCCAGCTATCAATATTTGCACAAAGTTCAGAACAGTTTCTGGGATTATTTCACAGGGGGAATGTCTTTCTATACACATGCAGTACTTTCTGGGCAACTGTACTGGTATGTCCTCACAATATTATTTGCATTCCCATGGCTACAGTCAAGTAGTACTTGTAGTGTTAAGTCAAAAAAGGTTGAATAGTGACTAATATCATTTATTCACAAAACATGAACACACTTGCATGCTTTTTGAAGGATTCATTCTCAAAATTGCCCTGAAGATTGTGTGGAATGTTTGGAGCAGTCAGGCATTGCACGCAGGTGGAGAGACCTTCCTCCCAGAAAAATGTACAGGCATACCAGCACCACATAAATATTTTGGCCAGGGAACTGTTACTCCTTCTAAGCAATGGTCTTCCTCTTGAATTGGACAAGTTTTACCAGAAATCAAAGCTCTCATTCTCCGAGACTCTTGTCTTAAATTCATGTCAAAATATCGACCTGCCTTCTGCCCTCCCTTTATGAAAATATTGAGTATCACTCTAAACTCAGCAAGCCTCAGACTGAGCTCTAATCCTCCCAACCAAGCTCAGATCAGCAACTTGGTCTTTAATATGATCAAAACCATTTCTGCCTCTGTTCACCAAGCCTGCTACCAGGATGCTGTCAAAGGTGATGCTCAGTCACACTCAACTCATCTGAACTTCTTGCTGATTTTTTTGTCATGTTGTCACAAAGCATTTTATTTAAGTCTAAGTTAAATTTCTCGCCAGGAGTTACCTATTTTCTGTATCAATGACCACAACGTCCCTTCTCTTGGCTTTGCAAGTGCAGATGTGTTCAGAACAACACTGCTGAGGTCACCTCACTGAAATGATGACTGGGACCCACCTTTGCTCCTCTTCCTTTTTTCCCCACCCACTTTGTCTTTCTACACCAGATTTCCACAGAGCCTTGCTCTTTCTACCATTGCTCCTGAACTAGAGAGCGGTTGACACAACCTAAAGCCACAGAGTTTGCTGCTGGGACACAACTGTCACTCTTTGCATCCAATATTTTCTTTGTCAGAAATACTTCATGCCTTTTCATGATTTGTCCTTTCAAGCCCAGCAGCCTCTCCCTCATCTTCTTTGCAAAGCAGAAACCACATGAAAACTCACATCCCCAAGATGTCTGCGAACACTTGATAACGGGGCTGGATCACCACATCATTTAACAAAACACAGCTCTTTCACAGAGGGATTTTTCCTGGCTGATTCCTTCCTCTCATTTCACTTAGCACCACCTTACATGGCCCAACACTAAAAGCTGAACTGGCAGACGGTTCAAGGGCTGACATAATGAGCCCTGTCCCAGCCTCCCTGGTCCTGCTATAACAGCACTCTGTATGAGGAGCGATGCCTCTATGAGGGCAAGGTCTGGAGAACTCCCTTCACAATTTCAGCTTCTCTGCACTAGGTTTCATTGCCCAGTCTGGATGTATTTTCAGTGTACTGGCAACACCCTAGGAAGCCCTGCTTGCAAATTTGTTGAGCCTGTCTAGATGCTCAGTTGGTATAGCAGTCCAGTGAAATCACCTGGAGAAAACCAGCAAGCTTCTATCCATTTGTAAAACTCTCTCCTCATTTTGCACCCCTGTATTTAACACAGCCCAGAGGGCCTGGCTGAAGGAAGACACAATCACTCTGCACTTGATGCAAGCCAGACAATACCAGTTTGTTCAAGACCTCTTGAAGGTGGGAGGGAATGTCTTCCACATCGCTTTAGTGACAAAGAAACCATAGCAACACGGGTCACCCCAAACTTTTGCAAGAGTCCAGATTTCACCTGGGCAATGGAAAACACAAAGATTTTTTTTCTATATTACCACAGTGCAGCTGAGTAGAGGAGGCCAAACTTGCTCAGGTTTTTTTTTCAGTAACTCTGTCTTCTCCAACAGTAATTCTGCAGTTCCCATTTAAGTTAGACAGAATACAGCAAAGAAACTCTTTCTAATACTTTTTTTTTCAAATAGCAAAGCTAGTGACAGGTTACCAGTAAAACAATGCTTCCCGACCCAGTACTGTAGGAATATGTTATACACTTCAAAGGCCAAAAGTGAATCAAGCTGAGAGAAGCTACAATCAGAAAACACAGCACTAAACAAAACACTCAAGATCTACTAAAGCCTTCTGTGCTAGGACATCTTAAACCTGTAAGTTGCTGGTTTTCTGTATGGAAGGAAGACCATGAGCAGATGCAAACTACTGACAGAGGAGAACAAAGCAGAAAGCATCACAATTCCTGGCATAATTCAGTTTAAGGAAACAGATAACTAAAAAGCAAAACTGTTTCATGACCCTTCAGACTGCACATCCTACACACAGCAACTGATCATCAGGTATGACTGCAAAACTGTGTTAACAAAAGGAGAAACTGTGGTCCCACCTAAGTAGGAAGGCTTTCATATCATTCCTAGTAAGTACTGTTAATCAACATGTGCAGCCCAGTCATTAATTTAAGCTCTTATATGCTTCAACAGAGAGAAAAAAAAGACCACTGCATGAAACAAAAACTATTCTCTTGCTATATTTTATACCAACCAATCTTTCTGCTTTCTCTTCTAAAATATTAGTTCTTATTCTAAGTGTCCTCCAAAAGAAAATATCTTTAAGTAACAGATTAGATAACATTTATGAATGTAATCTTGCCAGTGTGACATTATTTGATGAGTCAAGTATACAGTGATGTCTTATGCTGCGTTTCATTCTCCAGTTCGACACTGTACCTGCAAACACTACATGGATTAGCTACACATGTGGGACACATACACTGACACATACACTCATCTTGGAAGGAGTGGGATTCTCATTACCTAAGATAGAAGAATGCTTAGTTCTTGCCCACACAGGAAACTTTTGACTAGTAATGTCAGGTATGGATGAAGGTGGTACTCCTTCATATCGACAAAAACACACTGGCACTCTGGAGGGCTAAGGTAAACATTTGCCAGAAAAATGATATTTCTCTGGCTCAAATACTGACATACTTTACCCATGAACCCTCCAGAGTCTCAGCAAAGCCTTAGAAGTTAGGCATGATCTGAACTCTGCCTTGGTGAACCTCAATCTATGGCTTGTCACCTCTCAGATTTTCAGATAAAACCCTTACCATGGCAGACATGACCAGACCACAGCACCAGAAGTGAAAATTAAATACACATGAACACCTAAACTTACGGTGATATATACCTGTCTGGATTCTTCATACTGTTATTCTGGCTCCCCTCACCACAGAAAGAAGACCATCTTCCCAGCTGCCCAAAAACCCCGGAGTCAGCTTGGATGAATTACTCAAAAATTATCCCCTCTGGTTCACAGCTCCTTTCCCTGCTCCCTCAGCACCGGCACAAGCACCCAGCCCAAAGCAAGTGCTTTCTCCCACACCCTGCACAGAGCTGGCCCCGGCTTCCTGAGCCTGTCCCAGCTCCTTCAATGCAGCAACCCTGCTCTACTGGAGGTGGAAAACTGTCCACAGAGCAGGAAAAAGACTCTCTCCTGCAAGAAGGGGATGGAATGCTACAGGATTCTGAGGTGTGCAGAGACAGAAAATGGGTGTCTACTTCATGCTTCGTCGAAGAACTTTGTCACAAATCCAACATGTCACTGTCCTCCTCTTCCAAGAGGCAGTTAGTTTTAACAGGAGATGCTCACAGAGTGTAACGGCAAATGGTGTTGCAAAAACCCAATACTGAGTGAAAGGTTTGCCCCTACCTTGGGTAACAAGGGAAATCTCCCCTGCTGTACCTAAAACTCATTCATACCCACTGCTGAGCAGAAGCTGGGTAAGTGTGCCTCCAAGAGATATAGAGAAGGATGCATTGGGCAGTGCTAGTTTTTAAAGATTATTTGCCCAAAGGGATACCTTGCTGCTGCTGAATCACACAAATCCTACCTGAGGGCTGACAATTAAAGTCGAGAATAGCATCATGTCGGCCATGATGCACTAAGCAAAATTAATGTACCTAGATATATTTAGAAAGTTATACCCTTCTGGGTCTACGCTTTCTGTTATTTGGCTGGTCAGAGGGGGGGAAAAAAAGGAAAAAAAAAAAAAAAGCCCAAATCGGGCAACTACCTTTGCTTTTCAGATACTTCTTTTAGAACAATTTCCCACAAACAATAAAGAATTCGCAGAAATAGATAAACTAACCAGTAACCCCTGTTACATGTTGCTGTTGCAAAAAGCTAAGTGCATCTCTATGTACCGCTAGGCTTTCTAATAAACTAGGTGGCATTACACGAGCTCTCTAGGAAAAGCATCATGTGCTCCTATGTGTTTGTACAGCACGAATCGTCATGACTGGGGCGTTTGGCCGACGGAAATAACTAACTACGGCGAGTCAGCAGCATGCTCAGCTACGACCCTACCTTTGCGTCGACCCACAGAGTCCTGCCTCTGGGGAGTCCTACAGAGCACACAGAGATCACTGGCACGAATCCTTGCGCTTAACGCTGGGGACACGCAAGAGAAACGACACGTGCTGCTAAGCGAGCGAAAGGTCCTCTCTGATCATCCCTGAGTAAATAGCTGCAAGTTTAGACAATACACACCACACGAACGTTTGCCATCTGTCAACTCAGCTAAGTGATTTCTGAGAAAGGAGGGGACATAGAACGTGTTTTGTAACAGGAGAGACAGCCCCACGCCCTCCAAAAAATGAAGGGAGAAAGAAAGGGGGGGGGGGGGGAAAGGGCAGAAAAAAAAAAAAAGGAACAGCTGGCCGAGAGCGGCTGAGGGTTTCAGGGCCGGTGGGAAGGAGGGCGGCAGAGCGGCCCGCGATCATACAGCCGAGGGTGTCCCGGCAGCACGGGGCCGGGCGCCAGGGATGCGCGGGCAGAGTGCGGTGGGTCCGCGCAGGGCGGCACCGCACCTGCCGGCGGGCTTACCTGTGGAGGACCTCGGCGCCTCGCCCTCCTCCGAGGGAGCGGGCTTCTTGCCGAGCCCTTTGCCTTTCCTGCCCTTCCTGCCGTTGCCGTCTCTTTTCTTCTCAGCCATCCCCGCTCCGGCCGCCGCGCTCCCCGCGGCCGCCCCTGTCCGAGGCTCCAGCATCGCTCCTGCCCGCCGCCGCTGCCGCCTGGGATTTGGAGCAGCGACTTCCTTGGAAGTTTTTGGAAACTCCTCTCCGGGCGTTTTTTGGTTTTTTTTTTTTTCCCTTCACCTCCCTTCCTCCTCCTCCTCCCCCCTCCGCCCCCCACCCCCTTCTCTCCTATGGATAATAATAACAAACTCCAGCCCACACACACACCCCCCTCGACACACGCCTTGCTAACGCCCGCCCCGGGCACCGCACGCTGCTTCTCGGGAGGAGCCTGCACGGTCCTGGGGTGTGGGGCGGCCCCAGCCCGGGGAGGGCGCAGGCACCGCGGCCCCGGCGGGGCGGGGCTGGGGAGCTGGGGAGGGCAGGACGGGCCCGGGGGCTTCAGCCCCGCTGGCCGGCGGAGCTCGTGCCTGGTCGTGAAAGCGGGGGGGGGCACACACGCAAGGCCGCTCCCGGGGGGCGCGGGTGGAAGAAGGCGAGAGGCGGATACGGCTCCCAAGGCTCCTCTGCGGGCTTCCGAGCTCCCGCTCCGCGCACCTGCTTAAGCCGCGGCTTCCTGCGGGGTTAGCGGGGGTGCCGCACCCCTCCATCTCCCTCCCGCTGCGGGGGATGCTCAAGGGAGGGGGAATTTGCGAGGCCGGCGTGCACTCTCGCACCTGGTACTTTGCATGGGGATCCTGCCCCCGGGGAGGCCACGCTTACAGTCCGTGTTCTCTCAGCGTTGGTCCGTTCCTACTTTTGCATCTTCTCACGGGGCTGATCCCAGAGCCGCCAGTCCTCACAGCTGCGGCTCGGTCAGGGAAGGCCTTGCTGCAGCTCATAGATGAAACAGCACCAGGTACAGCCATACCCGAGAGAGCTTTAAAGTAACTCATAGCAGTGTAAGTACATCAAACTGAACTCCACTGCCAAACACAAAACTCCAAGAATCTGTCTGTATAGTTGTACAGCTAACCTGAGCCGTATTCACTGCCATTGTGAGTAGGAGACGCACTTACACCACTTGGTGGGAAACAGAATACTCTGAGAAGCTACAGAAAAGATCCGAACAAGCTGCTTGAAACCTCACAATGGAAGGTTTTCCCTGTGTGCTTGGAAAGGTCATGCAACGTGGAAAAACATAAGATCAGACACTAAAATTATGATGACTTCTTTGCAGTTGTTAGTGATTCCTCCACTTGAGGACACTATTCTCCATGCCCCGTAGGCTGCAAATGCATTTAAAATGATCACCAAGCAAAAAGATGCTATAGAATTGTTTTTCAGTATTGTTTGACTGGGAATATTCAAAAAGTCTTCCTGAGTCAGACCCAAAAAAGACAAAGTACTCCAAACCCAACGTATACTGAGTTCTTCATCTGCTGGGGTTGAAAGTCTTAGGGCTCCATTTTAGGTTTTAATTTTTTCAAGATACTCTCCTGGAGCAAAAAGCTTTTGAAGAAAGCGGGGGTTAACCAGTCGTACTGGATTTTCAGCATTTGGACTTTGAAGCAAATAGAAAAAAACCCAATCCCAGTGTTAAGTTCTGCCTCAATGGTAAAATAAGAGTAGTGAACAGCACCACCTGGAAAACAATAAGGCAAGAAAACAGACACCTAGTGATACAGCATCATTGAACAAATAAAACGATGGGGAAAACCAAAAAAAGACATGGGTACAATTCCTTACACAGTTAGTTGTGTAAGATGCCTGCTGCACGATGCATTTGAGCAATATTTTTGATTTCTTGATACACAGTGTTATGACATTCTTTTTCAAATCTGCTCTACCAAAAATGAGGGGATAAGCCCCAGGGAGGGCGGGAAGGCAATGCAGATTTCATGGAAGAAGAGCTGGTGATGAGGAGGTATTACTAGCGGCAGTAACTCATTTTTTCCTTAAGGGGTCACTACTCAGCAAGGAGGGAGCCTACTGTAAACAGCAGGCTTACAGTAAGTAGCAAAATGTAAGGGGCTGTGCTGGGTAACAAAGTGTACTTTTAAACAATCTCGATCTGATGTGGGTTTCTGTACTCTGCAAAATCTAAATGCTCGAGGTAAACATTACCTTCACATTGTGTTCATCAGTACTAGACAATAATTCTAGGGAGTTATCAGCACTGAGGCGCCATGAGCAGGACACAGGATGGATCCCCACCGGACTCTTTCTATTTGAGGTTGTGGTGCTGTTAGAGGACACCAGGAGCCTGAGGAGGCATTCAAAATGAAAACCTAAAAAGGAAACGTCAGACGCCCTGCTTCCTGGCACCTTCTCTGGCAGAAATGGGAATTTCCTTGGGAAAACATACCAGAAATATTCCCCAGAAATAAACCTATTATTCCCAGAAGGAAGTCTGTCATTCATTTTAGACAGCCTGTCATAGATGTGCAGCAGAAGGGTGCAATTTACTCCCGTATAAACTGATGAGAAAGAAGCAGGTATCACTTACAGCATGTAAGACTGTCTCTTCATCTTTGCTGCCACCAGCTGTGAAGTACTTCGACAATGCATAACAGCTGATTTAACACCATGTTAAAACAGCTGTTCCTCCCGCCCCCGACCCCCAGCTGCAGTACTGTGGTAGTGAGCCGACTTGATAAAATACACAGTTTTCACCATTTCAGTGGAGTGGGAACCATAGCTCAGGCATGCTGCACAGTCTCATAAAAATTACACCAATTAGGGAACAAAAGTCAAACTTATGTGTGCATCACTTCGTCATAGGACAGGTAGAAGACAGCTGTCCACTTGTCACCACTACACAGATGGAGGTTGTGTATGGAGCTTTTACTCATCCATTTCCTTGCTCTATCCTTGCCAACTTATTCAGTATAAAAATTAAGCCCTACCTATGCCCAAGCTCATGGAGTTGTTGGTAGTCTGGCTACTCTGGAACTCTGCACTTTATGCAATTATTTAGATCACGCAAAGTGAATGCAGAATGCTGCTAAGTCTAACTTTTCATTCATATAAACATCTCTGCAAAATGCAATGCAGAGGCAGATCAGTAAACAAAAATAAATAAAGAGTGCTCCAGAGTAACAAACAGTTGAATAAAATTTCAACAATCTGATTTTTTTGGCTTCTGTGTTCATTTTTACAAATACACTGGCTGTAGAAAAAGGGCTTAATTACAACTAGTTTGAGACTTCAATGCCTTACCAAGACAGTCCAAAGTGGTTTAAGACCCCTTTTTCACAGAAATGTTCTGATTTAACCAAATCAGTTCCTAGATTGATATAGGTCATAGTTTAACCCTATTCTCACTCTTCTTTTAAACTGTGGACTGCCAATTTATCTTTTTCTCTATTTAGTGTTCCTTTAAAATCCATGAAGACAAGTCGGAAGATAATCTGCATAAACATCAAACCTGCTTGTTGCTACTCCATTGGTGGCAACAAAAGAATAAGAAACATCAGCATAAACAGAATTAAATGGTAAAGTAATATTTTAAGTATAAGTGTGAATAAAACATATTCGTGTCTTAAATTGGACTTGAAATTTTGTCAGCAGCTAAGCACCAAGTCTTTGACATCTATTCAGCTGAGTCAGGACAAAAGTAGCTTTTGTTCTACTGACATTTTGAAGATGCAAATCTTGATTACACAAAAGTATCTTAACAGTGGTTTAAAGGTCGAGCTGACAGACCGATGTCTTTGGCAACAGCAGCAACTGTGACAGGTGATGACGTCCCATTAACGTCTCTTTTCAGGAAATGGCACATTTCAGAGTTGTTTGTACATGTGTCTGTATATATGTTGCTACAAACAAGACCTAATAGCCTCCAGTTTACCAAAAATTTTTACAGACTCAGTCAGAAAGTTCAAGAATCTGTCAAAAGAGAAATGAATACTTTAACATTTCCTGTTTCAAATCTTTTCAGAGCATGCAGTCACAACTGCTAGCCCCATTGATGTGTAAGATATTTATACTGTTTGATGTGGGATGAATGAAAATATATTTTTGTGTAGTTAATAGGCATAAGCTTCATCTTCCTCCAAAACATACCAAGCCAAAGTTTCCACAGACTACTATACATCTCTAGTTATAACCAAGGACATGGCCTCTGAAAATAAACTAAGTGAAAAGGCATAGAAGGTGAATATCTATTAAGAAGAATAATTTTGGCAGCCTCTGTTTGAATTCAAACTCCTCCAGCACCGGTAGTGCTGAAAGTTCTTTCACTTCACCTATGTGACTCCATTTACCAGTGTTCAGTCCATACATAATACTCTTATAGAAATAAATCCAAATTACTTTTTTAAGTCTATATTGAAGCTTCATTCAATTTGTGGGTGGGTATTCTCATTCAGGACTAAAGAAAATCTGAAATTTAAGTTCAGACCAATTCTATTGTTAAGGTAAGGAAATCTAATTTAAATAAAATCACCCTTGATTAAAAATGATGGAATAGAGCTTCAATGTGGTTTAACAAATTCACATTAAATGCACATCTATTTTGAATCCAGATTGATTTTCCTCACTGAGGGCAAGACTTTAGTGGCCAAGCATGGTAATCACCATCATCCTGGCACATTCACAAGAGAGCAACAGGCCTTCTAAATTAGACTGTCAAACTCTAGGGATAAATCCAGGGTTACTCTCTGCCCCATCATAGCCACCACACATTCCTTACCTCTGTGGTGACACATCTAAGAAAGGATGTCAGTCCCAACCTCTTCCAAGTCTGCAGCCATAGGGTCAGCACTATAAAACTCTGCCTGATGGGTTTGGTAAAACTATTTCTGTCTCTGAGCCTTCAAGCTGCACAGCTATTTCTGTATCTTGTGTAGATTCCTCCGCTACAAAACCAGTGGAGATTTGCTTCTCTGCTTCACTGTGACTCCCCTCCTTTGCAACAACAAGCTGTCCTGTCCTGCAGTAAGGCAACTGACAGAGAACACAGGTGCCAGCCTTCATATCTGCCCTATTGCAGCAGCAAAAATGATGCTTCCAGCGGTGTAAAACTAACCGAGATACGTTATTATCCCAGTGTCCCTCACTAAATCACTCGGCTAGTCCGATGGGTCCCATATAGACTCCACTTCACGCTGCCTTTGCTCCACAGGCCCTCTGAAGAAAACAGCTCCACTTTGTAGTCAACCAGTGCAACACAAGCACTCTAGAGTGTGTTTTGCCCACACTGCCACCCAAGGTTGTTACAGCCTTCTCTTCATGAGATTATCTCAATGGCATGCTATGTCCAAGACATCTCATCTTCAAAACACCCCTGTGGCTGTGAGCAAAGCAACCAGCCTTTTTCTATACAGGCAGGGAAAAGGACTAAGGGGTGAGAGGGGATTTAGACACAGCAGCTCTCAGCTTTGTAGCTCCAAAGTGTTCAGGATCTGGTCATCAAAACAGCATCCTGAGTTAGGCACACAGGCTCCACATTCAGCACCTGAGGAGTGCTCAGTGCCCAATTTACAACTGCCTTATTTGCTAAGCAAAACACTACTCAAGTGATGACAATAAAACAAGATGTCTCACTAAAGCTTAGGAGGCTTTCAACTCCATGTTGAAGGGAGGTGTATTCACAACCCCAAAGTGAGATAAAAACATCAGGAAAAGAGAAGATGCTATTTGAAAATTATTGCAACAAGGACAGCCTGCCCTCCTGGACTGTGCTAACAGCCCAGTGTTGGAAAACGTCCTCTCCCCAAAAGGGAGAGACTTGGGCTAGGTTCCCTTATCTGTCTGAAAAGGTGCAAGTGTGCATGTCCCAAGAATTAGCCGGGCTCTTAGGCACCTGACCAAAAATTTTGGACTGGTGAAATGCTTTGGTGAGGAGGAGAGACCACCTTTTCTCTCACATAAGCACTCTGATCACTGCCATGCTTTCTTTTTTTTCTGGGCCAGTATGTGGTGGGCCAGCTGGGACTGGGCCAACCAAGGGTATTCTCTCTTGACTGAGGATGCCAACAGGTGTAGCCCCATAGACCAGGCAGGTAGATGAAGATTTCTGTGTGGATTTTGCTGTGAGCTCAGCTAAATGCCCTACTGTTAAATGCAAAAATTAGTTGGATCCATTTTGCCATTAATATACAAAATGAAGGATGAGACTTCCCGCATGCACATACCTCCCCACATGTGTATACACATGCGCTCACAGTCACAGCTAATTCAGAACTGCTGTGGTTCAACTGGAGCTTTTGCTGCCCGTGAAAATCAGTTAGATGAGCAGCAGGAAACAAAAATACATTGCATGTGTGGAAAGGAGTCTCTTTGTATGGGCCTTGTCATCTCCATAACTCTTCTTATTCAAATCCTAAGAAAATAAATACAGAGAGGATAAGCAGTCACTCCAGCTTTGTTTTAAGTTCTTTTTCATCCAGCAAGATAATTAAAGATGTCTAATTAAAGCCTGAACCAGTGGTAAGATTCCCTGCTGTGACTTATCTGTGTAAGAAATATATATATCTATAGCTAGCAAGTCTTGACTGTTTAGTTCAGGGTGTAAAAAATTATGTGATTGATTACAGTGTCCCTCATTAAATCCCTGATTTAGCAGGCGTCATACTAAGCACAGGAGTATTCTATGGCAACTCTATTGCTTAAAGATAGTCAAAGGCTTAGGTACCTTTCAGAAATTGGGTTTGGGAGATTGTTCATTCAAAAAGTTTTAATGCCTTTTCATTTCTAAAGAAGTGGAACTTCTGATAAAATTTGACTGATATATCATTCCTCCTATCAAAGTTTGTCAGCTGCAACCTTCATTGAAAATTTTCTATGAGTAATATGTTGTTTTCACTGAATTGTTTTAGAAAGTGTCATGTACTTCCCATCACATCCAAGCAGAAGTTAATTTTGGTAGGCTTGCCTAAAAAACAGAGAAATGCAGTGTTCAGGGGTATCATTTCATGCTGTGAAATAAGGATTGAAGTGAAAGGTTAAATAGGAAACTAGTCAAGTGGTAAATTAAAGCCCAGGGAAATCCAGTTATTTCAAGCCTCAAAAAGTAATGTTTTGAAATTGCATTAAATACAGTGCACTAGTGGGTGGGGTGGAGGTGGGTTGTTACCTGCACACAGGTCAGAGAAAAAAACGTGTATTTATCTGTTTTGAGCCCTGCCAGTCGTTGGGGGTGTGTGGGGTGGGGAGTGTAGTGCACACAAATATACCTGAGCTATCTGTAATTATCCTAAGAACAAGGTACCTGGCTGACAGACAGGACCTGAGAGTGTAAATCCAGAAAATTGCTCTCTACATGCCCAGGTCTTGTAATCTCCTTTAGGAACCTGCTCCTGGCCACTGCTAGAAAATGGATATTCAGCTGGGTGGGACTTCAGTTTGATCCAGTATGACCAGTTCTGTGTTCTTCATTTTGCACGCAATTTAACAAATGTCTAAGGTTTCAGGTCATCATGAGGCTTCATTGTATTTCTAAAAAAAAGTGGTGACTTCAGTGCTCTGCAATTGAGCACTAGTTAAGAGCCGCTTATAGGAAGTTGTGCTTTCTTTTCAGACTAGTTACTTTCCATTTTTTTCTACAATTATAGAGGCATAGTGGGAAGTGCTGCTGCTCTACCCTTCTGTCACAGTTAGGCTGACAGGACCTCCATGATCACCGTCTCCTATTTCATCATTTTAGGTCATCAGAAATTACCAAGTTATGCACCTAGTAATAGATTGCCAAGGAGAAGTTAAAAATACATTTCAAAAATATGTTGATTTTTCTTTTTTTTTTTGGTTTTGCAAAAAGGCATTATGGGTTGCTTAGTGGTGGTGGGAAAATTGAATTCAGCATGAAATATCAGACAAAGGGCTAAATATAAGTTTATTTGGCAAAAAGAGTGGTAAGGAAGGTAATGAACGTAGTGTGAAAGTTGAGGAGAAATCCAGAGGTCACATCCCTGAGGATAGAAAATCAGCATGGCTCCTTCGAAGTTCATGGAAACAGTGATTCGCACACCTGAAAATCTGGCCCTAACACATCAGGACTTTTTTGAGATGAATCCTAGTTTAAAACATATAGATAGTAAATAATTTTGCCATTTGCTGACTAATTCCTCCCTTTCTAAAGGAAGTTTGAATAGAAAGTCAAGCTGGAGACTCTCAGCACAGTAAATACTCTGTTATAATTGGGGTTGTGTGACTTCTTCTGTGGATGAAGTTTTTTGTGAAATGCTCTTTAAACAAAACTCTCTCCAGATCCTCAGGTCATACACGCGCGCACATACACACACACAAATACACGCACAAAATACAACTCAGGAGGTACTGTGGGGCCACACAGATCCCAGTAAACATGATGCTTTAGCACACTTGAAGACATATATACATGTATATTTAGGGTTCATTTGGATCACTGAATAATTCTTGCATGCTGTGACCTGGCTGCCAAGTTTTAATACTTAAAATACAAATAACTGGGATCAGGGTATTTCCCTTTGGGGCAGGGTTTTTTAAAAGCCTTCATTAATACTACCCCTATGAAAACAATGCAGAACTCAGTTGTCAGGGAATAAAATGTCTGGTGACTGTGTCACTAAATTCTTTCAAGTGATTTTAATTGACTCATAAACATTCAAACACTGAGCCAAGACACAGACACTATGACCCTAAAAGTACTAGTCCTATACAGCTTGCTAGTAAAGCACCAAAAGTTGTAGGATCACCTCACTGAGCAGAGAAAGAATGTATTTTTATGGCAATTCCTTCTGCAAGTTTATTCATGAGTTAAAATTGCCGATGAACATGCTATTCTGCAAGCTGAGACCTTTGTTCATGATTAACCTACAGAAAGATTACAGATATGTCAATTATACAGGAGAATATGAAAGTGCTGTTTGATAATTTGATTGGTACGTGTGCTGGCCTATTATGCAAACCCTTATAATCCTGTAGTTTACTCCTGAACTATTTACCATGCTTTCTGCGGAGAGCTTGGTAATCTAGAGTCACCATCTCAGCTTTGTGGCTACTCATCTAAATCACAAGATGTATGTTCCAAGATGGGAAGGTAACATTTTTAATAGAAACTAGGAGTTGAACCTAATAATGGGACTGACAACAACCACTGTTGCCAGTGTATACAGACTTCCATTCTCTGTCAAGGGGTATTAACTATTCCTTCTTTTGGCAGGTTTCAGTCTGCATCAGGTGAGTGATGTTCCTTATGCCTGTCAGTATAATCATGTAGTATCTTCAGAGATAAAGACTATACAACCATACCAAAGAGAATACAGTTGGCCAAATCCCGATGATTTGCTAAGAACCTGTCAGTGAAACCTGGGAGGGGTCGAAAGTGCTGTGAGATGTTCTGAGGTGCACCAGTAACTGATGTCTTTATGTGGAGTGGTTGCACGACAGTGCTAGTGGTAACAACGTATTGCACAAAGAAAACAAAGCGAAGATGTTTTTGTCAAGTTTCTTCACAAGTTATCAGTTGCCCAGTGACACTGCCCAAAAAAACTCCAACTATGAAGGACTTTTTATGACTGAACAGAGAAGTCATCCAAGACAAGCATCTATGGTAAATGCACACTTTCAATACGATACTGTAAGAGTTACTAAAACAACAACTATAGTTGCCTTCTTTCAAGCTAGAGAAAAAACAGAATCCTTCCCTTTCAATATTGCCAATATGCTGCTATTGTCAATATCCTGTTAGCAGGCAGTAAAACATGTATCCAAAATGAAATTAATTCCACATGACAGACATCAAACACAGAGTAAAGAAGTTCGGGAAGACTTAATCACAAGCACTAAATTCAGCTGTATGGTTGTTAGTGATGCAGGGTTATGTATGCAACAAACCAAACTAGAGGCTTTCTACTCGCAGCATATACTGCACGGACATTGGAAAGGGAAATATTGCTGTTGAATGTAAAGCTCTGGAAGCATGACTGAAAGCTGGGTATTTTGCTGAATTTCTTTCCTAGTAAACCTAAGAACAACTCCTCAGCAGACTTACTTGTGACAGGAAGGAAGGAAGGAAGGAAGGAAGGAAGGAAGGAAGGAAGGAAGGAAGGAAGGAAGGAAGGGAGGGAGGAAGGAAGGAAGGAAGGAAGGAAGGAAGGAAGGAAGGAAGGAAGGAAGGAAGGAAGGAAGGAAGGAAGGAAGGAAGGAAGGAAGGAAGGAAGGAAGGAAGGAAAAGCATAACAACATTTCATGCAAATATCAGGTAATTACAGCAAGACTGTTTAGTGTTATTCCATAAATATGAGCAATAAATCGAACACGAGACAAAGGCAGGGAATGGGCAGGAAAATCGTCAGAAAAGGAACAAAAGCTCCAGCACAACTCCAATCTGTGCTACAGTCCTGAAAAGCTAGTCTGGCTGGTGCCACTGTGCTGTCTCAGACCTCCCATTTCAGGGAGGATGAACAGTACTCAGCAGGTCACACTGCCCTGAAAGTTTCTCCAAGTGGTTTAAACTTCTGGAGGTAGAACTCTAGTCCTTTGGAGTTAGTGGCAGGAAAAAGTATCAGCTTTTGCCTGTGATTCTGAAACTCTTCGGGCTGGCCCTTGTCTGAAACCTTACTAGAGCCTCTCTATACAGACAGATACCATTTAACAAAGTGCAAAGTAATGGATAAAAATTCTCTTGTGTGCGGGGGCTGAATTGCAGTCTGTAAGGGCAGATGGTCCAGCAGGTGCATGACTTGTCTACAGCAACAGGATGCAAAACATATTAAAAAATCTGATGAAGTGTCTGATGGTCAGGGACACCTCCAGAAAATAATAAGTCACGGTGATACAGATCCCATTGTTCTGGCAAAAACAAGCAAGTGAGTGACTGCCCTGTGTAAAGTGCTGAGAGCTAGAGGATAAGCTGGAGTAATCTGGAGAGAATAATTCGCTAACAAGAGATGCTGTAGTAAAATTAAAATAGCTCAGGGTCAGCAAAGCAAATGCTATTCCCTGTGAACACTGGGGAAGGCAAATGTAGTTCTGAAATGTCAGTTTTCTGAACTGACTGTAGTTCTCAGGTAAGCTAATGACTTTGGCAGGCCAAAATGTGATGCAGAGAAACTCCTTTCTGTGACTTCCCTCGGGGCTGTGAAGTGAGTGCCCTAGCACCTAGGCTGATGCTACGTAGTATTCCTCCAGCAGATGTCCATCCTTGGATGTCCATTTCTTCCAAAATGTCAGTTTGCTTCTTTGGCTTTAAAGCAGCTGTTTTACTCTTTCTCATTCTACAGAAAACCCTACTTCTCTTTCAGAAAGGAATTGCTTACAGCTTGGAAACTGCTGAGCCAACCTCTCAACCTCATTCTGGAAGCTGCAGTCACTCACCCAACAGAAAATCCGACCCATCTTTCAGACATGGCATGTTATGTTTACAGGTTGTGGTTACATTTAAAGCAGTTTATCTTTGTTCTTACTAAACGAAAATGTGAAGAATTTACAGACAAGCTTAAACAAAGAAGTGGGATCTGAGTCAGCTTCTTCAGTCATTGGTGGTTTTACATGGTCAATTAATTACTATTAGCTCTAACAACCATGAATGCCTTATTGTAACCACCAGGCAAATGACAGTGTTCGCCTCCATAAGATGTCATCAGTTCTCGAAAGACTGTCAGCAGAACCATTCCCTTGGTTTAATTGGAATAGATTTTAGGGGATTCCTAGAATGTCTGCTTATTGAACAGATGTGGAAATGAAAGCATGTTGCCGTGAAGCAACGTATTCAGGAAAACACATCAAAGCTACGGCAGAACCATGAAGATGGCAAATCTTCAAAATGTTGTTGTTCCAGCAATCTGCAGAGCACAATATAATCTCAGATCTTTTCTCTGGACACAAAGTGTTGTCTGTTTGTCTATTTCAAGCTGTGTTGCTGGCAAAGTAAGGTGGTCCCAATCTGAGATAGGATGCAGGACACCCTAGACCTGCTCTGGCATTTTTGTCAGGCTGCAGAGACAGGATGCCCCATCAAGTGGCCCTGTGCACAATGTAACATGCCACCGGCCACAGTTTTCTTGAGAAAAGCTAACCACAGCAATGTAACCCTAAAGAGCCAGATCTATTGCTTCCAGAGATTGCTAGCAGAATATTATTATGGGTATTGGACCAACCACAGAACAAGTCATTGATAGGAAGAAAAAAAAGCCCAAGAGGGGTTTTATACTGTGCTGAACTAATCATATGTCATTTTGAGAAAAGTTAGTGTTCTCTGGGGTAAATGAAACAGCAAAACCAGGTTTTGTTCTCTTTCATGGACACTGATTCAAGATGGCACCAATTTGACCCCATTGTACTAAGCTCCCAGTAGTGCCCAGAGGGCCAGATTCTGCCATGTGGTGGCACCAGGTGGCCCAAAGCATAATGGCGGTGCCAATGTATGGACTCACAGCTTGTGCTGTAGTCATTTCACTGTCTGTGAAACAGTGCCTGTAGAGGTTGACTGCCACTGTAACGCAGGCTATGGATGACAGCAGGCACAGCAGGGATGATTTGCCTGCTTTTTCCTACTTGTCACATGTAGTCTCTCTCTTACAGCCCTTCAATGCCTCTTGCCTTTCTTGGGGCTGGATGTGCTTAAGGAAGCCACTCCAAAAGCTGAAGTTGGATGTTTGGGGTAAATGTGAAGCCCAAAGAAATCAGTAGTGCTGCAGAAAGAAAGGCATACAGAGATGCCATAAAACTTTCAGTCTAAGAGAAAAAACAAGAAAAAAGTGCTTTATTGGAGCATTGTCCCTGTACTATCACTGTGTCATGGACAAAGAGGGGCAAAGTTTGGAGTGCATTAGGCAAGACTGAAAGGACATGAGAGTGGAAATGAACTACAACAGGACAGTGGAGTGGAGATAAAAAGGTTGGAAGATTGTAGAGGAAAATATCTCTCTGATATTTACCTTTGCAGGGACAGGGTTTCAATGGGTTGTCCACACTCAGGATGAGATTCTGAGTTTCAAATAGATAGCTCTGCACTTGGCAGGGCTGGTGCTCCACTGAAACAGCAAACTACACCCTCAGAACTTTTGGGAATGGATAAGAAGAGAACAGAGAACATTTCTCTGCCAGACTTGGTTTGCAGTCACATTTTGTAAAAAACTATGCAGTCCTTGTCCCTTCATCTGCTCTGGGTAAAGTAACAGAGAAGAGCAAGACAGCTGATTGAAGGCATGCAGTCTGGTGGATGTAGTGGAGTCCCATGTGCTCCACGTAAGTGCAACAGAGTATGTGATTAGGGAATTATTGAAGTAAGCAGCATTAGTACAACCAGAAAGGGGTAGTTTCAAACATAACACCTATTATTTTCAAACACAAAAATGAGTACATTTTCACACAACATTTAGCTAATCTCATTGTGGAACTCTTACCACAGAATGTTGTTGTTGGTAAAAGTTTATATGGAGTTCAAAACCAATCTGTTAAACTTGCAGACAGAAAGTAATTCAGGAGCTATAACACCTAAACACATCACCCATGAGACTCTAGTTATTGGAAGGTAGGAAACACTGTCCAAATCCCCCTCTCCATACTTCCCATTACACTCTTCTACCAGTATGGGCTGTTGGCTAGTCTCAGGGGCAGGGTAGCGGGCTAGATAGTCTTCTGGTCTCAGCTGAGGAAGATAAATTTAGGCAAGTCATGTTCTCTGTGTCCTTGTTTTTGCTGTGATCCAGCTCAGTTTTTCTGACGTTTTGGGTTTTTATGTTGTTTGTCTGTCTGTCTGTCTGTCTGTCTGTCTGTTTGTTTGTTTGTTTGTTTGTTTGTTTTTAAGTTTGTAAATCCTACAGGGCAGATGAATTTGTAGGGGTGATTCTCTCTACTCAGGGCATGACAGGTCTTATGCAGGCACTATGTCCTTTTTGGGACCCCAGAGCGGAGAGCCCAAATCAGAAGAGGCTCCAGAACGCCACTGAGTTGGTGGGACTGGAACATTGTCCTCTGAGCTGGTTCAGCCTGGATCAGAGACAGCTTTGGGGCACCTGACAGCACCCTGGCAGTGTCCGGTAGGAAAGGGAGTGACGACAGGCATAAGTTGATGCTAGTGATGACAATCAGGCAGTGCAATAGGATGCCCAGAGAGGCTGAGACTTCTCCATCCTTCAAGATTTTCAAGACACAATAAAAAAAGTCCTTATAAAGCCCTGGGTAAAGTTCCTTATGCAGAAGACTCTTGGTTTCCACTGAGCCCTCTGGCCTCACAGATAATGTAAATGCTAATGAAATGCCATCAGTTCAGTGTGTAATTTCTCTTTGCTTCTGAAATGTATGTATGCAGGCCTTGGCATTTATACTCATGCGAAAACAGAGATTAACTTCAACATCCTGCATAACAATAATTACCGTTAGATCACTTTGTCCCTGTCCTAAGGAAATAAAGTATATTAACTCTGGGAAAACCAGAGAATATGTTTTCAGCTTGTGTAAATCAGTGCAGCTTTACTGAAGCAAATCATCTGTGCTGAGTTGCACTTGCTGAAATTCTGCCTCTATGTACTTTGAACATCAGTCCCTCACTGTCCCCTGCTTCATATATCAGCCTTGCTATGTGGTCAGGAAGGCCACCTGAGTGTAGCACATTAATAAACTGCTTGTGATAGATGATGAGCAGGAAAGCTGCTTTGTCTGCACACAAGGGAAAGGACACACAAATTGCATAAAATCAGGGGGAACCTAGCCAGACCTCCCACACCCACACTCTGGTGAGGAGGATGAGGAGGGGCCTGCTTTCTCTTCCTCTTGCAGAACTGACAAAACCCCTTTTTCCTTTCTAGATCGCTGCTGGATGGGCAGCAGGATGCACGCATCGCTCCATCAGTAACCATGCTGTGGGGTACTAAACAGCACACTACAGAGCTGTCTTTGACCCAGCAATGGGGCAGTGATGTGGTTGCACAGCTTCCCTTTCCTAGGGCACTTTCTGACCACAGAAACATGCTTTTTAAAGAGGAATGGTTGTTTCCCCACATTTGCTAAATCCAAATATTCATCCTGCTTTTTGTGTGAATGGCCAAGAATAAAGGACTGGATAATAATACCTCCTTTGCTGCAGTGGCAGTCTAAATGCAAAATTTATTTGTTACCAAGTACTAGCGAAAATCCTACCAGCGGCTAAGGCATTAAACTGGCTTTGATCTCCTCTGTGGGCCTAAAAGATGCTTTTGCTTACTTTAGACCATACCAGCATCACTTGGCTTGCGAATTCTGCTTGCTATCCATATTCAAAAAAAAAAAAGCATCACCTGACACCTGTTTTGCTTTCTCTCTTTTCCCAAAACAAAGTGAGGACACAGACATTGCGGGTAACAGAGCATTTCATTTGTGTTCTCTAATTTGAGTAGAAAAGGGGACAACATCCTAGGTGGCAGCTCAGATGAAGAGCTGGAGCCTGATCTCCATCAACATGGTTGCAATGGTGAACAGGGTTTTAAGTCTTCAAGTCAAATTGTTCCAAGCAGTAAGGAGCTCCCAGCTGTAAGACTTCACTGACTTCCAGTAAAGCAACGTCATGAAGAGTGATTTTTCAGGGACCTTGTTTCTCTGTCCAGCTTTGTGATGCAGCTTCCCCCTCTTCTTCCAAAAATACCATTTAAAAATGCAGGTATTGATCAACAGGCACTGCAGTGTAGTGAGGGAGATTTTTTACTCATTTCCAGCATAGACTCCAACTGGGCAGGATGTGTTGCCACAGAGAGACCTGTGAACACATGTACTGGCTGCTCATGCTGTTCAGAAACTGGATGCACACACTCAGCAGAGAAGAATTTCCATTCACCTTTTGGTTTTCCACCTGTGTTCAATGTCTACACTGCAACGCACATTGCTTACTTGAGTCATCCCATTTAAGTCACTGGAACTATTCACTAAAGCACTACTCATCAGGAGAAACGGTTCTCCAGGCAGGCTGCAAATACATGATTGTACTTAAATTTGGGCATGCCCGCTCAAGGCATAATTGAAACAAATTCATGTGGCCTCTTTAACAGCCATAAGCTTTTTGAAAGCCAGGAATAAGATTTTCTTATGTAATGGACTGCCTCAAGAAGTGTAGAAAATTATGTCAGGTAGCTCCATGTTGTGTGTGCCTCACCCACCATACCCATATAATTGTTACTAAACAGGAAATATACCACTGTCTTTATTATACCAGAGGACAGGAAACTGAGGAGAAGAGGTGGTTTTAATTCCCTGATTTGAACATCAGAGCTCTTAGACAGAAGCTACATGTCACCAATACTCTTCTTTTGAATCATCTAGGTTACAGATCCTATGAAATGGCTTGTGAAGAGACTAGATATTTTCCTAGTGGGTCATGACAGCAGTATGTTGTCACTGTTCAAGCATCATCGAAATATGCAAATTGTACAAAGGTGTTTCAAGTTTCAGCAGGTTTACTTAGCCCTCGCTACCAAAGAGAAGGAAGGCTATTCAGTTTGGCTCAGACAGATAGGATGCTTATTGTCCAAGCCTGGCATTCACTCCACAGGCAATAAATATCTTGAGTCATTTCTTAGAAGTGCCAGCATTTCCTGGTGGAACTCCTTTCACCCCAAACAAACACACACCCTTCCTGTACAGCACACTGTGAGACGCATGCTGGGACGAGTTGCTGCCTTGCAGTGATGTCTCACTAGGCACAGGAATTACCTGGATCACACCACTTTCCAAGAGACTCCTGCTCCAGGAAATTTTCAATACCATGTTGTGAAGAGCAAAGAGCAACTCCCCTATATAGGGAGCAGGTTTTTCTATGACCTCCAACCAAGCTGCTTTTCTCTGTTTGTGCAAATCCACTCATTCAGCTCAGACTCCTGATGATACTCTCCTGGCTGGACCAGCTGAACAAGGAGAAAGCAGGGACTAGACACAAACAGGTTGTGGACCCAAGTGTTAGGGGAGAAAGACTTCTGAGTTGTGATCTCTAGAGTCCAAGTTTTCCCTTGACCACACTGGGGATAAATTTTGTACAGAGCTCTGGTCCATCTGAGGGCTTTACTGAAAATCTCACTAATTTTTCAGTTGTCCTGGGAAGACCTCCTTTCAACAGCGTGGGATCCTGCTACTAACTGTGAGGTCTGCTATGGAAACCTTCGCTATGCTTGGTAGCACTGCATCAAATGACCTGAACAGAAAGCATCAGACTAACTGAATCATGGAAAACATTTTCCTGATGTATGGCTAGGAATCAATTTTTTCCCCCCTGGACAGATGTGTTTTTTGAAGAGAAACAGAGATATTTTGGCCACTTTTCTACAACCCAGGTTCTTCCTGCATAGATCCACTTCAACCATTGCCAGGTACCTGGGTCCTAGTATTCTCTCTTTGTAGATACTAAACTTGATCAGCCTTGAGTCTAGCCTAAGTCACACAACTTCCTTCTCCTTTACCATCCTCCTTTATAAACCATGGAGAAACCTTCCTTCTGATATTGATATTTTTAACAAAGGAGGCAGGCCCAAGAATTTTAAACTGCAGTGCCTGAGGAAAAAACTGTTGATGCTCCTGCTGAGGTTGTGTTTCAGATCTGTGAAACTCTGCTTTTCATATCTGCTTTTTCTCCCTGCCTGTGCAAAAGAAGGTGGCTAGAGATGACTGTCTGTCTGTCTGTCATAGCCAAAAAAAGCCTGCAAAGTTGAACTTAAGCCCCTGTAAATCCTTATGACAAACAGCTGCTCAGAGAGGGTGCTGGGACACTCAGGCACTGACTCAAGCTGTCTTCTGTAGCATCCATCTTGGCTTAACAGGCAGAGAGTTGGCAAATAGTTTGGTCAGGGCTTGGTAAACAGAAGAGAGGAGAGAAAGCCATACATATACTCATTTTTGGAACATAGGGGAAACATACAATGTTTCAGATTCATGACTGGCTAGTTGCATGCAACTTTTAAGCCATTATTTCCCAGAGAGGAATCTTTCTTTTTCTTTACTTTTCTATGTCAGCCAGCTCATATTTGCTCAGGGTGGAAAATTACTTTTTAGATCTACTGTGAAGGACAATAAATATGTGTATTAAGACAACAACCTCTCAGTTAGCTGCTTGTGCCCCAGGGATAAGGCATATTTCCTGTGCATGTTCATTCTGCAATTGAAGTCCAGTAGGAAGCAGGCCCCAAATAACAGGCACAGCTTTATCATTAATTGAAAACTTATGGAAATCAGAAGCCTGTGTTGGTCACAATGACATCTCAGCTCGGTGGCCTTTCAGAGGTAGCATTGCTTATTTATTTTGCTTTGAAACGAAAAGCCCAGCCTGGGCAACAGAGGTAAGTTTCCCCACACCAAGCACGCGATGCAGCTGCACAGCTGAATGATGACATTGAAATGAGCTTTCCCTTTCCCATGGACGGGACATCACTGAGGTAAAAACATGAGCAGAGCTTAATATTTCTGCAGAGTTTTCAATGGTACAGGCGTGTCCTCTGCCCTGTCCCCACTAGACATTGAGTGAAAATGCAAGAGAAGGGGCTGTATATGAATAATTGTGTCTTTCAGGCTTCTCAGTTGCAATGAGTGGAACTGTTGGGTGAAACAAAGCACAAGCCTGTGTTTCCTCAGTTCTTCTGTCAGTGCACATGGAGAAAACTCTTGTTGATTTCCTACATATTTCAATCACACCGATCTTGCAGATATTGTTCATTCAAGTGACTACCACTTACAGACCTTTCTTGTAAATTTGTCTTTCCTTAGACTCCTTGATTAATTGAATTGCTTCGTCTGCATCTCTGACTCTCAATACACTGAAAAATATGACAGTATCTAATATCAGCCATTTCTGGATACAACTGTTGTAAATCATTTCTGGGGATAAGAAAAATTTAGAAGCTTACAAGGATAATCAGTGTGCAGTCACAGCAGAGCTAAGTATTTTCATCAACATTTAAAACAGGTGTTCGGTCAAAACATTTAAGGGACATGAAGCCAAAGATTTCATTTTAATAAAGGCATTTAACAACTTATTTTTTACTGTTTTACTTAGACTTTTGTACATAATATCAAGTCAAAACAATAAAAGTTAAAACTATGTTTTATTTTATTAAACATTCTAGGAATTTAATTTTTTTGTTTCAATTCACTATCAAATTGGTTCTGCTTGTATCACATCATTCCTTTTTTGTTTGAATCAAAAAATGCTTTGTTTATATTGTAGGATAAGGAGAGTTTGTTTTACTAAGTAAATTTTGCTAAATAGCACTACATGAAGTTTAGTATCACCTAATTAAAAAAACAAATCCTTGTTTATTTGGTTGAAGCATGAGTTTGAAGAAATAAAATGCACAAATACTTGCAGCTGCAACAGTTACATGCTGTTTATGAGTACTGGCCAAATTTGTGAGTGCCTCCAAAAGTGAGAAGCAATAGCCTCACATGCATACATGGCTTTTAAGACCCCTACAATTATCCAGCTAGGTGAATAATGAAAAGAGTGAAATGTCTCTGTAAGGTGTATGGGGAGCCAAAAAGGGCCAGTGAGGTGCTTAGAAGCTGTGACTAGAGACGTGTGCTGGTAGGAACAAACATTACTTTAGAGAAAGAAAGGAGCTGAAGCTGGGAGGGATGGATGTCACTGGAGAGAGTCGGAAAGACGGGAAAGGAAAGGAGAAAAATGAATGGGGCTTGAAGATGGTGGGGAGATTTCAGGCAATTCTGTATAACGCCATGGGTGCCTCTGCCTCTTGCCTCCTCTGTACAATACACCTTATCAGAGCTGACCAAATGGTTTTTTAGGACCTTCTCTCTGTCCTTACAGAAGACACTATTCTGGTAGCTCTTCTGAGAACACATCCTACCATCAGCTCCACAAAAAAAAACCTGCTTCGGAGAGAAGTGAGGAGCTCTTCTAACACTGATGTCCTTGATGATCTGGCTGTGGTTGGAAGTGGTATACACACAGTCCAGAAAGTTACTTTTCCTCCTCTCCATAAAGATTTCTTTTTAAGACGGCAGTTATTGCTGAATGGAGGCTGACAGCTTAACAAGTGAAACCTAAGAAGAACAGACTTGAGAAGCTCCTTAACTGCTGAAAGTGCAACAGAGACAGCTTTTCCATGTTTCCATGTCCTTTTACAAAGAAGTGTTACCAAAGACGTCACAAAGATTAAGCAAGCAGTGCATTTGGGACAGGTCATCCTAAAACTCACTTTATTTGTATTACTCTTTTCCTCTGCCCATGCAACTCTTGAAATCCATTTGCTATATTGTTTCTTCTAGGCTGCAGGCTTAGGTAGTGGGCTGGAGAGTTTTGTTCCTCAGAAGATGCAACATAAGTATTAGGAGTAGATATTAAAGTCAATGGAGATGAGGGATGTATTTCTGCAACACTTCCCTGCACACTTTCTAAAGCCTAGAGTGTAACAACACTGATGTTGACAGGCTTTGAGAACTATCATACTACAGATGTGTAAGTAACCCAGATAAAATAACTGTGTTGAAGAAGCATTGGAAAAGTTAAGATATTTGAAAGAGGTTAGCTAGTCTAACTTATCTGGCATCAGAGTGGAAGCTGCCAACACCTATTCTAACTTTTACATGTATTTGATTCTAACATGCACTCTGCATTACCATGCACAGGGAAAAAGTGCAGCTGGAGGAGGGAGATGATCACATACACGCCCTATAGATTTTTTCTATTGTTAAGCATACTTTTCTCCTCCTGGATTTCCTTTCCCCTAAGGCAAAGATTTTGTTGACTGCAAGCAGCAGTGCTGGAGGTTATGGAAACATGCAGCCATACTGTCTGCTTTCTCTTCCACACATCTGGCTCTGCTAAGACTGTCTTTTAAAATGATAACATCTTTGTTACAGAATGTGTGGAGGGAACTTGCAAGGTGACTTCACTCATGCTCAAGCGAGTGGGACAAGGAGCCACAGATGTCGTTGTGCCAACACTGTCCAAATCTTAAGGAAACTCTCCTAGAACTGGAAATCAGCATGTTCAGACAGGCAGTGAAGGAGTGATACTTCAGTCCAGAAAGGATCTCTCTGTATTAGCAGATGGAACTGAGGTAGTTGCAGCATGTGGGCGTCAAACGAAACCTAAAGTATACGGTGGATTTAGTGATTTTCAATTTGTTAGCTTTACAGACCTGAGTTTGCAAACAGTTTGGATAATTCTGTGACCCAAAAGAGAAGCCAGCTGTTTTCAGGCTTCACTTTCAATCACTTCCTCCTACTCTATTAAAACAAAAAGGGAAAAAAATGTACATTTAAAAAAAAAACAACTCTGCTTCCTGTCATCAGACGCTCCAACTGTCACTCTGTTTTGCTTGAAAAGGACAGTGTCCTTGCTCTTCAGGGATCAGCAGGCAAATGGCTACTGCCCAGCAGGGAGGGCTGTGTACTACAGCAAAGATTTATAGTGTGGTGTCCCAAAGATACAATGGGCTTCCCTTTTCCAGCTCTCCTCCAGAGCCTGCCCCACTGGGAATATCAGGTGAAGCTCCTACTTATCTGCCTTAATGGGAGAACTGTTGTCAGCTGCAATGGCAAATAAGGCTGAGGCAGTCCAACATTTAAACATGTACAAGTGGTTATGGACACAAAACTCTACAAGTAGCTTTTTTTTTGTTTTTCTACTCTGGATCTCAAAGCTCTTTATGGTTTGTCCTTCTCATACATCTCTGAGGCAGGTAAAGGCTTCTTCCACTATTCCATGTCTCCTGAGTTGAAGATTAGGCCAAATAATTAAGGAGTGCTGCATGTGAAATGTGGACCTGTCAGTATCCTGTGAGCCTGATGTCACCATAGGTAGAATATATCGAAGTGAAAGTAGATAAAAGAGCCAGCAGGCTGAATTTTCAAATACTATCCAAAAGGGTACCTTCAGATTGTACACACCTTCTCCTTCATGTCCTTCTCCGCAGCATGGCTGTACCTCAGTGGATAGACTGCACCCCTTCATTGTGTCATTGCAATGGGATGGAAGCTTCTTGCTATATGAATGTCAACTAAGAATCCATGGAACTAGGAACATATTTGACCTATTCAGTGAAGAAACCTGCCTGGAAATTCACAGGACAGAAATAAGTTCTCTTGTGGGACTTGGACCGTGTGATCTGAATTTCCACTGGGTTTATTTCTGAAGGCTAATTTGACTTCAGTCAAAAAGAAATGTAGCTCAGGATACTCTGTAATCCTTTGGCTCTATTGCTACTGTGTGGACAGTAATAAACTCTCAAGGCATCCATTTAGTCTGCTAAAAGACCCTTTCACATCAATCTAACAGCATATTATAACTTTATATTGGCTGCACATTGTATTTACGCCTACTTAATACTCCTGCAACATTGTGAAAAGAACATGAGAACCTGCATGTTCTACATACTGAGGAAATATAATATTCATTATAAACTTCTACTTCAGCTAAACATTAACAACACAGAAAGCTGGCTGGCTTCTGCATACGCATTTAAAAGCATCCATGGGACCCAGTGGCTTCAGCCACATTTTTTAGAACTATTGTAATGTAAAGGAGAATATGAACACACTGTCCTTAAAAGGTGTCTGTGTATTTTCCACCATTCAGCAGCTTGTCATAGGTATACCTTGCCCTTCTGTAGATGCCAAATGCCATGCTGTTGGTGTACTCAGCCACTGACTGTGGTCAGGCAGAGAAGGTCCCGTGAACTTTGAAGGAAAGTCTCTGGCTATCTTTTAGAACCCCATTTCCAACAGATGTCTGTACAAACAACCAGTCTTGGTATAAGCTTCACAAAAAAAACAACTGAGACATATCCAGGGAAACCTGTGAGTACAAGCTCATTTATGAATATGATGCTCCAGGCACACAGGAAGACCCTTCCCCCCCTTGGAAAGCTGATAACTGATTCCCCCAACTTTACAGAGGATAGGTGACACTCCTGTCCTCTCAAATATTGTGTGAGTGGGAAGATGCAGGAACACAGAAGGCTACGGATGATCTGCCTGCCTGCTAAAATGAGAGTTCAACCCAAGTCACAGTTACCTACCTCACAGCCTTTATTAAATTTCCTGTTTGCTTTGATCTGCACCAAATGACTGCAAAAGGCCCTGTTTTCTTGCCTCAAAGACGAAATTACCTAACTAAAAGGCTACATCAAACCTCAGGGTTTCCACAACAACAAAAGAGACATTTGTATGCTTTGGTTCATTGGAACAGAATGGGAAAATCATCAGTCAATCAGATCCAATACTGGAGTGGCCAATTGACTGCTAAATCAGCAGTCCAATCAATTATCCACTTGAGATAGTCAACCACTTTTGTAGAAAGAGGACCATACACGTTTCCTTCTGACATCAAGCCAGTAGATACTTATAAAAGCTTCAAGAGACTCTGGGGAAAACAATTAGAATTTTCAAATGGACCTTGAAAGCACAGCAAATCTGAGGAGAACTGGTTTTAAATTTTTGCAAGAAGTGAAGGGAGAAATGCATTAGAGATTTTGCAACTTTTAAAGAAAATATATCCAATTCAATTGTGTTTTGTAACTTAGAAATGCTCGAAACAGTCCTCAGTTTTTCTCTAGATTCTTTCAACAGGCTCGGTTGGGTATGCACAACTGGAGCAGGTTCAGTCACTGTTTAACTGAACTTCTCTGCGAATCTATAAAGATGAGCACATTTCTAAATGGAATTTGGAATCGCCTTTGCACTGAGGCACTGCTTCTGTAATTATAATATACAAAGCCTTGAAGGCCATTTCATGCTGTGTGGTGCGATCAGCATGTGAGGGCTTTGAATCACAGGCCCTGGTTGTTTCATCTGTTGTAGGTAAAAGTATAACCAATGTCTCCCTTTCCACCTACTCCTGATTAGCATTTTGAGGTAATACTGAGGCTGTGGTATAGGTGTTTCTCTCACCTCACCATATGAGTAGCACCTTCTGGCAGAGAAGCAGGGTGGACAGCTGGAAGCAGAAATAGTTTGATCTGCTGCAGATAAAGATGTCAGAGCTCATGAAGTGAGTGCTGAGCGTAAGTCAGAATCAGGCCTATTCATTATTTAGTTCCAAGTTTTGTGCCAGAGTGGCTGGATAATAGAAAAGCCGATGAGTTCTTTACAGAGATGCTACTTTGGTGAATTTGTAAATATTCGAAATGCTAAAAGGTGCTATAGAGCCAGTGGTATTCCATTGCATTTTACCTCAGTACCTGTTCTAAGCTACCACTTTTACAGTGCAGGTCCACTATAGCAGCAAATATTAGCAAGAGGGAAGAAAAAAAAATCAATAAAGTATTTTCAAGAAATCAAATCAGTCTTCAAGGTTAGAGAAGTTATTCTGCTAAACAAAAGGACACCAAATAGAATTTGGGCAGAAGTTATAGCAAACCACTGGTGAGTCACACTGTCTAAAGACAATTGTGTACTAAACCTGAATAGATACGGATGTGTCAGGCTCTTAACTTCCCAGAGGGCAGGAAGAACAGGTTCTCAATCCAGAGACCTAGAAGCCTTCTTGAGTCTGTGTGATACCATCTGGCCAGTAGGCCAGCATCTTGGTAGTGTTCCTCCCCTCTGCAAATGTACTATGGGCATATTGTGGGGAACTATATGTGTATTTGCAGGACAAGGCTGGCAAGGGTGGCTAGTTCAGTGGTGTATGAGCCTGTCCCCCACCCAGGAATAAAATGTTCTCTCAATCCATATGGAAACTGGATGCCTTTGCTATCAAGTCTGGAATACATAGACCTGGAGTAACAGAGCTGAAAATGGAAAGCTAGCTGTTGAGGAAATATCAGTTTCTTTTAAACCATGAATGCAGAAAACAGTTTTCCTGTTTGATTCTTGTTGACAATGGAGAGAAACTGTGTTCCATGAGCTTTTGATCTATAAGAGAAGATCTTGATGCAGTCCTGGGTCCATAGAGGTGGCTATATATGGACACCTGGAAAAAAGACGGTTGAAAAAAAAGATAAATGCTGTAGCTGAAGCTACAATCTAGTAAATTTTAGGGAGTGGATGATTTCTCATAGCCAATTTTTTTCTGGATCGTCCACTCTTTTATTTTCTGGCTATATTTTACTTTCACGTTACATTACTGGAAATTACAGAATGGGTTATGCTGCTTGACTTTCATTGAAACAGGTATTATATTTTCCTGGTGCTAGTGAAAACTCTACATTTATTGTATTTTGGCAGGTTTTAATTTCCCAGCCCCAAACGCCAAGAACTGCATGAAAGTAGTCATACTTGTATTCCAACTGTAGCATTAACTAATCAGGGATGGGGAAAGCTATCACTACAAAGGTCCTAGGAAACTTAGACACTTTGTGAGAAGAAAAGCGTACCATAATCCCCAGACCTGAAAATGCTCCACTCTTGTTTCTAAATGTTTATAAAGGAAGACATAAGTTCAGAATAAACCAAGCTGAAGTCCTATCCAGAGGGACCTTGACAGGCCATTGTGAGCCTCATGAAGTTCAACAAGGCCAAGTGCAAGCAAAGTCCTGCACCTGGGTCAGGGCAACCCCTAGCAAAAATACAAGCTGGGTAGAGGATGAACTGAATTGTCCTGAAGAGAAGCACTTGGAAGCGCTGGCAGATGAAAAGCTCAACATAAGCCAGCAATGTGAGCTTGCAGTCCAGAAAGCCAATTGTGTTCTGGGTTGCATCAAAAGAAATGTGACCAGCAGGTTGAGGGAGGGGATTCTGCCCCCTACTCCTCTCTCGTGAGACCCCACCTGGAATACTGGATTCAGTTCTGGAGTCCTCAGCACAGGAAGGGCATGGATCTGTTAGAGTGAGTCCAGAGGAGGCCACTAAGATGGTCAGAGGTCTAGAGCACCTCTCTTATGAGGACAGGCTGGGAAAGCTGGGATTTAGCCTGGAGAAGAGAAGGCTCTGGGGAGGCCTTACAGCAGCTTTCCAGTACTTAAAGGGGGCTGGGGCGGAGCTCTTTGTCAGGGAGTGCAGTGACAGGACGAGGCATAGCAGTTTTTTATCTGAAAGAGGGTACATTTAGGAATAAATTTTTTACTGTGAGGGTGATGAGGCATCGGCACAGGTTGCCCAGAGAAATCATGGAAGCCCCATCCCTGGAGGGATTCAAGGCTGGGATGGATGGGGATTTGAGCAAACTGATCCAGTGGGAGGGTGGAACTCAGTGACCTTTAAGGTCCCTTCCAACCTAAACCATTCTATGATTCTATGAAAAAATGAAGGCTCTCACTTGGCTCAAGGGAGTTTTCATTTTATTTAGCCTTTCTTAGCTGTCATATAATAAATTATTTTCTGTTTGTGTTCTCCTTCAACATTTTTAGGGTGTCAATTTCACTTACACTTTTTCCAATTTGGACGTTGAAGGCCAGGTGCAGGTCAGTCAGTAAGTGTAGTGTAGTTGTGCTGATGCCACGCCTTACAGCTACAGACAGATTCTGATGCTGCACTGAGCTAAACCAAATGATGATGCTCATCACCACCTAAGAGAAAATAAGCCAGGCTGATTTCTGCACCTCACCTTCATGGCTTGAGTTTGTGTTACGTGAGCTGGTTTTGCCTACAGCGCATTGGGGAACCACTCTGCTAGAAGAATTGCACAGGTGGGACCTTCCACTGGGGTGATGCTGACACTTTCACCTGCAGAGCTGGATCAAAATGGGGGGCTTAAACCAAACAAATAATCAGGGCCATTTCTAATTCAGTGTAAAGTCTAGATTCACTATTCAAGCACTTAATTCACAATGACAAATATCTCTGAGGATCTAAGCCTGAAGTCTCTTGCAGAGTAGGGTGCTATTTAATTCCATTCTCATATTGAAGAAAGCGAACTTTTATGCCCACACAAGGATAGCAAAAAGCACTTGGAAATGAGAAAAAGATTTCTCCAAGTATAACCACCCCAAGGACTTGCCCTGTGCCTAGGTTCTGTTCCCAGATCTTCATACTGCACAGATAACAGTTCTGAGATCTTTATAGCCTACAGCTATTCTTTACACCTAAAATCTTAGCACTTACGCTCTGAAATATGGCATTGAATTGCCTTCCTTTTATTCCATTCAATTCCTAGGTTTCTCTTGTGTTTCCCTGTCATTCCATTTAGGTTACATAAATGTTTCAGACACACAGTCCAGAAAGCAGGCAGAGAGGGATTAATTTTAATAAGACTTTTCCTATGAAGATCACTGACTAATTTCAATTAATTTCTTAAGGCTTTACCCCACTAGAAGACCAGTATCTAAAGAGATGTAAGCCTGAGCTGTGTCAGGTGACTTTTACGGAACAGAACGTGACCAGCACCAAATACATGCAGTAAGGCCATTCTGTACCATTCGCCACTTTCTATATTGATTCTTACAGATCCTACATACTTGTCTCTCTTTTTTGGATGTCTGGTTCAGGTCACTGTAATTCCTCAGAAACAGTGGAACCTTCTAACAATTACATATAAGGACCCAGTCAGGACATAAAAAGGATCCATTACAACCTAACTTTAGGAAGAAGATGCTTTGCTGTTTGTAGGACTTAAATTAACCAGTATTTTTACAATCTTGATCACATAATATATTTCTTGATTTCCTGCATCCACTCCAGACTTCCACCTGAACAGCCTCTGCCCTTGGATATGGGATTGACACAGATCCTGTTTTTCCTAAAGGAACCTTGTTTTAGTTTTATTTCATGTCTCTTATGACCCAGCTGTGTAAGTACTGCTCCTTATCTATTTGCTCATATCTTTCCAAACCCTTTCTCTTCATAAACTCATGTACATGTAGTTTACCGTCTTCCTTAAAATCAGCGGAACAATAATATTGTTAGGTCCAAAACAGAGAATTGGTTTCCCAAGTCAATCCAGTTCTCTGTTATTGGTTTCTAGCATATGTCAAAACTTTTTAAAAATGTTCAGTTATAAATTTGGAAGAAATTGAAAAACCGTATCTCAACAAAAGTAATTTACCGGATTCCTTCCCATTCTCTGTTTATATCTCTGCTTTATTTAGCAGAACAGCCCAAGACTTCTGTTGAAAACTACTTTTCTTCTACAAATGAGTGAATAATTTACAGTGAGTTACTTATCCCATGAGTTATAACCATTCTAAACAGAATGCCTACTGGCACAACATGGTTTCCACAAGTTCACTTTTATTTTAATATATTTGATTATTTATGGTTGGTTGACTAGGTTTTTTCCCAATGAACTTCATAAATGTGATCAACCTGAACAGAAGAAAGATGAGATTTCTCTCAGTGGATGGCTACTATGAATAATAGTGTGGTAATGTAGGTGTATGTGTGTGTGTGTGCGTATGAACATATAATATGTGTGTATATATATATACATATACATAAGTCTTTGTATATGTATATATGTACAAACATACGTACTTATATTTCTATATACATATAAATATGGGCATAAATTGCTACATATCTGTATAAAATGTGAATATATAAATTAGAATATGTTTTTCATCAATGCAACTTAATATATAAATGCCTGCTGAAATAGATTTTTTTCATATTCTAACCTTTAAGAGAAGGCAAGGGAAATAATAACAGGATTAATGATGTCAGGTGATTTCCATAGAGAAAAATAAATCCCCAAATTCTTAGCAGTTTCAGATCTGGAACTAGCAAATAATAAACTACCATCTCTCCTCCCAGGAAGAAGCAAAGGCCATTAGATACACGCAGCTATCCTGTATACCAGAGGTAATTAACTTGTCCTTTTGCTGTAAGAAGAGAGGTGTTGTAATCCTGCTAGCTGAGCCTGTTAGTCTCTAATGAATTGTCTTTTCCTTGCAAACACATTGCCATGGGCCTGGCTATGATCTCAGTGGTGTTTACAGGCCAGCATGAGCTGTTTGTATTCTAGGTAGATATTAGCTGTATGTTTGTAACTGGTTTCACTGATAATTCTTTGTCATCAGCTCATCAGTGTACTCCCTCACATTTACAGTAGCTTGGAAACAGTTTATGCTGCTACAGCTCCTTAGCTGGGCTGGAGGCAGAGTCATGAAAAGTAAAATCTTGACTGCTCGTGAATAACAGCCCATGGTTTTGAAGGTTTACTTCTACATCAAAGTAGAAGACTTTAGGAAGACTAGAAAAGCAACAAAGAATGCTCCTCCTGTGTGATAGGAATAAATCATATTTTCCATCCAAGATACTCCCAGTGTAGCAACCCCTGGGTTATCCAGAAGATCCTTATTTGGCAGGCCCTTTAAATCCAAGAGGAATTTCTCCATGAACTTGGTAGAGGTTGAATCTACCTGTGATGTCTTGCATTGAAGGTATCTTCCTCCTCTAGCTCACAAACAACATTTTCTTTATTCCACTTCCTGTGGGAGGTGCTCCATGACATGGAGCAGGTTTTTGTATATATATTGCTGACATAATAAAGCACTTGCAATACCAAGGATGTTTAATGGGTTGGATGCTGGTCAAAGTTTGGAAGATAGCTCCCTAAGTTGTATGTGAGGCAGAAGGACAAAGGGAGGATAAACCCAGTGAAGGCTTCAGACTTTTCTGTAGTGCCACCCAGAAATATCTTACCTGACAAAGGTCACAAATACAGCAACAGCACAACAAAACACTACCTGGTAAGGACTGGCATCAGGGCAGCGTGAAAGAGGCTACATCAACCAGCAAAAGAAAAGTGACACAAAATAACATGGTCTCTTCTGAGTGGCAAATGCAGAAAAAGACAGTGTATTTTGTTGTCATCAGATCCAAGTGTGTGGAGAAGAAAAGGTTAAAGGGCAAAACAAATGACATGAGGTAAGAATGCTTGCCTTCTCTTTCAGATTAGGTCTCTCCTATTTAATTTAAAGATTCCTCAAGGAAGCATACAGTTTGTTTCCATCTCAGTGCTCTACGGCCTTCTTGGTAGCACCCTAAGAAAAAACCAATTAGCTAAGCATGTTGATAAGAGAAACAGAGAGCTCTCATGTGAGAACAGCAATGTTGTTTATGTCTGTCATTATGCATCTCTTGATAATAAGTACTGATACCAGCCTGAAATCCATTCTCAAAGCACTCCCTTCGACAAAGTAGAAAAAAAATTTTTGTTGTTTTTAACTTCAGGCTGTGCTTGTCACACCTATGACAAGTTACGTATTTGTCTGTTTCCTCTGGATGGTCCTAAGACCAAAACTCTTCCTCAGGTAACACTGGGCTACTGTGAACTGCTGCTGAGTGGAATTTTGCCAGAGCTGCCAAGAGCCCTTCAATAAGGGGAGGGTCCTTCTCCTTCTGACATTCTTCTCCACCTGTACTGGCAGCGGTAGCTTGGTTTCTTACTTGCCAGTACCATGTGTTTACAGACCTGAAGACAGGGCACCAAACCTCACAGGATGTTTAAAAAGACCTTGGAACAGTGTCTGGAAGCAAGAGCCTTGTTGTCTCATCCCAGAGCCATATGATCTGGTTAGAGAGCTATGCTCTCTTCTACTTAATTTCTAGTTTTGTCTGCAGGGTGAAACAGTTTTAATAGGGTAGAAAATAAGTTAAAATAAAAACACTTTGCTAGTTTCTTGGAGAACTTCTTGATCGTGGGAAAAGGTGGTTTGACTTGTCTCACATAGAGGAAGAATTTCAGCCACAGACTCCAAGCCCCCCGGCACACGAGGCAGCTGCCAAAGCAGGCATCCTGATAAACATTCGTGAGATAGGATGTCCACTTCACAACCCCCAAGAGAACAGCACCCAGCTCTCTTAAGCTTTCAGCCAGTGGCTTGGCGAGTGGAAAACCCCAGTCAATGTTTTACCGATCACCATACAAACTGACACCTTTACCTACTGCCATGCATCCTAGACCTGGAATTTATTAAAAGACATTTAACTCTGCATCTTAACAACTCCAATAGAAACAGTAGTACAGGGGTGGGGAGTCACATTGTTATTTTATGTGAACAGCTCTTAATTGGGTCTGCTTGAGGACACAGTGATAAGGAAGAGTCCAGATGTTGCCTCCCAGCTTCTACTGCACCTCATTTCTGGACTTACCACAAATGTTTTAGGCTGGCGTCACAGCACAATATCAACAGCAATGTTTTAAATGACAAACCACGGCTGCGAAGTGACCACGTTTCTCTGAATTTTAAGGCAAACACTTTATCTCAGTTAAACCCTTAGTAGCCATGGTTTGCCCATCTCCTCAGGAACATTTAAAGTACTCTTCTTCTTATAAACAGTTTAAAGTCATAACAGTAAACATACAGACCTAAAACTAAACTTCCATTCCTTACACTTGTGCTGGTTATTTGTAACAATACCAGAAATGTTTACCAATCCACCAGCACAGTTTACACTGAAATCCCCCACTCATTTACCTCTTGTGCCATGATTAATTGTTGGCTTAAACCAAGGAAAAGAGAAAAGAATACAACATGCACACCAACTTAGATCCTTCACTGACTGAACTGCAGTTTTTAAATGTCATTTGAAAAATCATTTCAAGACTCAGTGTTGTAGATTTCTCTTGGGTTTTTCAGAAATTCACAGTGCTTTTACACAGTATCACAGTATCACAAGGCTGGAAAAGACCTTTGAGATCGTCCAGTCCAACCTATGACCCAACACCAACACCTACTCGACATCTAAACCATGGCACTAAGTGCCTCATCCAATCTCTCTTTAAACACCTCCAGGGACGGTGAATCCACCACCTCCCCGGGCAGCACATTCCAATGGCCAGTCACCCTTTACGTGAAGAATCTTTTCCTCATATCGAGCCTAAAAGTCTCGGCAGTATGATTAACATCAAGCCCGTCACTTTCCTCCTTACTGCAATGAATTGGTCAAGGTGACGGGTGAGGTAGAAGGGAGTTCCCAGGGATGAGGGAGTGCAAGGCTGCACAGGTGTCAAAGCCCTGTGTCTTGCTTTTTGCAATTAAATGCAAAACTCTCTCAACTAGAAAATGGTTCTGAGATCTGTAGTCGGTAGTATTTCTTGTTTGTTGGTATAATAAAGTGAAAAGCTGCTGTCAACAGGACTGTAAAAGACCTGTACGGGGCTTTTTCGTTGCTATTTTTACTTCTGAAGTTAAAGATCAAGCAGCTTGGGTCCTTGTGAGGATTTTAGCCATGGCTTTGTCCTATTTAGTGTCTTTGTGTCTGTGTCCCATATGTATTATTTGGTTACTCTTCTTCCTAGCTAGGATAACTGAGGAGTAATCCAGTATGGATTTTACTAAGCCTCTTAAGAACTGCTAAAGTCTGGAAAAGACATAGTGGAAGAATCAAATGTTTTTTGAGTCCTAGCTCGTTTTGGAGAGGTAAAGCAGGTGAGATGCTGGGAGACAAATTTCAACAACAGTAGTACTGTAGTACCTCCTAGACCCTCCTTCCTGTTGCTGTTTATTGTATGCTTCTGGGACTAAGTTGAAGTCAATTATGGATCAGAACAGCTTAAATCAAGATGCACTCCAAAGGATATAATGAGCTGTGAGACCCTGGAGATAATGAAAAGATGCGATACCAACCCAAGAAAACTGTTCGTGCAAGATTCCTCCTGCTTCCTTGACTAGCATTTCAGGTCTTTAACCTTCCAAATCATGCTTTCCAGCACTAAATAGCAAATACAAATTGAGTATAAAATAAGAGTCTTGTTAGGATATCATTAAGATTCACCAAACAGCAAGGACAGCAGATAACCAGATTAACACTTTAGAAAAAACTAGCACTGTTATCAAACAGCAGGGCAGGCAATCCTGCAATAAAGATAAGGAAAAGATAGGAAATCACCGAGCACTGCAAAAAAAATCCCAGCTGCAGAGCACAAAAACACAAGTTTCTAATTTTAATTAAACACTCTATCTTTGTCTAGCTTTTCAGCAGCCTTGGCAGAAGATGAGCCTTGCTGCAGACCCTAGTGCTCCACAGCCTGGAGATATTTCACAGCAGGATTACAGTCTTCAAAGTTTGTCTTTGAGCTGTTGAAATAGAACGTGAAGCAAAGAAGGGATTCCTGCAGCTGATTCAAATAAAGAGTATCTCTGAAAACCTACAGAGTTACCACTGCAAGTTGATGAGTATAACTACAGTAAAAAAGATGGGTTTCAGAGGGAATCTGGTCAGGTACACGGTCTGACAGTCATCTGATCATGTTCCTGGTAAGACAAATGTTATAATCTCAGCTAAAATCACACCAAGCCATGCATAGATGTTCACAACAAAATAGAGAGTGTTCTAACATGGGTCTGCTGGAGTTGGAAGTGGGCTCTAAAGCTATCTTTTTATGATTTTGCCATCATTTAAAATTTAGATTACTATAATATGAAGTTGGAACTTAAGTTTACTGGCTGATAGATCTGTCTGTTAGACACAGAAGTATTTCCTAAGCTCTTATTGATGGATAGGTAAAAATGGAAATGACTCTATGGACGCATCCATGCAAACAGGCTACCTCCTAACGACTGATAAGCAGTGTGGTGGAATATTTTGTGTTTATCCTCTGGTGATTTCCTTTATTTTACGTTCACAGGCTGTGACCATGAACAGTACGTAACAGAGACAGAAACCAAGACATTTTTCCTTATGTCTTGAACAGAAGCCAGACATAAAAGCTCCTGTTTAAATAATTAAAAAAAGGAAATGCTTTTCCATTTTCCAAGTGTCTACAATTAGCCCAGTTGCTTGTATTTTCCAGGAGCTTTTGTTTTGGGGGTTTTCAGATGTATCTTTTTTTTCCAGAACCCACACACAGGAGTTCCACAATCTCATCACTGCCCTTTAATGCTATTATCACCTCTTTCCAAATTCCTCTGTCCTAGAGCACTCCCAAGGCACATCCTGGATAGTTAATTTCCTCATGTGTCACACACACTTTTTAATCCCTGTGAGAAGGAATTTTGAGTTCTAAACTAGGTTTCTTATAGTTAACAGGTGACCTTCATTCTTTTCCCCTCTTTTATAGTCTCTTTGCTTACCTCCTAGATCATAACTCACCCTTACTCTAATTTACTTTATTGCTACGCTTTCATTTTGTACTTTTTATTGTATACTTACTACGTGTTTCATAAAGTCCCTTTAGAAGATTTTCAGGCAGAAATGTAACAGTGCTGGAAAACCTTTGTCTTGCCTTTAGCAGTGCTCCCATCTTTGGAACTAATGTTGGTGCTGATACAGGGCTCTGTAACAGGGATCTAGGTAGACAGTAGGGTTACATGTAGACATGTTCTGTTGGAGAACCATGGTAGTATTTGTGGGTTCCTGTGCCCAGATTCCACTTTTTTGGGAGAAGCCTACAGGAGGCAAGCTGGACTTGGTGAAACAGGCACAGCTACACCTAGCAGCTCCTGCAACAGCATTTACCAGGCTTACAAGTTCATACCATATCTTTAAGAGACACAGCAAAGTTCTTGGGGCTAAACTTCAATTATTGAATTATGTAATGTACAGTCAGTATGGGAACAAGCACAACCTGACATGGAAATAGGATAGTATCAAGATTTACGCCCAGGGACTTCCTGAGCATGTAACAAGCTGTTTGCATGAAAGATACACAAACCTGAGAAAGAGAGAGAAAAACAAGCAAGTGAGATTAACTATGTCTGCGGCAGCACCCAGTTTAAGGCAAAGCACCGATCTGAGTGTAGCACACATTTTGTAGTCGTCCCTGCTGCTATATCAAATATGTGGCCGTTGCTTTTGAGGGGATTATACCCAAGCATAGAATATGCTTAACAGTACCAACACGCTTAGAAGTCGTCTCATCTGCTCCCTGATCCACATGAAGCAATAATCACATGCATATGCACATGAAGGTACATGCTGGAAAAACATAAAAACAAACTCCGCAAAACGTATTTAACCTACACATGCAATTGATTTGCACATTATTATGGGTTTACTAATATATTAAAGGTAGTCCAAGTCCATGCAGACATTTAGAGCTTGCCGAATATTAACTAAAATAAAAAAAGGCAGGATGCCTTTTCTGCAGGGCAAAGCCCCCACCTCCCCAGGTAGTCTTCACATTGAAAAATATCTCAACTCGCAGAGACATAACAATTACCTGCAGTAAGACAGACCTCAAAGAAGACTATGGTCTTCTCTAGTAAAAATTCCACTTGATCAGATCCCTGGTGATAAAATTCTCAGTGGCTATGATGGGGTCCTGAAAGTACATACCTCAGTGGAGTCATTGGGGAATTCATATGGAGCAGACCAACATTAAGCTTGGATTTTCCCCATGGCAGATAAGGCATCAGGCAATACGAGCAGGGAGCTATCCAGACTAATACACCTGAGGAAAAAGCTGGTACTTGGATCGGGCAGAGTCTCACTTTCTCCCTGCCTTCGCCCAAGCCACTAGCACACTCTTCTTTTTGCAGAAAAGGGAAGCTGACACATTCATTTCCCAGGAGAGACTCCTCACACCATGGAGCGACTCCAAAGCCACCTGTCCTCCCATTTGTTTCCTTCTCTTTTCCTCATGAGAGGATTTGGGTAGTTTCCCAGAGAGTGCTGTCTTCTGAGATCCACCTCATGCATTTTTCATGTACCTTATTTCTCATGTATGTGATTTGTGTGTATAGATCAACAAAGAAAATTATCTTGACTACACAAAAATACACAAAGCTATATCCTGATATAGTTATATCACTTTTGTATAGCTCTTGAATTTTTCAAGACAAACTGGGAATATTCCTCATATTCCTATCCAGCTGGTCCTTTAACAAAAATTACCATAGTCTGACTGGTCCACATGAATCCATGCTCCCTTATAAAGTCCATATAATATCTACATAAGTAGTCTATTGCAAGCTTTCTTGTAATGTGGTCTGGGAATGCTGCTGGCCTATTCAATATTTTCAGACTTTTTTTCCCATCCTTACTATTTTCTGTGGACGAATTTCTTAGAAGACATGTAAAACAGGCTTGGAACTTCTTGAACATCATGCTTCCCTAGAAGAAGGTCAAAGTTTTCCAGGGAGAATATTATGTAATACCTGATGAAGGTAAGGTGGATACAGTGATCTTCGTCAAGGTGGGAAGTTGAAGAAGAAGTTGTGAACAGGTGTAGAAGGTGTTGCTGAGATGCAATCTCTGTGAAGGAGGAGAGTGCCCGGGCCTTTTCTGGGTTGCTATTTGCCATGCACACGGGGAGTATGCTTTGTGTTTCATAATGCTAACCAGGAAAAAATGACCCTCAGAAAAACAAAGTAGAAAAAGTATCCCCTCAAAACAAAGCAAAACCAAGCAACTCTCACCCCAACATAATCTTCCCAGGAAAGAGAGACAGGTCTTTCAAAAAGCCCCCATGCTCAGCATGTTGCAAAGCATGCTGTGCTCTCAGCCCTTTTGAGAAGTAGAGCTTGCAGAGACCCAACAGGTGCCCCCAAGCCATTTCTTAACTTACCCTTTCCTTAGGACTAAGCTGATCATTGAATTTGGCCACTCATTTTCAATATAAATCTCTATGAGGCTTAGACAGAGACACAAGCAGCACATCCTGAGGCACAGTTTGGTATACTTATTTGTGTGGTGGAGGTGATGACTCCTTAGGGCACTGGATGTACCTGAATTACGTGATACTGCAGCAGGTAGATGGTGGGACTGGGAACAGCAGTATATGGGAAGGTGAGAGGTTGCATCAAGTTCACATGCAATTTGCTCTGTTCTTTAAACCCAAAAGGGGACACATCACTGTGGTAACTCCTTAGCCTGATTTATCCATATGAAATACCGTCTTGTGTTTCTGCACTCCTATAGCACTTGCAAGGATTACCAAATTTTCCTAAGCATTACACAGATACTTTACAGAAATGCAATACCTGCCTAGAGAAGCTTATAACCATAGTGGCCTTGTGTTTACTTTGGGACTGAACCCATTTACCTCAACATTTCCATCATCTTCTGACATGGAAGAACATGCTTTCAGTGAGCCACAAAGAGACCTAGAATTTTCAGATCTACTTAACTATTATTGCCGTTGTATCTTTACTGCCCTCCTGTATTATACAATATATGTGAGTAACGAGAGAGACATCTTGTTGCAGGAAGCAGTACAGTGATCTAACAAGTGATGATACCCCAGGGTTAGGGAGCAGAGAACCTTGCTTTTTCCAGAGGTTTCGAGGATGATATGAACTTGGTTTTGAACCAAGATCTGAATCAAGGTCCTGAAGTAAAAATGAAACTCTACCTTTGCTCCACTAGCAAAATCTAAAACACTTGGAGCAAATACTATCAAGAGTGGGTTGTTAGCTGGGGATTTGCGTGGATGGGTGTTTTCTCAGCATAGCACTGCCTGTACTTCATGAATAGCTGTGGGGAAGGCTATCCTGAAGAGCAGAATAGAAAGCAGGCCCATATGGCAAAGTTACTGTAGTGACCTCCTTGAAATAATTGACGGTTAGGAGGAGGCTGCCTGCTGTTCCACATGTGGAACAACAACAGATGGGCAGTGTTATATTTCTCTGATAATAAAATGACCTAATGCTCTATTTAGAAAACTAGAAATGCTTCTCCCTGACTGTTTACAGATTTTAGAAATATCATGATAAGCAAACCCAGAGAGTTCAAAGCAATGATATAAAGGACAAGTGGATAAATAATGACCCAACTTTGTTACGAAACATGGTGGAACTGTTGTATTGTTAATATAAACACAGATGACCTTTATTTTGCTCATTTTTCATCCCTAGAACAGGAAACAGCAGATAATCTCTATCAGCCAGTAGAATCTTCCACTTTGCTTCTACTTTGGAGCTGTGGAGCAGATTATTGTGCTGTGTTTAGAAGTATGACAATGCTACTATCTTTTCCAAGCACATGCTGAAAAAATGATATGGATTTGAGAAGATAGACATTGAATAGTCCAAGGATTGCACTAACTACATCAATAAGCATCCACTCCCATTGCTCAAAAGGAAGGCCTAAAAGCAAAAGCATAGCAACCAATTTGTACATATGTTTTCTGTATAAAAATACCTAAAGAAAGCAAAGGGATTTTCTGTATCAGGAATTATTTATGTTCTTTTATATGAAGGAATGTAAAGTTATTCTGCTTGTGAAGGTTATGACTGATATACAGCAGTCTATCCCCTAAAGAGGTTGTCTTGTCCTTCTGCTTTTGTTCTTGTTCTCTTTCTTGTGTTGACAACAAGACACAAGGGAAATCATATGACAGAAAACTTGACACTGAAAGGGTATGCTGTGAGACAATAAGTTGTTACTTATAAGGCAGATTGGCTCCTTGATTTGGCTGGTCATATGCACATAGGCACTAAAACTGGTATAAGGCACTAAAACTGTGCCAATGCACAGCTGTTTATTTTCTATTTGGAACTTTACTGGCTTAAAGCAATTCTTAAACATGACATTGATGACTCATTTCTTTGCACTATTGCGAATGTGAGGCCTCAGTCAAAAATCAGGTTCCAATAATGCTGGGAGCAATTTAAAACCAAAGCAAGAGTCAATCTTTGTTCTGAAATGCTGGCAGAAAATGACTAGAAGACACAAGGAATCAGCTCCATTTTCAAATGGAAGACAGTAGCTGGGAGATTTGTATTGCTTCATAAATTTCTTTTGAAATACTTGATTACAGTTACCAAAGGAAATTAGCTGAGACCCAAGATTTAACGCAGTTATGCACCACATGAGCCTAGCGCTTTAATATTAAACTGACTCAGCAAGATGTAAAGGAGGAACATGGTTCTCTGCGACTACTTTTTTTCAGGCTTGCATTGTGCAGGTCTCCCCCACGACTGAAATTCTCTAAAATGAGGGTGAAAAAAGCCATTTTACTTCCCTGTTTGACAGGACCACGCATTAAGCAGGGCAATCCACCTTTGGGTGCCCTTCAAGAATCCTAAAGCACAATGAACAAGAAGGAATGGACTTGATGTACTGTTCCAGTACAGACCTCTCATCAGTTCCTCTCTCCCACCAGGCAGGCCAACTGGGATAAAATATCCAGTCCTTTCCAGAGACGCCAAATATCTCAGCGACTCATGCTGCGGGAGGAAAGAGTAGACAGGAAGGCAATGTACAGGCAGCTGGTGGGAGATAGATCTGTGTGTGGGACTGGGAATCATAGTCCAAGGAAAGAAGTTGTTTTCTGTACAACAGAGACAACAGCTGACATCTCTGACCTCTTCCTTGGATACCAGGTCAGTAAAGCAGATATCTACTTCATTTGGGGGGATGTAGTGAAACTTGGCCTTCAGGGTTCCTGTTTATTATTAGATATGGCAGCTTTTTGGCCTGCTGGGGCCATAGGCAAGTCAAGAAATTGGCACCACTTGACTATCTCAGCTTGGCTTATGACCAAAAGTAATGCTGTGCCTGGGGCTGATGGTAGCCTTTCCCATAACGAGGAGGAAGTGGATCCAGAAATCGCAGGTATTAGCTTTGTCCTGATATGAGCAGCATCGTCTTGATATCTCATCCTACAAATGCTGCACAGAGCTCTCTTTTTTCGCCCTGATCAAACAAAGCTGGTTTCAGAATGGCTTGTGTTTCTAATAGGGCTTCTTTGGCAAGTTGGTTTAACTTTTATGGAAAAAAAGCTGAATTATGAGAATTATTATTTCTCATTGTTGTTACCTACAAAACAATTTCAACTATCTGCATGAGATACCAAAAAATCCCCACTGGAACAGGTCAGAGTGTTGATGGAAGAAAGATAGGTTCAACAGAGTAGGGCTCTAGTAAGACATGAAGTGGATGTCACTTTAAAGTGGAAGAAGCATTTTAAAATGCTTTTTAAATTAGGAAATTTTCAGAAACATAAACACAAACAGCTTAGATATAAACAAGTTGTTGATGAAATGGAAGACAACTCCTCCATCCATTGACTCTATCAGCCCTTGTGACGTGTGGCCTTACAGTCATACTACTCAATCAGAACTGCTGCCATGAGAGGAAAAAACCCCGAACAGGAATTTCTGCCCGTAAGTATCGTGTTATTCACAGGCAGAAAGTGCATTTCTCTTTCTTGTGTCACTAGGTATTGGGGAGCACAGAAATGGTAACAAAAATCCCAACTGAGTCTTCAGGAAAACACATTTCTTCATCTATCCCCCAGCGGTCAGTACTCGTTTGGTTGATCAAAACTGAAATATTCAGGCTTATTCCCTGTATCTAGGAAAACAAGTGGAAATTACTCCTTTTCAAAGAACATCCAGCAGAGTGATGATGGAGCAGTTTCAGAAACCAGGGTTTTATTTTGATGGTGGAGTAGGGATCAAACTCCTTAGAAAACATACCCGTTCTTCCCCCTTTCCTTTTTTTTCCCAATAGTGCCATTAGTGAGAGTTAAAAAATCAAAAACTGAGACAGTTACTCTCTTGCCCATGCCCTATATTCCCTTTTGTTTTAAAACTTGCTTGAGAAATCACAAAACTACAAAATACTGTCAAGATCTTTTTTGTCTTTCTGTTTTCTTATTGTATTTTAAATATTTTCTCCCAAATCATAGGTATGAGCTAATTCTTTCTTTGCATCAAAGTGAGGACCTCCACTTAATAAGGTGGGTTTGGGAGCTGGGGTTACAAGAAGAGGCATCATGTACATTGGCCTTGTTGCTGCTGTCCTCCTTGGGGCAGCTCTGGGTCATTTGTAAGAGTTTATGTCCTCTAAGATCTTCAGTAAAGATGCAAGGTGGGGGAGGAGTGTAGTTCTTTGCTCTTGATGGGAATTTCCTACAAGTTTGTGCAACATCCTTAGCACTATTAACAGAGATAAACGACTATCATTTTTATAGAGTGTACTCTTCACGGTTCACAATGCCTACAGGCTCTGCAAAGTTTTTTGATGCAGCTAGTGACCTTCCCACTTTCAGAGAAAAATGGAAAACCAAAAATATCTCTGTGGAAGACACGAGCGCAGTGCAAGCTACAATCACACACCACAAGCTCTGGGTTTGCAAAACTTTGACTTGAAGGTGGATTCTGCAGTGAGGGATTAGCTGTAATCCTATAGAAGCCTGATCAAGCCCAACACGGGCATTTGACAGTGCTCTGGGGCAGCTGCTTGCTGATGTATTGAAGGTGCATGTTCCACTCCCATTGAACAAGAAATTTACAGACCAGCAATAGTTTTGAAACAATTTAAGTTACAAACTAGGAAGAAAATGGCACCTGGCTTGAGTGAAATGGGGAAACCCTGATAGAATATAGTTGCATCTACTTTAGCTGAATTTACCCGACTGAAATGCAGGGTGCCCTTTATTGCCACATCATTGCCTCATTTCTTCCACTTAGTAACATTAATCACTCAAGAAGCACCAGAGTCAATTTTTTGCATGCACTATCTCAGAGAAATGAAACTAATGATTTTGCAACAGGCTGAATTGAAGAATGGATAGAGCCAGCATCCCATTATTTCATTGCGTGACAGAGTGACATCTTCCCCAATGAATTAGCCCAGTGCTACGTAGGGAAGCTGGGTATCTCTTTCACTTTGCAATTAATTTCCTAGCGACTTATATGTAAGCTACCACTGACTTCCAGAATAGGGAAGGCAATTTTGGTTTTAAGTTCATTAAAAAATCCTGCTTCTAATGTCTGTGCCATCAGACTCAGAGAGGGTAAATGACCATTCCTGCAACCAAACGTAGTATCAAGTCCTTATTTTTGTATCATTGCGTGAGGCTTCTGATTTATACCCATGATACCAGCTCGTGGCAGATCTCTGGGTGTGCTGACTTTTTTTAAAAGGAAGGTGTAGGTTGTGCAGAGGAAAGACAGCTCTTCTTGTTGCCTATCAACTAGGAGACAGTTGTGAGTGACATATAGCTTCCGTCTCCTCCCCACTGCCTTTACAGTACTCCCCCAACCCCCAAACCTAGCAGAAATCCTACCCGCTACAGCTTCAGTCTTCGCAGCAAGTGTGCAGGGAGCTTCAGGACAGGACATCTGAGATCTCAAGGACTACAGGAACAGATATTTTTCTCAGTAATACTATGACTAAAACCTGTCAATGTTTGGTATGGGAATTTTTTTACTTTTAACTTAAATGCAAGCAGAATTCCCTAAGTGCATGGCTATGTCATAAGTCCCTCTGTTTTAATCAGAAAGCCACAAAATCATGATCTTATAGCTTCCTGTTCATATTAAAGATTCAGTACGTTTCTGGTTTAGAAAAATCAGCATGGGAAAAGAGAAACAGCCCTTGCAAGGTACACTTGTGTTTAGATCCAGAACAGAAACATACTCAGGTAAAGAGCTGTTCATTCTTTTTTTTTTTTTTTTGCATTTAACCAAAAAAAAAAAGAGAGAGAAAAAGCAAAAAGTTATTTTTACCTTGAAGTTATTTTCACCTTATTGAGAAAGGGAAAATTTTATATGTGTGCAGGCCTTGAGCTCTGGATTTAGGATATTTGTGCTTTAAATTTGGGAGGTTTGTTAATTTGACTTCTCCATTCATTTTTCTTTGCATTGAAGCCACTTCTGAGCTTTATTAGGAACCACAATAGCCAGTTGTCAAGGTGTGTGCTCTACACATGCCTCAGTGCATCATTTGCCAATTCTACCACTTGCCAATTCTACCATTTGCACGTGGAAAGCAGTACTTGATCTCCAAGGCGCAAGTTTCTCTTCCATTTCAGTCTAAACTTTAGTACAATGATGCTGCTCCTACAGTTTGCTTGTGATGAAATGCTAGCACCATCTCTCCAATCTCCTCACTGACTGCCAGGCTGCTACTAGAATTGAATAGCTTTGACTGTGTTAACAGGCAAGATGTCAAAAAGTCTCTTTTACAGCTCTGAATCAACAGTTTTCAAACCCGTTCCCTGCACTGTAATGGCCAACTTTTAAAACTGTACAGTAGCTTTTGACCCCAGCCACTGCACGGCTGTGAAGACTCTTTACTCAGTTTGCCGCTAGGGCTGGCAGGAGAGCCCAGAACAAAGAGAAGACACAAACAGCTTAGTGGAGCTCTGCGTTTTCTAGAAGCCTAAAATAAAACTCATCAAGGAGGTAACCTGTAGGTCTGATTCTCACAGGAAATGAAGTCCGCCAAAAAGTTTACTGCAGGAGAACATAAGCTGATGAGGAAATGTTGCTGGCAAATCTTGCCAGTACAAGTCAGTGTGAAAAATCAAAGAGATAGGGTGGAGTTACCAATAATTTGCCATCACTCTTAAAGAAGGAGAGCTTTTAATGATTCTGAAGTGAGTGTCTGACTGGTTGTTTTCACGTGTTGGTTGCCAGTACATCTCCTGTAACATCGGACCAGGACATAGTTAACAGAGCTGTTTCAATTGCCAAACAGCGTAATAAGTAAATAGGAAGTACAACAAACAGCAATGTTAAAGACCCAGCAAGAAAATGTGCCATAAGTGGTTGTGTTTGGCAGCATTTAAATATTCCACATTTTCCACTTTCATACAGAGTAGTTAAAAAATACCCACCAAAACTGGCATATATGACAATGTATCCTGAGTACCTGTATATGCCATGAGGTAATACAGGAAGGATATGAGACTTTATTCTGCATACTTAACCATCTTGCTCACACCGGTTTGGTGTGAGCAGATCTGTAAGAGAACTCAGCAGTTCACCTACTAAGCCCATTAAATTGTGCAGTCTCCTTTGGCAAACTCTGGCAATTTTGCACAGCTAGCTGCAATCTACCTTTGATATATCTGGCTCAGGGTGACACACAGCAAGTGGAAGGCAGCTGGATCTAAGCTTGTGGCTCACCAGCATCCCACTGTCCTGTGCTCTGTCCCATTAGCAGACACTTGCTCCTAACTGCATTTTGTTATCTTTGCAGACAAGAGTCTGTAGGCACACAGGAGCCTGTGTTTCACTGACAGGAAAACATTTAGAGTCTTGTAAGTCTATAATTTTCCTAAAGTTGGCAATAATTCTTATATTACTGGGGTGGTTTAAAAAATATTCCTTTGATTTGTTTGCTTTGTGTGGTTCATGCAACACCTCTTTTCTAGCGCTTTAACAGCCAGTGAATTTGCAAGTTCCTCTGACATACCTCTAATTCAAACTGGAAACAAGTTTGGGCTTCTTGCTATAATAATCTTTTGGAAGATGTCAGATTTTTCCTTTTCTTCTTTAGCTTCAAAAGTGCTAAAATATTACTTGTTCTCTTATCCAGGCACAGCTCAGTAAAACATCATGTTCAGATAACTTTTGAAGAAACTGCATTACAGTCTAAGAGAACCACCATGGCTTGTTCTAATGTTAATGACTAAGTTTGTCAGACAGAGACAAAGAGTACAGGTCATCCTTTATAGTGACACTGCATTATTAGAAACAACTAAATGGGTCATGCCATCCCTCCTCTGTTAATTTCAAACTAACCCTGAACATCAAGGCCAGGTTGGATGGGGCCCTTGGGCAGCCTGGTCTGGTGGGAGGTGTCCCTGCCCATGACAGAGGGATTGGAACTGGATGGGCTTTAAGGTTGCTTCCAACCCAAACCATTGTATGATTCTATGATCCTATGTGTTGAGAGCTCGCACTGCCTTGTTAATGCACAGCAATGCTGCATTGTTTGTCAGCCTCCACAAAATACACCTCACATTAAACTGTAAAAATACCCCAAGAAAATGAAAAACACATGTTTCAGGGAACACATTCTCTTCGGCCTTGGCTTTCCCTGCCCAGATTATGGGATTCTGGGTGAAGAGGGAGGCTAGGGAAGGAAGCTGGAACTCAGAGTGATGTTGGCTAGAACCTCTGGGGACTCATGCCACAAGAAAGCTCCGTTCCTAGGTTGGAAGTGTACTGTATAGACTTTTACTGTTTGTTCTGCCTCCTTACAGTGACTCCTTAGTGTCACGACATGTAGAAGTAGGGTGGATGAATTGTCAATTGTCTGACATCCACGGCAAATGATGGATACCACAGCCCATTTAAAGAGGGGGTGGGGAAAGGACACGATGAACAGTTTATACTGTATGTAAATTAGGCTAGCACAACACACCATGTTTATCTTTGAAAAAGCAGATGTAGAATGACTCATGCACGTAAAAAGAAAAAAAAAGTTGAGTTTGTTTTATTTTTTAGTAAGGTTTAGTTAATTTGGGAAGTGTGTAATCCACACATGGGTAATGGAGATTTGGCTGTAAAGGAGAAATAGGAAAAATTGGTTTTGATAACATTTCGAAACACAGTTATTACTTCCTATTGTCCTGAAGTATTTATGATTTATGCAGTATTCTGATCTTTTAAAAAGAGCTTTGGAATGAATGTGGTTTTATAATATGTCACATTCCTATGATGCATTCAGTAGTCTCAACTGTGTACAAAGCAGTGTTAAGCTCCAGGAAGAAGTGATATTAACGATTTATTTTTTTATTTTGTCCCTGTGGGTCTCATGATGAAGGGAGGGAGCAATGAGGTATATTTATCTAGAGTAAGTTCAATTGAAATACCAGACCCTATCATTTCCTGGTGGCAACTCCAGAGGGTTGCCTGCTCATTTCTTTACTCACGTGAATTAGTTCCTTTTCATCAGAGCTTCACTTTCCCATGGAATACAAAATCAAATGTAACGTGATCTGGTCACTCATGATCACACGGCAAAGTTGTCCTCTATGTATTTATCAAGCATGAGACTTGGGATGAATAACCAAATATTGCAGATCTTCAGTTTCAGTTGCTTGGAAAGGGATGAAAGCAGAATGTTAGGGGGAATCCAGTTAGTAATAACTAGGTACCAAATCAGAACCTACTGAGTCTTGTGCTTTCATCTGTCAGTCTATCATCTTTGCATTTATCAAAGCCAGCAACATTTAGTGTTGGTGCAATACTATTTCTTTAGACGTTAGAAGAAATACCCATGCAGCCAGGAGTTGAAGAGATTCTGTACTTCACCTCAGGCATAGAACTGAGTTGCATAAGTTTCCTCCTATATTAAGGTTCCATTTATAAATAGTTTATAAAGCATTAATACATTATTAATAGACATTAACCAACAGTGACAAAGTTTGACAACTTGTTTATAAACATTGGCTTAGGATTGGCTACACTACCTTCTCCTGCTGTGTTTATAGCCATTTACAGCATAGATTACCCATGCTTCTAACAAGTTTAAAGCTTTCATTAATTGCACATTGCTCTTGCAAGAATGTAACCTCAAAATAAAGCCTGGCTAGTTCTTCTCCCATGCAGTTCTGAAAGCAAAGACACCCCAGAATTCAGAAGCTGGCTCTGGCATAGCATACTGCTAAACCATAGGTAGCACTTGCATAGAAATGGTTTTGAATGGTTTTGAACACCTTTTCAAAGCTACCAGTACTGATCACAAACCATACCTTGCTCTCACCAGTTCTGTTACCACAATGTCACACAGCAAGTTTTGGAAATGACATAGGGGTACGCACAATCATGTGAAACTGAAAAATATTCTTTGCAGACTGAACATTACACAAGACCGCGCAGTCCAAAGACCTTTTCTTGAAAGAATAGAAGCTCAGCAGATTTTGTAGACAAGACCAAAACAAGTAAACTTTGAGAGCTTCACTGAAGTTGGGATTTTTACAGCATCACTCAGACTACAGTAATTGCAACAAGCTATTCCGTGCAGCAGATGTTGTAAGCCAAGAGGGTCTATGAACCATTTCTGAGAGACCTATAGAGATAACTAACTCAGAAACCCTGGTCCATGAGTACTGCAGAAAAATACAAGCCTGTGACATTTATAGAGGGTCTTCTTGAGCACTGGATTTTGCTTGAAGGTGAGAAACGTGGTATGTTGGGACAATGCTGCTATTGCCATAGAAGCCAAGCAATTGGTGAAATTGCAAGACTGGGCTGGAGACTGCTGTTCCCACCAGTAAGGGCAGACATGGCTGCTTCTGGGAATTGCTTTACCCCGAAGCCAACCATATAAACCCATCCTTCTTCCAGTTATCACTAGCCAGTGTTACAGTGCCAAAGGTGCTAGCACAGACAGCAGGGCCAGACATCATCATGCATGCACACTTCATCACACATTGAGCCCTATATGTCCCTGGAAAATATGCCCTGGGATGCGCACACTGGCAAAATGATGTGAGACGCGGCTTTAAAAGCATCCGTCTTTCTGAAAACATGACAGAGATCAGTGAGAGTTACTGAGTGACAGTCAAGGAGGCAGTTCAGAGCCAGAAGCGCATCTGCTGTGCATAGGTCTGCCATGCTGGAGAGCTAGTGCCTCCAAGTCACCTGCAGAGCTATGGCCCTGAGGTTTTTCAGCTGTGTCTCCTGCCACCCACAATGGTGTCCCTGCACAGCATCACACCTTGCTCTGTAGACACAGCCCCCTGCTTATGAGGCATGGTGGATCAAACATACCAAAGAACCACAGCCTTAGACACCATCCCTTTGTGAAAGCTACAAAGGAAAAAAAATTGCTTTTATTGATAGAGATACCATCTTCTATTTTACAGCTAAATCCAGTGCAACTATTTTTCCTTTGCTAAATTAGAGTTGTCATTGCTACTGGCAGACCAGCAAGTGCAAAAGCTAGTGAAAGCCTCTGTATTTGTTTAACCAGGGAAAGAACCCTTGAGATGTATACATAGCAGATTAGTTAAAATTAACAGAATGCTGAAAATTACTGCCTTGTGATGTATCCCTTGATTTCTTACTGAACTCTATGAGGGAGTTATCAATTCAAAAGGAAAAAAATCTTTTAAAAGTCACTGTTGCTTGTAAATATTCTGCAAAAAGCTCCAGTAAGTTTAAAAGTACTTAGGAGAAGAATGCAATTCTAGTTTTTAGGCACTATCACAAGACAGATTTACAATGACTCATAAATTGTTCATTTGATTATATATTGCCGTGTTGTTTTCAGCACCCCAATCACAGAAGAGTCTGCTGTCTTCTTTAATGCCTACTGCAAGCTTTCACGTGCTTTTGGACTTGATAGCTTTTTTAAAAAAAAAAACAAACTGTTTCATTCTAGTAGTAATACAGCACTCCACTACTAGCAGATGGAAATTATGAGCCAAAACGCTGAAATTTGATATACAGGCCTAAACATATTTTTTAGTTACTGACTCCTACTAACTTATTCCTAGAGAGGCTATATATGAAAGTATGAAACAACATTTTCAGATGACTTCTTGCAAAATAATAGTCCAATTTTTCAGACACTTAATCCTTTGTGTGGATGGCTGCTCTCAGCAATTAACAGGCAAATGCAAACAGCTGAATATTAAACTTTGCTAAGTGGCTGAAGTTAAGCTTAATGGTTGAACCGTGCAAGAGTATGCCTGCTGAAATTCAGGGCAGCAACAAATGTCAAGTAAACAGCAATTATCCCACAAATATGGCATTTTAAGTGTTTCTTATGTGAATGTGATAGTAATTTTAGGAGCTTTGCAGATTTCAAGTAGGATGAGATTTTTAAAATTAACAATAATAAGGATTTTTGTTTAGGCGTAAGCTTGAGTTTCTAATTTCAAAACATGTTTTAAGAAATTCTTCATTGATGTTCAGAAGAGGGTTCTATTTTACAATGTAATTTTTCTACAAAGATTTAAAATAATTACAATAAAGTAAAATAATTAAAAAAATAAAGGTAATTTTTCTTCCTTACTTATTATGCCTGAAAATAAGTAATTGATAAAGGTCCAGTCTACACTCTATTTGAGCTAAACATCCACTGACTGCTTCCCACTCAGAGTGGTGCAACAGAAAACGTACTTTTTAGGGTACAGCAGTGGTACTTGTTTGTGAAGTTGCCTTTATGTCTCTATGACTTTCCTGCAGAATCTTCATCCTTGTCCCTCAAAGCGTGCTAGGCAGGGCTGGTTCATGCAGAGCAGGTAGTTGCAAGCGAGAGAATTTCCTTTACATATCCTTGTGTGTCTCCTGCTTTGCATAGCAGAACCACCTCTGTGATCAGTTGCCTTGAAACCTCCAAGGTATGCAGAAGGGGAAGGATTTGCCCATTTGGATCTAGTGTTTCCACTCAGGGATACAGAGATAACAATTTCACCGGCAAGAAAATCTCCAGAAATAGAAAAAGCAAGGTCACCCTGATTTGAAGATGGAGAAAAATTACAGTAGACTTGCCCAGCAGAAGCTCTGCTCTGGTGATGTGTTTGTTCAGGCTGAGTTGTCATTTATGTTATTTAAGAGGACTCACGATTCATCCCTGCTGATGGATTGGTTAGTATTTGGCCATTTCAAAAGTGGTCTTCCTTCACAAAACTTTACCTTCACAGTTGTGGCTAGAACATCTGGCCGTGGTGGAAAATAGTTAAGGCCATAACACAGGAATACTGTTTAGAGCAGTTCTGGCCATACAGTCAGAACTGATCATCTAGAACAGTTTAGTCTGTTGAATGTGTTATGGATTTGCTACCTTCCCAGAGACCTCCTAGCAGTGCAGCTTATAGACTGTGCACCAGACTCTGTGAGTAATGACAGGCTGTGCTTTTTGAGTCTGATATTGTGCAAGTAAGTCTGAATAACACATATATTTTCATGCAAAGCTGCAGGTAAATACATATAAGTGGACAATTACTCTTGTATGTGAGGTGCGTAGTTCAGGATGAACTGACAAGGTTAAGGCTGTAAATGAAGAAACTGGAAGTAATACTGCATTGTTTGTCTATTTAGTGTCAGAAGTTTTTTATGTCAACCATGTGTAACTTTTAAGGATGTGAGTTTGTCTGAGCAGGTAAGAAACACATTGATTAGGGTGGTGGGAAACAGTTTGATTTCCAGAAAACTTCTGACAAAAGCTCACTGAAGGTTTGAAAGAAACTAATATGTTTTCAGAGATCCTGTCAGGGATCAGGAAGTGTCTGAAAGACAAAAAGCAGTAAGGTATAAAGATATGCTTAGCTTTCATGACAGAAAGTATTTGTGTAGTCCTGCAAAGCTGGGACCTGTAATATTCAATACATTTATGAGTGACCAAGAACAGGATGTGGAAATGAAATCAGTGATGACACTATAGCACTGTGTTGGTGATAAAAGTCAGCAAAAGCGAAGGTTGATCCCAAGTGTGTGAGTGCTAAACGTCACTGCAGTCAAGAAATAGCAGTCCTCGCTTTACAAACACCAAACCAGGTTGAAACACTTAACTATTGCCACTTTGGGGAAAAATCTCAGGGTTCAGACAATCTTATGAAAATGTCATTCAGTACTCAAATACAGTCAAAAGGTTAAACTGATTGCAAGGATTCTTAAGAAAAGCCCAAGGAGTAAAATCAGCAAGCACTGCTGTCACACCATACAGTTATAATTATTAATGGTACAAAAAGCAGACCTAAAATTTGTGCCATGGACCATCTCTTCCATAGCAAGAGCAACCAGTTTTCTTGTATAGGTTAAATACTTCCTTTATTTGGTATGTCTGGGTTGTACATGAAGGTAAGGTAGACGTAAGAAACCTGCTATATAAACCAACACATATTTGTATAATCTAGGTGAGTCAACACACAACACGTGTATATCTGTTATTTAAAACAACTACTCTGTTAGTTGCTGCACAAGAGGCCATCAGTTTCTAGTTTCACAATTCACTCCATCAAATTTCACTATTATTGGAGGAAAAGGCATTTATAGACAAGATTAAGCTATGTAGGCAGGAAACAGGACATAAACCAGCCTCAATAATGCCTTACAAATGACCAGACAGCAAAGATGTAGAGAAGGGGAGCTATGAAGTAAAAGAAAAACAAGAAAGAAAATCTGCACATCAGTGTGAAAATGAGAAAAAAATGGACAAGGAAACTCCCTTATTTTCTGTTTTCTGAGGTTGTGTCCCTGCTGTTGTGGAAGCACAAGAAGTGTTACTTGGATCAAGGAGGATACAATGTGCATGAGACCATGCATGACACTATGGAAGTCAAACATAGAGGTCTCATTACGATTTTGGTTTCTTACATTCTCCTAATACTTATCAGGGTGAAAAAAGGAAAAAAGCTTATTTCCTGAGTGGCTTTCCAGCTTGATCTAACAAGGTTGAGCCAGTAGTAAAACAGATTTAATTCTCACCCTATGGGAAAAAAAATAAATAAAATCTACAATTGCTTGAGACTTCAATCTTGGCTTAGCAGCTTTTTAAACCCTAGATGGTAGGAAACGATACATGGAGCTGACATTGAGACAATGTAATTCAGCTTTATGAACTAAAGTCAATGGAAATGGCTCTAAGTACGCTGACTCTGACCTTTGATTGGCCTTGACAAAGATCAGGGCTATGAAAAATCTTGCATGACACAGTCAGTAATCCTGAGTAACTACTCCTACTCCTGTTCACAGGAAGTAGCTACAGGTTTCTCTAATTTTTTTTCTCTATTGCTTACGTAGGAAATGGATGGGGAAGGCTGCTTTCCAGCAACTGCGTTTAATAGTCACGGTGCATGGGACAACTTGCTTCTGGGAATGTTATGATTAATAATTATGATAAGGAGTTCTTATGGTAAGAGCTTTCTGAACATCTCCGAGACATGTGAATCACAATGTTATTCATAATGTGCAACCTAAAACCTGACAGCCAAATACGGGGTTAAAGTCAACTTTCTGCAAAGCTTCGAAGTATGCTGTCCCACAAGGTTAGAAGATTGTTTAGTTGTCAGGGAAGGATGAACAACCACTTTTAGTCACTATCCCATGACTCATCCTGTAAAATCCCTAGAGGCTGTCACATCTTCCATGGATACTAGTGAATAAACCTTCACATTTGGCAGCCAGGATTTCTTTTAGGTGAGGTGCCTTTTATGAAGCAGCTTTTGGATGCAGTGAAACAGTCCCTAATAGGTACAATGTGAGGTCATGGAAATCTAGGGTATCCCTTTTCTTGAGATAAAAGCTGTGCTAAGCACAGATTTGGAATAAGGACAAGGAAAGCTCAAAGAGCTCAGAAGCTCGATTTGGATCAGATTCTTTCCCTGCCTCCATCCCAATCCTTTGCTATAATAAGACTAGGAAATCTCAGCGAAAAAGAGTTGTCCACTTTCTTGGTGTCCTGCCTGAAACTGCAGCATAAAAGAGAAACAAGTCCCACAGACAGCTCAGTAGGTGATGCTTAGAAATTCTTGAGCTCTGTGTAGCCCTTGAGGCAGCTGTGGGAGGTGCACAATTCTCAACTAGGACCAACTGTGCCTTCAGGTCTCACTTGCCACTGTTTCAGCAAGGGGTGTGAAGGAAGACAGTCCCAGTAACAGAATGGTGCAAATTGCCCTGGTACAAACATAATGAGACCGGAAAAACTATAATGTAGACATCCTAGTTTGTGCCATTTGTAGCAATGGAAAGAAGAGGCAGTATCCCCATATTCTGACGCCAGTAAAATACTTCTGGTATAGCTGTAAAGTGTGTCTTAAGCACTTCAAAACAGTAAAAGTGTATTCTCCTATGTTCATAAAGAGCTTACACAGTCTGAAGCTGTATTTAAGACAGTAACCAAAGATATCATTTTCAAAAATTCTGCAGAAATCTTTCCTCTGGTGAGAGCAAAAATACCACAAAAGCTACTATTCACTCGATATTTTTGCTCTTCTGCCAAGGAAAATAAATAATTAATGTAAAACAAAGGTATTCTGAACTTGTACAGGGCTGTGAGAAGAGTTGGGGGTCCAGTCAAGTATAAAAGACAATCCTCTCTATTCTTATTTCACTTAGATTTATTCATCTGGCACAGGCTTAAACGAAGCTGGGGAACCCCTTCACTAAAACAGTCTGCAGAAGTGAAGTACTTGAAAAACAGCGATTTGTTCAATCAGGTTCAGAAATGTTGGTGAAATGGCACATGCACATAACCCCTGAAATCTCCTGCCCAAGGACAGTATTCATCTGGAGGAACAGGATCTTGGAAGTTCCTGCCAAGGTGGAAGCAGCAGGGCAGCAGATAGGCAGAGATGACAAGTCCCAGGGTGCAAGGGGCCAGCATTGCAGGGAAACATTTGGCACGTCAAGATGAAGCAACAAAGTGGCTCCTTTTTCAGCCCTTAGGTTTGGCTGACTTTAAACAGTGTTAGTCACAGTGAAGATCATGTGCTGGTACATTGTGGTGTCCAATTCCAGTGCCTGGCAGGGTGTAAGGAGCATTCAGCTTCCCTACAAATTCCCTACAACATGTTGCAGGTCACATGGAGCATCTCTCTCCACTGGCTGCGAGACTTCCCTGTGCTTTTAGCAGAGGTGACATTTCAGGTCACAGGCAGAAGGGAAATGTGAATGTTAGCCCAAGAAAGTGGACCTCCTCATTTGTATATGCCTTGGAGATAAACACAGCAAAGCCCAAACTCATTCCATCTTACAAACAGGAAGGCAGTCTCCTGACACACAGATGGGGTGGCACAGCCGCCATCTTCCCAGCATGGGCTGCTGCTGGCACGGCTGAGCAGAAGGGCAGGACGTAGCTCTGCAGTGCTAACTGGTGAAGGCTGGCTTCTGTCCTCCTAGTAGAGCTGAAAACAGCATACATAGGTAGACATGAACTCTTATTCCTGTCCAGTGCACCACCACACACTTCAAGAGTATCTCCTACCTTCTTCAGCTGAAGTCTGCAGAGAGGACTACAGTAGCACTACCGCTAAGTCAGCACTCAGATCCACTTCAATAAACTTTCCGTTTTCAGTTCACTGAGGTTCTCCTAGGTACATGCACCTTGGAGATAAGGTATCTGGAGTTTTCATCTTGGAGTTTCTGTTACCACTAAAACTTCCTGACAGAATTACAGCTGTATTAGTTACAAGTGCAAGATAATAATGATCTGTATGTCAGAAGTCAAAAGGAGCAAGATTAAGCTCTTACTCTCAGTATATATATTTTGCATGGACAGTTACACAAGAAGAACATTAAGTGCTGAAATGTTAGATCATGCTTAAGCCCACAGTTTAGTTGTTTTTTTGTGGATGGATCATGATTCAGGCTTCAACAGTCTGACCTCAAATTTGCCTAGTGCTCAGAAGAGAAGTAATGTGGATTTTGCAATGAGAATATATAATTATTTTCCTCTCTTCTTCCAAAGTGTGTAATTGTACCCCATTCCAATAAATATACAGTTATCTTTCTCCAGTTTTCTTTCATTTTCCACTAGTTACTCAGTATTTAAAATCTGATGAAAATCAATGGCTATTAATGTCTTCAGTTATTATGGCTTTCATTATTACATTATATGAAAGCTCTAAAACATGCAATTATCACCATGATCACACAAGAGGCTATTATCCTTTTGTTATAGAGGAGAATAAGAGGCACAGAAATAATACATTTTAGGTGTGCTGTTTGAGATAGGTTGGACCTGATTTATTACAGAAGTTAGTGTTACACAGAGCTGTGTGATCCAGGTCCAATCCAATGTTATTTCCCAAGCATTCAGCACTGTGACAGACCATACTCCCTGCTCTCAGAACTAATGTTCTCCTCTCCTGGGAAGGTATTCCCCCAACACACACTCCTCTTCTAAACCAGGTAAGTATGATCTCTTTCTGACTTTTTTATTTCATCCATCAGGGAGAACAAATGTGAATCCTTGCTCCCAGAGCTACTCAGCCTTTGTTAACACACCTGAAAGTGTTCTTCCTCCACTTTCAGTGTTATTTGGCATGTCTACTTTGCTTCCTGGGGTAGATGAGGGACTTCTTGTGACTGAAGGGGATCTAAGAAGAACGGGAAGTTCATCACATGCAAAAGCGCTGCCTCCACCTTCATTAGCTCATTAGAGGGGGCAAGAGTGTTAGAGATAATTCCTAACCACTAGGGTGGTGCCACGATGAAAACTTGAAGACAAGTAAGGGAGATAAAACCTCTGAGCCCTGCTGATTTCCTTAAAGGACAGATGTAAAAGGAACGGGAAGAAAAGGAGCATGCCTTAGAAAAAAGAGACAGAGTATTCTAACCTATTTCTGTATCTTTTGGGTATGTGTACAGGGTCAACAGCGGTAGCCCTGTTGTGGAGGCCTCACCTCACATGCTTTGGGATATTGCTTTGGCTTTAATTCTGGAAGTTGCATATAGGTTGTTACCATTTCTTTCATTAAAACAATGACCCAAAGTAAAGCTACTTGGCTTAATGGGCCTTTAATCTGACCCTGTATATTGTTCAATTATAAGCAAAAGAAAGATTTCCAAAGGAGGGCTCACGGTCGTAATTACTTGCGTACCAAATACTTCTGAAGAAGAGATGCAAACGATGCAATGACAGGTCCTCCTTGTGTTCCCACTGGGCAATTTCATAGTTATCTTCCCCAATGCCACAGTCTCATAGTAAGCATAGCATAGTCTGCATCAATGCATCAACCAGAACTTGTCTCTGCATGTGAAACCCTATGTGACAGATTTAGTAAAGGCAAATTCAGTGGAATCAGAAGGAGCCTAGGGACCACTTCTCCCAGAAACCCTGAAAACATTCACTAAACATGAACATCCTCATTCTTTCTTCAAAAGAAGAAACCTTGACTGAAAATCACAGAAGTAGATCTATCCTGACCACTGCACAATTGTACAAAGTTACTCAACTTAGCCACAGCAGCCTGAATTGCAGGCAGCGGTATTGACCTGGTTTCTCAGGTCTGCCTGCATTATACGGTATTTCCATGGTTGGAGAACTATCAGTTCCTGGTTAGCTGGCTTTAAGTTGGTTTGGTACATTAGCACAACCCTGCAACCTATAGAAGAAGCACAGACAGTCCTTGGGAAGTATACAGGATAAAAATGGCTAAACTCTCAAAAATCAGGAAAATATCTCTCCACTTAACTATTATCAGCAACTCCAACACTTGATAATTCTTTTGTAACGTATTTAAAGAAGAATACTTCTATTTCACATTCAGAGCTACGAAACTATCGCACATTGCAAGGCACAGAACAGTAGTTCATTGTTTTTATAATAAAAATGGCAAATCTGTGATTTAATGAAAATTATTTATTTCTAACTGAGAAAACCTAGATAAAAAGAAGATGATAATTGGGGATGCCATGTGGTATGATTCTAGTTTCCCCTGAAAATTCAGCCTTGGAGTATAGATAAAGTTTATACTAGAATGTAGCCAAACTTTATAACTGAACATTTTGATTGCTTATGCATTGTGAGTGCAGCCTAACTGTCTGGTGGTTAACCAAAATAAGCAACTCTTTCTCCATCCACACATTGTTTTAAAAGCCTACAAATAAATACCATTATAGGTAAGGCTGTCAAAAGAAGTCAATGATTCACAGTGACTAAAACTTTAGGAATAAGAACAAATTTGTGCCAACAAGTTTCTGAGCAGTCTCTAAGGATGCTGCCTCGATCTCCATCACGTAAATATGTCAAAGAGTACCCCTGAAGTTCATTAAGGCAAACACTCATCTTCACGCTGCCATTTGCATCAGACAAGCTGTGTGTATACTATGAAGAATTGTTTTGTGCTTTTGTGCTGTGTGACCTCAAAACTGATTCATATTTGTACACTAGTGTTTCTAGCATCTGAAGGAGAAGATGAGATCTTTGTTGTGCATAATTAACCTCTGTCCTAGCAAAGGCCATATCAAATGGGATATGCGTTCCAGAAGAAACTCCTGGTTCATTCTGCCATTTCGACATACCAGTACTTTCAATGCTGACAATGTCACCACAAACTTGAGAGCATGCATAGCTTCTGCTAAAGCTCCTTCTCCCAGTTTCAATTACCGTTTGAAAATTATAACTTTCATTTTACCCAACAAGAAGCAGTCCAGATTTGATAACTTTTGACAGGATCTGTAGAATAGAAGAGTTCCAAGCTCCAATGCTTGCCTCGCTCTGGGATGGAATATACAGATCTCCATGAGCATTGTGTACAAAAATATAGAAATATAGATATTTATCAAAATAGTCTTTGCTGACATTTTTTTCACAGTGGAGGAAGAAACCCTCCCTATGCATTTCATGCGTAGAATTAGTAAGTCTGTCTAGACATGGATGGTTAAGGAATTTAGCCTCTTCCTGAAATCCCTGTAAGTCTTTATCACTCATGATTAACGAACAATGTTTACATAGCTATGTCAACCTTAACTTTGCTTCTTTGTCTGTTTCTGTAATGGAAATACACTGTTGACATTTGCTGTTGATTTTATCTCTTGTTTATTGACTGGATGGTAAAGATTTTGAGGGCGACTCAATCCCAGCTGTAGTGAGTTGTGTTGGTGCTTCAGACATTTTCCAAAGTGGTAGCAGTTGAGGGCAACGGAAAGGCACATTTCAAATGAACTACATTCCTTCCGACAGTCCTTCTGTTGCATAGACATTTCTGTTTTCTAAAAAAAATCAGGGAATCCCCAAACAAAACATTAGTTACAATAGAGCAAACTGATGGTAGGTTTCACAGGATTTTGCTTCTTAAAAAGAAGTGATGCTTTTTCACAAAATATTTAAAAAACATATGAATAGCTTGAAATGCAGAGGGATCCCGCCAGTCCCACTAGCATGGACACTTTCTTCCCTTGCTCTTATGTTGTCAGAAATATGTTACCCATCTTTAAAAAATATTCAGATTTACTCAAATATTAGGCAACTACATCTCACTTTTTCACTACAAGAAATTAAGTGTTATTACAAGACTTCTCAAATTTCTCATCCTTCTTAAAATAAGGCAGTCAGAGAAAGGACACAGCTTTGACACTACCCCTGATACAGCAATAGAAAGAGTAGCTGGGAACAGAAGCTAGGAAGACAGCTTCTGCAGGAGGACAAGTTTAGGACAAAATTCTTTCTCTGGTCAGAATCAACTAAGGACCGTATTCAAAGAAAAAAGGTAACCTGGGGAAGCATAGTGAAATCACTGCTCCTTGCATAGTCCTTATAATAAAACTACGATCTGGGCCGAAATAGTACAGAAAGGAAATAAGTTTTTGCTACCATCTGAATTTCTCTCCTGGACTCTTGCTATTGCTGACTTTGGGCTGCAGTGTTTTACAGTGGACTTCTTAATGTTGAAAAGTATCAATATTTTTTTAGAAATATGTTGAAAATATTAAATAAAATGCGAGTGTTTATTCTGTTGCATTCAGTGACATTAAATGGAGTCAGCAAAAGTAAAAACAGATGTAAAGAGGAGGAATGGAGGAAAGGCAATACAAAATATGCAAAAGCCACATGTTTCTACTAGTGAAAGGCTCTTTTCTGTAGCTGCTTGTGTGCTGAACAGGGAGTATGAGCCTTCATTAAGGACTGTGGGATTTGATTCTCACAGCCAAAGAAGGTTTCCACTATCCAGTGAAGCATTTGGGCGGAGAGTTTGGGGACATGATTCCCACTGCTGGGAATCTGTATGGAGTTGCAAACTTTGTGATTTCAGGAGGCTTCAACATTAGTTAACAAAAGCATGAATTCAAGGAAAGGAAGTGATGGTGAAGGAAACTAAAGGTGTAAGCATGAATTTACCAACCTAATACAGCAGCTGACACTTCAACCGTCTTACCCTGAGACCCATTACAATACTGGAAGAGAACCCATGAACACTTCACAAGGCTTCAGATGAGTTCCCATGCCAAGCATGAGGCAGCCTTTCACTAGTTTCATTTCAGTACCTGAAAGAAAAATGATCAGGGGAAATGTTGGAGAAGTAAGGAGTTTCAGCACTGCACAGGCACAGAACCTTCCAGATGCTGAAACTCATTTTCTCCAAGGGCATCAAAATACTCACATACTTATGCGTACCTGGATACCCAGGTACTCATTGTTAATCTCCCCGCCTGTAGTGCTACGATTTCCCTTCTCACCCCAGACAAGCAGAGAACTCAGGGAAATTCTTCAGAAAACCTTAATTTTACAGACAGCTGAGAATCCTCCTTTACTACTGACGTTTCTGTTATGCTCTGACTTCTTTGTGTACTAAGTAAGAAGAGCAAATAATTTAAAATTAAAATGTTCTGACTGAACAAAACAACAAAAAATATGTTTCTATAATTCTGTACAAAGACAAAAGTGAGTTTATCCAGCCTTTCTTTTACACCTTCTTGGGAGCACTTGAAATCCAACTAGTCAAATGATTTCCATATATATAAGATTGCCTTGTACTTTTTATCAGAGATACAGATTTTTATGCTACATGCTTTCTTAAGGAACATCGTATTGAAACGTGATCTTTGATACACTAAATGCTGCAGTATGTGACTGCTAAATAGGTCAGTACCAATGATTAAAGCCTAATTTGTCTTATCTGATCCCCACTTTTGCAAACAATCAGTAGAAACTCTAAAGGTTTCTAACAGACTCCTGGATAAACATACTGAAGAAGTGTCTCACCAAAGCAGTCATTGAAAAAAAACCAAACTGGACTGAGTCAAGGAAAGAGTTACTATTAAATGCACCACTCACCTAAAGAGCCAGTCATCAACTACTGGAAGCCAGGATTATCCTGAAGTAGAGCTCCAAAGCCTGGAGGACACTGTTGTTGTGCGTCAGATCTTGCCCTGCCTCAGATCAGTGGAAGACATTGACCAGAGAAAGCCCTGGGTCTCCTGAGACTGGAGCACAAGGCAGTGCTGACAACACTTTGGGTTCTGCAACAAATCCCAGAGTGTTTTGTATTTTCCCTGTTCACCTCAGCTTTTGCAACGGCAACATTAAAGATGAAACTCAACTTTTCCTGACAACTCTTCCTCTCCCTGTTTCCCCCCAATACTAACCTTCCCACCCAATTTGGTGTCTTCTGCAAAGTTACTGAGGAAGTACTTGATCCTCTTGTGCAGATCGCTGATAAAGCTATTAAACAGAACTGTCACCAGTGCTGATCCCTGAGGAACATTTCTTGTGACCAGCCACCAACTAGATTTAATTCTATTCACAATAACATTCTGGGCTTGGCCATCCAACCATTTTTTAACCCAGTGAAGAGTATGCCCATTCAAATTGATAGCATACAACTTTTCCAGGAGAATGCTGTGGCCAACAGTGCCAAAAGCTTTAATAAAGTCTAGGTAGACAACGTTGACAGGCTTTCCCCCATCCACTAAGCAGGTCATCTTGTCATAGAAAGATATCAGGTTAGTCAGGCAGGACCTACCTTTCCTAAACCCATGCTGACTTGGCCTGATCACTTGGTTATCCTGTAAGTGCCACGTGATGGCACTCAATATGATCAGCTCCATAACCTTCTCCAGTACCAAGGTCAGGCTGACCAGCTTCTAGTTCCCTGGATCGTCTTTCCGGCCCTTCTTGTAGATGGACATCACATTTGCTAATCTTCACTCAAGTGGGACTTCCCCAGTTAGCCAGGACTGCTGCTAAATGATGGAAATTGTCTTGGTGAGCCCTTCCTCCAATTTTTTCAATATTCTTGGGTGGATCTCATCTGACCCCATAGACTTGGCAATATCTAGGTGGAGTAGCAGGTCATCAACAATTTCCTCTTGGGTTATGGGGGCTCCATTCTGTTCCTCATCCCCGTCTTCCAGCTCAGGGGGCTGGTTACCCAGAGAACAGCTGGTCTTAATATTAAAGACTGAGGAGAAGAAGGCATTAAGTACCTCAACCTTTTCCTCAGCCTTTGTCACTAAATTTCCCCTGCATCCAGTAAAGGCTGGAGATTCCACCCTTCTTTTGCTGCTGATAAATATATAGAAACAGTTCTTGTTGTCCTCTACCTCAGTATCCAGATTAATTTCTCTTTGGGCTTTGGCCCTTCTACATCCATTCCTGCATAACCTCATAACAACTTTTTAGTTATGAGTTGCCTGTCCTTCCTTCCAAAGGCCATAAACTCTCCCTTTTTTTCCTAAGTTCCTGCCAGAGCTCTCTGTTCAGCCAAGTGGGTGTTCTTCCCTGCCAGGTTGTCTTCTGGCACCTGGGGACAGCCAGCTCTTACACCTTTAAGACTTCCTCCTTGAAGAATGTCCAACCTTCCAGGATCCTTTCGCCCTTCAGGACTGCCTCCCAAGGGACTCCGTCAAACTGCCTCCTAAACAGACCAAAGTCTGCCCTTCAGGAACCCAGGGCGGAAGTGCTACTAACCCTCCTCCTCACTTCTCCAGGAACCAAAACCTCTATAATTTCACAATTGCTAGGAGCCCAGGATAGCCTCCAACCACAAATCCTTCCCTGTTCAGGAACAGTAAGTCCAGCAGGATGCCTTTCCTAAATGGCTCACTCACCAGCTGTGTTAGAAAGTTATATTCCATGCACTCCAGAAACATCCTAGACTGTCTCCTCTCCACTCTGCTGTGTTACCAGCAGACCTCTGGTAGATTGAAGTACTTCACAAGTGAAAATGCTCTCCTTCTACAACTTTATGAAATTTTGAAAACTTAGTTATTTAGCAGCTGGCTCAGGGTCTGATGGGGTAGGAATGGAGACTAAAGCTTATAGCTTCCACAGAGCTATGCTTCCATTAGATTTGTTTTGCCTTGGGCAATTTCACTCTCCTGAACTAAGAACCAAAAACTCTGTGGTGACCTCTGAGATGATGTTTGTGTTTGGATTTACATATTTCCCAAGGTGGTTGTTGAGTTCAACATGAGAGAAAGTAAGATAGGATGAGGAAGATGTAAGTTGTTATACAGTTTTATGAGAAATTTTTATACATATAAATTGGATTAGTCTCTTCTTTCAGGTGACCGGCGACAGAACAAGAGGACATGGTCTCAAGATTCGTCAGGGGAGGTTTAGGCTTGGTATTAGGAAAAAATTCTTCACTGAAAGGGTGATTGGTCATTGGAATGTGCTGCCCGGGAGATGGTGGATTCACTGTCCCTGGAGGTGTTTAAGAGGAGACTGGATGAGGCACTTAGTGCCATGGTTTAGATGATGAGTTGGTGTTGGATCTCAAAGGTCTTTTCCAACCTTATAATACTGTGATACTGTGATACTGTGATATATATATCCATACACACACATAAAGTTATCCCACGTATCTATATAAGTGAACAGTGCAGAAAAACTAGTTCTTTCTATTTCATGTGGCTATATGTAAAAATTACAAGATTTTCCAGATGTTTAGCTCCTGAAGGATTTTCTGCTTGGTATTAACAAGCCTATAAGTGAATCTCTTCAAGGAGAATTATAAAAGGCTAGGACATATGCTTAGGTTTAAGGAATTAAGCTGTTCCTTTATTCAACCACGTGTTTAAGCATGTGTCTTACTGTCAATGGATGCTTACAAATCAGAGCAGTCAGTGGAGTATGGGCACATGTTTTGGGGAGCGGGTAAAAACCCTTGTGAGTTGGTACCATTGTCAGGATGAAAATGTAGGAAGATGTAGGTGATGGGGAAAAGGCCACTCTGGCCTCTCAAAGTAATGACTGGAATTCCTTACATTCTTGAAATGAAAACCACAATTTTCAAAAATGTCAAAGTGCCTGAAAAGCATACATCCCACCAACCTGCAAGGTCTCTTAGACTTTTTAGTGCCTAAGAGCATTTGAATATTTTATCTTGCTTTGCTTTTTCATCTTGTCGGTTACTTCTTAAACACATGTTCTTACCCCTTCCCTGAGGCTCCTATCACAGTTCAGTATATTTCAAGATATTAATCTTTACAGATGTCAGAAACAGGCAACACACTAAAGTTCTCCATTTACAGTTGCAGAACCCCGGGAATACGGCTAAATATGTCGACATAGCTCCCTCTGCTGCTTCAGGACAAAAAGATTTTTGTTCAGCCAGAAGATTCAATGTTAGTGTATTGCAACAGAATTCATATCAAATTGTCTTCAAAAGAAAGTGCCATTGGCTTTTTGGATTTAGGAAACCCAGCTAAGAGTTTCTTGCTTCTCCAAACTGTTTGCATATGCAAAGTTTATATACCATAGCTGACTTTATAATGAAATCATCCTTTTGCTAAAAGCAAATACAAAACCAAACCAGGTTTCTAAAAAAATCTCATCAGATGTGCCTTTGAACGTAACAAACAACCTGACAGAAAACAGCTTATATGGGTAGACAAAAATTAAACAAATTTTTCCATTTCAAGATACTCAGTGAAATTAAATGAAATAAAGGTGAAATTTCTGGATTGGTAGACCTTGTCCATATGGGAATTTTCAAACTCCCAGGCATCAACTAGGAATATTACACTTCTATGACAAGAACGTCTTGGAAATTCTTGAAGTCTATGGGAGATAATTTCTTGTCAAAAATGCTCAATACGACAACTAGGAAAGATGCCCTTCTATACTCACTATTTCTGAATAGGAGGGACTTGTGGGGCATGTGATGACAGATGGCTGTCTTGGCCAAATTGATCAAGAAATGCTTGAGTTAAAATTTTCAATGAAATGAGAAAAAAAGGACAGCAAAGTTGCTACCCTGCACTTCAGGAGAGTAAGATTTAAGCTGTTCAGGGAGCTGTGCAGCGTTACAAACTTGGGGAAGAGTGGCTGGAGAGCTGCCTGGCAGAGAAGGACTCGGGGGTGTTGGCTGACAGTGGCTGAACACGAGCCAGCAGTGGCCCAGGTGGCCAAGAGGGCCAATGGCATCTTGGCCAGTGTCAGACACAGCGTGGCCAGCAGCAGCAGGGAGGTGATTGTGCACCCTGTACTCAGCACTGGTGAGGCCGCACCTCAAGTGCTGGGTTCAGTTTTGGGTCCCTTACTACAAGAAGGACATTGAGGGGCTGGAGCGCATCCAGAGAAGGGCAACAAGGCTGGTGAGGGGGCTGGAGTCTTATAAGGTGAAGCTGAGAGAACTGGAGGAGGCTGAGGGGAGACCTCATCACTGTCTCAACTGCCAGAAAAGAGGTTGTGGTGAGGTGAGTGTTAGTCTCTTCTTCCAAGTGACAAGTGATAGGATGAGAGGAAATGGCCACAAGTTGCGCCAGGGGAGGTTTAGACTGGATATTAGGAAGAGTTTCTTCACTGAAAGGGTGGTCAGGGATTGGAACAGGCTGCCCAGGGAGGTGGTGGAGTTGCCATCCCTGGAGGTGTTTAAAAGATGGGTAGATGAGTTTCTTTGGGACATAGTTTAGTAAGGGGACAGGTATGGTTGGACTCAGTGATCTCAGAGGTCTTTTCCAACCAGATGATTCTATGATTCTATTTAGTGGAGTATCCAGAATCTGCTTGTGACTGGTTTGGAGTGCACAAGGCTCATCAGCTGTTAAGAACCACCTTTTAGAAGCACGGGAGCAGGCAGTTCTGCTGTGCCGTTAAGTCTAGCATGCAGCACAGAACACCAGCTTGGTTGAACAGGTAAATCCTCATGGAGAAGGCTTTTTTCTAGTAAGGCTTTTGATAGTCTCCTTCACAGCATCCTTCTGGACTAGTTGTCCAAGTGTGGGATGAGGTGGTCCATCGTACCCTGGCTGAAGAATTGTCTGAACTGACCTCAGAGGGTTGTAGTGAGTGGGGCTACATCTGGCTAGACATCAGTCACCGGTGGTGTTCCTCTGATTTCAATTCTAGGATCGGTTTTGTTCAATACATTTATCAACTATTTGGAGATGAGTTGAATTTACCATTAGTAAGTTTGCTGATGGTACCAAACTGGGAGCTGTTGCTGATTCTCTTGCGCAACAAGATGCCTTGCAGAGGGAAGTAGATAGATTGGAGCAGTGGACAATGATTAATGGGATGAATTAGAAATCCAAATGCTGGCTTATACACCTGGGAGGGAGGAAAGAGGGACACATGTAGAAACTGGGAGAAGAATGGCTGGAGAGCAGCTCTGCAGAGAAAGCGATTTGATGGTGTTGGTCAACACTAAGCTCAGTATGACTCAGCAGTACCCTGGCAGCCAAGAGGGCAAACTGCATCCTGGGGTGCACCAAACACTGTATAACCAATAATGAAAAGAGGTGATTATCCCACCGTATTCAGTGCTGGTGCAGCCTCACCTTTGATGCTATGTGCAGTTCTGGATGCCACAGTTTAAGAAGGATGTTTAGGCACTTGAATGCATCCATAGGAGGACAACAAAGCTGGTGAAAGGGACAGGAGGAATGTCCTATGAGGAACACCTAAGGACTTCAGGCTTGTCTAGATTGGAGGAAAGAAGGCTGACGAGTGAGTATTGGTCTCTACAGTTTCCTGAGGAGGGGAAGTGAAGAGAAAATACTGATCTTTTCAACCTGCTATCCAGTGATAGTACATGTGGGAATCGTTTAAAGCTACACTGAGGTGGCAAGGATTTAGACTGATCATCAGGAAGCATTTCATAGAATCACAGAATCATAGAATCATTTGGTTGGAAAAGACCTTTGAGATCACCAAGTACATCCATACCTGTCCACTACTAAACCATATGCCTGAGCACTTCCTCTACCCATCTTTTAAATACCTCCAAGAATGGTGACTCAACCACTTTCCTAAGCAGCCTGTTCCAGTGCCTGATAATCCTTTCGGTGAAGAAATTTTTCTAATCTGAACCTCCCCTGGTGCAACTTGTGGCCATTAACTCTCATCCTATCACCTGGGAGAAGACCTCACTAAAACCTCCTTTCAGGTAATTGTAGACAATAAAAAGGTCTTCTCTCAGTCTCCTTTTCTCTAGGCTAAACAACCCAAGTTCCCTCAGCTGCACCTATAAGACTTATTCTCCAGCCCCCTCACCAGCCTCGTTGCCCTTCTCTGCCCACGCTCCAGCCCCTCAATGCCCTTCTTTTAGTGAGGGACCCAAAACTGAACCCAGCACTCGAGGTGCAGCCTCACCAGTGCTGAGCACAGGGGCACAATCACCTCCCTGCTCCTGCTGGCCATGCTGTGTCTGATACAGGCCAAGGTGCCATTGACCCTCTTGGCCACCTGGGCACACTGTTGGCTCATGTTCAGCCGGCTGTCAGCCAACACCCCCAAGTCCTTCTCTGCCAGGTAGCTCTCCAACCACTCTTCCCCACACCTGTAGAACTGCATGGGGTTGTTGCGTCCCAAGTGCAGAACCTGACACTTGGCCTTCCTGAACTTCATATCTTTGGCTTTGGCCCATCAACCCAACCTATTCAGATCCCTCTGCAGAGCCTCCCTACCCTCAAGCAGATGCTAGTTCTGCCCAGCTTTGTGTCATCTGTGAATTTACGAGGCGTGCACTCAGTCCCTTGATCCAGATCATTGATAAAGATACTGAACAGGACTGGACCCAACACTGAGCCTAGGAGAACATTGCTCATGACTGGTCTCCAACTGGATGTAACTCCATTTACCAGCACTCTTTGTGCCTGGCCATCCAGCCAGTTTTTAACCCAGCAGAGGGGATCCCTATCCAGGCCAGTGGTAGCCAGTTTCTCAAGCAGAATGCTGTGAGAAACAATGTCAAAGTCTTTACCAAAGTCCAGGTACACTATATCCACAGCCTTTCCCTCATCCACTAAGTGAATTACCTTGCCATAGAAGCAGAACAGGTTAGTTTGGCAAAACCTGTCTTTCATAATCCCATGTTGACTAGGCCTGATCACCTGGTTGTCCTTTGTGTGCTGTGTAATCGCACTCAAGATGATTTGCACCGTGACCTTCCCTGGCACTGAGGTCAGACTGACAGGCCCGTAGTCCCCTGAATCTTTCTTCTGACCCTTCTTGTAAATGAGTGTAACATTTGCCAGCTTCTAGCCAAGTGGAACTTCCCCAGTCAGCCAGGACTGCTGGTAGATGATGGAAAGGGGTTTGGTGAGCACCTCTGCCAGCTCCCTTCACACCCTTGCAGGGATCCCATCTGACCTGATAGACATATGAATGTTTAATTGGCTGAGCAGGTCTCTGATCATTTCCTCTTGGATCATGGGAGCTATGTTTGGCTCCCCCTGCCTGTCTTTTGGCTCAAGGGGCTGGATACCTAGGGGACATCCGACCGTACTATTAAAAACTGAGTCAAAGAAAGAATTAAGTACTTCAGCCTTATCCTCAGCCTTTAGCACTATTGTTCCCCCTGCATGCAGTAAAGGATGGAGATTCTCCTTGTCCTTCCTTTTGTTGTTAATATATTTGTAGAAACATTTTTTAACGTCTTTCACAGAATGGGACAATTTAAATTCTAGTTGGTCTAGTTGGTTTGCCAAGACGGTGGTCAAACACTATAACAGGCTTCCTAGAGAGATGGCTCATGCCCCAAGCCTGTCAGTGTTTAAGAGGCATTTGGACAACACACTTAACAACATGGTTTAACTTGGTTAGCCCCGGAGTGGCCAGGGAGTTGGACTAGATGATCATTGTAGGTCACATCTAACTGAAATAGTCTATTCTAATAAACATTTTCACAGAAGTGAGAAAGTGCTCTTAAGACACTTCTCAATGACAATTTTTAAAAAGGAATACCTCAGCTCAACGTAGTGAATCAAGGATTTTAATTCAACTAACTATCCAACACTTAAGCAAAAATATGCAAGAAGAAGTCCAGATGGTGTTTCCTGGCATATTCCTGGACTCTTTTATTTCCTTCCTGATAGTTCAATTCCTAGATAAGAGACATTTCAGTAACTGTTCTAAGAAAAACAGCAAAAAGCTTGCTACATGTTTTCCTTAAACTACAGAGTAGTTTGCATCTTTAACATTTTGCAAATATTATCACCACCCTGAACACTATGGGATATCCACAGAACTATCTGACACATTGCTTTCCTTATATTTAGGTACGAACCATTATCTTTCACTCCCTTTGGTCCAAGTCTCTAGACAGATCTTTTTAGGACACAATTCCATGTTAATCACTGTTGGCAAGAATCTATTTTTTAAAGAAATTATTTAGTTTAAGTAAATTTTTTTTCATGTTTCTATGCCTCCAATAAACAGTTTTAAGCCTGAACAAGGACACTAGCAACATAAACTAGAATATTTTGAATAGGTATTTACCTCCCCATCTATGTTCTACTAGCCCTTTTAAATGGACTTCCTAGCTAATTTAATTCAGCTTTCTTCTGCTTTTATCAAAGCTTTTTTAAAATGCATTCTCATTTTTGGAAGATAAGGAAAAAAATTTTTGTTACAGTGATATATATTTTGTATTAACTAAAATGCACCTGTAATAATGTAATACATTTTTCTCAATTCAGTGAATCTTGACGTGCCGTTCAAGCAAAACTTATAGTATCTGTGTAGCACTTCTGGACTTTCAATTGTCTTAATTTCCTGCATGTATGTGTGCACAAAGGGCTTGTGGTAACCTGGTAGCACTCAACACCAGCACTGGTGAGGAACAGTTTGGCACAGAACTCACATCCATGTGCTGTGTGCAGGGAATCCTGGCTCTCAGCTGATGGTCTGTAGTGAATGAAATAAGTCTCTTATTCTCATCCTCTCTCTGCTGTGCTGATGATGAAGTGATAGCTGCAGCAGAGAACCTGTGCTGCAGGACAGGAATGCACAAGTATTCAAAACTGCTTCTTCAGCATCCAGATCATCTCCCACTTCCTGCCTTACACCAAAGGAAAATGATGAGTTAGAGACTTTGAGTGGAAATGTTGTCTCCAAGACCAATTTTCTGCTTCTCCAAAATCTGTTCTGTTGCACTGGGGAAAATATGGATAAAACTCAGCCTGTTCTGTTCAGCATTGCTTTGATCCCAGTGCTCCAGAGAGCAGGGAACTTTAGATGACACACAGAAAGAAGGAAACAGGGCAAGATCAAAGATCTATGAAGCACTGTGCTCTGCTTCTGCTCCTCTCCTGCTGTCCCAGGACCTTTGCCATCAGAGGTGTAAGCAGGAAACAACCCTTCTGAGGCACCTCCTTACTGAACAATTGAGTTCTCGATTGTGTAACTTACCTTCATGCCAAACACCATGAAAAAAGGACAATTTGAATGGAATAACACATAAAATCCCTATGATCAACAAGAATCCCCTTTCTTACAGTCACCAAGTAGTTAAAACCATTCACAAAATGTTTTCAGTATGAGAGGCAGTAGTCTTTTCTTCTGCCTCCCCACCTTCTGAGCTGGGAATAGCTGCTTTCATTCATGAGATGGGTGATTCACAAGAAAATCATCCCAGTTGTGCGGAAGCAATGCTGATAGCCCACTTCTCTGGCACTGCTTGTTTCTCCCCTGTGACAATATTGCCAAGTTAAAGCAAACATGGTCACAGAGCAGAACTTGGGGGCATAGAACACCAGGAAACTCAATATGTCTGTGCTTTAACTTGACCAGACAGAGCCACAGCATAGTTGTCATTTTTTCTCCTCTTGGTCAGAAACAGACAACTGCAGACTTTTTTTTCCTTAATGTAATATTGAAAATGAAAGGGATTTTAAAGCTAGAAGGCATTGTCTGGCCTCTTTGAACAAAAACACAATAGAATCTGATTATGTCCCAGCTTAACAAAAGCAGTTTAGTCCTTAGTAATATCATAAACAAAGAATACCAGTCAATATTTACATATCAAATGCTCAGGGAAATGCCCTGTAGATGAGCTCTGACTTAGTTGAAATGGGTCTTCAGTAACACTGCAGTCCTAAAAAGCATACAAAATAAGCGCAGTGAAACTGAAACCTTGTCAAGTACTTTTCAAAAAAATCAAGGACATGAAAATTTGGAACATATTTTTAACATATTTTTTTAGCCCCGTAGAAGATTGAATCATAGAATCATAGAATGCCAGGTTGGAAGAGACCTCAGGGATAATCTGGTCCAACCTTTTTAGGTGATATATAGTTTAAATGAGATGGCCCATAACCCTGCCAAGCTGAGCCTTAAAAGTGTCCAGTGCAAAGGAATCTACCACTTCCCTGGAGAGATTATTCCAATGCTTAGTTGTTCTCGTGGTGAAAAATTTTGTTCTGGAATCCAATTGGAATCTTCCCAGGAGCAACTTATGCCCATTACCCTTTGCCTTTTCCATTTGACTCCTTGTAAAAAGGGAGTCTCCATCCTCTTGGTAGACACCCTTTATGTACTGGTACATGGTAATAAGGTCTCCTCTGAGCCTTCTCTTCTCAAGGCTGAACAAAACCAGTTCTCTAAACCTTACTTGGTATGGTAGGTTTCCTAGTCCTATGATCATCTTAGCTGCCACATTCTGAACCTCTCCAGGCTGTCTGTGTCTTTTTTATATAGCGGGGACCAAAACTGGATGCAGCACTCCAGGTGTGGCCTGACAAGGCTGAGCAGAGTGTGATAATGACTTCTTTATCTCTGCTGGTGGTTCCCTTCTTGATGCATCCCAACATCCTGTCCGCCTTCTTTGCTGCTGCTGCAGCACACTGTTCACTCATGTTGAATTGATTGTGTGAATTACTAGTAATCTCATTGTGCTGCTATTGTACCAGTGACATAAACATATTGGTAACACTTGAAGGCCATGTTAACTTACAATTATTTATGTCTTTTGAATTACAGTCAATGCCTATGAGTCCAATTTGCTTAATGAGCACAATTTTGTATTTTGTTCCAGTGTATCTTTCTTTCCATGGGAACCTTTTCTTCTGTAAATAGCTGAGAAAAGGATTTACATGATTAGCAATCTTTTTTGGTTCCCCTAGACTTTAAAAGTATCCAAGTTAGGAGGATGAACATTTTCTGTAAATATGAACTGCTAATATATTTTATACTAGACACAGAGAAACTGACATCCCCTGCAACAGACCATTGCTCATTTTATGCAGGCAGAAAAGTTATGTTCTTTAACTTGCTGGGCCTACACTCCCAAGCTTCCCAGGAACATAATGAAACTTTACAATCACCTCAATTGGGAATATTGTAATGATAATATAGTCCATCCTTATGGTAGCACAGAGGTAACTTGCTGAAAAACATCAAGCAAAGACCAGAAGCCTTTCTTTTCAGAATATTGAAATGCCTATACCTGCAGAAATATGCAGTAAAACCTCCATGTTAGATCCACTAGTTCTTACCAGTTCCATTGAGAGGTATTTAAATGCATTTAAATTAAATTAAAATGCATTTAAATTAAACTCATTTAAAGAAAGCATACTCCGCCTGATGAACGAAAATCTTAACCTCTTATCAACAGACAAGGAGAAGGCTGAGGTACTCAATAAATTTTTCACCTCAGTATCCACTAGCAACCACTCTTCTTACCCCTCCTGAGTCAATGGACAACAAGAAGGGGACCAGAGTGGTAGGGTCCCTGCCACTCTAGGGCAAGATCAGGTTCATAGAATCACAGAATCATAGAATCACTAGGTTGGAAGAGACCTCTGAGATCACTGAGTCCAACCGTGCCTGTCTCCTTCTTAAACCATCCACCCGTTTTTTAAACACCTCCAGAGATGGTGACTCCACCACCTCCCTGGGCAGCCTCTTCCAATTCTTGACCACTCTTTCAGCAAAGAAATTCTTCCTAATTCATGACCACCTGAGGAACTGAGTCTGTAGGACCTGACGGAATGCATTCCAGAGTCCTGGGGGACTTGGCTGATGTGGTTGCCAAGTAACTCTCCATAATATTTGAAAAGTCATGGAAGTCTGGGGAAGTTTATGGTGATTGGAAGAAGGGTGAAGTTGTGCCAAGTTTCTAAAAGGGTAGAAAGTAGGACCCTGGGAACTACTGACCTGTCAGCCTCACCTCTGAGCCTGGGAAGATCATGGAAGAGATCCTCCTAGAACCTATGCTAAACCACATGGAGGACAGGGAGATGATTCAAGACAGCCAGAATGGCTTCAATATGGGCAAGTCCTGTCTGACCAACCTAATGGCTTTCTATGATGGGATGATCACATCATTGGATGCAGGAAAAGCATTGGATGTCATCTATCTTGAGTTCTGTAAAGCCTTTGGCACGGTCCCCCACAACATCCTTTTCTCTAAGTTGGAGAGATGTAGACTTGATGAGTGGACTGTTCAGTGGATAAGAAATCAGTGGGATAGTTGAATTCAAAGAGTAGTGGTCAACAGTTCGATATCCACATGGAGATCTATGACAAGTGGTGTCCCTTGAGGGGTTTGTACTAGGACAGTGATGTTTAATATTTTCATTGAGACAGCAGGATCGAGTGCAGCTAGTTTGTGGATGACATCAAACTGAGTGGTGCAGTTGTCACAATAGAAGGATGGGATGTCATCCAGAGGGACCTGGACAAGCTGGAGAAGTGGGCTCATGTGAACCTCATGAGGTTTCACAAGGCCAGGTGCAAGGTCCTACACCTGGGTCAGGGCAATCTGCAGTTTCAATACAGGATGGGGGATGATGTGACTGAGAGCAGCCCTGCGGAGAAGCACTTGGGGGTGCTGGTTATTGAGAAGCTCAACATGAGCCGGCAATGTGCGCTCACAGCCCAGAAGGCAAACCGTATCCTGGGCTGCATCAAAAGAAGCGTGGCCAGCAGGGCAAGGGAGGTGATTCTGATTCTCCTCCTCTACTCTGCTCTTGAGAGACCCCACCTGGAGTACTATGGCCAGTTCTGGAATCCCCAACAGAAGACGGATATGGAATGGGTTGGAATGAGTCCAGAAAAGGGCAATGAAGGTAATCAGAGGGCTGGAGCACCTCTGCTGTGAGGACAGGTTGAGCGAGTTGGGGTTCTTCAGCCTGGAGAAGGCTCCAGGGAGACCTCATAGCAGCCTTCGAGTACTTGAATGGTGCCTATAGGGAAGCTGGAGAGGCACCTTTTAGAGGGCAAGTGATGATAGGATGAGGGGGAACGGCTTTAAATTGAAAGGGGGAAGATTTAGATTAGACATTAGGAAGAAATTCTTCATGCTGAGGGCGGTGAGACACTGGCACAGGTTGCCCAAGGAGGCTGTAGATGCCCCCTTCCTGGCAGTGTTCAAGGCCAGGTTGGATGGGGCCTGGAGCAGCCTGGGCTGGTGGCAGATGTCCCTGTCCATGGCAGGGAGGTTGGAACTGGATGGGCTATAAGGTCCTTTCTGAACCAAACCATTCCACAACTCTATGATTCTACATAAATGAAATTAATGCATTTATATAGTGACCTTCCTCATGAGCAGTGTATGATACCTGATCCCAGGTTTTACAGATGTGAAAAGCCTTTTTTACCACTGATACCCACACTAGGACCCTGATTTGGTAAAGAGCTTATGTACATATGCCTTGGGAACTCTCTTTTTCTCTGGGTTGTACCTGAGGGGAAAGACATGCCTAGAAAGCAAGTAGAACAGCAGGCAAAGAAAAGCAAGAAGACAGGGTAGCAATGCTTCATGCTCCAAAGATCCCCTCTGGGGAACCGCCGGGGGACAGGAAGACACAGGAGGTGAGTCTCTCACAATGACATTTTGCATCCTAACATGGGCACAGTTCAGAGGTGAAGGGACCTTTCAAGACAGCCCTAGTTCAGGTTCTTCTTCCTTGAAACTTTTATGTGAACAGAAGATGTGCTTCATGCTTTGCACCGTGGTAGTACAGCTTGTGGTACTTGCTGAGCATTGCCTGTGGAGTGAGGCAGTATCTACTCTTTGTCTTCCTGAGATGAATAACGCACCAGAAGAAGGAGGACTGAGCAGTCCTGGCACAGAAGTACGAAACAGGGAGCAAGGCAGAAAGACTTCCCAGTGGAGAGTAGATGTGCCTTAGCAGCCCAAGCAGCCCATCACTGTGCTGGATGCAGGAGCCACTCCCTCCCTATGGGTGATATGCACCAGCTTGGTAAGAAAATACATGTTCTCCAAGTATTTGCTGCCTCTGGCCAGTTCCTTGTGCACGCACATCATGTTCCTCAGAGAGATTATTCATAACCACACTCCTCTGTTGAATAACACAGAGTGGCAATAGCGCTGTCATCAAAAGTAATTTTTAACAAACAGGGCAGCTAATGGCTCCTAGTATTTGAAGACAGGTGAGCCTCCAAAGACGTGAATTAAAACGTAACTTACGAAAGGATTTCTGGTGGAGACCAGCTAACAATGACACATGAAAATCCTGCAAACTTTTTGCTTTCCTGTTTTATGGTGGTGGTGGTGCAACAGAAACCAACCAGTTACTAAACCTGGACCAGAGCTCTCCTCACCCCGCCACTAATAAATGCTAAAGGCGTGGCTCACCAGAGGCATCAATTCCCTTCCAATTTGTCATTTCTGCGTAACATTCCAGCTGCAGTGAAAACCACACACTCATTAGCCCATCCTGGAAGAAAGTGGCTTTCACTTTGAGCTGTTGTGCACCCGCAGAACTGTCACCCTTGCAAGTGTCATAGCTCAGTCTTGGCATTTTCTTGCTGAGAGGAATCTCTCCTTCACCGCACCTCAACCAAAGATCATTTAACTCAACCAATGTCTTCCCACTATTGGGTGTGGGCTTTGGCTTACGGTAATGTAAAGCTGAAAGGTCTGTTACAGTGAGCAGCTGGGATGAAGATCACACAGAAAGTGGGCAATGGTAACAACACACTTTCACTGGCTTCTTTGTCCATGCTGGTTTACTGTATTTATCCTTGCTGTCTCTGACTTAGCCTCCCCTTTCCAAAAAAATTACAGTGTCTTGCAAGAAGTATTTGGGAAATCTCCATTCAGCACATGGGGAAGATGTGGCATTAGGATGCAAAATTATGACCACAGTATAGCTGGGTGAAGAGGGCAGTGATGCCGCCGAGTCAGAGCCAGTTCTGCGGGTCCCAGCTTGTTAAGGACAGCTATAGAAACAAGGTTTTAAAGCTTCCACTGTTTCTTCTAGCCTAATCTTTTGCCCTTAACTTGTTCCTGACATCCTGCTTTTCTTCTAGTAGTTGGACATGTGTCCCATGCAAAAAAAAGGAAACCAAACCTGTTGGCATCCTCCCACCTAGCTCACTGCATAATGACTTCTTTTCCTTGCATTATTACTGTTGAAAATTTTTGTATTTATGTTCAGTGCTGTAATTTAACACAGTCCACATTGGGAACAAAAAGAGAAACCATTTTGCTTTCCAACTCATATCCTAGATTTCCTAATAGTATTACTATGGTTACTTTGTCAGGAATTAGATTGATTTTTCTGTAGAAATACATTCAGAACCATATTTGGAGGTCTAGGAATAGTTTCTGCTTCCTACTTTTCCTCATCATGTTTTTGTAGCTCTGCAACTTGCCTTCCCTCACTATTCATTCCTTTCAGAAGACAAGCTTTTACTACAGTAATTAAACAGAACACAGTAAAAAATGTATCTCTGTTTACAACATTACTGCTCAAGCCATAAACCTCATTTCTACATAAATGAATAAGTAGTTACCTACGAAATGTTTGAAAAGGTGTAATGCTTACTATAGTATTTGAGAACAAATTATTCCTAAGGACCTAAGCACAACACAGAGATCACCTACTCTGACCTTATGTATAGACACTGAATTTCAGCAAATTTCGACTGAATGACAATATTTCTTATATTTTTTTAAAGCCTGCAAATATAGGAAGATCTGCCCTATTGCTCAGTGAATTGTGACTCACTCCCTATAAACCCTTCCACTTTTGTTTCTTGTCCAAATTACTCTAGCTCTGGCTCCTAGCCATTGCCTTCTTTCATCAGCTTGTTTTGCTATACAAAAGAAAATTCTGTCATCCCTTCTCCAGGTAACTCTCTAGAGGATGGCATCAAGCTGATTCTCTTGAACATATGAAATGGACTGGGCTTCTCAAATAACTTCACAGTAAAGTGAGTTTTATTGACTTCAGGTGACTTTTACTTGTTCTTTTTGGAACCCTTTCCCAAATTTCTAACATCTTTTTGATGCTTGATGTTTCATACAGCTACAAGAGTCTCCCTGCTGCCCCCCCTATACTCTATGACCCGTAATTGCCTTATGGCATTACTTTGAAGGTCCCAGCTCAATTACACCTCTATAGCGATCCATTAGCTCTTTTGAGTTCATTATAGGATACAAATCTCTATTTTGCAAGTACAGCTTATTACTGGGATATTTGACCTGTCATTTTGCTGAATAAAATCCCACAGCATTCAGATGGGGCAAACTACTAAGCAATCCACACCTCTCCATTTAAAATTATTGAGATACACTTCAAGAGTCTTTATTCTAACATCCTTCCAGATGAAACCACTTTTTTAAACTTTAACTGCAGCTAGTTCTTCCCATTCTCTGTTTTTTATAGAGGCTTACCAGGGTGATCTGTGGAAGTGCATAGTTGTGTAGGGAGAGTGCAGGAGAGAGCTCTTCAAAGAACATCTATTTTCCTGCAAGTACACTTCCCTAGGAGTCACCTTCCGTGGTTGAAAATGCCCTCTGTTTTTAAAATCTTGGGCTGGAATCCGTCAAAGGCCCTTCAGGAGCACCTTTCAGCCTGAGAAGTCAGTGAGTTTGAATTCAGCTCTGAGAGATGGATGCTATCTTACACCAATATGTCCTTTGTTCCTGTGAATGGATGTGGACCTTGCTCACACATCTGTTTTCCCTCATGCTGACTGTATTTACCAGTCTTCTCTTCTATTTCAGCAATTGTGTATGTTCTTTGCTTTCTCTTCTGCTGAAGTGCATTATTTCAGAAGCATTTTACCCTGGAGCAGATGCCTGTAAACTCTGCATCACCTACACAGGTGTCTAGCAGGGTTAATACTGCAGGGTGACACACAGGCGGAGACGCAAAAGGAGTCCTCTGGCAAAGATGCTGAGTTTAGTGTTGTCCAACAAATTGGTAAAGATAGAAATTCATGCCCTCAGTGAGAAGGTTAAAATGTGTTGTCTCACTAGCCAGATAACCAGTGGGGAATGGGGCTGGAATGGCTTCCAGACTCTTCAGCATTTAGCCAGTATATTTTATCTTTAGCTTCTCCAGGGTCACTTGGAGTGCAGAATCTAGCCACAAAGTGGCTTTTGACAGTATTTTCTACATAAAAAATAGTTCTCCAAGGCCCACTAACTGTTCTTAAGACCGACAGGCCACTAGCAGTGTTAAGGCAATATGCACGTGTTTCTTATATACAACAGAAAACAAAATGAAGGAATCTTACATGTTAAATCTTTCAGTTATCACAAGTAGGGGCTGATTTGCAAAATTATAGTCATACCACCTGACCTTAGTCTTTGCATTTGGACTGGTACTAGGTACTAATAAGAATTAATGTTTAGGCACCAATTCAAAGACAAGATGACAAGACTGTTGCAGATAGCATTATAGCTTCAGCTCCTACAGTATATAAAATTTTGTAATTTTATCACATGCAGCTGCTCAAGCAACAATCCAAGAGACATTAGAAATGTTTTATAAGTCAGTCTTTGCAGAGTGCTTTGGTTCTGCTGTGAGATTAAGTTCAGGCTGATGGCTGACAGTGGAGTTCAATGAGGGGAAAGATAACGGTGCAGATAGCTTCTAGAAACATAGCTATGCCCATTGGCTTCCTTTGGCTTTATCTGCATTACCTAAAGGGAGTAGCTGAATGGAGAAAGTTGTTACAGTAAGCAAGTCAGTTGTTCTCTGTTCATGCCTCAAATGAAGCATCTGTTCTCAGCAATTGGGTACATACAGAGGTGTGTGATGTTATTTACCAGGCTGTAGATACAACTCTAAGGTTTACCTCAGCTTGTACAGGCTCCTGTCTCCTACCTCACACACACATCTTCGGTATCTCTCAATACGTGCTTGTACAGCTCCTTACACAATAGGGCAACTGAGTTACAATAATACGTGATAAGTAGTAGCCTAAACTAGCTTCTAACAGGAGGCAATGCATCAGTACTTACGTTGGATCCTGCTGTATGTAACTACTGGATGCAAGTACGTGAGCTGGCTATACTCCACCGTCAAGGTCTGTGGGGAGTGATATCTTCTTTGTCATTTGCATATCATTACAGATTCATTACAGGTACTGCCATGAACTCTGGGGCAGAGAACATAAACAATTCCTTAACATTCGGCCTGATATTTTTGTTGCAGTTTTTCCAAAGCAAAGGTAGTACTGACAAGAATGCAATGGCTCTGCAACCAGTTAGTGACAAGACCCAGCCACCACTTGAATATGCTTATTAGTAACTTAGGAAGAGTGTTTCAGCAGCATCATGAAATATATTACATCACTGCTCACATCATTGTCCCTGTAAAAAAACATTGCAAGTGTAACGGTGTAACATTAGTGGAGCTCATTCTGCAGCTTGGAAATAAACAAAATCAAAGTGAGCATAATCTTGTTCTCAAGGGAAGAAGCCAAATAACAAGCTAGGCAGCCACGAATGTATTGTCTCTGAGGTAATACTGAACAAGTAGGTACAGTCTCCATAGTTCACTCCTTTCTCAGAAACATATAGGACAGCTGGATGGACTTTTGTGCAAAACACTTCATCACACTTCTTTACTTGCCTTCCTTCATTTCTCTGTACTTCGGTGTCGTCTGTTTTCCCAGGGACTCTTTGAGCAGTCACGACTTGCTACATTTATTCTTACCTGTCCTCTCTGCATCCTAAGGACAAAGTTCCGAAATGTGATGGCAGTAGGCATAGACCACAGGAAGTGCAAACAGGATCCTGTCTACCTCACAAGAAGGTTAGGTGACACAATGTTGTGTACTCACAAGGACATAACATTATTTTGTTTCAGACCATTTTTGTACCAGAAAACTACTTAAAAATGCTCATAGAGACTGAGACAGTTTGTTTTAAAAGGTAACACGGACTAACTTTCCTGGATAATCTGCAGACTGGTTGCACATGTGATACTATCTTGTGGATATCTCCTGCTGCACACAGATAACCACCTTAGGATACCCACCATGGCTGCTTATAAGGAAAGCAAATCACAGATACAACACAATCAGCTCATAAACCAACATAAAAATATTTGTTTCTGTTCAAGAGTTTTCTGAGGATCACAGGCAAGTTCAGGACAGGGTGACCTATTTAAGCTGTAGTTTCCTACAGATACCAGAGCAACTACTCATCTCTTTTCATACCCAGCATTCAGAAAAGGTACTGCAGCCATTCTGTTATCGTGTATGCTGGATTCAATGAACATTAGAAAACCCATGCTAAAGGCTGCGCAATGTCTTTCTGTTTGCAGTGGTTTTCCCACGTGTTTCATGGAAGACACACTGAATCCCTACAGTTGCAGTCCAATCCAATCTCATAAACACCCCAGCGCACATCTACTGGAGTGTGCAGTGCCCCAGTACAGGAAGCCTAACCTAAAGAAGAGGATGAGTCTCACAGAAGGAAGAAGTATCCATAAATCACTCATTACACTGCTGGCACTGTGCAAATAATGCTATTAGCTTCCTCTTTGTCTGTGCTAACTATGTGACAATGGTTGCCAAAGACTGACATTTTAACAGTTTCTTAGGTATTGCATCCTTACCTGTCTCTCAGTTTTCCTAGAAACAGATGCATTCGGAGAACAGATGCAGAGAACTAAATTAAGTCTTGGTGAGCTGTGAACAGCAATTGAAAACTATTTACTTTCTCTGGTACATTTCTTCATTCCTGCTCTGACATCCCCTTTAAAATAAAACAGCAGGCTGCGAATGTGCTGAAATGCAACCTCCACTTTTGCAAGTTCAGGCAAAGGGGAGAGACACACCTTGCTGGGAAAGCATGATGATGAGGTCGCAGTCTCCCTCCTTCCTGCAAGTCTGAGCAAAGAATCATGAGTGGCTCTGACCTGACTGTTATGACATGCTTGGGTGCTGCTAGATGTTTTAATTCCAAAGTTCATGAGCTTATTCATGATTCAGAGCCAAAATGAGGAAAAGGCATGAAAATAAAACACTGAACCTTCCAACTCCATGCCTAGTGACCAACAGAGGCTTCAGGAAGACTGGAAGTGGGAGGAGATAAAAGAAACTATCTCCAAAACAGAGTGAAAAAGCAAACCACCTTACTATTGGCACAATGAAACACGGACCCCAAAACAGTAGGCCTGCAGGCGATTTTCTGAGATTAGCTTGTTGTCTTGTATAGTGACCAAAGCAAGTCTGTACCGCCCATCTCTGTGTGAAATATGGCAAAGTCCAAGACAAGATAAGGAAAGTAGCTTCTTTCTGCCACTCCTGCAAGACGGTGTCTGTTTCCAGTCACATTTTCAAAAAGGACACTGGGAAACACAAGGAAAAGAATCTAAACCAATGTCGGAGATATGTAAAATCTGCTCCTCAGGAAGGACTGAAACTGTGTTCTTTTAACTTAACAAAGAGAAAGATAAAAGGTAAATTAATTTTAAGTATGTCCACAGAAGGAAGATTGTTGGTCACCCTTTTCATCAGGCAAGCATGTAAGACCAACTGCTTTCTTCTCGGCAACAAATGGATCCTTTCCCTTTCTTCCATCCAAAGTTCTTGTTCTTTCCCCCACATCACTCCTTGACGACCCAACTGTATATGGGGCTAAAAGTTACATCAATAAACAGATCTGGGTCCCCAGCTGTCCTGCAAAGGAAAATCTGAACTGCTATAGTGTCCAGCCCTAAACAACTGTTGGCCAGGTAAAAGAGAAAAGAAAAAGTTCCGAGAGCAGACCAAGTACAAAAATCTCTGTAAGCCAATACTGCTGTAAAAGAAAAGGTACACAAGCTACATTGTAAGGTCTGTACCCTGGCAGTACTTGGATGCTGAAGGAAGATTCAGACCAGAAAGAAGTATCGTTTTCTAAATTGTAATTATTTCTATTTTTGATACTGAAGATAAGCAACTCAAAGGATGTTGTGGAATCTCTGTACCTTGAATCGTTATTCAAGGTAGGATGTTTCTAAAGATGCTCTTTAGCTTTATCAGAACAGGAGGACAGAGGAATGCAATGGTGTTTGCTAAATGGGTCAGATTAGAGGATCCAGTGCTTCTTTCTGATGGAAATCTGGAATAACAGAGTTCATAGCTAGTAACACCATCAAATTGACAATTGCCAGTGGAACCATAACAATTTTGACTAGAGAAAAAATTTCGAGATCCAGTCCATGATATTTAGCTGATACATTGGTGCTATTTAATTTGTCCTTTTCACATGGTAAGTTTACTGCATTAAATAAAATCTAAGTATATAAATATATAAGCTATCTTAGTGGTCCTAATGCTTAAATTTATTTTCTTTAGCTTATGAGTTTGGCTTCCCCTTGGAAAATTTGTCTCCTCACTTCCACATATATGTGATAGGCGAGATTTCTTAGGAGAAGTGTGAGGCGCTACCACCAACCTATGACACATTTGCAGACAGTGACCTTTACCCTTGTTCTGTAGGTAGCAGTATAGGTCCGGAAGAATATTCCTGTGATGAATTTGTGAGTCAGCCCTGATTTGCTATCCAAACCCGATGCTATTACACTACAAAGTGATTTGTTAAATCCCCTGACAAAGAGGCATTACTCCAGGATGCTGTGGGTGGTTTGCAGTACAGTTCTGGAAACATCATGAGAAGGAGGATACTGGTTTGCAGGCAGCCCTAGCACTCAGTGTGAGTCACCTCTGGAGATAAGAAACATTAATGTTACAGGAAGACTTCTCCTGGACAACACAGGTATTGACATAAATGTTAAGGAAGAAATAGCCTCAAGATAAAAAATGAGAAAAAAAATGCCCACAACAGCAGAGCCAGACTTTTGTACCTCTCTTTGCCCAGGTGAGAAGTGAAGAAACCTTCCAGCCTGATCAAGCCCACAGATTACTATCCCTTAGTCATTTTCCAACTAGGAAATAATGAAAGAACTACCAAAAACCTTAGGGCTACTAAAAAGGACTTTATAGCTCTAGGGTGAATCGTTAAGGATTCAGGAGCACAGGTGATCTTCTCCTCTGCCACAGGCAATGACGAGGGAAGGAGACAGGAATTAAATGAATGGCTGAGAACATGGTGTGAAGAACAAAACTTGGGGTTCTTCGATAATGGGTTGGCCTGCATGCCAGGTCTGCTGGCAGGAGATGGGGTGCACCTGTGTCGCAAGGGCAAAACGGCTCTTTCAAAAAAGCTGTTAGGGCTAATTAAGAGGCCTTTAAACTAGATTGGAAGAGGGAGGGGAACATCAGTCACCCTAACAGAATTAAACATGGGGACAGCACCCCAGGTTCTGAGGGGCGATGCAATAACCTAAGATCTCCAGCTAGACAACAGTTCATCTGAAGTGCATTTACAGTAATGCACGCAGCATGGGAAACAAACAGGAGGAGCTGGAAGCTGTGGCAAGGCAGGACAATTATTATATAATTGCCATCATGGAAATATGGTGGGATGACTCGTATGACTGGAGCGCTACCATGAATGGCTACAAGCTATTTAGACAGTACAGACTAGGAAAGAGAGATGGTGGGGTAGCTCTATATGTCAAAGAGTGTTTTGACTGTACAGAACTCAATAATAGCAATGTTGAGGTAGAGTGTTTATAGGTTAGACTCAGTGGTGTGCGTGGTAACCCAGATATTGTGGTGGGAGTCTGCTATCAGCCACGCAACCAGGATGAAGAGACTAATGAGCTCTTCTATAAACACCTAGGAGAAGTCTTGTGATCATGTCCCATTGTTCTCTTGGGGGATTTCAACCTTCCGGATGTCTGCTGGAAGTACATCACAGCAGAAAGGAAGCAGTCTAGGAGGTTCACAGAGTGTATGGATGATAACTTCCTAACACAACTGGTGAGTGTACTGACTAGAGAGGGTGCCCAGCTGGATCTGCTGTTTGTGATCAGAGCAGGCCTCATGGGAGAGGTGACGGCTGGAGAACGCCTGAGGCACAGCGATCATGAGATGGTACAGATCTCGCTTTTTGGGGCAGTGAGGAGAGCGTTCAGCAGAACTGCCACCCTGGACTTCCGAAGGGCAGACTTTGAACTCTTCAGAAGGCTGCTTGGTAAAGTTCTCTGGGAGGTGGCTCTAAAGGACAAAGGGGTGCAAGAGAGCTGGACGCTCCTCAAGAAGAAAATCCTGGCGGCACAAGAGCAGGCCATCCCTGTGTGCTGTAAAATGAGTCAGCAGGGAACAAAACCAGGTCGGCTGAGTAGAGAGCTTAGTACTGATCTTCGGAAAAAGAAGAGAGTTTATGAGCTTTGGAAGAGGGGGAAGACATCGCAGGAGGACTACAAAGGTGAAGTGAGATCATGTAGGGAAAAAAACAGAAGGGCTAAAGCCCAACCAGAACTTCAACTGGCCACTTCGGTCAAAGACAATAAAAATAATTTCTTCAAATACATCAACAGCAGCAGGAGGACAGACGAGACTCTCCCTGCTCTGCTGGATGCAGAAGGGACAGTAGCAATGAGGGATGAGTGCAAGGCCTTCTTTGCCTTGGTCTTTAACTCCAAGGAGGAATGTCCTAGGGATTCTCAGCCCTCTCAACCAGAAGATAGCGGGAACGAAGCTCCAGCTGTTTGGGAGGACTTGGTTAGAGACCTGCTTGGCCAATCATATGCACACAAGTCTATGGGGATCTACCCAAGCGTATTAAGGGAACTGGCAGAGGTCCTTGCCAAACCCCTTTCCCTCATCTACCAGCAGTCCTGGCTGATTGGGGAAGTGCCGCTAGACTGGAGACTGCAAAAGTTACACCCATTTACAAGAAGGGTCGAAGGGAAGATCCAGGTAACTACAGGCCTGTCAATCTGACCTTGGGAAGGTCATCGAGCAAAGGGTTGTGGTAAATGGAAGTAAATCCAGTTGGAAAACAGTAACAAGCAACGTTCCCCAGGGTTCAGTGCTGAGTCCAGTCCTGTTTAACATCTTTATCAATGGTCTCGATGAAGGGATCAAGTGCAACCTCAGCAAGTTTGCAAATGACACCAAACTGGGTGGAAGTGTCGATCTGCTTGAAAGAAGGGAGGCTCTGCAGAGGGATCTGGACAGGCTGGATTGATGGGCTGAGACCAACGGGATGAGGTTCAACAAGGCCAAGTGCAGAGTCCTGCACTTGGGACACAACAACCCCACACAACGTTACAGACCTGGGGAAGAGTAGCTGGAGAGCTGCCTGGTAGAGAAAGACCTGGGGGTGTTGGCTGACAGCTGGTTGAACATGAGCCAGCAGTGACCCAGGTGGCCAAGAGGGCCAATGGCATCTTGGCCTGTATCAGACACAGTGTGGCCAGCAGGAGCAGGGAGGTGATTGTGCCCCTGTGCTCAGCACTGGTGAGGCCGCACCTCGAGTGCTGGGGTCAGTTTTGGGTCCCTCACTACAGGAAGGACATTGAGGGGCTGGAGTGCATCCAGAGAAGGGCAAAGAGGCTGGTGAGGAGGCTGGAGAATAAGCCCTACAAGGAGAGACTGAAGGAATTAGGGTTGTACAGCCTAGAGAGGAGGCTGAGGGGAGAGCTCATCACTGTCTACAACTGCCTGAAAGAATGTTGTGACAAGGTGGGTGCTGGACTCTTCTCACAAGTGACAAGTGATAGGACGAGAGAAAATGGCCGCAAGTTGTGCCAGGAGAGGTTTAGACTGGACATTAGGGAAAATTTCTTCACTGAAAGGGTGGTCAGGGATTGGAACAGGCTGCCCCGGGAGGTGGTGGAGTCACCATTCCTGGAGGTGTTTAAAAGACAGGTGGATGAGTCTCGTAGGGACATGGTTTAATGAGGGGACAGGTACGGTTGGACTCCACGAACTCGGAGGTCTCTTCCAACCTTATGATTCTATGATCCTATGACATCTCACAGACTTCTGGCTATCAGGGCTTAACTCTGAGAAGCTGCTCTCAGGAGATTAAAATACACTAGTTCATTTTTCAATGCAAGCTTGAGGGCTGTAAAATGATTTGTGAGAGGATACTTGAAATGTCCTTCACCACTAAGTCTTCCTTCTACTGCATGATACAGCATTTGCTGAACTTGGCTGCTTGCTGCCACATTATTCTACCTTTGGTCCCTCGAAGAGTGAATATATCAGAAGATGAGTCACTCCACCTCCTTGGCTGACCCTCTCCGGTCTGGGGGTATTTGTTAACTGCCCACTGAGCTGAGGAAGCAAGTACTTTAGGGAGCAGTAGGTCAAAATCATGTCGTGATTTTCCCAGCTGGCTGTGCCAGACCTGGGAATAAAATGGACAAATCCTTAGTCTTTTTAGACCTCTGAATGTAGCACTAAAGACTTCGTAGATCAGTTTCAGCAGTCTCAGGCAATGCATTACACTAACGAACACTTCAGTCCCATTAATTCATTAGAAGAAAAGTATCCAGTGTCTTGGAGGTCCTGGTCCTATCTTCATCTATGCAACTGACTGAGACAATGAAAAAGAAAGCTTCCTCCAACTATCCGAAGCAGACACTAGTGTAGAGGACCATACTTAGAATTTGTAGTCACTTTTGTGAAGTGACTTTCAGAAAGCAAGAACGGATTTTTTTCCAAAGTGTCTCAGAGCTTCCAGTGCAACAGTTTTCAGAGACAAAAGGTGATATCTCCCCATACCGCCTCTGCAGCATGAGTGTGCTGCAAATCTTTATGATACAGAAAGCAGGCTATAAAAAAGAGCACTTCCACTGCTATCCCAGGTGCCCACAATCTGAAGGGGCTGATTCAAAGCTGATTTTCTGCTCATTCCAGCAAAATACTGCTAGGACACTTACAATGCTCTCAAGACCGAATCTTGTTCCTTATTAGCTTTTGTAAAATTGCTTGACATCTTATCCATGTTTCTTTGGGGGTATCACTCAGATTGAAACTCTCAGAAGGTCTTTAGAAACTTGATAACAGTTTTTCATACTTCTACTAAAGACTACTGACTACAGCCAGAATTTTTGATACTGATATCCTAAGGCATGGCTAGAGGGAGCCTTCACATAGCTAAACAGAAAGTTAAACTCTCCAGCACATTGGAAAGGAAGGCCTAAGGACAAGCCTGGCTGCAACAGGCTGAGAACTCACCACCAGTGGTGCAATGCAAACTGGCAGGGCAGGGTCCTGATCCACATGTACAATGTTTGAGCACTAAAGACAGAAGTAGCAGTGTCATTTAAATAATTAATCCGAAGGAAAACAGTTTCTAATTATTACTCCTTCAAAAGTGAACATGACAATAACAGAAGAGCTATGGACTGACTGTAGGTTTGGGACATACAATTGCTGATCTTGGTTTGATGTGGTGGGAGAACATTGCCAATCTTTCCAAGCACAGTAGAGAGCTGAAGTTAGGCCACACAGCCATTTCAGAAATAGTCTTCTCTGTGAGAAGGCAGTCTGTTACCAACTTATTTCTGTTTTATATGATGAATTTCTACAACATATTCCTCAAGCCAGATGTAGGACCTTAGTACCAATAATGGACTTGCTCAATTTTATGACAATGATCTGTCAGGACTCTGAATTTATGATCTAAGGAGTTTGTTTTTGCAAAGTTGTGTGATGACTTTCATGTCCTCTCCATGACTCTGCAAGCGATAGTCCTGTGTGTGGTGTAGCAGCAGACCACTCACACAGGTTTTCTGCTGTTTGGCTGGCCAGGACAGGGCCTGATGTAAGCCCTCCTGAGAAGCCTTCAACCGAACTGCTGTTCCAGTGCAAGCAAACACAGCAGGTCACGAAGAAAAGACATAGTCTCTCATGAAAATGACAATGCCTCATAGAAAATCTTGCCCATCTCTTCATCCCAGCTCTAAGGAGATTTAATAAAAACCTAGGCATCAGATAAGCTCCAGCCTATGCAGCAACTCTGTACCAAACATTGCTAATTGTAAGCACTCACAAATGGAGGGAGTAAAAATTAAATGACATTAACAGTAGTAGTGTCTAAACTTTAATTAGTTTGGATTTTTCCAATTCATGTTAAACTGAATGAAGATGTCCTGAAGGCCAGAAGTTTGTTCTTTTCTTTTTCCTCTAATGGGTCAAAGCAGTGGTATTGCCTGTACCATCTGCCTTCTTAACTTATTCAGAAAATTGTCCCCTCTTTTCTTTCAAAGCCAAATGATTGAATTTTCTCTTCTAGATCACCTAGAGCTCAGTTCAGTGGATGAGTCCAACTCTGCAGATTGCCAGTGAACATTACATTGCCAATATTTGCTCCATGCGGCTTACACACCTCCCACTGTTTACTGGTAATAAATCATACGTGGGCTCATTATTCCTAGAGGACCCATGGTACAATACCACAATTTATACAACTTACTCAACAGTCTGAAGTTTGCTATAGGCTAACATTCAAGTGTTCAGTCTTCAGCTGAGGTTTTTATGAGCACTGGTACATCATCCATTATGCACTATTAATCCCATGATTATGGTTTCCACGGTGATTAAAATACAACATTATTGAAGACTATAAAAAAAAAAAAAGTATAAGATGTGATATGTAAAGACAAAGCCAAATTACTCCTCCTCAAACAAAAGTAAATAAGATGTGCAGTCATCTTTGAAGCACAAATGTGGCTAGTGATCACAGCTATAGGGAAGTTCACTTCTGAGGGTGAATGCATGTGTGGGTCACTATTTCTGTCTGTGCTCTGTTGTGTATTCAGATGTGGGATTTTCTTAATTAAAAAACAAACATGCAAATAACAAAACAGAAAATTCAAACCACAAAAAAGTGCTGACATCCTTTGGAAAACATAAATTACAGAGAATATGAGCAATGCACAGTCAGTTTTGATCTTTCCAGGCAGGCACACTGTAATAATCAAACTAGACCAATAACACCTCAGCAGTTTGATGATTGAGGAAAAATAAAAGAGCTAGTTTATTTAGCACATACTTTTGGATGTCACAAGTGAAATATTTTCGTGTTTAGGCTTTATACCTAAGTCATCATCCAGTATTTTGCTTACATCAAGGAAAAGATTGCATTGTTAGACACTTGTAAAAGCATAAAACTGAAGAATTTGGTTATAAGAATGTTTACAGTTCATTCCCTAAAAATAAAAATAAACAAATAAAATAAATTGGTAAATGACTCTATTGGTTTTGAGAAGCTAAAATAGAAAGGTAAAGACTGTAAGAATTTCAGACTAATCTAATGGAAAGAAATCTATTTTTGGATTGTACTCTGAGCAAGGTCAAAGATTCAGTTTAGACCTATTTTGGGTAATAAAAAATTTGGATTTATCACTGCAGGTGGTATGGGGGTTTTTTATGCAATGGGAATAATGGTTTGAGGTACCTGTAGAAAAAGTCCAAAAGCTGAAGCAATGGCTAGAATAAAGGGCTTTTAAAGGTATTTAAATGAAATTAAATTTAGAGCAAATTAAGACATTAATTTAAAAACAAATTACATCCATAAATTGAAATATTCAGTTGTCTTTTAAAAGTCTGAATTAAATGTAATTCAGCCTTCAATTTTTTGTTGTGAGAAATATTAGTACATGGTTGATTCTGCTCTTTCTCTGAATTAATATGGGAGGGAGACAGCCAAATGGAAACTTCCTGTATCAGTCTGAAAAAAACCCCTCTAGTTGTTTTCAAAGAGACCAAAGGGCTTATATACAAAATCTGTCAAAATCTAACCTGCTTCTCCTTCTGTATTTGGTGAGTGAGGAGCACAGTTTCAGCACAGCCAGCTGGTGAATAGCCATATTGTGGGAGTTCTCCATGTCCTTGTATTTGTATTAGATCCAGAATGACAACAGGCCATTCTGTGAATATTTGTTGCCTTTAGGATTTTCTTCTTAAGAGGCAAATCAATAAATACAAAACTAGTGTCTCCCTTGTTCAAATAGGATCTTGAGGGGAACATGTAGCCTTTTTGCATTTTACCTTTTCACATAGCACCATGGAGACACAGCTTAATACTTTAGCATTGCAAAAATACATATGTAAGTGAAAGGCAAATAAAGATATGTCAATGTGCTTCTGACAATTCTTTTGCCTGGAAAGAAATCTTAATCCTGGAGCAAACCTCTGCATTAAGAATACTTGCATGGTAAGTGTTTGGCCCTTGGCAGCTTAACTGGGGTCTGGAGAGCCTAAAACATCCCTGCATTTTTTTCCTTAATTTCTTACACATTTCTGAGGCAGCTAATAAAAAACAAAGGCAATTAGCTACAGAGCACTCACTGCTGCTCATCAGTCATTTGTGTACATCAGTTCTACTTTTGTTTTCACTCCCCAAGAGAAATCTGCAGAAGGGAGCAGTATATCTAAACCAAAATAATGATGAAATACTCTCTTTGCAGATGCTCATAGCTCCTTTTCTTCTTGCGACTTCTTTATGGCTCTAGATTTCCTACCTGTCCGGCCTCAGGAGGATTTCTTTTTGCTTAGGGATTTCCCGGGTGAGAAAGTGCCAATGACGTCACTGGGAACCACTTTCATTTCACTTCCATGGTTTGTGCATGTGAGGGCACTCGCCCACTCTGATAGCAAAGGACTACGAAGGAGAAGCGATGAGGGGCTAAGGAGACTGGGAAGGGGCGGCGGCTGGGGGGTGTGGGGTGGGTGTGCGAGGGGAGTGGAGAATAGGAGAGGTTTCCAGGGAAACACTGCAGCAGATGGCTTGGTCTGCTGCTAAATAGTGACACATTCGTAGCTCAATCAGTGGGAGGGTTATTTTTGGAAATTACAGATCGTATTGGAAACCCAGCTAATCTCCACCCCCCCAAGCCCCTTCTCCTTTTACACGCTTGTTTAGCTGAGGATGGAGGTGAAACAGCAGAGATTGAAAGTCTGCCATTCCTAGCAAGCCATGCTCAGAATTAATTATAGGATGCACTATCCTCTCTCCATCCCCACCACCACCTCCCTTATCCAATTATGCTCTCTAGACCGCTGGACCAGCGCTGAATACGAGAGCAAGCGTTGCCAAGGGAACAAGGAGGGAAAGCAATCCTTTTGTCATGCAGTTACTTTGTAACCCAATGGATCAGCTTTGCACTTTTAAAAGGTGATGTATTTACTTTCTTGTAGAGAGATGTAAGTTCCCGGCATACCTGCACTGCATCAAAGCACGAACAAAAGCCTGGCAATCGGTTGTGCACACAACTATCCAGGGAGTGAGTGGGAGGAAGCGCCAGTGCTGGAGCCCCGTGTACATCCCAGTGCCCTAAAGGTACAGCGATACACAGGAGGCTGGAAAGTGCTGCCACTCACCCTGGGGACCACTTGTCTCTCAGACAGCAAAGGTGGGTGTCTCTCAGACACACCCATCTCAGCAGAGCAGGAAATGGGCAGAAGCAAGAATCCAGTCTCCTGCCCCTCAATGCCTCTCTCTTTTTTTTTTTTTTTTTTTTTTTTTTTTTTAGCATTAGATCCAGGGAATTAGTGAGGAACTTCCACAAACAGGTACCTTTGAAACAGAAAAGAAACATTCTCTCTCAGTCCCTCTAGAGTGGGAGCAACACAGCAGAATGCCAACACTGCAGAAAGTCTTGCAGTAAAGCATGGTACAGCCTCAGTCCACTCCGCAGCTCATGTGGGCAACCCAAACAGTCACAAGTGCTATGTTTTCAGAGAATATATTGCATCTGTCTGTGATATCTGGTCAGCTAAGCTCTAGAATTATACTCCTACCAGTTTATATATAGTTCACATTCTTGTTAAAATAATTCTGTAAGGATGTAAATACCAAATCTCTCTCAGATGCAGACACCACCCAAAGTGTGTATAATTTAAAAAGAAAATAAATGATTGCATGAGATGGAGAACAGGAGGTTTGCTCCCATACTCTCACAAACAACCAAGTCAGAAGAACTGATTAGTTCATCAAAATAATTAGCTTGTAGTGCCCACTGTTCCCAAACCCTCACCTTTTGGTGGCCTCACATCTGGGTGATGTGCTATTTAACTGTATTTCAAGAAGCAAAAAGGCTGAAGAAACAGAAATCTGGATGGTGAGGTGACCTGCGCATGTCCTTTTAATCCAGTGATTCAGTCAGAAGCAAGCCCAGGAAAACCAGCACTAGGATACAGTTAGAGGCTGCAAGGAAGCAGGTCTGCAGCACAGCCACGATCTTGCACTTAACCCTGAACCAATGAATTGCAACATATTAACCTCAATGAGACATTTTACACCTTTGAACTAAGAAAATGTTGGCAATGCTTGGTAAAATCAAAGATGAATTCTTGTTCTTTCAGAGGTTGTGTTTATTATAACAATTTCGACTGGGTTTAATATTGGCAGAGATTTATCTGTTAGAACACTTTTACCATTAGCCACTGGACTCTTTTTTTTTATGGAGAGAACTGGAAAAGAATTTTTGGTCTGTTGCATCCATTTCAAGCCTAACGTCAGTCAGATTTTTTTGTGCAAATGCAGATTGCACTCACAAAAAGTAGGAAATACACATGAAACACAACTTGCATCTGCCCTTGTCTGGGTGTCTCAATTGTATGTAGGAGGTACCAAGTTTTGCAGATGTTCACTGTCATTATAATAGAAGATGTCACCTTCCAAAATTCTAAGCCAAAATATTTACTCCATTGTTGTAAAAAATCTTTCTCTAGATGTGCATTGAAATTCACAAACTGAAAGGAACACCTTTTCACAGAAGAGTTTCTTAATGCAGAACATGAAGGAATGATGCCTGTGTTACTAAAAATAATTTCCATGAGTAATTCACAACTATCAATCGCTTCTTTTTTTCCAAATGGCAGACTGTGCATGTTAGTTTGATAACATATTGCTACATCCTGTGTTACTTCAAAACAGAAAACAAATTTGCAAATGCTCTGATAGTCACTGCAGTTCTAATAAAATATCCATAAAATAAAAATATCTGTAAAGCTTTCCAGCACACACGCACACAGAGACGTGTATGCATACACACATATGTACATACGGAAAGAGACAGAAGAACAAGAAATTGCAGCATGTTCCCTGTCTCACATTATTGTTATTTACCCCAAAACTGATGCAGAAGAAACAGTCTTAAGAAACAGTCGATATACACCAGCATCACTGTGCTTTTTCACTGAAGCCTGACGAAATGCAAAGTAAGTGACTGCAATAAGAACCACCTTGATTTTTCTCAGGCTTTTTATGAAGTGACTCACACACAGGATCTGTTTTTTGCTAAAAAGAAAAGAAGTTCCAAAGTGAAATGTGAGACCAAACCACACAAAGGTGCATTGGACTCTGTATTGCCACTGTGAACTGTTTTGGAAGCCTTATCACAGAATCAGAAGCCACAAATAAGAGTTGAGAAACCTTGTACGCAGAGAACAGGCTGCATCAGGTGTAGGCATTGATCTGAGCTGGAGAAATTGTCCCACACGATTTTCCTCCGGGTCCTCCGGACTGGTGGGTGATTCTTACTATGGGACTAGTGAATTAGCAACACCTGCCTTGTTAATGCGGAGAGACTCATAGCTGTCACACTCTCTTCTTCACTTTGTGTGGGCTAGGCTGGGCAAAGCATTAATCCCTCCTGCCACTGCTCTTCAATAAACAGTCATACTGTTATCAAGGCCACTAAGGCTGCTTGTTTAGCGCAATAATAGCATAAAAATGAACTTACATAGAGGAACAGAGAATGTTGCTTGTGCTTTTCTGAAGTTTAGACCTGCTAAGACACATCCACATTACTGAGCAGGAATCAAAGCCTCCTTAAGCCTTTCTCAGTCAACATCAGCAACTCTAGCGCCCCCGCAGGGTGGCTGATCAGCAGCAGAAATACCAGAGCAAAGCTTTATTGCCTCTGCTACACAGAAGGTCAGTCTAAAAGACAGGACTGTTTCCCCAGGCCTCGAAATCTACAGAAGTGATCCCTAAGCACCTTTAGAGCCTTGCAGGGAACACTGTCAAAATATTACAAAACAAGTTTGCTCTCCTCAACTAAAACCAAGTAGTACTGAGATGTGGAACAGCACATAAACTCAGAAGTGGAGGGTTGCACTCACAGGCACATACAGCTCCCGTGGCACTTCAACGCAATGAGTAAGCAACCAGGTGGGTGGCTGTTCCTGTGCAGAAGAGCAGACATCAGCCAGACTATCCCCACAGCTGGCTACTCCTCTACATATCGTGAGATCAGTCCCCTGCCAGAATTGCCTAGCTAAACATTCCGAACTTTCCCAGATCTTGCCACCCAAATCCCTTCCACCAGCCACATGAATTTGAAGCAAACATTGCCCATTCTGAGGGCAACCTTTGCCCTTAGGTCAGAGTACAAAAACATGTTTAACCCTTGCAGACTGTTAGGAGACAGCCTACTGCTGTCACCTGAGCCATCAGCTACACCCAAAGGACAGCTGTCTGGTTTTTGTGTGCTTTTCACCCAGACAGCCCCACCGGTACATACACACATGCAGACACACGTGCACACATACAGATACACCTATCCACTCACACATACGCACATACGTGGTGGTTTGTATCTTTTGGCAGTAAGCAGAGGTATTTTTACAAGTGGCATGGTAGTGAAAGCTAGACTCAGACAGCAAGTATAGGAGATTTTTCCAAATGCATACAACCAACACTTTGCAACTTTTTGCAAAAGGTGCAAACCTTCTTTTACAAAGGTGCTTAAATACATAGTCAAAGATGGTAATGTTCTGGTTTCCTACCCATAAGAAGAAAAACTTGCATTTTATGTTGCATTTAGGGGGAAAGTAAAAGTATTTTTAAATTGCACAAAATCAGCAATTTAAAAATATTAAATGAATATTTCAGGTTTTGCCATGTAACTTTTAATGCCAGTCCAAAATTTAAATGTTTGCAATATTTGTTTCTAACAGGAATTAAGTCATCTGAATTCACACACTTGGATTAAAAATACAACATTTACCAAAAAAACAGATATTATTTGAAAAAACTGCTTTTAAAAGATTGAAGATACATTTTTTTAAAAGAAGGTACTTTCCTGCAAATAACTGAATTTCAATTAAAATGTATTTTCCTGTGTAGTGTTTTTGAGATGAGAAAACTTCAGGCAGCTCTGAGGTTTTCCATGTACCAAGCAAAGCACGTACCAAAACTGTGGTGTGGCTACATGTTTATCGATATTCACATTGTGGCTCAATTATTCTGTTTGGGTTTTGATCTCTGATTAGCATTATAATAATTTTTAAATGATTGAGACATATCACCACAATGATAAGAGCCAAATGCCATAAAAGAATCCCAGCTTTGCAAGATATTCTTCATGTGTAGTTGGAAAAAGCATCCTGAACTACTGTAGAGGAAAAATAATTATTTCATAGCTGAAGGAACCAATTTACTGCATGTGCCCAGCTGCTTTTTCCAAAAGAAAAAAATGTAAAACACTTGCCATTGTACTTTCAGTAAAACTTATCTTGCTTCCTGAAAGTGCTCTAAAAATGGAAGTGTGAAATGTAGAAATTGTATGCCAAATATCACACTAGAAGTGTGGAAATATAATTTTCTTTAGAAGCAACACACCAGTAAAATTCAGCAATATGAAAACAAAGAGGACATTATTAAAAAAAAAACCAACACAAAACAAACAACTAGAGAAAAAGTCAGTTACTATTTTGGTATTCTTAGTATTACCCTCAAAATAATACTTACTGTAATTGCAGTCAAAACAAGTTAATCTTTATAATACACTAGGGTCAAATTTTCATTCTGTGTCCAAAGCTGTGGTTGCACTGAGTTAACCAAAAAAAGTATTGGGCACAACATGCAAATCTTTTTTAGTTATTCCACCAAAAATCTCCCATGCGTCCTTTAACTTGTGATGATAATCTCTGATGATATGATTGATAAAAGTGAATGCCTGCTCACTGGAGACAGCTTTTGAAACCAGATTAGATTTTACAATCTCTGGATCTTGCTGTCAGAGCAAAGAGATGGCTTTTAACTCTCTCTCAGTCCCTGTTGCCATCTGGAGAAAGGAGGAAAAAGGCAAATACCTAATCGATGTGCCTGCTTCTAGATTAACAAAAAGAACAGAGTCCTGCACTGCAAATATCCCTTGAAAGAAAGAAACAAACTTAAAAAGGCAGTTAAACCCAAGCTTTGTGCTGTTGTAAATGACCGTATCAAATGTAAGGCAATGCAGAACCAGTCAAAATATTTGTAGTTTAATGAGGACAAAGAAGAGCACAAGCATAGCAAACACATTCCTCTCTTTTTCATCAAAGATTCTAAGATCTACTTTATTCCTCTTCTGTGATCCTGAAAAAACTGAATAGGAGTAGAAAAACATTGCTTTTACTAATCAAATGTAGAATGGTGAACGACAAGAATGAACTAACATCAATAAAAGGACAATAATGCAATACCCAGGCAATATACATCTTCCATTTTAGACATATTGCCCACAAATGATAATGTCCATGGAACATTCATTCGGACACCTGCTCTGACCAAACTCAAAGTCTAGTTATTTATTTTCTGACTGTTGTTTTATTTTTGTTTTTTAGAGAAAGATTGTGGCAAATGCATGTTTACACAGGATCTGTTATTTCCACTTTCAGATGTTAACCTTAAAATCCCATGGATCTCCATTTCCTATTTATAGGGGTGAAACATAGCTCTGGCTTTATTTTTTAAAAATTAACTAAGATACAATTAAACAGTGACTTGGTGAAAAGCTTATCCAAGGGACAGATGCTGGACAGTTGACAATTTGCAAGAACACAGTAACAACTGTCCCCACTATGGCTAGAGATGCATCTAGTCTAGTATTCTATAGCTATTTTAAGAAAATATATTAACAAAAAAGGCAAGAATAGAGTAATTATTTTCTATTCCTTCCTCCAGGTGCTATTTCAAACAGTGAGTAATAATTCTATCATCTACGTATTTATCTTTTGCTGAATATCTTGCGGTAGTGAAGCTCATGATGTAATTATAGTGAGGTTTGTGGAAGGAGGTTGTCTTCTACTGGGCCGAATAATATTGCTGAAAAAAAACTCAGATGGATTTTAGCACATAAGCCTTTTTTTTTCAAGTATACGAGTGAAACAGAACCAACAGTCTTCAAAAGTTGAGAATAATTATTTGGATTTTTACTAGACACACTAATTAGTCAGACTAGCTAAGACAAAAAAAATACTTTTTTCTCATGGGGCAGAAAAAGGATTTTATCAGCAGAGGAGGTTGTAAGATGATTATGTCTGACGGGTAAGACAAATAATCATGTGCAGTACAGATAATACCTGTTCAGAGTCTATGACTTTCGTGGTTTGACAGTTAAGGACTTTAATTTCTTGGCTTGTCCTTTGAAGGTATTCATCGAGCTCTCATTTGAGGATCCAAACCGAAAGTTTAGAGTGTGATGGCTTTGTGAAATGTATTATTCTACAGAAAAGAGGATGTTTTTGTCTTCTGCTGATTTTCTCCAAGCTCTACGTGGCAAGTAGTAGATAATTAGTTCAAAGTTTGCACAAAGTGACTTTGAAGCACTGAATCCTAACATCTACTGCTGAAAATACATGATCAAGGGACCTTTACAGTTTGTTGTATGAGGTGTCATGCTGTAATGACCCTGGGGATATGCTGGCTGAAGAGTGATTGTACATTTAGTAGTGGCATACATCAAAGCTTTTCCTTAACTCCCAGCTTCCCTTGTTACCCCTCAGCTTGCAATTTCCCACTTAATCTTTACTTTCTGAGGTGCATGACTGCAATGCTCCGCAATATTTGAAATCCAGATACAGCATACTTTGAAACAATGACCTCCCACTGTCCTTTTCAGGGGAAACTGTGAGTCTCTAATTGAACCGAGAACCTGGAATTTAAGCCTAGCAATAAATCAGCTTGAAATAAGGTCCAAGATATTTCATTGACCGGAATGGGTAATGAGTCGAAGGAATGGTTGAGCTAAAGTTGTGTCTCATCCTACTCAACTCAAGGTCTTTCAGCTGCATATGGATAACTGTGCTAGCACCACAGTTCACTCAGGCTGTATAAACTTAACACAAGACACATCAGAGGAATCCAGCCCCTTGCTGTGATAAGCAGTTCAATGCATCATTACGGTTTTCTATGGCACTGCTGGGACTCCACCTGCAGACAGCTGACTGTGGAAAGGGACTCGTCCTACATGAAAAGCTCTGTCTTACACTGGGACTTTTCTTATTCCTTGGTGTTCACTAAAGCAAAAAACTCATTTGTGAGTAAGCCATGACAGGTCTGCAGTGTTCACTCAGCCCTACCACAACAGTGGCAGTTTAAAAGTTATTTATTTGTTTGTTGGTTTTTCTTCAAGAACAGTCTGGTTTTCATAAATAGGCATCCAGGTAAGCAGAGCTTTATAAATACAGAATTTAAAACTGCAACATTCTCTGGTGCTCTGAGAGATATTTGGATCCATTGAAAGGTCTTACAAACTTAAAACAAAGCACACAAATTTGAAACGTAATATCACTATGTACTTCAAGTGGCAGAAATATGAATTATTTACTTTCTTTCCACATGGTATGAATCTCAGGTTCTTTTTATACAATGTAGTCTAATACTGGAATAGCTAGCATTTAATATTTATGGCCACATTAAAAAAAATGTCAGATGGGAGTCCTCCACAATTTTAATAAATACCATTAACACGAACTATAATAAAATTTAAAAAAACTTGGTACAGCCAGTACAATGGAGCTCCAATAATATGCAAAACATATTTCACTTGCTTTTCACGTTAATATCAGATTTTATTTAATAATTCCTGTCACACAAAAAATGTTAATAGAGACATTATTAATACTAATAATTTACATTTTTCATTGCAATAGACTTGTATGCATATTGCAAGGAGAAGGTTTTTCTTTCAAGTGTAGTAACCTCTTTCTTCATTTCCCCAAACAAGGCATGATAGCCTCTGGTTCAGTTGCTATTGGTACCCTTTCTGCAAGCTCCATAGATTGTTTTCTCTCTCGTCAGAAGGAATGGATGGTCCAGATCCTCTTTACTCTTGCAGATTTGGTGTAAGGCAGGTATTTTGTTCATATTAACTTTCAAAATATCTCATGCTATCACAAGCTGATCTTCATTGACATTGGGTAGCTCTTACATTAAATTACATAAGCAATGAGTTTTATAAATTCTAAGTTGCAGCTATAAATGAATTGTGAAAAATGCCAGTAGCTGGCTCAACAAAATCCCACATCCTTCTGTCCTAGTGACATAGCCCCCAGTTTTTGCTGACTGCAGTATCACATGCACAGACCTGATCTGATTTGCATGAATGCTGACACTTTTTAAGAGTTACAGCATTAATAGGTAGTCCCTACAATAATTACTAACTGAATTACTGAATTAACTTAACTCTCTCTCCTTCTGTGCTTCTCATTTTCCATGAAACCAATTTTTTCTAAGCCAGTTTTTCCATGTGTGTGCAGTATAGAATCTACATCCATGTGACCATGTCCCCAAAAAGTGTCAGACCTAAGGAGGAAGAGATTGTGCTCTTTGCCTACAACTGAGTTATTTCCTCACCCTTGGTTTGCCCTTACATACATGCTAACTCTTCTCTCAAGTCAGCATGACTCTCAACTGTAAATTCACTGCAAAAAACCCCCAGCATCCATGCTGTACAGCTGCTGTTACTTACTTAATACCTGCAGCTGGATTACCTATGGGATACCTATGGGCTTTACACATCTGAGACAAAGATGTCCAGCAGGACAACTGTTACTGCCTTATTTAGTTCTCTATTTCAAGCCTGGATAGAATCAGCTGAGGCCTCTGTGAACGGAAAATACTGACTTTCCGAGATATTCAAGTTCAATATGTTGCAGTTTGTCACTCAGATATGCCCAGAGTTTGATGGTTTGAATGTTTGGGGCTGTAAGTTTAGTTTTTCACATACCTCCTGATCTGGAAGGTAAATTAAACTGAAGAAAAGAAAAGTCTATGTTTTCAAATACACATCTGAGTGGGCATAAAGGCACAACGCTAATATTTGTTAATGACTCTTATTTAATAAAGAACTCAGTCAACAAATATATCCTTCTTTTCATCAGGAGGAAGCATTTTGTACCATATAATGATGAATTAGTTATGCATTCCTGAATGAGCAATGCTTTTATGAGAACAAGTTGAGCCAGAAATAGACCTCAAAATATCCATTTTAGAGAATGCTACAGCATGCATGATATGGACAGGGAAGAAAGATGCAGAAAAGAAAACAGATTTCTGTGTAATGTAAAAGCATCTTTGAGAGAACTACCTCAGTTTAAAAATATGGGATTCACACCCTGATTCTCACCACAGATTCCAGCATGATTGGGAAGTTACTGAAACTCTTTCTGTATTTGTAAATATACACTCTCTCTCTCACATGAACTCAAAACCTCTGTGTTTGTGTGTGTGTGTGTGAGTGAGAGAGAGAGATATGCATCAGGACGTAAGAACATTTCTGCCAGACTATTAGTAAGACTATTTGGGCAGCTGAATCTCAGGAGATGGGAAATATTTCACTTTTAGAGATCGGGTTATGCATTGTACAGGAAAATCCACTACACTTATGTTGCCGTAGGATGAGATTCAAATATGCACTACAAAACTGATTCCCACCCATATTCTCTGATATGAAAGAATGTGGCAGCTGGCTTGTTCTGATAGCCTTTTTAGGAAATTTATGCTTTTCAAAGAGTAAAGCACAAATGCTTAAGTATAATCATGCACACAATTACTAATGATATGCAATGAGGTATCCTATACAGACACACAAATTAATGCACACTCCAAATGTCCAGATGGTTCCTGTTCTGGCAAAGAAGCCCACAGTGGACTCTGTACACAACTTCAAAGCCCCCTGGGAATACTGGGTTTCCTGTAGGCTCCTTTCCTCAGTTGCAGCTCTGGTCAGCTCATGAGCTCCCTGCCACAGAGCACCACCAGCAGTACCATCCATCCTGTGATACCAAAGACACTGCAGTCAGCCAGAAGCATAGTCTCTACTGAGCCATGTATTGGTCCTAATGCTAATTAGAGTAAACTTATTAACGTAGAGGATTTCTGACACCCGAGACCATGGGAGGCAACATCTATTTCTTTTTGTCCTGTGACGATTTCCACAACAAGACACTGCAAATATCTTTAAAATTATTGTAACCATTGTAAGTTATTCCCCTGGACTAGTGAGCTGTAATGTAGCCCTGGCCTCCTTTTGTGGCAATCTTTATTTTTGTTTTATAGACCCGTCTCAGCCTTTCTTTGATCAAGATGTCCTTCTTTCTGGGGATGCCTTCTCAATGCAACAAGTTTGGCTCTTCATTGGAAGGGAGTTGCTGAAACTTCCTGTTGCCCATTATGGCAGGAATTTCCTCTGGCTCCACATAGTCTACAGCATGAGATCTGTGACATATTTCCCTAAAGGTGTAAAATCTGAGTTTATGAACAAATACAGGCAGAGGGGTGCATTAGAGCATGACCAGGCTAGCACCAGCCATCTGAAGTGCACACCGTTGGCCCTTTCACGGGCAGTTCAAAGTCAATTAGCTGTGACTGAGTGATCAGCAACCACGTTTCAGTGGCAGTGGCAGCAGCCTATTTACACCCACTAGTGATCACCTGATCATGCTCTTGGGAACTGCTCTTAACCCTCATTTTTGCAATAGTCTGAACATCTTGCAGCACCTGTTAACAGAAAGATATAAAGTGTCAAAATATGCACACTTCTTAACACTTATATGAAAACATAGTATAGATCAGAATTAATTAAATTCATAAATATCAGATTCGACACAAAAATTCTCCTCTTGCGAGAATCCAACATTGAGTATGAATTTGTGAGCCCCTTGATGCAGCCATACTTACTCTCTCTATAAATACAAAGTCCAGAGTAACAAACTCCCACATCCATTAGCACTTTGACAATCAAAACTAACATGATCTAGTAACAAAGTTCAGAATAATTATTCATCACCAATACTATTAAACAACTTTTCTCTCCAGTAAGGTGAATCACACGTAACTTATAGAACTAGGTCCTTTTAGCACGTAGTCTAACATGCCTGTATTGCATGACTGTGGCTTCATTGTGTGTTTGCTGGATCCTACACACCTGGGAAAACAGTCTGTGAAAAACTCCACCTTCCCTTCGCACTAGGCTGAGGGGAAAGTTTGACACTAGGATGAGCACAAGCAGACCTGGGCAATGTCTTTTTGATACTAAGTAACTTGTTCTTTAACAGGCGCTCATTTTGCAGGAACAACTGTAAGGCGCCACCACAAGATGCGATATCCATGCCTTATGCTAAGAGATATGCATTGCAGATCTTACCTTAAAGTTCATGGGACTATTCATCCAAACAACAAAACAACTGAGTGTACTATTTGACAACAAAAGTCACAAACACGCATCAGCCCGTAAGGCTGTGTAGCAATTGGCAACAGGTATCCTGGACTGGGGAAAGGAGCTTCGTCGAAAACTGTGTATATTGTCAGGTGAGTTTGAGAGCAGGACTAAAGGAGTGAGCTCTCAGATAAGTCTGCCAAATTTAGAGTGCCATACTTGTCTCAATCTCAGTCTATCACATAATAGACAGCCCAGCCAGTCAGATAACGGACTGATGTGAACAGAGGGTCTATAATCAACAGGAATCTGGCCTCAGTAACTGCCACATAAGAAGGGCCTTATGTTTAGATTTTCTGTCAAAAGTGGTGTCTTCTAATAATTTTTGGGGGGTGTGGCAAGGTATTTAATTTCCTCATTGAGTAACTGGGGGATTTTAGAAGTCTCAGTGAAAAGTTCCAGGAACTTTTTTGTGGTCACAGATTGGTTTACAAACATGAGAATATTCACTGATATTGAAGGAATCCCTTTAATTAGTAAGAGAATTGTTAAAGGATTCTTCAGTCTTTTTTCATGACTATGTCATAATACATAATGTCAAATAATGGCAATGAGATGCTTTGTGAGCCAGAGAAAATCCGAAATGAGAAGAAGGCCTTTTGAAGCCCCAGTCTTTTTAATTTCCCTTGCTTTCTGCATGGATTAGGAGGTGAATTATCAGCATTTGTGCCTAACACTCACAGTAGAAACATTTAGGATGCCTGAGAGAAGAGAACTTTAAAAAATAGATTATCAGATGCCTGTCTTTGTATGATGGAAGACGGATTAAAATGATAAATGATGATGCATCTAATAAAGATTTTATAGATTGTGATATCTTTTAGCACTTCCACCACATTGGGAGCAGCTTTTCAGACTATCAACTGCCAGCGATGACACAGTGTCATCACAGTAGCAATAACTCACTTTCCCGTACAATCTGCAAACTAATAATGGAAGTTAATAACAGTATATATCCATGGAACAATGGCCCTCAGCTAAACTCTTGTTAATGAGTTGAAAGGACATGAGATCTTTGGCAGAGTGAAGAGAATATGCCACAGCAAAAGCTCCTACAGCATCTTGGGACTCCACCTTAGCTGGCAGATAATAGACACAAGCATGGGGAATAAGGCAGCAAGCAAGCTTAGAAGAGCAAGCTGTGGAAACAACTACATGCTAATGAATTCAAAAAGAAACAACAATGAGAGGAAACTCCTTAAACTGAATTAATATGCAGACCATTTCCCCTCCCTTCCCCAGAGATTTGAAAGAGGAGAGGAGATGATAGAAGAGGGTTTCATTGTCCAAAGTTTAACAAACTACTTCCTTTGTTTGTGCTGAAATCTGAATAAAATTTTCAAACCTGGATATCTAAAATTAGACTCTCAAACTTATTTTTAGAGAATTAACTATATAGTCACATTTTCTCTCCGTAGGTGGATCTCTCCACTCAGTCATTCAGTATGTGATAATGCACAGAAATTTGCAGAGGTGAGGGCTTTAGCAAATATAGCTGAGCCTTTCAAAAGCACAGTCAAGCAACTTCCAACACAATTAACGCACAAAATAAAACACTGTGTAGAATTTTGAAAATCGCACCCCTGAAACCAGGAGAGTGCCTAACCACGTCCCACTGTTCAACATCTAATTTAATGCACAATTATGCCCTGCAAGAGATAAGCATCCTGGACTGCATCGTAGCAGTTTATTTTTAGTTGTTTACACATTTCAGCTATTTTCTTGTGGGTTGACCTCTCCAGTTCTAAATTGCAAGTCTGAATGCAAACTTTTATGACCCCAAAAGATCATTCCAGGTGTATTTCTAAATAAGCACTGATGAGTGTGTAGCCAAAATTTTATTTCAATTTCTGCTTCATTTAAAGAAGTGGAAAATAAAAGACAGGGCTGCACTAATTCCTGGGTTAGGCAGAAGGACACAAGCCTAACTCAGGATAAAGCAGTGGAAAAACTGCAAAGTAGAGTCTACAGAGAGAAAGTGGCCTCTCACAATTGTATTGGTTAGTCCTGCTCCAGTAAGGTCTTGCTCCCACTGGAAAGAGATCCTGTAAAGGGGCTGATAAATGCTTTCTCGAAAAAATGCCACTGGACCACTACCAAAGGTGACTCCTGCCTCTCCGCAGGGCTTCCTCTGAAAAAACTCCTATCTCTTTTCCTCTGTGATACCATCAGTTAGCCTTCCCTGCTGGTGCAGAAGCTTATTACCCCATAAACAATAATATTAAGAGCTTATTTATAATAACACAAAGTGACTCATATAAGCTGTTAAAGACATGAACTTTTATCCACTCCAGGGGAGTAAAAAGCAACCAACAGGTTCTTATCAATGACAGGATATTACCTAAAATAAACCTGGTAAACCATTTACACCAAAATGCTGATGATGAGGCAGTTTCTGAGAATTTCCTGTGTCATGAAGGGGAATGGTGTCAATATCCAGTCAAAGGCTCAGAAGACTTTGCTGGATATCTGATGGGAACGATGTGCAGGCTTTCACTGGCTGTCAGTACTGACCTGGCTTAGCAACTCTCTCATTCCGGAGGTGTGTTGCCTTCAGCAGAAACAAAGGGCTCATACAGCAACACGAAAATCAGAAAACTCAGATGTAGTAACAAAGACTAAAAAACGCCAGACTAATCAGAGGATGGGAATCTGTGCTGGTCGGAGGAAGAAAAGGGAGGAGAATGGTCAGTTTTAAAGTGCACAGTAGGATTAAGGAAGTCATGATGAAAACTCCATCCTCAAGTGGAAGAGACAGGAAGGTGAAAAGGTTCTCTCACAAATTTTTGACAAAACAAATTATCCAAATTTACAGGTTTGGTTCAGCAGTTTCTGGATGAAGCCATAGATGAAGTTGTTGCATCCTGCTAGACCAAAGGTAAATATCCAGTTGGCATGACAAAATCGTGCCCCTTACACACTGCTGTGTCTTTGCAATTTCCTGTAACTGCCAGCAGACGTCCAAATATCTCTAGCTTCAGTGATCTTAATTCTGCAACTGTGGAGCTGGATAGCAAATCTTTACAACTTGGAATATACCACAGTGTAATGGATGCATTCAACCCCTTAACCAAATTAGCAGTAGTTTGGTACAGGCTTCACTGTAGCCAAAGTCGTAAGCCATAGCCAGGCCAAAAACTCCTCTAGGTTCAACCTGTTCCCTGAAAACCCACAAAGGAGCAGAGGGATGAAGTGAGCATCAATGTTATTTGAGTTTGGAAAACTGATCATGGTATTAACACATGAATAGTGGCTGGATTCTTCAGGACTTATTTTTCAAGGAACAAAGAAAGTTGGGGGTACAAGGAGTCTCATGCATACCTCTCCCATTGCATGTAATTTGACTACAAGCAACCCACTTTATTCCATAAATATGACAGCCTAAGTGAGACTTCATTGAGGTCTCCCTGCTAGGCAGTGTGGCTGTGTGGCAATGATCTCCCCTTGAGCTGAGATACCTCTCAAAGGAGCTCTTCCAGGCAGAGAGCCTCTGCCTTTTACCAATGGCAGATCTCTGGTAAGCAACTAATATTGTGCATAATGTTGTAGTATGGTAACTTTGAATTGTGTGTTGGTAACTTTGATTTTATCCTAGTGACTTTGATTGCATGCTAAATTAACTAATTCTAATGTAACAATACTGATCATTGTAGCTACTCAGTATTAATTATTATAAACTTTGTGTCGACTATTTCATTAAACATAAACTGCTGTCCTAGTCTGAATCTAAGGTTGGACCTATCCACACCTAGGACCCATAAGGAGTTTAGAAAGTAAAGGGGTGCACTCTGAACCTCCTGACTTGACACTGTTGTGTCTCCAGTCTCTATGTGAATCATTCTAACTTGATTCTAATCCAATTTTCCTTTGTAAGTTTCTTCCATGCAGTAATTAATAAGCTTAACTTGGCCATCAAACTTACTGAATCTTGGTAAACTGTTGTTAAAGGTTATTCAATTCCTTCAAATTTATTAAACTTTGTCAAATTATCATTCTACCTAAATAAAACACTGCTGCTTCTCACTTTTGATTGAGGTGCATTTCAGTAGGTGTAGTCAGTAGGACCAGGATTCATGACACATGGCAGACACCCTCAGTGAAGCTTCCTTTTTATTTCAGAGTTATACTGCAATGTCGGAATGTGACTGCCAACTTGTCTGGGGAATTGAGCTTCTTCTGGAAGCTCGTCTTCCTCACTAAGTGGTCACAACCCCTTCCAGAGTGAGTGGGGAAATACACCACCTGCAGGAGAGGTACCTTCACTAGCCATGTTACAGTCCCTCTCAATCCCAACTATATTCCTCTTTTTACACGCTACTGAGAATGGTTTTAGCTTTCAGCCTTGTTAAGCCTATTCAGTGTTGATCACTGTCAATCTAATTCCCTGACAGACCAACCTGTAACATACCCTGGCTCCTGTTGCTAGAGATGAAGACTGATTTATTTAGTCGAGGAATGGCTTTTCTTGATCTTAACTGTACTTTGTTGGCACTGGTCATTCCAGCCTGATTTTAGTTAAACTTCCAGGGTTGTGCTTAAGAGGTTTACTCGCTTAGGACCTTGGAGCAGGAGTTGAAGTGGGATAAGAAAGAATTTAAAGCAAGTTCTTTGTTTCTAAACCCCTTTCTATGCATAAGGTTGTACAAAGATTTCTGAAAAAAATCACACAAAACACAACTTCAGGACAGGATTTACTGGTCTGAAAGCCATTGCTTTATGCCAGGAGTCCCTCTGTTTTTTTGAGAGTCTTCCCCTAACTTGTCCCTGATCAAAAGGAATATGATAATTTTTTGGCCTGTGAAGATACGGATAACTAATGATCTTAAATTGAAAAAACACCAGAGATTTTTTTAAAAGTTTTTTTCACTTCCTATAAAGCACATCATTGTCTTTATTTTTGCAAACAACTTCAGAAATACCAGATCATTGAATTTTGAGTTTTAGAAAGGGGGTTATACTGTTACATTCAAAGGCATCTGGGGTGCAACAAGAAGAGAAAAGAAGAGAAGAGAAGAGAAGAGAAGAGAAGAGAAGAGAAGAGAAGAGAAGAGAAGAGAAGAGAAGAGAAGAGAAGAGAAGAGAAGAGAAGAGAAGAGAAGAGACTATTATATTTTAGTTGGAACAAATCTACAATGATCATCTAGGATACTGGGATAGTGGCTGTAATTAACTCAATTCAGCGAAGTTATTCACCTAAATAAATACAATTGAATTATTAAAGTTCTTATAGAAACTAAAGGTCTCTTAAATGACCCTTCTGCAAAGTCAAAACTATTTTTAAAGAAGTTCACAGCTTTATCTTGCACAATAAAGGGGTTTATTGCTTTTTAATTTCCAACTAGGAAGCACAGACAAAGAATATCACACCTGGCATGATTTAATTGTAGTCAAAATGACTTGCTAAGAGGCAAGGACCACATGTGCATGTTGCTGCACATGGCACAGAGATATTTATCACACGCTCACCCTATGAAGAAAGACAGATGATCTGTGTCAGTGTAGTATTCAAATATTCTCAACAGGTACAGTATGCCAGCTACCAGTGACATGATAAAACCAATTTGAACACAGCCCTATATGCCCAGAAATCGTTCACTTCTGACCCAAACATAAAAAGCTTGAGACACTTAAGAGCTAAAATCATCTTAAAATATGCCCTTGCTTCTTGCACCTTAACAGACTTCCACCCTTCTGCCCTTTGTATTTTCAGTAACACGTGAATACTTGAAATAAAGCCCCAGTTACTGCTGCTGTTACTACCCTGTGTAGCTTTTCCCCCTTCTCTATCATGTTGACATTTCTGCTCATTTTCACAGAAACATTGGCTTCAAAAACCAAAACAACAACAAAAAATCTAAGCATTATAATAAATGTGGGCTGAAAATCCAGCTCCTTCCAGAACTACTGTACTGAAAACCAGCTGTGCTTGTCATAAACACACTCCTGGCCAGCTTCTGCTTTGTCTGCAGCTTGCTTTTACTTTTGGTGTAGGATTCACACGTTTAACAGAGCAGTCAGGAAAACAAACCATAAGTATCTTCCTCTGCAGGCCTGCTGCAGTCTTGGGTGCAAACATGGCTTGAGGGAGGGGATGTGCCATCTACACTGCAGCTGCTGGCTTGCTCTCTGAGAGTCAGGGTGTTGGCAGGGCACCTGAAGATCTTCTCAAGCATCTTAAAACTTGGGAGGGCACTACCTAGAGGAATAGAAAGCTCTGTCTAATTACTTGAAGTGCAGGTTCTCCCTGCATCAGAGCTGCACCGGCATCTGCAAGCAGGCCTTTTAGTTTAGCCCCCAAGAACTTACCAGTGAGGACTGTCATAAGACCAGGCCTTGAGGCTGCAGCAAAAGGGACACTATCTCCTTTCTTCTCTTGAGTCAAGGACACCAAGGCCATCTCAGAAGCATGTGAAAAACTGATACTATCAACAACATCACCAAAAAGTTGCTTCAGACATGTGCCTCCAAATTCAATCAGGATCATCTCTGGATTTTCCTTTCATGTGCTGTGACCTGCTCTTGATGGCTGCAGAAGAGATTTTTAAGTGACCTATTTGTAAAGACCACTTTGTTTTGCCCTCACTTGCCTTTTCTGGCCTTTGCTCACTGAAGTTCAATTGATGAGAAAAATGATTCTTCCTAAACTCTACACTAAGAAAGATTTTTCCTCATCCAAGAGCCAAATGACTGATTTTCCACTTCATAAGCAGTGCAAAATGAGCTCAATTGACTCTACTGTTCTTCTCAAGCACTCTGGAAGAGGAATTTCCCTACTTGTCGAATTTGTAGGAGGAGGGTGTGGCAGAGCATGTATTTTGCTGTTAGTTTCTGTGGTTGGGCAGTTCTGTGCTGCTCAGCAAGCTCTGATGTAAAACTTTCACAAATCAAAACTGCAGACCTATCATGGCTATGTCAAAGCCACAAACCCAGCAGATTTATTGAACACCTATAAAAAATAGCCATTAGGCAGTCACAAAATCTTCACAAAACAAATTGTAATTAGTACAAGCAAATGGGACCTCTTTATTATTAAGCATCTGTTTGCAGTCTACTTTAATCATAGAACATTCAGGTTTCCAAAGAATGGAAATTGAGGGTTATGTGCTCTGAATTTAAGAACAGATGCTAACTCATCCCTGCTGGGCATGAATGTACTGGTAACCCTTTGTATCAGAGATGGAAATGAAACCCAGTACAAATGGGATTAAAAAGAGAAATATTTCTCTGCAAGCAAAACAGAAACCATCATGCATTAATTTGAAAGAGGATAGAAAAACTCTTGGGGCTTGATACCTGACCTCAGAACAATAGGCTTAAGACAAGATAGAAACCTGATAAACTTGTCTTCTTCACCTGCTCTAAACAAGAAGCATTTCCATAGGGAGGAAGCTGACTCATGTTGACAAGATGACAGAATACGAAGCACTCGTTTTAGATTGAATACTTGACGACATTCTGTAAATCTATATGCTGCAATATCTGTGGCAGGTTGTTCTTGTAGCCATAGCCTGGATTGTAGTTCGCCTCCTACCTCCTTTATCCCAGAAAGTAGTGAGAATGCCCTGCCAGTAAAGCCTAGACCCAGTTGCACACCAAAAATCTAGCCTTAACCCTTGAAGACAGGGAATAATTTCTCACAGTTGAAACCCATGTGGAAAATGGTCCCTGACTATCCCAAATCCAGTCTTGATCTAAAGACCACATGCATGAAAGAAATCCTACCCAGCAGGAGGCTGATCTGCTGGATAATTGTTTTTCTTATGTTTTGCATTATGTTTTGCATGCTTTTTCTTATGTTTTTGCATTTTGTATTAAATTTTGAAGAGACTAGTGGGAAGGTAAAAGCACTTCAGGCAGCCATGGAAAGAGAAATCTACTCGCACTCCTCAGAACAGCCATCCTGCAGAAGCCCCCATCAGTAAGAATTGTTTGCCAAGGCTCTTGTGAAAGGCCGTTCCCCTTACAGAAACTTTCTCCTCGTTAGAAGTGGGGCATATTAAGAATAACATAGGAAAAGATCCTTAATGACTCTCTTGTCTGACCAGCCTAACTGTTCCTGAAGCAGTTTCATCTTTCAAAATCTTTTCTATGCCAGCAACAAAGAACCCTGCGCAGTTCACACTAATGGCCCTATCAGTACAATTGGGCTCTTCACAAGCAAGGACCCACTCTTCAAGGCAGCCAATAGTAAGACGCTTAGCTGTGCATGAATAATAGGAGTCAGAGAAAAGAAGGAGAGAAGAGTTTCCTTCCTGAGCTACAATACACGTCTCTTTAAAAAAGTTGCACAACATGTACCATTTTATTTCACCAAATACAACCTGCTATTGTATGAACTGTGAAATTCAATAATTTGCTTGCTTTTACACTTAGCTTACCCAACGGACTTGAATTGTCTTCTATTCAGAGAGCTTCTGCATGCCCTAAGTGTGTCTTACAGCTGTGAATTTTTATGATTTTTCCAGTTAAGGATTCAGATGTGATAACTAAAGATGTGTTGCTCCTTTCAGCTGAGTAGTTTCGGCAAAGAAATTACTGCATTTTAGGAGGCAATGAGCTGCTGTTTTGCAAGTAATTAGCTGGTCATCTCAGCCTCATCATTCTCCTGGCTTTTCCCAAACACACTTTCTCCTCTATTCTTTGTCTGATACTTTGGAAACTCTCACATCCAACTTACATTTAAGTGGACCTTAACTGCCTAACACAAGAGCAGAAGGAGTGCTGCAGCAGCCGGAATAGAAACTGCTGGCTTGTAAACTTTGGTTTCTTCTGACCTTTCAAAGTTCTTCTTCACCCTAAGTACAAACTTCATGTGAAAACATTGCAGGGTGAGCAATCAGCCCCCCTTTAAAAAAGGAGGTCCTCTATAAGACTATTATGAGATGTGGTGGATACTTTGGTCTTAAGTAACATAACTATAATTATTTCAGAGCTGAAGTCAACTGCAGAGAAATTACATGTGTCTTACATATACACCAAAAGGGATAAAAGCTGATTTTATAATTCAGGATAATGATGTGGTGAAAACTTTGCATTTTAAAAAAGAAAAACATCACTGTAAATGACTTGGCCATTCCAAACAAAAAACGCAGTTTCATGCTACCTTTGTTATCTAAACTGAGAGCAATTCTAAATTCCTGGTCTAGCACTCCCAGGACAAGCACTGCCATAGAGATTCCACTGGCTGCTTACTGATGATGCTGGCATCTCACAAAATGTGCATATTACTCTGAAGACATGACACAAATTCTCATAAATTAATTGCATAAAGAATTTATAACTGGTTAAACTTTTGCAGTTTAAGCAGTAAAGTGCTTTATCTGGACAAAACTACTGTGGAATGAGAATCACTATCATGTGCTGAGCTGTAATACTGACATAAACTAGCAAAACATGTAAATAAGAACTATTTGAAATGTGTTTCTTAACTCACTATACTGCAATAATTTCTTTAATCTTCCAGATAAAGGGAAGATACAGTGCTGAGGAACTGAGACATTAAATTAGTGCATACTGGCTTTTCTATACTGATGGCTGGAACAAATTCTTCAGGGTCTAAATTCCTCCTACGCATTGAGTTCAGAGAAGCACTTCAAGGTCCTGTTGAAGGCAATGGAAAGGGAGAGCCTACAACCGGCCAGAAGTACACAAGGACTTAGGGAGAAATAAAGGCAGCGAGATGTGGCCTGAGTTTTTGGTGCTTTTGCATTTGACATCCCTCTCCCTTTTCAGTTCCTCTGCACTTTGTGTATATTAGGCGTTTATACAGGCACTCAGTGTGACATACCTGTTACTTTGTAAGCATATTTTTACTCCCCTAAGTGACTACTAACTTAATTTCTCATCCTCAGTTTTGCTGTTCACAATGAAGACGTCTGTGCACAGGGACTGTCTGGGTTGCCATATGAAAGGTACATGTGAAACAGCCTGCACCATGCCTCCTGGTTCTTACTTCTTCCCACATAAACCTCTTCATATTTTTAATGCTGTGACTCATGGAAGGAGGGAGAGAGAGAGGGCACAGCATTTTCTCCTGTTCTCTTCCCTGATTGCCACTGATTTAATTGTTGAGAAGAAAGTCTGTTGCATGGTGTAACCCAGCAGAACTGGGCATGGATGCTTTACTTGCAACCCTGAGGATCCTTCAAGAAACCCTACTCATCAGTTCCCATAGCTTGCTTTTTCACAGCACATGGCTAATAAACTTGGACACTGCTGTTATAACATACTGAACAGTTCCAACTCTACATCTTGATCACTGACTTTGTGCAAGGCTGAGAGTTAAACCTGCTCGCCTGTTTCCTCAGCACTTTTATTAATAATCAAGGCAACACAATTCAGGTTCCAAGCACACCTAGCTCAACACGATTCTTCTGCAAGTTGTATTAAAATTGTCAGGTTTCCTGACTCACTGTGAATCACTGTGATCAGTGATTCATCAGCAGCTGGACACCTGAAAGGCTTAACTCAGACAAAATAAGGATGGAGTAGTTCAAAAACAGAAGCCAGGTCAAATATTTCTTGTTAATGCTAAAATAGTCAGCAGGATGCTCCTATGGAAGATTTTCCATCCAATTTGTATTGCGACAGACGTGATTAGGATGCTAATAAAATCAAGGCATCTCAGTGTATAAGTCAGAGCACAGAAAGGATAAGAATTTAAGTCTTGTAATAATAAAGTCTGCTGGCAGTAGTGCTGTTAGTATTATAGATTCACTTTCTGAATTTTCCCTATGAGCTCTTCTGGCAGAACTAGTTGGCATTAGCAGACTACAGAAACAATTTGTCCTGTCTCAGGGAGTCAGCTAGTTTGCTTTTTAATGAACAGTCATTCAAAAGGAGAGTAATGTCATCGATAGCAAGAAAAAGCAGAAAACACTATAAATTCCATTATAATAATTAATTTTGCCGATATCATACTTATTCCCAAACCTACTAAAATGAATAGCAGCCACCCTGGCCTCAGTGGATTGTGAATAGGATTTTTCAGAAGCAAACTAAAACAGCCAAGAAACCCAGAATGCAGCATGACATCTTGAAATTTCTTGTTTCTGTTTCAGGTGTGAATAGCGACTAGTGTGTTAGAAAATACGTTTATTTTTCTCATGTATGTTGGTTGGTATAAGAGAATTTTTGCTATTGCCTCTTCCTACAGATGCTTCCTCAGGTAATATGTAGGAGCTCGGTCAACACAGCAGGAATTTATAATGAGTTCTCAGCTTAGATTCTCATCACTACAAAACAGAAAAGTTTAAAAAACACTCAGAAGAAAAAAGCTGGTGTCCATCAAAACCAAATGGGAGCCCAGGGTTTAAAAATATACAATAAAAGAGCAATGGATGTGATATCACAAGCCATTAAAATAATGCAACAATTTTTGCTTCCCACTGACAAAGCCCAAGATTTTATCACAATGTCACATCAGAGTAATTGGCATTTAGCCCTTGGAGAACATACTTCCTTTCTAAATGCTGGTGCAAACCTGGCTGGATTGACAGCCTCAGGACTTGACCCATTCAATTTAGCTACACAACAGGAACAATGCTGTCAGAGTGAGATGCCTCTTGCTCTGATCCCCAGGACAACAGTGAAAGGACAGTTTTGTCCTTCTGCCCTTGAGAGAATTCAGTTAGACTCAGTCATATGGGGAGTAACGTTGCTTTCCCTTTTTAAGATTGCCAGTTCACCTTCCAGCCTTTGTTTCCTAACATCTTAGCTACTCTGTCTACATGGCAGACTTCATTTTATTTTGATGAAAAAATTTTATCAAATTCTTCCTCTGTCCACTGCAGACTACCAGAAGGCAGCACTGACCTAGTGCCTTTGGGGGAGACAGTTTACTTCCAAGGAGGCAGGATACTTTCTGCAGCTTAGACTAAGTATCAGACTATATGTACCTCAGTACACAAGACTTTGCCACTCATTTTACCATAAACAGAATTAGACAATTATGTTGTTTGGGAGGGGCCTCTGGAGGACACTGAGTCCAGCCTCTACTCAAAGAATGTCTTTCATGGCCAATCAGCCTGCTCCAAGTGTTGTGCAGTGAAGTTTTGAGTGTCTTCAAGAATGGGGATTGTTACACCCCTCTCAGTACTGCTCCAGTACTGCCCCACTCTAAGAGGGAGACTTCTATACCGTTACAAGGCTCAGACTCCTTCCTTTTTCTTGCCCTTTTGTCTGTCTACCTAGATAGAGCTTTTCATTCAAAGGAGGTCATCCTTAATAACGTCCCAGTAACATTTTGAGATGCTGTTGAGAATCTCCAAGCATTATATGGCTACAATAATTTCAACACTAAGCCGTGCAGGTCCTGTTTCTGACCAGGAAAGTGGGAGACGTGACATGCAAATGAATAGAAAAAGGACAAAAAAAAAGCACATTGTCAGACATTGTGAACAACCTTGTCCCTTAGCTCATCTGCTTGGGTGCTGTACTGTTGCTTTGCTTGTCTGAATTTGCCCCTGAAAACGCATATAGTGTAGCCCCAAACTGTTCTTCCTACAGAGGAAACACAGCAGATATTAACAAATCAATCACAGATTAGGCTTGAGATCTAATCACAACCTATCTTTAAGTTTGGTTAAGAGCCCTAACAACTTGAGGAAGAAAAGAAAAAAAAGCCAAAACCAGAATGCTGACCTAGACAACTGCAAGACTAACTAACTGAGCTAAAAGGAAGATATGACAGTGTGTTTTATTTAACAGAAATTTCAATTCCTCATAAACTGGTTTGCAGCTCATCCTCTCTCAAACCATGGGGCTGCACATATCTGACTCTGTTGCTTTTTTCTGTTGTTCTTTTTTTTTTGTCTAGGACCTAGTAAAAATGTCCTCCCTGTGTTGGAGTTCCACTCATTGAATGCTAACAGTATCTTATGATGAGCCAAGCATCAGCCAGAATTCCCTTGGTGCTCAGCCTCCTACCTTTGGGAAATTTAAAAATATTTATAAATCACTCTGCCTACACAAATACAGGCCCAAGCCTCTCAAATGCATGTTGCAATTTCATAATGGGTTTTCCTGTTGATCTCAAGGCCCATGTCCACATTTTTACTGACACACAGAAGTGCTCACAGGATGGATACAGCTGCCTAAACATCTGGTCTAATGCACTGTCCAGGATGTGATCACTTCCAAGCAATAGTTTACAGAAACAAGCATCAGACTGCATGAACTGTGGGATTTAAACAAACCATCAGAAAATGAAAAGAGGGAACAAATACAGTATGACTCACCGAAGCATTTGAGACAAAGAAGTATGGTAAGAAGAAACAACCAATTCTTTCCTTATGTGTCACATTTCAGTGAGACATTAGTCTCTGCAGTAAATTTTCCACTCTTCACTGTGCAGCATAAAATTAGATTACAGCATAGTTTATGATAATATTATTACAGTTACATTTACAGTTTCTGAGCAAGATTTTAACAAATATATTCAACTGTATTAATAAAAAGCTGTATCTTCATATATATACCGAAGATATAATGTTTAGTAGAAAACAGAAAAAGTTAGAACAATTCTGAGGACAACACAGCTAGAAAAAACAGGATTAATACCATCACTGTGCAGTAGTTTGCTTCATTACTTGTCTTTCCGTAAAGGAAATGCTGCAAATTATATGGTTCTGGTGGTCGGCCTTGAACCAGTGACATACAGGTCTGCTCAGCCAGTACTTGCTAGAGGGTGTCACTTGTCCAACTATCTTTGAGGTGGATGGGTGAATGCAGGGTTTTTCCATCTCAGGCCAAACAGTTAATCTAAGAAACAGCTCACTGTGCCATTTTCAGCCTTCATACTGCTTTTCCAGAGACACAGAACTGCCTTCTCTGGTCCTTTTCACTGCTATCTCTTTTCCCTTTTGGTGTCCTCCCCATTTGCCATCGTCTCTTCTCATGCCATCCAGCTCATCCACTTGTCCCCTTCTCCTTTAACTCACTATCTCTTTCCCCACCTACCTTCTCCGATGCTGAACCAAAGCTTGTTGGTCCCAAGAGAGCCAACAAGAGAACAACAAAGGATAAGAGTGCCTTTTAGACACAGTGAGGAGTAAGCGTCATTTTTCTTTTGCTCAGTTAAATGAATTTTTCTTTTCCCTCCTATGACTCCGTAAAGAGTCTCTACCCCTCCCCCCCCCGACACATATCAGGAGAAAGGGCCACTGATGACTGGGATCACAGGTGTTGAATAGCTTCGTCTCTGTGTACATAGTGAAAGAGAGTATATACCATGCAAGGGCTTGTCTTCCCTCTCTAGGTGCTCCAGGGAGCACCAGATAATCTAAACAATAGCAGCTAAGTAGCCTCAGAACTGAAAACACGGTCTCTTCACCTGTCCTAAAACAGATCAGTGCTCCTACACGTATCTGACATCGTCAGCTTTCGTATCCTTCTGGGAAGGTAACAATTCAATGAAGAGCCTTGTCTGTGCATGGTTTCTAGCCTCTGCTCTAGTCAGCTGAAGCGTCATGTTTTCTGTGTGGCTAGTTTTCTCTGAACAGCATCCAGCTCCAAAAGCCTGTTCTGTTGGTAAGATGTTCTGGCATGTGCCCTCGCACATCGCACACCAAGACCCTTCTATCTTTCAGGAAAAGCTACCTTCATCTAATGCTTTTAGTGAAGTATCAAAAACTTGCAGGCTGCTCCAGCCGGAGGGAGCTAGGGGTGACAAATCTACTCTCTTCCTCTTCTGGAAATTGTTTGCAGAGTTCTTGCACTTTCCACATGCACATGAAACAATACCATTTCAAAGAGTCCCCCAGTTGCAAATTGACTCACTGTTGTAACTGCTGTTGATGCTTGTCTGTGTTGGCGTCAGGCTGTACTGAATGGACCCTTCAGGGGTGGCCCTTCCTGACAGTAAATGGGAGAAGAGAAGGGAGAAAGGGGAGGAGAAAAGAAAGGGAAGAAAAGGGAATATTTAGATAAACTCACTCAATAGATCTGCCGACACCCTCCACTATTTTTTAACATAACTTCTTATTGTAAATTCCTTCCCGTTTCAACAAAACACACAAACACACACACAAAAACACATCTTCCATCAGAAATCCGGAGAATCTGGTGGCCTCAAGCCCAGACAAGGACTCTCATTTGCTTTATCTGACTGACAGCTTGTTGGAAATATCTTGTACTGGGCTCATTATGGACGGTGGACAGCATACAACCTGCAGAATGGGTGATTCCAAAAGGACCTGAATGTTAAACATGAGCGTGTCAGCCCTGCAGTCCTGTACATTAACACACATTGGATGCAGTACAAAAAATATCTTCATAGCATTTCTCATTATGAATAACTTCACCCTCACAAAAGTGCAATCCAAATCCTCTTTGGCATTATGGGTGTGTTTGACTCAGGTCAGCAAAAGCTGTGTAATTAACCTCATATGTGTCTCCTTAGCACACTGCGTTTGTGAATTTGCTGTGCACAGAATAGTTCCTGTCGCAGAAGGTGCAGAGGTACAGGCTTCAGACTGCTATGGTGTTCTTCAGTCCTGACATGCTACTTTCAGAGCCCACTGTAAATGAGGCATTGGAGGAGGAATGACAGCATCTCAGCCTGAAAGCACTTGAGTCCACATATTTTAACATTTGAGGTCATGCTCATTACATTTCCAGACTAGTTTTTCTCTTTTTGGTGGTACTATCTTCTCATTTGTGCAAGGACTGGATATCACAGTCAGCTTGTATGACCTCCCTTTACTGGCCGAATTGATGGAGGACCCTCAGGTATAGAATCATAGAATCACTAGGCTGGAAGAGACCTCTCAGATCACCGAGTCCAACCATACCTGTCTCCTTACTAAACCAAGTCCCTAAGAAACTCATCCACCCATTTTTTAAACACCTCCAGGAATGGTGACTCCACCACCTCCCGGGGCAGCCTGTTCCAATCCCTGACCTCCCTTTCAGTGAAGAAATTTTCCCTAATGTCCAGTCTAAACCTCCCCTGGTGCAACTTGTGGCCATTTCCTCTCGCCCTATTGCTTGTCATTTGTGAGAAGAGACCAGTACCCACCCCGTCACAACATCCTTTCAGGCAGTTGTAGACAATGATGAGGTCTCCCCTCAGCCTCCTCTTCTCCAAGCTAAACAACCCTAATTCCCTCAGTCTCTGCTCGTAGGGCTTATTCTCCAGCTCCCTCACCAGCCTCGTTGCCCTTCTCTGCACACGCTCCAGCCCCTCAATGTCCTTCCTGTAGTGAGGGGCCCAAAACTGAACCCAGCACTCGAGGTGCGGCCTCACCAGTGCTGAGCACAGGGGCACAGTCACCTCCCGGCTCCTGCTGGCCACGCTGTGTCTGATACAGGCCAAGAGGCCATTGGCCCTCTTGGCTCATGTTCAGCCAGCACTCCCAGGTCTTTCTCTGCCCGGCAGGTATGTTCTATACTGTTAGCAACCCAAGGAATCTGAAAGGATCATGGAGCTTTCAATAAAAATAATTTCTCTTCTGCTGCTACAGAGCAAACAATGAATCCACAAGCACTACAGGTACACGGCCATGTAAACAGCAGGAGATCTTACCAGCGAGGAGGAAAGGCACTTGGCATCTGTCCTTCAGCCCAAAGTCTTGGCCTGACTACTAAGGCAACAATGAGTGAGTCTAAATACCATACTAATATTAAGCACAGTCTTTATTGAACTCTGATGTCTCTTTAAATGGTCTTCCTTCCTGACTTGTTCTCACAGAATTTGACTTGGGTCATACATACTACTTAATGATGAATACAGATGATAAAACAGCATTAACATTATCTATAGGATTTTTCAGGGACGACACGCAGAATTAATTCTTCATTTGAGAAGGCACTGGAATGCACACATAAGCATTATACCATCTAGAAAGGCTCATTATAGCAACTGAAGAGCACTTAATGCTAAGTTATCGCTGGCAGATGTTTTCACTCATTCACACAAATGCAGTAGAATAACACTGAAGTAATTGGTCTTGTAAGTACAAAGGCTGAGGGCGAATTCCACTTTTATGGGCTCTACCTTGCAGCAGAATCGACTGAAGCAAGATATAGGGCCATCCCTCCAAACCCTGAGAGAATACAAAGTTTTAAAATACTACTTTTGAGTTACTTTGACTGAAGACTCCACTTTTTTAGAAGCTTTTGTAGGTTTACTTGTACTTATACCTGCTTGTGAGAACTTTTCACTAAGTATCAGCAATAGCCCAAACACCTTCAGATCCTTCAGAATTGCCTAATAGAATGAGCGAAAAAAGGTAATTTTGTCATAAGCTCTTGTTCTCTTGCTGTTTCACGCTTAGCAGGAGCACACAGTTTCTCTCACTGAGAAGAAAGTGAAGTGACTGGTGAATTGATCTATTGTTGCTTTTTAAGGATTGCATTCTATTCAGAACTACTACTTATTCAGTGCTATTTTCCTTGGTTTTCCAAACCAGCCTTCTCAAATCTACTAAGAAGCATCCTGCTACCTACCTAGGCTTTCACTTGCTTCCTGTTTACTGAAGAAACCACCTCGAAGACATCTCATTGTTTATTAAAATTTTCCCAGAACTTGCCTTCCTCTATTGCAAGTTCTTTCCATTTCCAGCCTCTGTTTGTCCTGTTCCTCACTTTTGTTTGCACAATAGCTTTGCTTTATGTAAGTGCATATTGGTTTGGTACTCGTCAATCACGGGGTTTTTTTCCTCTCCTTTGCCTACCTTATCTTTATTTCCTTATTTAGGTATTTTAACTGTCCAACATTTTTCAGTAAGTCACAACTGCTTTTATTATCTCTCTATTTCCTGAAACATTTCTTTACACGTCAAACCTGAAAATCCTCAAATGCAAGGCTTGTAGAAGTCTGTCTCCTCAAATGCAAAGTTAACAAATTTTGCCATCCTACCTTTCTGTGAGTTTCTTGCATCTTTAAAGCAAGAAATAAGAAACTAAAAGTGGGTTTTTTAAGGAACAAAGACCTCTTTTCAATGCTGCTGGCAAATGCTTATTTCTAGTCAACAGTCAACACTGCTCTTTTCAGTTTGTGAATATTTTTTTCTTTCTTTGGGGGAAACAGCAAACTATTTCACAAGCACTCAAGCAGTAATATGTACTACAGTATTTTTATGTCCCTACAAAACCACTTTCAATTAAAATTACATTTATAGTTTTGGCAGTTTTCACTATTTTCTTTCACTTCTTTTAACACCTGTCTTATTTACAGCTTCAGCTCCTTGGAATAAATGAAAATCAGAGAATCACAGCTCAATGCAAACAATGAAAACTTCAGACAAGAAAAAAACAGTATCCTTTGTTGTTGTGCATGGCAGCCTGAAAACTTGATCCCTTTCTGCTCAAAACCTGAAAACTAAAGCCCTTAAACTTATATTTCTTTATGATAGGTTATGAATTTCAAGGCAGGGATAAGAAGAGAACGTTAAAAGGCACCTTGCAGCCACATGGGATGGAAGAGCAAAATGGAAAGAAACTCTTCTCAGAGATCCACACAGAGAAAGAGAGAGACGCAACAGGCACAAGACATAACTTGTGGCACTCCTGTAAGATCTTACGCATAATATTTTTTCCCTAAAGAGGAAGGACCCCATTACAGCAAGTTCTCAGGGTGTTCTCCATTGTTGTAGCTATTCAAAACATAGACGGCCACAGTGTGGAGCAATCTGATTTAGCTAAACTAGTGTTGAGGAAGGGGAAACAGAAGCAACCTCCAGAGATTCTTCACACACTGAGTAGTGGCGCCAAACCTGACAATATTCAAGAAGCATTTGGACAATGCTCTTGGGCACCTGATGTGAATTAGAGTTGTCCTACGTAGGGATAAGAGTTGGACTAGATGATATTTGTGGTTTCCTTCCAACTCAGGTCATTCTTTGATTCCATGAGGTCCTTCCAATCTGAATCATTTTATGATTTGTGACACATGCATTAAGTAATCCCAAATTTCAGTATTTACACCCTACACATTTGAGACAATAATAGTTGACATCCGCTGTGGCACCTTCAAGACAGATAATTCCCCTTACCTCAACAAAAAAATAAAAGAAGAGAAAAAATTGCTCATTCATTATATCCTCTGCCTGGTTTCACAACAAGCACTCCGTACAGATACAAGTACAGTTTACACAGTGCTAGAAGAGTGTAAACTGGCCTCTGAAAGTTGGCAAATTGCTGGGCACCCTGGAAATGTGCTTTCAGCATATACAAGCTTCCTTGGCTCTCTTTGACAGTGAGCCAGAATTCAGTTCTTCACCATCAGCTTTCCCAGTTTGCCCCAGGCCAAGAGAAAGCAGCCAGGGAAATCACCTGTTGCAAGCAGTATGGAGTTCCCTTCAGAGCAGAAGCAAAGCTCTCACAAGAACAAACACCACCAGCTGATTTCTTCTTATAACTTATTTCCTTTTGTTCTGCACATCAGGTTAAAGCCAATGATTCACAATTGTCCCAGCATTCCCAATACAGTGATGCATTTCTGTCTAAGGAATGATAGTGACCTCCAACGCTCAAGGCCTATTGTGTGTGCGTGTAAGTTTCACCAGGGGACTGGAGGAGCAAAGCCCCTCCCAGCACTACAGCCTCACCAGCAAGGTGCCTTCAGCACTGACCATTGCAGCCATCTCCAGCCACAAGAGCCAGTCTTGCAAGCTCAGGTCTTTCTTTGAAATCATGGTAAGCAACAGAGATGAGAGCCCTCCTAATGTCCACTGTTTTTTTAATACCTGTTAGTCCTCTGAAGGGCTGGAATATTCTCTCAAATTACAAAGTACAGCCCTGATGTTTCAGGAAAACGTTGTCATTATCTCATTATCACCTAAAAGAGCCCTAAGATTTGTAAAAATCAGGCAAATTTGTTTTCTAGCAAATTCCATTTAACTTACTTCCTTCTCACCTGAGAATTAATTTAAGAAAATCAGATTTGTCCTTTCATATGTAGACTTCACAGTATTAAAAAACATCTGAGGAACGTAGATTCAACATATAAATTATCTGGCCTGAGATAGACACAGAGAACTAAGGACAGCCTAAAAGAGCAAACACCTCTGCAATCAAAGAGATCAACTGCAATGAGACTGAAATGAAAGACCTTGATTTACTTGATGTAAAACTAATATAACTTTAATATGGACTTCTGACATTGTAGCTTGTTGTCCCAAATACAGACTGCTGGGTTTTTGTTGTGGATTAGAATTCAGTTGATTATAAGAGCTGCATCTTATCCAAGCAAACTGTAGTTTAGCTTTGAAAATCTGAGCTACAAAGTACTGTAAATACTTTAAAAAAAAATTAGGCTCCAGAAGAAATGTCACAATTTCAAAGAATAAAGTTCTCAATGGCCTTCTAAGCACAAATACCCCACCTCTGACTCAGAAGTCCCAGAGCCACTAATTTTCAAATTTTGTGCTATGCTTAATGAAGCAACACTATTGCCTTGTTCTTGTAATTTCTTGTGCCTGTTTGGAGGCAGGACATCTGGCTTAGTGGACATTGGTCTGCACTGGTATTTTTGTATGCCATGCTCTTCATAACACTCCTTGATGTAACGACTTTTAGGACCGGGGCAACTACACTTTATTTCAGAGAAGAAAAAAGTGTATGAAATGAAAATCAGTAGACAGTCACCTGTTTTGGTATGAGTATTCATATGGGGAGCCTGAGGTTTCAAGCCATCCACTGTTGATAACCATATCTTATCTTTGCCTTTACTTGGGGAATGGACACAAACTGCAGAACAGGGTGTGTGTAATCACCAGGGGCTGTGTGAGAGAGGAAGACAGTGTCTCCCAGCTGCCTGGAGAGATAGGAGCCAAGAAGTGCGCAGCAGCTTACAGGAAGCTATAAATAAAGTCAGCTTATTGACATAGCCTGTTTGCTTCATGGCTGTGTGATGGAAAGATGAGACTGATTCATTGTGTCATGAAAAAAACGTCAGCAGGCCACAGTCACTCTCTGGCTCTGTTTAGTCACAAAAGGACCAGCCTGAAGAAAAATAATCTAATAGTGGCAAAGAACACTTATACACTCAATACTGCATAGGAGAAAATGCTCTTCTTGGAATTTATTATAATTCTAGGAGAGATGTACACAGTTTATTGAAGTAACCAGTAACTGCAGTAACTTTGGTGGTGGGAGAAGGGCAGCCTGGGCTTAGTTTGCAGAACGTGCTAAGAACATATATCCTGAAGACTCATCCAGGCTCTTTAAAAAACTAGATATATTCATGCTTGAAAACTGAGAAACCTGAACTCACAGCCCACTTGAAAAAGTGGCTTAGGCAACTTTTAGGTTTTGCTTTCATACAGATTTCTACATCTCAACAACTGTCCGTACTTTCAAAACAGCTCTACTATCTGTGTCCTCAAAAAACCCACCATCTGTACCTCATAACTCTTGTTTCCATGCCTACTCTTCCATTGCAGCAAAGTGATAACTGTTACTTTTATTAATTTCCCCTCTCTTCTGGCTGTGCAGCCAGTCTACCCATAAACATCACCACTACAAAGGAATCCACCAGTAGGTTAACACACTGAGTCAAAGCATAAGACTAATTTCTCAGCAAGTGTCGCTCTCTGAAAATGGAGACAATCCTTTGTGAAGGTGAGCAGTGACTGAGTTATATCTGGGTGGTCCAAGCAAGAAAGCACTCTGGGTCAGCCTGTTCCATCATTACAGAAAGCTATCTATGCCCTTCTCCTCTGTTTAGTGTGCGAACACCTTTCTTACAGTGGAGGTTTCTGAAATGTTTAATGAAAAGCACTGCTTTCAAACTGCTCTTTAATATGTTACTACAAAACTGAAATGTAGTATATTCTCTTGGTCTTTCTACACACATCCCTAGAGCAAATAAATTCCATTTTCCTCTATTAAGGACGTTTCTAAGATTGCTCCTGTTATAGTAGTTTATCAGATGGAAATAAAGAATTTGAAGTGGTAAGTCAACTTGGAGATGGGGACGAGAACTGGATGATTTCTAGCATAATTTTTTTATATCACTATTTTTCCATCTGTCCATATCAGAAAATCACACTACATATGGCTGCTAAACTCTGCAGGACCAAGTACATTCTCCCTCACAAACCTTTTTTCTTAGTCGTTTCACACTTTTATATGCCTCACATAATTTGCCTGCTGTGTTTACTTGCACTTATAATCCACAAAGTCTTTATTGTTGAGTACAAATAATAATAATAATTAAAAAACCTAATTCTAGCCTCTACATTATTTAAGTATCAGATAAAATAGAACATCGTATTCTAGCTTAATTGCTTATTGCATGGTTAATTTAGGTTTCCCTAGAAAACTGAGAAAAAACACTGTCTTTTACACACAGGGTATTGAATAACAACACCAACTTGCATAAAAATCTTCTTTTGAGGAGATTTTTCTCATTTAAATTGCAAAACAGTGCTAAAGAGTTCACACTTTGTGGCTGAAAAACCTTCCCAGAGCAGCTGTGCACCTTTAGGAGGTTAGCTGAGCTTTCTAAGTACCAAAATGTAGCATTTAATACTGCAAAGTATGTTTCTATCTGCAGTACAGACAGCCAGAAATACAATGTAAAGTGAGGCAAAACTGTCTGTGGGGCAATAACTCCAGAATTGTGCCTTTTTCTCCATTGCTATTGTGAGTTACGTTCTGCTCAGTAGTTTCGCGAAACATGTTTTTTGACTGGCTGTCATCTGGACCAGGCTCAAAGCAGCTGTAGGGAATAGGATACAGTCACAGCTTGACAACCTCACGCATTTGGGTAGAGGCATTTCCAGTCCAGTTTTATACAGCTGCCTAACTTTTTAAACGCAGAGCTGAACAGCTGCCACAGTGAGAAAAATTCAAAAATTACAATAACTGGAAATTAACAAACCATTTTTTATTTCAGGGGGTGATCCCAGTTGAGCTCCACTTACTCATATTGGAACAACAGCCAGTTTAAAAATAAATCAACTGCTTTCAAACTGGGACATGATCAAAGTCAATACACTAAATACAACAGCCATTCTGGCTTGTGCAGTTCCACAAACCCTCTCCAACACTGAAGAAGAGAAACGTGTATCTCAGATTTTTCCTTAGAAGTTTCTACAGTATGGGAATGTTTTCAAATGCATTAAACCAGTCAGTGTTTAACATTGCTAGACATGCAAGGATGAAGCATCGATTTCACAGTCGGGCTCAATATTTTTAATCAGAATTAGTATTATAAAAATAGCTCAGAAATCCATAAAGCATTTTAAATAACTTAAAATATATGTAGTGTCACTCATTCTCTTTTCACCTACTTCAAAGCTGCATTAATTAGAGCTTCCCAAGATTATTCGTATTTTTACTAGATACTTAACAGTTCCTAACAGAGGAAATGTTCACAGTTCATGAATGTTGATTAATTAAGTTCTAGTACTACCTGAGCAATCGGAGGGCATCAGTACATTGGCTATCTCAAACACCAAAATGTTTAAGCCAACTGATGTATGGAATGGGAATAACATAGCCCAGGAGCTCATCTTCTTAATCTCTTACATTAACATTCAATTTGCTGTCACTTCCAGATTTGCCCACACATGGACGGAAAAGGCTTGTTTCCTGGCAGTACTCCAAGCTCCCCATAAAGCCTGTCTTTACCAGAGCCCAATCCCTCTCCCAGGCAACAGCAGGTTTTTAGCTGATTGAAAGTGTGGGTTAAGAAGCTAATCAAGAGCTGTGGGATCATCCCCTCACAGGAGCAGATCAAGGGTTCAGCTTCACCAAGCATCCGCAGAGGCACAGCAGAAGCCAAGCAGGCAGATGCAGAAGGGCTTCTTAGCAGTGACAGTAATTAGCTATGATTAGTGTGTGTATGTGGTGAGTGTACCAAATCCATTGTCACCTGGAGTCAAAGTCAAGCCTAGATGTCTTCCCAGTAGCTTTGCTCCACATGTACCATCAGTTGCTGGCTTGAGTAAGGGCACAGTAGTAACTCCTGTAGTTCTGGATTTGCTGAATGAAGGGTGGCGCATCACTGCAGGGACTGAATGGGATTATCAGAAGTCTTTTCTGGCTATAGGACAGGTGCATCGCCTGGTTCCAAAGGGCAAGCAGACGTGAATTAAATTGTAAGCACTCTTATCACATCCAGTCACTGTTTGCTGGGCACAAAAAAGCACTTTATTTTGAAGGGTGAAATACCTAACTGTTTGGATTGAGTATCTCAGAGCTTCAGTGATACAGTCATGGACTGGTCTGCAATAACTCCTCCTGATGCCAATGCTCAAATCCTTCAAAGTGTGCAAAGCAAGCACGGCTGTAGCTTCTCTGCTTGGTTTGTTGTCTTAGGCTAATACAGGGTTCATTGGACCATATAAGCTATGAAGCCTGTCAGGATAAAAGCAGATCTAAACAGGACAGACTTCTTTGTCTCCAATACTCTGTTTCCTTGTAACTCTATATATCTCTTCTCTGGATGAAGGAAGCAAGGGAATGCTTCTTCCCACACACCTTGTCCCCAAATTTAAGCTAACACACAGCCTGAATGTGACAGCATCTGGTTGCTGCAAGGCATGAAAACTTCCTTCTTGTCTTGGTCAGAAACTGGTTTCATTGCAAGCAGCAGGTAATCGGTGTCATGTAAGTAAATGCATTGTCTGAATAGTCTTTGACTTACAGAGGTAGTAGAGATGGCCATTTCAGCAACTTCTTTAACTTTGTTATTAGCATTTAGTAAGCTCTAGATAATCACTTAACTTTTCTCCTTGCCTCAACAAAAAGTAACTTAACCTAGAGCAATCTCCAAGCTTTAAGTAGCCTTCAAAACATGGTTAATAATCTGATCTCCTGGTAACCCACTCAGCTAAAAAAGACCACATAGAAATCTCTGAACACGAATAATTGCATTACTGGCTTCCGTTTCAGAATCTTTGTCCTATATATAAAAAGATCAAAAGATTTTAGGAACAGGATGTTTGACACAGGTAATTAAATCAATTTCCAATCTCTGCACAGGCAAACATTCATCAATATTAGGGAATATCTGAGGCTGAAGTTGTGCTCCCAGTTGTGTGGATTGTTCTGAGGGTATGAACAACTCCCTTGATACCAGGACATATAAAATAGGCAGAAAGAGTGAAGAAAGAAAACAACTGCTTTGCTACTCTCTTGCATGGGCAAGCACAGACAGTTTATTTCCCAACATAATTCAAATACATTCCTAGAGTTTAACAGGATGATCTATAAAGGGATACAGTCATCTCTGGTGGTGAAGACAAAACAGCTGGTACCAGCCAAGTGGACATAGACTGAGACACCCAGCTGCAGGAATGGGAGTTACGGAACACACAAGTTTCCTAGCTAGGTAAGTTACAACTGCTTAGAATCAGCCATAAATGTTCCCTGTAACACTGGTCACACAATCTATTGGTTGATTTTTGACCTGCTGCTTCTACCTCTCTGTAGGTACCTTAAGTGACATGTAGACAGCACTTGAAGCTGAACCAACCATTCCTCCAGTCAGGCTCATAATCTATGTAGTGTTACAGAAATCTTTATTTCATGTCCTCCAAATGCAACAACCAATGTGTGCAAAAGATAACTATAAAGCAGGAAAGATTTCTCTGTATGGGAGGAAGGAGTCTTTTGCATCACAGCCAGCTAACTGAAACACAGGACACCCTGTAAGAGGTGTGCACTTTGGTATTCTGTTTACTGAAAGTAGCTGTCCTACTTGGAAAGACTGGTTGGTTTAACTGGCTGTGTAACAGTGCAGTAACCCAAAGTGTGAGAATAGATAAATCAGTACTGGATTTGCATCTTAAAATTCAAGTTTCTATAGAAACTATATCTATGGAAAGCACGTTAGGAAGCTCCCAGAAATCATCCTGCAAGGGATAGCAATGTTTGTTAGAAGATGTCACCTATTTTTATTTTCCTTTGGCCAATATGACTAGAAAGTTTTCTTTTATTTTTTTGAGCAAACTTGGTTTTAGTGTGTACACTAAATGTACAGACATTCAATCTGAACAGCTAGATATTTAAATCTGAAAGTAAAGTAGTTCTTTGAGTTCAGTGAACAGTGACTAAATAAAATAAGGAAACTTACAGTTTAGATCTTAATTCAACAAAATACTTGAGCATTTAATTACTTAAGCCAATAAAGTCACCAAAATAATTACATGTACCAGTTAACATTCAAAGACATTCTGATTTCACAGTCAAAGCTGAGAGACATTGCACACTAGAAGGCCAAATCATACAGCCTTCTAGCAGTAACAGGAGTTGCATTTGCAGAACAAAGGCAGAATTTGGCTCTCTGACCATCAGTACATATGAAGTGGTTTTACTGTAAAGCTGTTTTGCACTCTAGTCATTGAAACCAATTAAGGACATTATATGGTCAGGTGGACACCAAGGCAAACAATCTCCATTCATCCACAAAGCACTAATGCGACTAATACTCCTTTCAAGATGTGTGCCTAGGTAAAAATAGTTTATCTGCAACAAAAGTCTATCAACTGCATTTCTCAAAAAGCTGTTCAAGTGCCAGAAATACCTCTGAGCTGTAATGATAAATAATGGGTTTAATTTCCCTGCTTTACAAATACTAGGCTCAAACTGTAGGTTACAAGGTGCAGAAGAAGCTATGCTAATTCACATCAGCTCTCCAGATTGTTTAGACTATATGAGAAGGTACTTCTAGTTGGATCACAGCTCTAAACCCTTCGTAATGCCAGTGTTACAGGAACTGTTGCACTATGCATAAGGCCAAGCAGTTATCACACACCAAAGCCAAGAAAAAATCTTATCCTGTCAATGTGTTCAGTCCATCCAGGATCTGCAAGTCCCAAATCTGCAGTTTCTCCAGTGGGAAAAAAAATATGTTATTGGAGTGCAGAAATTTCAGAGTTCATTCTGTATGGATTTCAGCATCACAAATATATTATGTCGTGTGCTGAATGTGTAATTTCTAGAGTGAATATTTATAACGTCTCCTACTTAGATTCTACAAAATTGGATAAGGGCTGAGGTATACTGTAGTACTTCCACACCTAGGAAACCCGTCTTCTCTACACAGCTGTCCATTTTCATGAAACTTGAAAGCCTGGAGATCACAGCCTTGCCACCAGATTTTACCTGAACTTCATCAGCAGGCTTAATTGTTATTTGGCAGGCAAAGAGAAAGCAGTAAGACTTACTGACTGAGGTACCCATCTACACATAACCTTCTAATCTTCATTACCTTAGGAAACAAGAGTACAAAACCATGCTTGTAATATTCGTGATTAACAAAGTGGGATCTTAAAAATTTACATAACCTATTCCCAATTTAGTGTAAACTGTGAGTCTGCAGACAATCTCAGTTGAGGATATACCCTTTCTTGAACTCGCTCACCTCCTGAATAATGTTGGCTGTTAAATGGTGGAGCACTCAAATGGTAAATGTAATACCCAGTCTGGCAATTTATTTCTTCTTTTTTTTTTAATATTAATTTCATTTCTCTCCCTCTGCTACTGTTTTTTTGCACTGCATCTTCTCTTATGGAGTAAAGGCCAGTAACTGTAGCTCAGGTGGTGTGGCATTAACTCACTTCATTGTCATACTGTGGTAACAATATTGCACCCCTCTTGCACTGCAGGCTTCTGGGTACACAGTCTGTGAGTATGCAAGCATTTTCTAACACACTCATGTCAACCAAACAACACCAAAGCTGTAAAGCTGTGGGATAAACCAGCAGCAAAAAAGTTCCATCTGTGAAGCTCTCCTCTTTGGAGCAGACTCAGTAGCTTCTTCCAGCCAGGGTCCCCAGATGGGCCCTGAGCAGGCATCTTTGGCTTTGCCAGTGGAGAAATAAAGGCAGGACAGAGTTAAAGGCAGAAATCCTTGGAGAACCATAAATATTAGTGCAGTCTGTTGGCTGATTCGAGCCCACGTGAAGTAAAAAAGTGACTTTGCATCAATCGCAATGAGCTTCAGGTCAGACCCACTTGGGCATACTCATGAGAGCAGAGTTTTGGAACACCTCTGCTCATCTTGATGTCTCCAAATGCTCCAGCATGGGTACAAGTGATCACAGAACCACACTGAAATTCGGCAGAGTTACCTTGGGCTTTGATGGCAGCAGGGAGAGACACAGTTTGAATATATTTAACAGCGTCCATCCCCCTTATGTCCCATACATTTTCTTGGCTCTGATTACTACCAGTTAGTCTGTGAGGGTCTGCAGTTACACAAAACTGATCTGCAGGAGACAGGTAAGCAATAAAAAGTTTGTGGAACTAACCTGCTTAAAGTTCCTGAAAACCCAGTTCTTGAGACACAGTGGAAAAAGGGCAAGGGATAAACAAGGAAGTGGAAAGACTGAGAAAGAAGTAATTTCATTTTTTTTTCACTGTAGAGCTTAAAATGATAAAACCCAGAGACTTCAAGCATGAGGTAATTTTCCCCAGCATCCTGCTTTCCAAAAATATCTGCTAGCTCTCTTTTTTCTCCACCTAATTAAAAGGACTGATGTTAGGGCCTTCAGTTAAGTCAACAGCTGCCCTGCCTCCATTTCCTTCATCTTTCCTACCAGTGACAGCAAATGCTGCATATTTGTGCAAAGCAGAGTCACAGGGGCTGCCCCAAGACCTTTCCTTTGGGTGTATTAGCGAGGAGTGTGAGGAAAATAGTGCAGTCAGACAGAATTAAAAAATCAGAAGGGAAATCCTGACCAAAAGCTAAACTTCTTCTTTTCATACATTTACATCTTCTGCTTCTCTGCACTACAAAGCACCCAGTTTTTGAGACTACAAAATCTAAAGGAACAGAACAGATAATATCAATAAAATGGTGATCCTGTTTGGGGACTGTGAAATAGGTTGGAAATCTTCAGGGACTCCATTTCTCAACATGAACCTGTTACTCCAGTGTTAACACTTCCATTTCATGACCACATGGCAATCACTTTGCTTTATGAATTTCTATGTATTCACCAGTCTCTCCCAGGATGTGTTTTGCAGAGTGTAAGTCTGTCCTCAACAAAATATAGTGCTGAGAAACTAACTCACTAACAAGGTGTAATCACTAGACACCTCATGTGGTCCTCTGTGAGGTGTTAGAATGACATCATGGTGAAAACTTACACTGAATCTTAAAAATAAAGAATGAAGCATTTAAACCTGGAACACCTCTTCAAATTTCACTCACAACTTTTGGCATGTGCATTTAAATAGATTCTAGGGATGGCTAATCTAGATATCAAGTGTTTGTTCACTCATTCAACGAACACAAATTTTCTCTCTGTGTGTCCGTGTTTAAAAGAAGAGACTTCTCCGCTGGATCTATGACAGATAAATATAGAGGACTCTCAGTAGGCTATTTCTCCTTCTGAAGATATCGGAGAAGGGCTGTGATAGGAGAGACTGTCAGAAATACTATTTTATCAGAAATGTATAAATAGTCTTTCCTCCTCCTTTTGCAAACCATTTCTTTTGTATAGTTTTTATCCTCTGGTAACTAAAAATTAAAAGATAAGCCTGTGTCATTACTATTATTCATGGTCTTTGACTAGAAGGGATCTGCTTGCTTTTCAATGAAATAAAATTGTGAAAAGGAAAGTTATTGTACTGGCCCAAGCACTGACACAAGTTTCCAAAGGCCAGTTCTTCATGCAGCATGTGGTTCATAATTTCCAGAAACACACAATCATCATTGTTAAGATCAGACTGCTTGCTGTAGTGACATAAGGGCTCAAGCAGCACGACTCACACAGTTTGCAGAGTTGAGACACAAAAATTAACTCCAGAAAAAAACAGATTAAAGGTATGGATCTTGAAATATATGCCTTTTAGCCTTTATTTTACCACTGAATTCCTTTATGATCTTCAGTTCATCCTCTCTCTTTATCCATGTGGTCACATTTCCACAAACTTGATTTTACTCAGGTATTTAGCTACAAGCTAGTCAAAGTTTTACCCTTCTCAAACAATCTCTGTACAGCTGCAAAGCCAAGGGGGACCCATCAGATCCTACACAGAGCCTATGGTTATAACTAGTAATCAGTTAGTTGAAATCTAGAAGACAGATGCAACTTTGAGACTTCATATCCTATCGTCTTGCCCCCTTGCACCGCATGTGAGGTCTTTCTACACACCACATTCCAATGTGTTTGAACTTCCCCACAGAAAGAGCATTTAACTTACAGAAAATGAGATTGAAAACACTCTTGAAAAGTTCTCTGTGTTCTTCTAAAAATGCTGCTTCTGGGCTCCCTTGCAAAGCCTGGAGGAGGAATGACTCATCCAAAATACAGGCTCTGCTCTAATTTGCAGGTGGTCAGCCTGTGAGACTGGCGTACAACTCTTCAGGTGCACCCCCATCATTTCCTGGAAGAGTTCATGTGGCAGAGGCGAGCTCTCTTTCACTTGTGAAGGGATCAATATTAACACCACTACCATGAAGAGAGGGCTGTCCTCTAGCAAGAGGAGGAAATACGGCATCAAGCAACCTTCAGCTACAAATGGCATTAGTTAATAGCATACTTTAACAATGTCCACACTGACCTGATGATCTTCAGAGTCTGAGAAAAACAGGCCTCAGAAAGCTTTTCAATTCATTAGAATCGAGGCATATATTATAAGTCAATACATCACAAAATAATTGTAAATGCTTCTCAACACTCTATTACACAGTGCCTAATTAAACTGACTTGCAACCTGCTAACTCCATTTGAGGTAGGGCCTGGCTGCAAGGGCAAAACAACTTTGGAAAAGCATGTTGGTGAACACAAAGCTCCTGACAACCTTTTGCAATATTGAAGTGACTTCATCAAGTGGGAAGGAAAAATTCTAAAGGGTTCTCTGCAAGCTGCATTTTACATCTGCTTAAAGAAAGACATAAAAGGAGTAAAAGCAAATTTAACAAATGACACAATGAGAGTGAATTGACAAATTACTCTATTTCATTCCATAAGTAAGAGCCAAGAAGTAAGGTACATACCTAGTACTGAAAGATTTTTCTTTGAAGTGCCATATCCCAGTGTCCTAGCCCTTGACTGAGCAAAAGTTATGTGCTATGCTACTGTGTCACCAAAAATATCTGCTGCCAGAGAACTGATTGAACTAACTGGTTTTGCAAAGCATTTCTTCCCAATTAAAATGTTGTGAAATCAATCAAGAATTTTATACCTCTGGCAGGACTATTTTAAAACTTACACACCTTGCTAGTATTGGCAAATCTTAAATTGATACTTAACTGATCTACATAATTTATGCCTTGATTCTTTCCTGTTGCAGCTGACTTTGAATATATCCTGCTGTGGTAGAAGAAGAAATTCTCTGAGAGATGTACAATATCTAGTGCATAATTCCCTGCTGAAGTTCTGTATGAACTCTCCTATCTTTTTTTCAAGAAAGGTCTAGCTTATTTTTTCCATATTTGATGACAAAATGATCATCCTAAAATTATCAATTGTCAGGTAGAAGTACCAGAAGAACTATCTGATTTAGATAAATGAGTTCCTCTTTTGCTTTTTAAATGAATGGGTTTTTTCTGTATTTTACCAAAGTGCAAGCACTAATGGATATGTCTTTTTGGCTCTAAGCCACTTAGCAACCTTGAGGGAAAAACCCTTTGCCAAAAAAAAAAAAAAGATGCCCTGCAAGACAAAACAGGGTAAAAATACATGTCTTGTAAAGATATAATTATGTGAAAGTAAGGAATGGCAGAAGGCAATACTGAGTGACCTTAGCTGGAATATCTATTGGCAACTACTGTACAAAAATCTAAAGACCAAAATGGATCATAAAGGTCTACTTGTTTACCTCACTCAGTAGACCAAAAAACATCCTGCCATAAAGATTGTGACAGTGCTTGTTTAGGCTCAGTGTAGGATGCCTCTCTGATCTAAAAACTCCGTTCGTCAATGAGGAATTTATTGAAATGTACTTCATTTCCAAGGACATCATTGCTTTTGGGTTCAAAGTGGCTCCCGCCCACTTTAAACATTGTCTCATCTCACTAACTGCAGAATGTTGTTCTTGACAAGAATTCAATACAACCTCACTGAGGGCAAAGGGACAATTGCTGACAAAGGAAGGAAGAAATGCAATGGTTTTTCAGTTGCGTGCTCAAACGGGTGCATATCCTTCTGTCATACATTCCCTAATTTGGGCCAACAAGCTTAATGGTATCTCACTCACTTGTTATTAGGTATTTCAGAAGTATTTGACAAATGCTACTATTTTTCAGAATTTGTCCTCTGGTACTTGATTTCAGTGTGCATTCAGAGCTCACCAATCCCAACTCAACAACCAGAGCATGAGGGCATCGCTCTTATGGTGTTAAACCTTTGGCAGCAGAGTGTCTTACACTGTACATATGCAATGTTACTTCACTTTCACAGTTGAGTGAGGCTCCCAGTCACTACTGAACAATTGTAAGGGTAAAGGCTGAAAAAATCCACGATTTTTTGAGTTCATCTTCCACTTCAGCTCTTCTTATTCTCTTTAACGTTCTGGATATCTTCAGGGGAAGGTAGAATAGCAAAAACTCCTACTCAGGCTTTCTACCGTACCTTTACACCCATATCAACACCCAGCCTCAGCCCACTAGCATTTGGTTAAGGATGATCTGGAACGTTAAGGGACTCCAAAGCCTGTGCTTTTCTGATTCACTGTAGTTTTCTCTATAAGTAGTAGAAGAGTCTAGTTATACTGTATGTTTTTGCCACATTAAAAAATACCTTTATAGAGGCTAATGTATTCCAAGCAAACAGACATATACAAACAAATATAGCCCTAAAAGCTACATTATTTATGCATGTAAGCACATTTCCAGGTGATTTTACATACAGTTATACACAACTAACCATTCTATATCAATTAACCATTTAAACAACTGTTAATTATTTCTAAACAGAACTTTAACATGGACTGTGATCTGTAGTCACACTAAATCTGAATTAAATCTGATTCAGCTAAAAGTATTACTGCTCCTTCCTCTGCAGCTATCAGAGTCAAGACAAGTCCCAAAGCCATGCTTTTTTCATCGTGCTTCCAATAAAATGCACCAGCCTAAAGCCTCCTACACACTTTGTCCTGAATTGTCAAAATTTGAATTTGAATTAACACATTGTAAAGGAGAAAATCTGGACTCATGAATATCTGTCATGGATTTCCTTCTTCCCTCCCCATTTCTGGGGAATCCTTCTGTTCTATAGTGGAAAACTAACAACAAATTAAAGACTTAGGAAATAAACTAGATTCTCTTTAAACTTTCCATGGAAGAGTGCCCTATTCTATTTAGTAAATGGTAAACTATAAATTGTTTCTAAAAAAATCATATTCAGCTAAAAAGTCATTTAAAGTTTTCAAGTAAAATTTTTCCTAATATCCATAGGCAGAAGTTTAACAGACTTAAGGAGATGGCCAGGCATTGGCATAATAGTACAATTTCTGTCCAATTACAGAGGGTAATCTAATAAAATGAGGTCCTCTGTAGACATAGTACGGAGTTAAAGATTTCAAATAGCTGAAGACAAGAACAATCCATTTTATATGTTATTATAATTTAGACACCTTAGTTTGGCTCATGTTACTGAAAGTGAAAAGGTGCATTCTAGTTGACTGCTGTATCATGGGAAGGACCATAGATGTCCCAATACACTGATGGTCCCAATGATGGAGAAGGCAGTTATCTTAAAAACAAGGAGGGCTTTTCTACTGTGACATGACATGCCAGAGTCATGAAGCTCCCCAAAAGTAAAGAGAGTCAATGGACCAGATGATTCACTCACGTGAAGTGGCAGAGATGCAGGAAAGATTTGCCCTAAGTTCTGCCAGATGACATTTTGTCACAGTAAAGGAAGGGCTATCTTGCCATAATTTTAGTTTTCTGCACACTTTTTAAAACAACAAAAAATAACTCTTACAAAAGACATGTGGTCACCTAGGTGGTGGTACATCCACCTTCTGTGATCTAAAGTAACTTCTTTGCATGGCCACGTGACAAGGTTTACCCAGGTAACAGAAAACTCAAAGTTTTGTCATTCCCAGTGTGTATATTCCATAAGTCAGTGCTGCAGTAGATACTTAACAGACGGAGGCAAGAGTGGCAGATGTGGGCATAGACGAGACACGCACAGACCAACAGCGATACATTTACTGGGATCCTCCATCAACACTGTGATAAGGCCCAGACTCCTCACTTTTGTGTGACTTCCACCCATGTTTTTCCAAAACATGCACTGAACATCAATAAATGCCCAAACAGATGAAAATTTATATGAAAATTAATCCAAGAGTAATGTCTTTCCACTCAGTTAAAGCAGACTTTCTGCCTAAATGCTCTTGATCAATGACCTGTATACCATTTCTTGCTGCTGTACTCCTATTCCAAACAATTAGTCTGGAAATGATCCCAAAACATTAATTTCACTTGTGAAATTTCACTAAGTGAAATACAAGCAAACTGTCCCTCTCCTCCATCCTGTAAACCAAAAGATTTTGCCTATGTTTATTGCCACCACCACCTAAAGCCCAAAGATCTGTCATGGTTTCTAACTCAATATTCGTCTGCTTGTCTGGAACGATCACAAATTACATGTCCACATGTGGCATTGCAATGCTGTATAGTCAATTTAGGGACTGGAAACCGTCCAAGAGGCAAAGATAGGATGCTGCTTTGTAGGAGATGATTTATCCGGTAAGGAGCTCTTTGTAACTAGAGACTATCTGTTTCCAGTGTTCAGGGTAAATGAGAAGTATCGACAGCAAGTGCATTGTACAAATCAGTGAGCTCCATGCTTACGGCTGCACCAATAAAGGTTCTCTTATGGATTTTTGCAAGTCTCCTGCAGCCCCAGAAGAAATATACAGTCCTCATGAATTTAGTAATAGTACTGTAATTCACTGCTAAGAGTCATGGGAGATCCACAGGTATCTGACAACGTACATGAGGAACAGCAGTATGGACATGATGACCCTCAGTCAAATTACACAGCATGCCATCCATACACTTAACACTGCAGTGAAGCCAGGCAGAACTGTATGATCACAGGATAATTTGTATTGGAAGACACCTCGTGAGGTCATTATGTGTTCACTGTGTTTTAGGGGCAAGTCAGTTTAAAACATTTCAAGCAAATGTGTAAGACTGTGTGCAGCAGGGTTGGCAACTGAAGGCTGAGTAGCACCAGTGACAGCCTAAACATTGTTCATGTCTTAACCACCTGATGTAGGAGTGGTGTTACACTCTCTCACACGAATTGGATATGCTGGGACAACATCAATAAACGGCAGTGATGGCAAGCCACATAATTGTCTTGCTGCAAAATGATCTTTGCAAATTGTAATTTATTAAAATCATATGCTTCCAGGGGAGTAAAAGGGAGCACCTTAGTGTGGAAAAAAAGCATTTGTATTGAGGTATTTCTATGGCAATTTGTCATGTGATACCTATTGTTCCTCTTCAAAGACATACCCAGAATCCCAGCATCTCCTAAAACAAAATGCCTTCAAGCTGGTGCAAACAAAAGACAAACAATCCCAGTCCTAGTAATGACCTTGAAATTTTCCAAAAATTTTTTGTGTGAAGTAAGCTACATATAAAATGAAACCTCAAAAGGAGAAAATTCCAGACAGCTGTAAAGCTGTTTGAAGAAAAGTGGTTTTACTTCAGTGGGCTGAATCTCCCAGGCTAGTCACTATCAGGAGCTCACCACAGTGTGGGTGGTTGCTCTTTTCCTTTAAAAGCACCTCTATAGGCACATAGACTTAACACTTAAACATTTACAGAGCCTAAGCTGCAAGCCTTTGTACAACAGCAAGAGTGGATGTTAATGCCCGTACACATATGAGATTCTATCCTTAGACCGCAATACCACAAGGAGGGCCAAAGCACATGGAGGCTCCATGTGGCAGACAGGACAAAATGCGTCTCAGGGATTTGGATGAGTTTTGTGTGCTGCCCTCATTAGGTTTTCTCTCAGGAGCTGCAGAACAGAGTGTATCACAGTTAAATGGCAGAGGTAGAGGTCCTGACAGTCTAAACAAAGGGACCACAAACAAATGGCTCTGCTCTGCATTTCCTGCTTTCCAGCGAAAATGCTATTTGACTGTGTCACTTTGGCACTTCAGTGGAGCTACAGACATACATATGGTCTCCAATAGCTAAAGATAATATATAAAATATTAAGCCCGAGAGCCACAGGTTGGAGTTGCCACATGAGTGGACAGAGCAAAAATTTCCAGATCAACCAGCTCCATGCAGGCAAGCCTTGGGAAATCGCCTATCAAGCATTATTCAGTGTGAGCTAAAGAATGTCAGACTGCCTTTCATTACACTATATACGTAGAAAGAATGCTGCCAAAATAAGACTTTAATTGAAAATAGGTACTCTGCTTCTAATTCACAATACGTTGCAGTCCAAAGTAACTGTCCTATACAGATGTGGCTTCAGGCGCCTCTAACAAAAGCTGAACATATACTGGAATAGTTTTTTCCAGATGTTTAGAAGCATTTGTGGAATGTTGGCAGCTGAGAGTTCAATGCAGCTTCAAAACACACACAAACAATACAACAATTTAGGAACGATCCAAAACTACTGAGTTGCCTGTGGCAGTCTGAAAACTACTCACTGCCAAACACATCAGCCTAAAATTGTAACATTTATGATTTTATGAATATATCTTAAATTCTGGCAAAACTGTGGGCCTTGGGCAGCGTCCCTCTTTGAGACGCAAGTCTAACCCTCAGTCAAAATCATTTAGGCAGTGGAAAAAACAACCTGAAACATGGCTTGCAAAACTACCAAAAGCTAGTCTAGTAATTACTGGTTCGGACTATTTATAAATAACAAGCACTTGGCCTTTTGGAAATACTGCAACAATATGCATGAGAAGCAGAGAATTCATGTTCCTGAAAATGAGTATCATCTGGAAATAACTGCCATTACAGCAGTTAGAGAAACAGTGAAGGATTCTCTGTAGTATAAATGCTGTACAGCTATGGGTCTGCGAAACACAGATAACTGACAAGCATTAACCATTTTTAACAAGGAGGATATGCAATACTACATACTTGCTGACAACAGCTATCTGAATTTGCAGAAGCATTTCAAAAGGCCCCAAATCCCATTTCTTGGTATGAAAGATCATATTTATGTCACATAGTTGTATTTGAGTCTGCTGTTGACTGCCATAGACGGTGGCCTTCTGTTGAAAGCAAACACGATTTTGTTAAACTTAGCAGCTTGATGGGAACCTTAAATGTCTGCTGTCTTGTACAACTGAAACACTGAAGTCAGCACTGACTACTCACATGATTTGAAAGCAAAAACCACTTTTTTTTTTCTTTTCCTCAATTTAGTAGTAAATGTGTAGCTTTTGCAGCTGTGGAACTCTTGGAAACAAGATCCTATAAAGGTTCACAAACGAGGAAGTAAACAAAAAAGCACGCAGACTACAATCTGGTGGATTATTTATTTCTTTGAAGATATTATTGATACTTTTAAAACCCTAAAGGCCATCAAGAAATTAAATGTGCAGTCCCATGATTTCATGTCATAAATTGTAAATGCTGGAAGGTTGCAAAATGGAGGAATGCAGAGTGATTTGCTCCTCTTTTATACCAGAATATGAAAACATCTAAGCAAGCCTGAAAAAAAATGCCTGTCAAACCTGCCCAAGGATCTGGTGCCACGTGCCTTCTCGGAGGACAAGGTAGGATTTTGCAGAACAGGAGTGCCAGTGATATTACCCTGCAGAAAACAAGATAGATCATACACTCCAGGACTTGTCTGTTTGGAGACCTTTTCCAGTGCGGCCTTTCTACACTAGCTCTACTAGGCACTCATGTATCAGAATCAAATTATTTAATTCCGAATTAATCAGACTACAATTAGTCAGAATAAAGACTCAGCTATTTGCTAAAGGCAAGAAGCTATAATGCTCTGAATTCACAACCTATTTTCATCCTACTTCCACTAAACGAACTGACTCCCAAGAACAGAAGTGTAGCTGCAGCCCCATGTTTTCTGAACTTTTGCTTGGGAAAAAGAGAAACCTAAAAGACCCTGCAGCACTGACAGCTGCAGCAGATTTGCTATGCTAAAAGAACCCCAAAAGACAACAAATTGTTAGGGGATATTTTCACAGAAATACATGCTGAATTTCACAGTACAAGCCTATATTGTCACTCAAGTTACTGAAGATGATGCTCAGTTAAGGTTGTAATATGATTGTAATAGCAGTTTAAGGTCTGTATGCTCCTGGGCTGCATAGAGTATTCCAAAAAAAACAGCCAGGGAGGAGTCTCAGACTGTGGCAATTGCTGAGCAAGAAGTTGTCCTTTTAGTACGTATATAGCAGAGTGGAGAATATGTTAAAATTGGTTTACAAATGGATAGAGAATATATTAAAATTTGCTTTCACATATATTAGCTAGATTTACGGCCTTTTAAAGCTATCTACAATTAAGTGCTTTAGCCATTGTTCAATAACATTGTACTGCTAGAGTTCAGTGTCAACTGCAGATTTGAGCAGGCATCTTGGGACCCATGTTTGAAGAAATTCGAGGGCCAACTGAAAAAAGTCCAGAGGCAAGTGAAAAAAATGATTTGAGGTCAGGCAAATATGAGACTTCGGGGAAGAGCAGGTGAAGTGACATTTTTTATAAAGGAAAAGACATGGAAATATACTTCAGCTTCCAAAACCTTGACACTGAGAGGAATGGAGCACTGTGTCTGTAGCAGATGAGACAAGCAGTTATGGCCCTAAGAGGCAGCAAGGTTAGACAACAGAAAAAGCTTTGCAGCAATGCAAGGATTTCCTGAGGCATTGTGGGAAGCCAGTCCCACCACTAGAAGTCTTTCAAAGGAGTTAGAAGAATACGTTATGAAGTGACCTTTGGATAAAACAATGAACAATACAACCTTTCACCTCCCTTTCAGCCTGTATATGACACGTGCCATGGCCAATGAATGGCAGAACTGCTGCTCACTAACTGGGCACATGAAACCACTCAATTTTACTGCAGATTCTCTGTACCATCTCCAATGCCAAAAAAAGGAGATGAAGCTGTTGCCAAAATACAGCAAACTGGTGAAGTTTGATGGTGTGCAGATATGAAGTTCCATTCTCCCTTTACCTTAATGCTTGCAAAGGTATGATTTGATGCACAGTCAGGGAGTGCAGGAAACACAAATAATGCTATGGCACAGCCTCCAAGAAAGACCTATGACCAGCTTTCTGTCGAAAGGACTTAATAAGCCTATGAGTTCCTGTTACCCTTCCTGTTTTCTGGGGGTCCACTCTCATTCAGTAAGTGAGTGTACTTTTCCCGTAGACATTCCCCTACAATTAGTGATCTAGAAAACACAATCAGAGACCCATTGATTGTCTTTCATCGTCCAGGAGTGTCAGGCTTTTCTACAAGCAAAGAAGTGAGATGGATGTGGTGATTGTCTCCTGCTGACCACTCACTGCCTTACTGCATATGTGTAGGTGCCCCCTTCCTCCTGAAATCCTCAGCTTCCAGCAGCATTACCCATCCATGCTCATGTTGTTAACATCAACATCTCCACCTTTCTTCCGCCCACTTGGAATGTCAAAGAGAATGACAGGAAAAAATATTTCATAATCCAGGCCTGAATTACTTTATAAATAATTACACCTACCTCTAATAATTTTCTGGGGTCAGTGCACAGAAATTTCTGCGCTGTTAAAAACTGCATTACTCTGAACTGCTCATTATAAAACCCATTTAGGATGTTGCCAAGAAAAGAAGCAAAGAAATTTTCTCAAGATGTAACAAGCATGGATTTCACTCCCATCATGCACTATTGGGAAGTGCCTGAGCAGCAGATGGAGCCTGCAAGCTCCTCCTTGCAGTAGATTTTACATTACTAAGTATGGTTACTTCCCAATCTGTTGCCCCTATATCACCTTCAGCTCATGGTTAATCTCCAGGACAAAGGACAAAGATGCAATATATGATTTTTCTCCATGTGGCCAACGTACTTAAATCTTTCCTAAGCCTTTCAAACATAGCTCCACTTTGTCTTTCTAGGTCAGCACTTCACCAGTGCTATAAAAATTTGTAATAGCTATATTTGGCACTGAAGTCCACAGTTAAAAATGGAACTAAATAAGACAGTTACCATGAATGGAGTAAGGAGTTACCGTAGCCAGTTTCTGTAGGACAGGTACCAATGCAGTGAAATAGAAATGCAAAATGGTTTTACACAGTACAAAGGAGAAGCAAAGCATAGACTTGGGTACACAGCCATATACAAAAGAACCACAGATGAGACACCCAAGGGGGATGTCCTGCAGCCTACCCAATTCCTGCAGCTTAACCAAAAGATATGAGAAAACCGGGCACTACGAAGTAAATACCTTGGCAGATTCCAAGGCAATTAATATGAAGAAAAGAGAATAAAGTGAGATACAGGCATTATATTTAGACGCATACATACAGATCCTTTATAGGAGAGATTCTCAGTAGCTGCTCTCATCACTTCTACAATATTCTCATTAAAATGTAAAATAAAGTGATAGCAATGGCTTACAAGAAAGGGCGATGGGCACTGCTTCTGTGCAGTATTAAGGCATTACTAATCTAATGGAATACTCATGAGGTCAGGTTAAAGTTTTGTGGATATATCCGTGCATACATCACACAAACACATTATAAAGGAGTTCATTCCCACCATGTGCTGGCCACTGCCCTAGCTACCCAGGCTCATATGCCTACTCCAAACAATTTAACAAAACCAAGGAGAAGCTGAAGGCAAGCAAGATCTGACAAAAATTACATGAGTTGCACCCAGGAACTCTTTTGTTTTCTGACCAGTTTAGGTGCTACAGACCTTGCAAGGGCAGATAGTGTACGAGACAAGGCTAACTGCCCCTATCTTTTGTGTTTCCCAGTATGTTTCACATAAAAACCACACAAGAACATAAAGAAAACAAAGTACAAAAGAAGAACAAATCAAGAGAAGACAGATGCCTCTAGACTCTGGAGTCTACCCTAAAAGCTGAAATTTTTTCACACCAGAACCTGGGACCATTGCACTTCGCCTTAAGACACTCCACGACACAGATGTGGAAAAGCATTTGCCAAAAGTCATGAAACCAAGGGGAAAATGTCACACTGAGATTCTCAAGCTGAGAGAGCCTTGACTTCAGCACAGCACACTTAAGCACTCTTCTCCATCTTTATCACTGGCTTTTGGGTCATGACAGAAATACAGGGACCACCAAGCAATCTTTGCCCTCTCTTCACTGTTTTGCTAAGGAAGAAGCTACAAAAGTTTCACTCATCCCCACATTCTCTATTTTTTCACTCCTCTCAGCACTCCTAATACTGCATCTCATGCTTCACATTACACAAGAGTAACAGTGAGAAAGAAAACAAGGCTCCAAAGGCCCCACCTTGAAACTTGGCAGAAAAAAAAATCTAGAGCTCAGTTATTTGCAACAGTTTATTAGCTACTGCTTTCTCCAGCTTCAGTCCCGCTCAGTGCAAGTGACAGATGACCCTTCTTCACCATTTATTCAGCCCTCCGGAAGTTATGTTAATGCTGCTTTGATAACTGGCAGCCACAAGCTGTCTGGAAGAAACTTGCAGTATTGAGAGCAAGACAAAACCTTTTACCTTTCCCCAGCTATTAGAAGCACAAGGAGGCTGGCGTAGATGTCGCTGCATGGTTTGCCACTGCTGGGTGACAATATATCCCTGTGCTGCTTACCTGCCCTATATGCCAGAGCAAGGGGTGGGTACAGGGAACCTGGAGTCCTTACACACCATCGATGTTTGATGCTTACCCACTTTATTTCTATGCCAAAACCATGCTTAGTGCCTTTTGAAAGCTACCACAGTTCAACATAGTAGTAAAGACAGCCACGTGGGAATTTTTACAACTGGCTTCTCATCCAAGGTCAGTTGTTCCTGATCCTGTATACCACTTGGGCTCACAGGAGCATCCTGCCACAGCTTCAGGGTAATTTCTGCTTGCCTTTCTGCTAGATATCATGGGCAACAGTAGCCGTGTCAGATATAACTTGGCACTGCTGACACCATGCTGGCAAGCAATCAGTCACCTGAAGCAAAACTGAGCTCACAAGCACAGAAGGGTAGGGCTTTGTGTTTCTTCCTGAAGAGGCTGTAGTACTTACCTAGTGCTTTATGCTTCCCTAATTATTCCACGACAAGTACATGAGCTGGCTGCACTTTGCTTGAATGTGCCCTCCACAACAGCACTGGAGCAGTTCTTGTAAGGCACAAAAGAAAAGCACCAAGTTTTAGCATATGACTCATGTCAAATGGGATTGGCAACAGATTCAGTCTCCCTACCTAGTTAAGTCATTATTTTTTTCCAGTTGCTTTCTCCACCAGCTGCTGCATAACGAGCTGCAGCTGATGACACACTCCTGCTCGTCTCTTTTCCCTGCGTGCACCAGCGAGTGTGGAATTGCATGCCATCGATGGCAGAGGGTGACTAATGCACACATCATCACTATCTTTTATTTTTTTTTCTAGTTCCACCAACCTCTTACCAAGGAAGCAGCATCTGTTGAGGACAGGAGAACACATGATTTGTGCAGCACAACAACCCCCAGTATTGCTTGGGAGGATGTTGCAAATGAAACAGGAGCTCACTGGGCAGCACCAGCTATAACTTCTGCTGCTCCCGCTTTTCTGCCAGTATTTTTCACTGCCTTTCTCTTTTTAAAATGCCTCATGGAAGAGAAGTCATAATGGATTTCTTGGTGCTGCTGCAAAGATGAGGAACATCACATCACATCTTCTGCACTTCTATTTTTTCAAAAGTATGCCAAAAGGTAAAACTGCACAAAAAAATCTGAATCAAGAAATTTCCGCTACATTGAGTGATTTCTACGCTTGTAGGAAATAAAGCAAACCCTTAAGAAAAGTGATTATTGCCCTGCAGTGTTTTGCTCTGGTGTAGGGAATGCAGGGCCAACATGTTTTGACTGCTGCAAATGGGTTTGCTGTTTCCAGTTTGTTCCTTGATTTCTGGTGAGAAGTCCTTCTGAACCACCTATCTCCAAAGAGTTGAGGGCTCCTAAGATAATCGGGGAAACAACAGGAAGCTGCGACAGCCATGGCAAGACTGTGGCGAGTTCATTCATCATAACACAAATCATGCCAGGACACCCTGCAGCACCCTTGCCATATTGTTGTCATGACCAGGTGCTGATTACCATCAGCTTAATACTGAATGCTTCCTCTTCTGTCTTTAAAGAAAAGCTTGCTACTTACTGTTGCTAAGCATTTGCCTTGCTTTGTAAATCTGTGCATAATCAACAATCTATTATTTGATTTACCAGTATTCAAAGTACTAAAACAGAAAAAGAAACATTTTAAACTTTTTGCAACAAAAATCTATAATAACAAACATGACTGCAACATCATCATCATCATCATGAAATATGATCTTTGTTTCCACTTGTGTGCTGATAATAAACATTGAACAGCAAATTCAAGGACAGCCGTGACAACCATGATTACATTTTACATAAGGAAGACTAGTAAATATTTCCAGAGCTATGCTGATGTTTAAAGCAAATGTGAGAGTTTGGAGGGACCAGAAGACGACTAGTTTTCTTGTATTTACCCATTTACACATTTTCTTGTATTTCTTAAGGGGGTGCTTCTTAGAGACTGCAGAAGCACTGCGAGCAAAGGGGAAATCGAAATATTTTCTTTGTGAATTGCAAGACAGTACTCATTCTGTCAGCACCTCTTTCTCAATAAAACTGCAAAGGTGACGAGTCCTTTGAAAATCTTTTCCCCACAGCAGGAGGGTGGAAGCAAAATCACTACTGTATTACTATTTAAAATGCATGCAATTTAACCACACTGGAGTGATGTTGGAAAAAGAACACATTTTTTCCATCATGTCAAATCTATTACTGTGTTAATATTTGGATTTGCTTTCAGATATTGTATCTACCTCTTTCGCAAGTACAAGTACTTGCTGATGTATTCAGATGCAACACCCTTTATAAACATGTGACTGTGTACCTCACTACCTCGGGAAGACTTTCATGGGGCCTCTTGATTTGGAAACAAGAGGTACATCTTTTGGTATGCCCCACCTTACAGAGGAACCAGAACTTGAACAAGGAAGATGGGAGGGGAAGGTAACCCCCTAGCAGCCCTGAGCATGGCTCCCGTCTAGTCTGCAGAGACAGCTTGCCAGATGATAACACGCTCTGTATTAAAATTATCTTAAATTGCCCATGAAAAATACACTTCTTCAGATCTCCTTCCTCCATGCACATTGAAGAGCTGTGCCACAAAGGACTGCAGTAAAAAGCCCTAAGGAGCTCTATACTCTCTGAGATTTCCAAGTGCTTGACTTCTTTGTTGTTTCTGAGTGGTTTATTGTGCACACTCTGTTTCCACTGAACAGTAAGCTGACTTCTCTTTCCCTCTCTGTAACCAGTCTCTTTACCGATTGATCATGGTGATTATCAACTTAGATTTTTCCCTTCTTCTTGGACACTGTGGAGTAGGGGATTTAAGTAACCTCGGGAACTTCATTCGCTCCTTGTCATTGTCCCAAGGCCTCTGATGGCTTCCAGCAGTCTTGTACATCTTTCCAACTACCAAGTTGAACACCGGGGTAAGAGCAGGAGGGAAGCAGTCAGAGCATACACTTGGAAATTAAAGACTTCCATCCTGTCTCTGCCCTTTAGATGCAACCATGACTCTCCCTTCCCTCCTTATAGTCCTCACAGAAGCAATGTTTTCTCACTTTATACAGCATCTGGTGCAACGTACGCGTAATCTCTCAGGGGCTCTGTAGACCTAACCATTTTTCCCTCTTTGAATTTCCTATCAATATAAGCCTAATGCAGCTCGACAGAGTCAGCCTTCAAGAGGCCAACATGAAAAGTATCCTGTGTTGTTGCACTGTTGACGTACACCAGGGCTAACCTGGAAAACGTGACGATAAAAGCATGCACTATAAAAATAAAATAAATACATAAATAATATATATTCCATCTGTCATGTCTCAGAAAAGATACAGAGGGCCAGATATATTGCAGTGATAAAAGGATATGAATTTTTCAGCACCTAACAATGACTGACTGGGCAGATGACATTCCTGTTTGCTGATTCTCCTGAACTTGGAAGAATACTGGCCTCAGAGGGATTATCCCTGAAGCTTCTGGTAACAGAAAGCTACCTTCTACACTACAAACAGCTCTTGGCAATATTTATAACTTGCAGTAACTGGATTAAAAAAACAAGCAAACAACCCCCCCAACATCAAACAAGGAAATAAAAACCAACCAAACAAAACCCCACACCCCTAAACAATAAAAACAAAACCATCGAACTTGTTATTTTAAATTTTTTCTCATTGACCCCCTTACTTCTAAAACCAGCTGCCTGCAGTTGACAGAACTCATAAATAAAATAGTTGCACTCTGACCAATGTGAAGCAAAACGGCAGTGGCTTCAGAAACACGTAATTATTAGCCTTTAGTGTAAGAAGCCCTCTCCTTATTTATTCTGGGATCATGATTCAGGCTCCTAGTTGAACTGTGTCTGCAAGGGGTTGAGGATAAAACACAGTAGCACCAGTTTGCAGAAGTTCTGGTCACTATTCAATTTTTCTTGTTTTGGGGGCTTGTAAGTTACTGTTGACTGACTGTAGGGCAATCCAGACCACCAAGCGAACGTGCTGTGAATGCAAGGCACAGCCTTGTTTTGCCCTGCACTCAAGCTGCTCCCTGTGCTTGGGTGGGGACTTAAGACTCCTTCCAGGACACAAAGACCTCTAAGAATGCCTGTAACTATTTTAATTGTCCAAAGATGTCTGTGCATAAATGCCTGCTTCCCCAGATGGAATAGTGCTGGAAGACTGTGCAGACACCTACAGGAAAACTGCCTTCAAGTCAGTTTGAGCTGAGAAGAAATGTGCCCCATGTTCTTGCAGTTCAGAGTTAGCAGCTGTAGTCTTTGCTTTCTTAGACTCTGGTGCTACACATGCCTCAGATGCGCCAGAGGCCAGCCCTCCTTAATCCCTACGTTCATTTTGTCCCTGTTCCCTTTCACTTGCTCCCTCTCAGGGAAGGCAGCAAGCTCTCTCATCTCCTGATCTTCTATCCTTTTCTGACTAATGCACTATCCCTTGCTAAGGTATTTGCTCCCAGGCAGGAGGCTTCTGCTGACTGGCTGCTGCAGTGCTGGTAAAGATCCAGTGCATTTACAGACTTCCTCCCCTCAGTGCTTCCTTCCCCCTTTCCATTCTGCACAGTCTTCTCCAAGGTGCTTCTCAGCACCCGTGTGCTCAGCATGTTTCTGACTTTCACTCAGTTGAACCTCCCCTTCCCTGCAGCTGATGCCTGTGAGATACACAGGTCCCACCGAAGAGTGTGACTGAAATTGAGAATATTCTTAAATAGGTTGCCAAAGCCACATCCACTTCCTAAAATCATAAACCTCCATTGCATTTGTTCTTGCAACGAGTTTAAGGACAGTTTTGCTGCTGGAGGAAGTCTGGCATATGACATTCCAGAGCCACATCCTTTTAAGTGTTGTGCACAGTTTTATGATGAAAAGATACGATAATCTGGGGATTTTTAGAAGCGGATACTGGTTACAAACATATAGTAAAACTAATCCTCACCCCAGTGGTAGACATTACTGTGCAAATTTTCTGTGTGGTATGTTACTTCTGCAAACTTCTTAACTTTGAATTCATTCAGAGTTAAGCATTGACTGAATGTTTTAGCCAATAAAAATATATTTGTGGCAAATATTAGCATGTGGTTCCAAAACCTCAGGCACATTCTTGTAAACCAAAACACAAAAAACTTCTATTTTGGGATAAATGATGTACTTAAAAGAAATTAAAAAATCTCACAAAGAACAAACCTGGTATCAGTTTTCATTTCAGACTCAAAATGCCAAATGGGAGAGTTAAGCAGATTGCCCCAGTTCATTTTCAAGCACACAGGAGAACATATTTAAGTAAAATTTCTCAAGAGATCAGATGTAAGTAATTTCTAGGCTGTTCTGGGCTGCACAGTAAAAGCTGTTCTCAGAGCAAGACATGGGAATACAGACCAGAGGAATTTGCAAAAGCCTCTCAAACCCACACTGCCTCACAGAACACACCATCACCAATTCATCGCTGTGATGAGAACGTGTTGTGCCCTTGTGTGGGATGAACTCTCATACTGCTGCATGTGAGAGGAACTTCCCCAGAGAGCTCACCACCTGGCAGATTTCTTTAAGACCCTCCCAAAGGATCTTTTGAAATCGTACTAGGAAATCTCAAAATCTAGATCCTTCTTTCCATGTCTAAAGAGAGCCATAACTCTCACATTTGAGGTCTGGTAGCTGCAGGAACAGTTTCACTGGGGGCAATGTAAGTGCTGCAGCCCAGTGTTGCAGCACTCCCATGGCCTGGGGCTTTGCCACAACACTGGTGATGTGTACAGAAGGTGTCCAAGCTGAAACTCAGCCTGGGAACTCTGTAGGCTGAAAGCCTAGAAAACAGTAGGACAAAGAGAAACTGAGTGCAAAACATCGTCTCTCCAAGCTCATTCTACGTCCAAACCACAGTGACTCTCCCGATCACTGTAGCATGCTAGAAACTCTCACTTTTCTGTGCTATGTGATGAAGGGAAGAAAAGTGTTTTCTCTCTGGACTGCCTGAGAGGCCGTAAGAATGCTCTTGGAACCTGGGTGATGACGGACACTAGACACACTAAGATGTTGAAGCACCTAAGAGAGGCTCATTCTTGGCAAGTTGTGAAAAAAGGTGTTTAGATTGTACCACAGAGGACTGTAAAACTTTCTGAAGATAGCGCCATCTTCAGAACAACTCCTGCGGTTAGTAACTATCCAACTGGTATGCGTGAAATCAGGTCTGTACCTGCAGGTAAGCACGTAGAATTTTCCAGTCTCAGTACATTTTTATTAAACTGGCAATGATGATGTCACTTTCCCTTTTGGAACAAATATGCACCGAGATAGTCAAAGGACTGAAACAGATGAGGGAGGCACTGCACCGTATTTGTGCCATGAATCTGAAAAGTGCTGAATGACGTTTTCACACAGTCCATTACTTCGACAACCTTTAAGGTTAAGTACATGAGACTGCTGTTGAAGCTGAAGTCCACAAGCAAATACTCTGGTCCTTGTTGTACTTAAAAGAATCACTAATGTTGGAGCTGCCTTTGAAGATTTTACCTCCTTTTACAACTTATTTTGTTTTGAATTTCTTTACCAATCAAGTTTGGCTCTGATGGAAGTAACATTAAATTTAAGGCTGATGACTGCAACCACAGACAATGAAAATGATGGAAGGCCAGAGACTGCTCCTAATTAGTGCTTCATTTATAACAGACAGTTAACTTTGCTTATTGACATTTTCCTAGTGCTTGGTATACCATACTCTTCTCAGCAATTTTAAGTCATTTTCAAGAGAAGCAAGAGAATTTTTTAGTACAGTGAACATATTTTCGTACTGTTATTTCTCTAGACAATCACTATGTTAGAGATTTTCCACCTCTTATACTTGAGAAAATTGCTTTCATTTAAAAAATAAGCTTTGATCCTCCTGGGACAAAAACTTGCAGAACTTCGATGTAGTGTGCTAAGGAAGCTTTGCTGGACATAAATCCCTCCACAAGCCTTCGAGTTTCAAACTGGGAACTGGGAACTTAGTTCAGAAACTAAGGTATGAAGGGACACGTGCAATTAACTGACTGGTTCCCTGTGCACAAAGGTCATCGGCACCACTGATTGAATTCATACTTAGGCATAGCCAAATTCAGGCCCTTCTCTCCCCAAGACACTCAGCTGATGCTAAGGGATGGGGGAATCACCTTACCTTTGGCCATTCCCATTTTCTCACCAAGCCATGTCTATGTGCAAAAGCAAAAAGTTCTGGTTAGTTTTAGAGCTGAGGGCCGGGGGCAGGGGTGTCCTCAACTCATTTTGAGTGGGAGGAAAAGTGAAACAGGAAATGACATCCTCCCCAGCTGCAGACAAGACCTGACATGAAATGGCAGATGGAGAGGGACAGCATCTGAGATACCCTACAAAGCACTGCAGGTAGCAAGACTATGCGCTTTGATTACTGTGCCCAAGGGAGCAAATTTCATTGATATCAGTGAGGATTCGAGTGTTTAATTATTGCAAACCACTCTAGGGGTAGAGAAGGGAAGACAGAGCCACACAAACACACACTCACAACTCTAAAGCCAGTATCTGTGCTGCTAGCTAATGAATCTGTCAATGTTCAGAACTGCCACGTTTGGGTGGCAGCCATCATTAACTGGCACGTTTGAAATATCTGTCACTTCTAACTACTGACTGCTTTGGAAAGTATGAATGTCATTCTGTCTAAGAAAAATTATTACACATGTATTGTTACTAAGAACAACATAAATGTAAGCATTTCAAAACTTTGCCTTTGACAAATAGCCATAATTTGACACTTCAGATGGAGTCCATACATATCTAGGCTGTGGTTCAACATAAAATCTTTCATTCAACTGTCCAAAACATCAGTTAGTAGAAGAAATTTATTGTGGAGTGTTGGAGAAAATGAAATCAGAAGGTCTTCTTTTGCTGAAAAGGCTCTGAATGCTCAGTGCCACCATTGAATTTGCTCCGGGCCATGTCAATACTATAAACTGGCAATTACACCAGCTATTTGCGATGACAGGCTTTTCATTTGAGAAATTCAACAAGAATAGAAGGCTTAATTGTTGCTGTAAAACATTTCTCTCCAGCAAATTTATTTTTGGTATTCTTTAGCAACATCTGAAAGCAGTTATCCCCTGTAGCTTAAGTTCACCATTCATGAAGGACAGAACCAAAGGAGTTTAGATCCCAAAAGCCCTTTCTCAAGAGAGGTTTTTCTCCAGTGACTGCCAAGAAAAGAGGCATTTTCACTAACATCTCCTAGTTCACCTGAGGATGTGGGTGGTGTTAGTTTATACTGCTCTTGACAGCTTCAGTGTTACCTAGAGAACTCAGTCAGTGGAATTGTAAGCTTGCTGTGGAAAAGAAGGTAATGAGGATGGGGAGAGGAGCATCTGAAAAATACCATCATCTCTGATGAAAGGGGACATGGAGGAATGGATACACTAGGGAAAAAAAGCATCAAGAATGACCTTGCCAAGGAACAGCATGACAACAGAGCAATGTCAAGAGCACTGCCACCTGGCAGCTGCTAGCAATCTGCATGGGGCAGTTCTGCTTGACGGAACAGGGCATCCCAAAAGCAAGGCAACCTGCTGGTTTACCTTTTCTGTCCTTCCTCTCATCTCACTTGCTTAAATTAAAAAGTAAATCCGGAAAATAACTTGACTTAACCTGCCATGTGGCTAAAATACCAGGCCAGCTCCTCCAAGTATTCTGGAAACATTTTCAAGCCATTTGCTTCTGCAGAAATTGCTTTTTCACTACCCATAGCAGCAGTCTAGAGGCAACCTGGGGGAGTTTTTGTGTTGTGAAATAGCATAGACAGGTGAGACTATAGACTTCCTCTCAGTGCTGGCTGAGCAGTAGGGTAGGCAGCCCATGGAGAGCCACTTGCTGCTGTGTTAGGAAGGTTATGGCCCCAAGTTGCAGACTGAAACAAACCTAGGTCTCTGTGTCTGAGGTCTCCTTATTAGTAGAGGTATGTGCATGACTTGCCTCTGTGCACAGGAAGCCATGCAACCCTCTCTAAGCTATCAGCATTGCATGTCCTGCCAGCCTCACAGGATTACCCCATCATCTGAAAAGAGAACCCCTGCATTCTTGTTTCCCAATGCCTATGGCCTGCATTTGTAACCAGGATAATTTGGGGTGTTCAGGCAGGAGTCTTATACCTGTTCTTGAGTGGATGTGGTAAAAGAGAATCTTGCATACTGAAATACTATTCCTTTCAAAGTGTCAAGGGACACCCACCAGCTGAGACACTGTTTTCACCAGCCATGCCTGAAAACCTTACTTTGCACAGTCTTCACAGAAGATTTGTGAAGCAACACCGCTACTGTCTCAGGCACATGTAAGCTCAGAAACATGTCAAGATACTCACAGTCTTGAACAGGTTGCTGAGTCCATGCTACTGCAGTACTGGACACCTGCCGTGTAACTGTGGAGAGAAGACCCTGCACTTAGACGCACAATTCAAGTTTATTGCAGCATTATTGCTTTCCTGCCAAAGTGGTGGATAGGAAAAAAATTGAACATAGAACTGACCATGCAATTGCTACTTGAGGGGGAATAAACAAGCAGATGCTGTAAACTATGATACATTGGCAGTTAGTGCTCAGCTTTTTTCTGAATTACAGTGTTCATCAGAGTGTAGTTAATGATAATATATAGTACTGATACAGACACCACTGGAGGACCCCAAGGCATTTTGCAGGCAGTAAACCATTAAGTTGCACTAATACATTTTTTGTCAATTATGCCCTTCTCTAGGCAAAACTTTCTGCTAGTGGAATCCTGCTGAGCTCTGTGTGGTTGTGTAAGCAATAAATACGATCCTGAATTTATGCAAAGGAACCTAATCAAGCAGACAGTGTGAAAAAGTAAGAGTACTGGGAATATAATTTCTATGGCTAGCTCTACTATAAACAAGCTGTATGTCTACAGGCCCATCCTTGCACCTCTCCTGGTTGTTCGCTATTACGAATTCTATTTTACACAACAGTAACTCTAGAGTCTGAACTCAGTCTCTGTGAACTCAGCAGAGGCATCAGAATGTTCCTTCTTGATCAGCTGAGGCACACGGCCTGGTATAGCAGAGCATGAGGACAACAAGCTTCCGTTGCTCCTTTGGTACATCTGCAAGAATGACAGTGATCTGGACATGACAAACGTGGTGCTATTTATTCCTACTTGGTTTGCAAGAACACAGAGAAAGACCTCAATGTGAATTTTTTAAAACATTATTTTATTTCCAGCTTCCAGCTTCAGTGTGTAAAGAGGTGAGAGGCAGATCAAGGGACATCAGCAAGGAACACCACAGGCAGCACAGAAACAGAGCATTCCAATACACTATAGTTGCTGTTAAAATCCCTTAAAATTCCTGCAACATCTCTAAGCCAAGATACAGCCCTATGGGGAAGAACTAGTAGACCGTGAGGAGTTTCAAGCAAAACCAGCATTCCACCTAGCTTAACCATCAGCACAGCATACACAGCAGATGTTTTCACTAAGGAGGACACCTCTCCACCACTGTTCTTGCAATCACCTTTTGTCCCTGCACAGCAGAAATAACCATTTTCTAGATCAGCATCTCAGAATTAACACTTCCTTTCCTTTTATGTCTTCCACCTGGGAAAACCAACTAGCAAACAGCTACCAACAGCATATAGCTATGGACAGAATTCTCAAAATTGCCTAGTTTTTTAGTTCTGTTTCAGAGATCTCAGTCCTGAAGAGCTTAATGTTATCAGAGGCGTAGAGCATGACCCAGAAAAGAGGGTGAGGGAGCTGGGCTTGTTTGATCAGACAAAGACAAGGCTGAGGTGCTTTAGTAGCAGCTTACAAGTATTTGAAGGGAATTACACAGAATCCTTGCCATCAGCTGCAGGTGATTAAGGGGCAATGGCCATGTATTGCATTTTAGGAGATTACAGCTACACAAAGGAAAGCCTGCTGGAAGGTGCAGAGAATGATGCAGCCTTGGACAGACTTCCAGGGAGGTTTTCAAGACCTGGTCAAACAAAGGCAAAGCTGCCCTCATGTAGTGTTAGAAGTTACCCTGCTCCAAGGGAACGCTGGATTCAGTCACCCTCCTTCAAGCAAATTTTCCTATCTTTAGGGTTTTCCTTACTGAAAAGTCCAGGTATTTTGAGGTACACAGTTGTTTTTGAACATTTTACCTAGCAACTGAACCTCTTACCTGGGATCTTAGGTAATCTCAACAAATAAACAAGCAAAACTGGACCAGCATAGTGATTTTATACTGGCAACAACCTTATAAGAGATTTCATTTTCACCATTCCTGATACAGAGCTGTTGAATCCAAAAAGAGCCGCGCTAGGAGTGACTTTCAGAGGAACCTAACTTGTTTTCCTTCTGCAGATATGATTAGTTCTTAGATCAGTACCTAGTGGGTGACATGTCATATGATATGTGACAGAGGTATCCTGTCTGACTCAAATCATTGCCCTTTCTAAGATATGTTTAGTGTCAGTTATCACAGGGAAATAGTAGGGTGTTTCACTGCCTGACTGAATCACAGGTGGAAATCTCATGTTGGCAGACCCAGTAAAACTGTCTTGGGGGAAGTGCAAAGCAACAAAGAAAGGGAGGAAGAAGGACACAGCTGGTAGATTGTGAAGTGAAGAAGTTTGATCATTAAAGTAAGTTTCTTGATTCTTGTGATAAACTTTCAACTGTTAGGCTGTCTCACAGAGGTATATCACTTGTCAGGATGACAAACGAATGACATTTTCCTCCCTTGAGGCCACTTGACTTCATCTAATATTTTGACAGCGACATGATTCTGAAGACAGCACTTGCCAAGAGATGTCATTGTAATTCACAGGTATTTTCTCCAGAGCAGTTTGGTGTAAGTTCAGAAAGAATTGGGAGAGAGAAACAAACATATGTCCCCACATGGCTGGGGCTTTATTATCATAAATAACATCACAAACTAGCAATTAAACTGAACTTTTCAGAACTATTTAAAATAAAATTAAGTAATAATTACTCTTCTTTACTTTGATAATGACAAAAAAAGTGGAAGACTGCAAGAAGATTTTCAGGTTGTTTGGGTTTTGGCTGGGTATTTTGCTCTTGTCTTGTTCTCTGGAACTTTGAATTATTACTGTCACTGCCAGGAATTTCTCTAATCTTGGGTTAAATTCTGGTGATCTGTACCAACTATGTTAAAATGGTATTCTCAATCTGAAGGACAAAACCCCCCCATGACAATTCAGATTATTATTTCAAAACAAATAATTTTGGAGTTCAGTACAATCTGCCATTTCTTGTGTGCAGTATGTCTTCAGTCAGCTATCAAGTGCTAGCCTGTGCCTCGCCTGTGACCTCTTTGGGGCAGCTTATTCCCAATTTGTCTCAGGTCCTGCAGGTGAAATGAAGCTGGTTTACATTTCTAGACTTTGTAATGACAACAATATCTCTTCAGAGCTATATTTCAGCCTGGAAAAATGGAGTAATCTAGCTCCATTCACTGCCACACTGTTGATGTATAGATGTTAATTTACACAGCAAGGAAACAACACTGGAATTACTAGCTTTAGATGGATCACAGGATGCCAGATATGATATAGCCTTGTTTTCAGTATCATACCACATGGCAACCTACACCTTACAGTGTTTTACAGAATTCATGTTTTTAAGCCATAAATATCAGTCTGCTTGCTCTTGTGAGGTCAGAAAGCCACCTGAAAACATGTCAGTCTGAATGGCTTATTGTCTGAAGCAATCTACCCTTCCAGAGAATATCACTCTGCTGCTCCTGAAGGGAAAGATGCTAAGTGTGAAGCAGGCATAGTCCACTGAGAATAATCATATCATTCACAGCAATTTGTATGTGGGAAGTATAAGGTAGCACTCAGGAAATGACAATTCATATTTCAGTTGAGCAGCAAGATAGCCCCATCTTAAGTCCAAGTACTCATTACTTCAGATAAAACAGAATTCTTTCTAATTTACCTATTCTGGAACATCATATCAAGTAGCTGGGCAGAAAGTCTAACCTGATGTCAAAAGTAGTATGCACGGTTATTGTGGTATAAAATGTTTCAAATTTTAAGCCATTTCTTTTCAGCCATACTTGAAATCCTCTCACACTCATTTACCCCTATGTTTTTTAAGTTTACCCAATTCATTCATTTAGCATATTACAATCACATACAGGGCATCTTTCATCTTGATTACCTCCAACTTGCTTGCCAGTTTACAGTTGCAAAATATGACTGGATTCTAAATTTTTCACTGTTTTTCAGGGATTTTTGATCAGCAGTCAGTAGGTGATGCAGTAATCCATGTGTTTTTGAGGCTTCTTTTACTTAGTCTTTCAGAAGGTAGGCAGTGAGTTATGGAGCTTTTTGGGATCAGGGAGTTGTAGTGGTTGGGGAGGGACAAGAATGCTGTGGCAAGCAGCAAAGAATTGCATGACAATGTAAAATCTTTCTGAGGTAGAGCAAATTCCCATGGAAGATCTACTTGTTTGAAAAGCCATACAGATGTTTAGGCTATGGCTTTTTCTGTGATTGCTTCCATCCAGGGACCAGTGCATATAGCATAAAGGAACAAGCTGTTCAATCAAAATACCCACAGCCTTCACCTGACATTTCTTTTCTAGCAGTAAGCCAACTTACAGTCCTCATTGCTGCAGAGCTGTTTCTTCAGGCAGGCATTTATGCTTTTGTCTAATAATTTTGCATATTGTTTTATGAAAGGAATTTTAATTTGTGCCTGTCAAAATCCTAGTATAGACAGGACAATCATTACACATGACAGATCATCATAGCAGAGACAAGCAAGTATTTACTCTGTCAAGCCACCATATCATAAAACTGATTGCCTTCTCCATACAAATTAAAGGCATTTTTCTTCAGGTAAGCATGCTTTCCTTACTGAGAAGAAGAAGAGGGGAGTTATTTCACGGGGCAAAGAAGTTTAAGCAAAATCAGTTTCATAGCAAAATACTTAATAAGTTTATTAGGAAAAAAAAAGTCTGCCACTTAGTCTTTTATAGACTCTCTGTTTAAAGGCAACTCAAATACACTACTGCTCAAAGGGGAGTGTTTCTTTAAAATGCACAAAAGCTAGAAATGAATTTTTATGATTGGGTCACTTTGGTCATTCAAGGCTGCAAATTAACAGCATAGTGAGATAAAAGGCACTCTTGGAATATCAGGTGCTGTATTTCTTGGTGTTGCACTTCCCTGAGTGTTTAATGTTTTCTTGGCTAAAAAGATTATTTGTCACTTTATATATAGTTAGAATTAAAGAACTGGAAACAGCATAGTTTCTTTGATTGGCCCCACTGCATCTTTCACAGCATGGCTCTAAGCAAATTGTTTAATTTCTGGGCCATCTGCAAAGGTGTAATAATAACACAGATAACACCCACTGCTGTGCAAGAGGCCTACAGAGATACTACCTCATCTTAGACACGATGTGGTTTAGGAGAGGTAATATGAAAATTTAGCTGTGTAAGAAGGGTGAAAGACACAGAACATCTGCAACCCAAAAGCACTGAAAGTGGAGAGAAAATTGATAAACTGCGCTGTGTGTTGTAAGGTAACTGGTGATTTGGGGGGCTCTGAGACGTTCTGGCAAGACTGACAGTGACAGGGGACTTTGAATGTGACAGTGTGCCAGTTAAGAATTAACAAATAAGAAATCCACAAGCTGGCTTAGAATCTTAGACCTCTGAAAGTCTCCTAGAGACATAAAAACCACAGTGAAAACTGGCTGGCATGAAGCCTAATATACTTTTAGAGGGGAAGAAATTACAGTAAAAAGCTATAATAATGTGCTTTTGCTGGAACCTAAAAACCACCAGGCTTGCGGTTCCAAATGCTGCTGATTTCACCCTGGGTGTTAGCTGAACTTGTTTACTTTGCAATCAAAAGAAAACTCGGAGATAAAAAAAAATCCTATGTAAGGAAGCGGCAACAACATAATTCCAAAAAAAAATCAACTGGGGACTGTCTGGCTTGTCTTATAAAATATCCACTCAGAAATATACAGCTTAGAATAACAGAGTTGTCTGATCTGAGCACAATGTGAATGCTGCTAGGGGTTGTGTGGATGCACATCTAGGTTACCAGCAATGCTCCAGGTTGACTCCTCCTTCCTGAGCCTGATTCCAGGCTACTGTGGCTATGCTTACCACCAATTTCATTTTGTCATTCAGCCAGCTGCTTGAAACAAAGCTTCTCAGCCCTGTCATTCCTCACACCTGCCTCAGTTCCTTTTTTTTGGTTAATGACCATCTGTTTTTAGGACAGCATTCAAAATTGTGAGAGGAGAACAAGAGCTCCCTCACAGGGAAATAAAGCCAAATGACCAGGAGGTCAGGTGGGTGAAGTATTCATTCTGGGGAGGAGAAAACAATGCACGTATTTACTCTGACACACATGCCCCAATAACACCTCTCAAGTTAAATTTACAGCTTTGTTATAAGATGGTACTTGTACCACTCTAATTTACTTGGTAGATTGACAGCAAGGAAGAATTTCAGATATCACTTGAAGAAGTTTCTTAGCTTTTAAGTGTGCAGCTTTGAACATGGAGTACACCCAAAAGACTCAAATGAGAAATCAAATACAAAAGGATCCAAAATTTATATGTAATTGTTTCAGTGCACTTACTGCTATTGTCAAGTTCTCTAGTCTAGGCAATTTCTATACATTCAGGAAATTCTAATTCATTGATTTAATTAACTCAGATTACAGTCAAGACTTTTGTCAAAGCACAATCTGTTTCACAAAGAACTTGGCTTCGTCTTTTTCTACAGTGCATTAAAGTACCCTCTTTTTTCCACCTACAACCTATTGTACAAATCATGGATCAAATTTGTCCCTAGTGTAATTTTACTAATGTTAGGCAAAATTTGTTGTGGAGGAGCATGCAGGAAGATTATTGATCTGTACTTTCCTTCTAATGGTCACTAAACTTGTAATCTGACTTAACATGAGTCCTTCATATATAAATGATGCCTGCATTAAGTACCTGCCATGCCTAGCTTGTATCTCTGCCTCAATAGGAAACACTAAGGCAGGCTCCTGTAGAAGGCATCAAGGTAAAGCACCAATCTCCACCCTTGATTACAGTGGGTTCCTAGAAAGCCATGTAATTTAGTACTCAGACTACTTTTCTGCAAAAATGTGCATGCTTTTGAAAATAGCTGGCACGCTCAGCCCATCAGTTCATGAAGTTCTGTATTCTCCTGTAAGTGCTGGTAGCATAAGTCGCATTACAGCTTCCCTGTGCTCTTGTTTCCACATCCTGCTTTTGAAGCACATGTTGTAAACCTGCTTGTTCAGAGAGAGTTTTACTCTTTATGTCAATAGTACATAGCGCAGAGAGGAGCTGAAGTGTGGTGCAAGCTTCCAGGTGCACAATATAACGATAAAAGTTCAGCAACAACCCACAAAGGTGATCAGGAGGCAGGAATTCATTATTAAAAAAATAAAATTCAGCAGATAAGAAAGATTAATATATTTATGCATGTTTGCTTGTTTGAGCACATGTAGAAACACTGAAAGTTAAAGATGAGCCAGACAGCATCAACTTTCCAGTTAATGACAGTTCTGACGGCCTGAATGCCAGGAACCCTGATGTACACCATGGCATAGGAGGCTGCGGGGAAAAGAACCTGTACAACCTGCTAGTTTTTCTCATGGCATAAGTGGCATAACCAGAACTAGCATAAAGCTAAATATACCAGACCTCTTTCTTAGATGTGATCGGCCTCAGAAGTGCTGCCTGGACCATGAAAGATTGTATCAGACATATGTTGTGATGGACAACTCACCAACCTTGTTCTCTTTGTGTAGTTATTCCTCAAGCCCATGGCATAGCAGCCCACAGCCCCATCAAATTTACATACTGATGCTTTCAGATGTCATGGTCATCCCAAACCGCCTGGGGTGGTACAAATATGCCACCAGGGATCAGGATGGATAGTACAAGCTAAGACCCGAGCTTGGATCAGAAAAACCCCTCTGTGCAACATACAGACAGAGGAGCTGCCAGAATTTTGATCACAGGATGTAGACACGGTCCAGCTTGAGTGGAGTGTGGAGTTAACCCAGCCAACCCGTGTGGGGTCTCAAGTTCTCAGCAGAGCTGAGTCTGACGCGGTTGTGCCAGGTTGTCTGGAGCCTCTCTATACTGCTGATGCCATCTACTGGCTGAATAATTACCTAGCCGTGCCTTGTGGGAAGAGCCTGCAGAGAAGTTAACGTGCACGTCTTACCTCCTTCTGGTTGTGGGAAAGCCGACAACAGCAAAAGCCTAAGTACACATGTACAGATCTCCTTCCTGGCCCTTCTCTATCTGCCCTAGTAGCAGTGCTGGGAAATGAAGATTTGAAAGGAACTTTTCCCCCTGTCCCGAATGGCCTTTAAATGCTCTTCCTTATATAATTCAGCAGAGACTCACTCACAGGAGTGAAGTTGTCCCAAGTTGGGAAACAATGACTCTTCCGCAAACTGAATCTGTTCTGGTGCCTGGAACCGCTGTAAGGGCAGCTCACTGCACTGGGATGCTCTTGTGCTGTACATGGCACGGTGCAGGCAGCTGGGAGTGCTTAGTCCTCTAGTGATCCCACAGCAGGCTGGGTGCAGGGTGGATGGGGGACTGCATAATTCTCTCATTGACGTCCAACACTCGATTGCTTCAAGAAGCAACAAACTCAGGTGTTTCCTGAGTACTAAGAGAAATCTACACAACAGGAAAGCAACGCTGTGATCTGCAGTCAGATCTTAGCACACGAGGTCTTCCAGTAGAAAGTCAGAGAAAGAATAAATTTCCAGGATAACCAAATCAGTATGCACATCTAAAAGCAGCTACTTAGCCAATGTAAAATCTATATCACCAGAGAAAGAATCACACCAACAGTGTAACAGAAGACACAAAAAGTCAAAGCACCCAAACCTTCTGTTTTTAAGATTCCATGATCACTAATCACTCAGATAGGCTAGTCATTTATATTAAATAAAATTTTAAGATGTGGTCTACGTATTTTGATAAACGACAGGGGAGTCCTACAAAAGCAGTACTACTGAGATATGCTTTTGACCCTAAATGTCATGTTGTGGCAGTAACAGTCCTGATGTAGTGATTTAAGGATTTAGTGAAAGTGATGTTATCTTCCATTAGATGCACCGCTCTAAGCAGATGATATTGCTCAGTTTGTTTGGTTTTCCCCACCTCTCAACCCGACTCCCTTGAAACTCTTCATGCTCTGTGGTCTCTTTTGTAGACAGATGATCTGACATCTGAGACAAATAATCTTCCACAGTGTTGCAGAAGGGGTGTCATAGCTGTGGTGGCCTTGGATGATACAGCCATTTGTTCCAAAGACCATATTACCGCTCCCAAGAACAATGACCTCACTTTCACCCGCAGATCCCTTTTTAGGAACCCAGCCTGATGTCTCTGGTAGTGCTGGTGCTGCTTTGCCTGAGCCCTGTAAACTTCCCACATGAAAACCAAACTCTAGTCCCATCATATATTAGCTCTAAATATCTTCAAACCTGGCTGCTCAGGATAACGGCCAGTCTCTTACTGTGAACTACAAGATGTACCATCTGCTAGATTTAAACTAAAAATGCCATAATCAAAGAAATGCTAGCAAAATCCTAGTAATTAATGAATAAAATCATAATCCAGATTTGCATTGCCTGTAGTTCACTAAATGTGCCCTTCTGTCTTATTTTTTTAGTAAGCTGTTAATTATATTGTATTACAATTCCTTTATTTCCTAAGACATCAAGTTCCTGCAAGCTGTTTTTTCTCAGACATTTTCCTTCCAACAGCCCCCTTCATCAGTATAGTCCATGGACTTTGGCTGAAGGATTTGTGCACATGGAGAGAAAATCAAGATGTGGTGTGAATAATAAGGAGCAGAGAGGGAAGGAGAGAGTAGAGCTGGCTCTGAGGCAGACTTCTGTCGTGACCTCTGGAGTATTCCTACTTCCCTTCACAGTTGTCATACCTAACACAAACACATTTGAACTGGATCACCTTTTACCAAACATTTGTACATCATCATGTCCGGTGGAATTCTGACTGACGTGAGTCGGTACATGAGTTTCTCCATCAGGCAGAGTGTACAATTTGCACTGCAATTCCTTGTGATATGATGGTGCATCAAGCAGTTCTCCACTGTATGTCAGTGTTACCACTTTTTATAGTGAGAAATAAAGCCTCCAAACATTGCCAACAGGTGGTTGTAAATAGATAAACCAAAGTTTTGCAAAACTTCCAATAATTTCAACATAATGTAATATCTGAGTGAGATATGATGCTCAATTAATATGAATCAAAAGCAATGGTGACAAGAAACTTTGACATGGAAAATAGCTTAATCCAAGATTCTTGCAATTGTATTTTATTTAATCATGCCTAGTGACTCTCAGTGTATCTCCAACAAACGCTGAGTTTTACAAATGACCAAAGAGACCATTCTTTCCTGACACAAAATGACCTGCCCTGCAAGTGTACTTTTAACAGCTAATTTCACAGAATAGTCAATGGAGCAGAAAGAATCTATGCTTCTAGAAATTAATATATTGGGTGCTTACATTGCAAGATTCCAAGAATCACCTTCATGCCTTGTGATCTGACATACATAAAGGTGAAATGTCCAATGTTTGCTAGACCATTGAGTGGAACTACTCTGGACAGAACAATTTATCACAGATGGCCCTTTTAAAATTTTGCTTACAGTCTCAGGAGAAATTAACAGCAAAGCAAAGGATGTCAAGTATTTTAAAGGCACTGCTACAGCAGTAGAGTGAGGCCCAGTTACAGACCATGCAACAATTACGTTTTATTTGCTACTCAAAAAGCCACTCAATGAAAGACACTCCTTCCTCTTTTTAGGAAAAGAAGGTATTGCTGTGTATTCCTTCACTGATTTGATCTTGAGTTATTTATGGAGTCATGTCCTATTCCAGCTAGCAACACATATCTGAAAAGCAAAATAAGTTCAAAAGTGTGGTTTGAATATCCATTTCAATATCAGGATACACTCCGTTTCTTTCCCAAACAGGATTCCACAAAATATGAAGAGCCAAAGTGTTGTTGGCTTAGAAGCACAAAGATCTGCTAAAATAGTTTTGTGCTGGATGATGAATAATGACCGTATTTGCTTTCATATGACAGCACAGGACTGTAGATATGGCTTAGCTTTTAGCATGTTTTCAGTCCCTGCTTTGAAGCAGCTTCTAAAACCACATCGGGCAACATCATCTAAATCTGACTTGCAGTATAAGCAAGCTTTCAGTCATGCTCAGTTCTAAAAAATTTGTGAAAAATCAAAATATAGCTGCCAGGCACTAATCTGTTCCTCTAAAAAACACTGGTCAAGCACATTACTCACCGCCAGAGAACTTGAACAGGAAAAAAGACTTCAAGAATGCCAGAACAAGAGGAAAGGGCTCAGGCCCTCTGTATTTTTAGACATTGTTGGTGCAGTCAGAAGTGCAAAGACCTGCTGGAGTGTGCCTGAAGAAGAGCAACAAAGGTGGTGAAAGGTCTAGAGAGCAAATCTTATGAGGAGAGGCTGAGGAAACTAGGGTTGTTTAGTCTGGATAAAAGGAGGCTGAGACTTTACTGCTAGCTACAGCTGCCTGAAAGAACGATGTAGCAAGTAACAAGTGAGAGGGTGAGAGGAAATGGCTGCAAGTTGCAGCATGGGTGGTTTAGAACGGATATTAGGAAAAGTTTCTTCACTGAAATGGTTATCAAGCACCAGAACATGCTGCCTAGGTAAGTTTAAATACCTCCTGGAGCTATTTAAATTACATGTAGAAACGGCGCCTAGGGACATGTTTTAGTGGTGAGCTTGGCAATGTTTGGTTTACAGTTGGAATTGGTGATGTTCAAAACCAAATGACTCTATGATTTTATCATTCTATGAAACTAAGGTGCTGTTTCTGAGGAAGCTGTGAAGAGATCCATGAGCCCTTGCTCCGTAATTCACTGACGGTAGGTGTAGGTACTTATTGATTTCACAGAGCAATGGGAAAGAAAGAATCTAAAATATATAGCTGAGGCAAAACAGCAATTGCAGACAAAAGGTTCATTAGCTTCAGTAGAGAGTAAAATGAAGAGAAGAGTTGCCCTCAATCTTGGCTCTTAACAGGAAGGAGATACGGTTTTCCTGGGTGGAAAATTATTCTTCAGTTGGGATGGCCTTCCTGTAGGACCTTGAACACTCATTCATAGCAAAAATCAGATCATCCCTTAAGAGACTGCAGGTCATTAGTGTTGACATCTGCTGTTTGTGACCTTTACCATGCTAGGAGCAGAACCCCAATGACCATAGATTACCTTTCTGTCACTTACAGCATTTAAAGTCAGTATAACTTTCTATTCTGTCATCTGAGGATGAACTAAATCTATATATGCAAAGCCCTAGTTATGATGATATTTAGTCCTGAAGACAACAGGAAAAAAGACATGTTGTATAGTTCTAAATCCACAATAGAGCCCAAGGAACAAAAACCTGTCACAGTTCTCTGCTTGAGGCAAATTTATGACTCCCACACAGTAATACAAGCCACCAGTGCAGTCAGCTTATCAGTAATTAGTGTTGCATAGACATAACATAAAAAGAAAATTAATTCCTCAGCTTAAAAGCTTCTGTGGTGCTTTCTCAGGGACAAATTGCTGCAGGATCATTTTGCAGTACAGTCTGTGAGGTCATGTGTGACTTACAGAGCTGTAGTAAATGGCCCACAAAGGGAGCGGATTTTTAGTTTGACAGGACTTGTTGGTGAAATTTCAGCAAATGTCCCTCACAGGCATTTCCATTTACAGAGGATGTGGTTAGATGACACTTGGGTTATTCCAACAAGTCTTCTTAATGGTCTGAGAGGAGTTGTGCTTTATGAGCCCAGATTCAGGGCTGTCCAGTTTCTTCATCAATCACACCTTACCACCCTCCAACCAATTTGATTCCTGCTGTACAGGGAGCAGAGCCATCATGGTAGGAGCTGCCTGGGTGACTGTAGCGTGCAGAGTGGTGCTCTCTTTGACAGTCTACATGAGCACTACAGTGTTAAGCAGCAACATACAGTATTTTCAAGGTGCATCTGCTAACCAAGTCATGTATGATCCTTACGAGGACTCCCTGTCTCTGCTCATTGCCCCTTCCCCAAGTATTCACCTCTCCAGAAGGCTCTCTGCACACTGTAAAATCCTTGAGACCTGCATATTCAACAACTAAATTGATCTCTATCTTATTTGATACTGAAAGGCTGCCTTCTGCAACATTTTTTTGAGAGACACATGCCCCAAACTTTGGAAAACACTTTCCAGAGTAAACACATTCTTCCCAGCCCAGTAAAACAGCAAACAATTTTCCAGAGCTGAGAATCCAGATAATGCTCCATGGTCCATTATTGGGGAACTCAAATGATTTTCAGCAGTGTAAAAAACTGCTCACCCACAAAGCACTATCTCATCTCTGGGGCAGACCACAATTAGAGGCACCAGTTCATGTCTTCTGTCCAGAAAGTAGCTATAACTGTGTGGCAAGGAAACTTCTCTCTGTTAAAATCAAAGTAGATCCCAATGATCACTTTAGAAATGAGTAAATAAAACAATGGACCATAAGTCAGGCTAATAATAATCTACTGGGGGGAGGGGGGGGCAGTTAATTAGCTGTCAGTGCAAAGCATCCAGTCTGAAAACAGAGCAACCCACTTATGAACTGTCACCTATGGCTCCTGGAAGTCCAGTGCCAATGATGGAGGTATCACTGCCCGCTATTGCCAGAACTTCATCTCCCCTGTGCTGACTCAAAGGAAAAGATATTTTAAGTATGTGCACACTGGTTTAACACTCATGAGGAAGGTTATTTCAGTCACTGATAATTTATAAAGATTTCTACCTAACAGAGCCTACCGTTACAAAGGAGATATTTGAGGAATAATGTAGGGCTGGCACATCTTGCTTATCTCTTTCAGACATTAAGTTTGCAGAATGGTGGGACATCATCTGAACAAAAGCCTCTCTGTTCTCCACAGAGTGACAAAAATATCACTGCTGGTAACTCCAAGTAAAAGTGGCTCTCACCACACATGCACTGGTATAGGACACTAGCAGTGAGAAAAGTGTGTTGTTGCACGAAGTAAAAGGGCTGTTGGTCTGTCAGTTTAGAAATTATATACTTGCCTATTCAACACAGCTGTGAATAATACCAGAGAATCAGATCCTGCATAACATCTGTTGTTTGGCCTTGCTTTGAAGGATTCAGTAAAGAAAAATCTCCCAGAACATCTTATTTGCCTAATGCCACCACATGTCCACATCAAAAGTGGAGCCTGATCTTTTACAATATTTCACCTCCCTCTACAAATGCAAAGACAATGCCTTTGTTGCTTACCTTGTAATCGGCAAGTGTAAAAGCAACCTAGTACAGATCAGGCAATTATGTTTTAAAAGCACATCATACATTTGTTTCCCATACCATCTTAACTGTAGCTTAATAGGGCAGTTAACACAGGAAAACAAAGCGCAAAAACAGAGAATACAGAGTCTGTTAAAAATCAAATAGACTGGAAGAGACTTCTTACTTGCTGATGAACAGGCAATTTCAGTTATTGGTACTATACTTCAGCACAGCAAATCAATATTTCTCTAAAAGGATACATCGGATCTTCTCTTATCTCAAGGCTTTCTGGCCTTCACTGGCCATCTATTTCACCAAAGGCAGAGGAAAGATTACGTGTTCAAATACTAGGAAGTTACTCACGTTCGACTGTGGATTCCACATACCAGCAATGGGAACTGCACTGGCAAGTAAGCGTTTCCAATACTGTGACTTATAATAAGCCATGGGAGAAACTCTCGTCAGGTAAGGTTTGCAAAGTTTTAAAATCACTAGATGGCGATGTAACTAACAGGCAGCTTTACAAGTACTGCTGATGCTTTTCATACAGAAAACTGTTTTGTATAAGGAAAGATAGCTCATTTCAAGTGGAAGAAGTGGGTATGGGTACAATGTTAGGGAGAATATTACATTTTGCTTTACGTAAACTTGAATAAATTTAGATGTTAAAAATTTGAGTTAAGATTTTAGTTAAAAGATTTCTCCAAAACCTGCATTAAAAGATTATTTTTAACATGACCTCTATTTTTTAATGGTCTTATAAAGGATCAATAGGTATTGGAAGGAATGTTATGATTGTGACAATGATTTCCTGAAGCAGAATGTGACAGAGTGACTCTGTTCACTTTTGTGTCTGTTCTTTGAAATACAAAATGAAACCACAATAAAAATTCAAGGCACTTTTGCCTAAAGCCAAAAATATACAACTTTACCATCTGTCAATGCTAAAATTAGTATCATTGAAGTGATGCTTTATTGAGGTTAAAGGGATAACTTGGAGGAACTCACCTGCTACTGTCAATAAAGAAGGTTTATACAGTGACTCAAACAGTAAGTATTTGGCACCTATAAATTATCAGTGGGAAATTATTTACAAGTATGAGACAGCAGCTGCTGCAAGTCCACATAAAACTTCAGAAACCTAAGACTGGGAAAGAGGAGAAGAAATGTGAATCCCATTACCCAGTGCGAGTTGCATACTTGAAACTTATGACAGAGAAAATGCTGCAAGAGATTGAAGTCAAAAGAGAAAATATAATTCCACATAACTGTTCATATAAAAGAAAGCTCCAACCAATTCAGCATCTGCAAGTTCTGGGAGTGAATACTGTGACTTTCCTTCTTTCCAAGTCTGCTATGCACTTCTTTTCTGGGTCATCTTAAGAGTGTGCATCAACTAGGTTAGACGTAGATGTCTGTCTGTGGACCCATGGATTTGAGACATCACATCCCAGTGCAGAAGACCCACAGGCTGTGGTACTTCTGTAGCACAAAGCAGCAGCAAAGGGCTCTAAAGCGAAAATGGGAAGGGGAGCTCTCAAAGCCAGATAAAGGGATGGGGGCACATTGCCCTGGCAGCATTCTCTACCACAACAAAGAGAAATCATATGAGAAGGGCTGCTCTAGAATCACAGAATCATAGAATAATAGAATGCTTTGGGTTGGAAGGGACCTTAAAAGATCGTCCAGTTTCAAACCCTGTGCTATGGGCAGGGACACCACCTACCAGACCAGGCTGCTCAAAGTCTCTTTCAACCTGGTCTTAAACACCTCCAGGGATGGGGCATCCACAGCTTCTCTGGGAAACCTGTGCCAGTGCCTCACCACCCTCACAGTAAAAAATTTCTTCCTAATGTCTAACTTAGATCTACCCTCTTTCAGGTTAAAACCATTACCTCTCATCGTATCACTGCTCTCCCTGATAAAGAGCCCCACCCCAGCTTTCCTATAAGCCGCCTCCAAGTACTGGAAGGTGCTATAAGGTCTCCCCGGAACCTTCTCTTTTCTGGGCTAAACAATCCCAATTATCTCAGCCTGTCCATGTATGGGGGGTGCTCCAGACGTCTGATCATCTTTGCAGCCCTCCTCTGGACCTGCTCTAACAGATTCGTGTCCTTCCTGTGCCTAGGACTCCAGAACTGAACGCAGGACTCCAGGTGAGGTTTCACAAGCGTAGAGCAGAGGGGCAGAATCACCTCCCTTGAGCTGCTGTTTACAATTCTTCTGATGCAGCCCAGGATACAGTTGGCTTTCTGGGCTGCAAACACACATTGCTGGCTCTTGTTTAGCTTCTCATCCTTCTCCTCAGGGCTACTCTAAATCCATTCTCTACCCAGCCTGTATTTGTACTTATTTGTGCTTGGGATTGACTTGACCAAGGTGCAGGACCTTGTACTTGGCCTTGTTGAACTTCGTAAGGTTAGCACAGGCCCACCTCTCAAGCCTGTCAGGGTCCCTCTGGATGGCACCCCTTCCCTCCAGCATGTTGATGGCAACATGCAGCTTGGTGTCATCGGCAAACTTGCTGAGAGTGCACTTAATCCCACAGTCCATGTCTGCAAAAAAGACGTTAAAGAACCCCAGTACCAATACCAACTTAGGAATACCAGTCATTACAGGTCTCCACTTGGACACTGAGCCACTGACCACCACTCTTTGAGTCCAACCACTCAGCGAATTCCTTATCCACCAACCGGTCCACCTGTCAAATTCATGTCTCTCCAAGTTAGAGATAAAAATGTTGTGCAGGACAATGTGGAATGCTTTGTGTAAATCCAGGTAGATGACATTAGTTACTCTTCCCTTATTCACTCACACTCACCTCCTTATTTTCCATGTGCCTCAGCAGAGTTTTCAGGAGGATCTACTCCATGATCTTGCTGGGCGCAGAGGTGAGACTGACTGGCCTGTTATTCCCTAGGTCTTCCTTTCTTAAAAATGGGAGTTATGTTTCCCCTTCTCCAGTCACTGGGAACTTCATTGGACTGCTATGATTTCTCAAATACAATGGATAGTGTCAAAGCAACTTCGTCCATCCGTTCCCTCAGGACCTGCGGATGTATCTCATTGGGTCCCATGGACTTGTGCACCTTCAGGTTCCTTAGATGGTCTTGAACATGACCCTCTCTTTCAGTGGGTGATTCTTCATTCTCCCAGACCCTGCCATTGCTTTCTGCGATTTGGGCAGTGTGGCTTGAATCCTTGCTGGGGAAATGTGAGGCAAAAATTCACTGAGTACCTCAGCTTTCTCCAAATCCTGGGTCACCAGGTCTCACATTTCCAAGACAGCATGAAATAAAATAAGTTATTGTACAAAGCATCTGGCTTTAGGGAAGAAGGATTTTCTGAGATATAGCTTCTTTCTTTTTTGAAAGCCTGACCAAACATTTATTCTACTATATTTTTGAGTTTTTTAAATAAAACTAAGAGTACCACATATGATCTCATTAGCGATGTCTGTAAACTCATGACCTACTCTTTCAATAGACACCACACAAATAGAACTATGCCTTATAAAGGTCATCTAGAAAACATGCAGCAATAAAAAAATTATTCACTACTTCTTTGATAGTGAAAATTCAAAGCTTTACTCAGGAAAAGAAGGGGTCAGCTTTTTGTCTTTCTTAGATCGCCACTGGTAGAGTATGAAAAAGAGTTCAAGACTCAGTGTTCAATATCACACGGCATTATGACAACTAGCCAGTTTTTAATGGTTAGTGCAGCTTAGTTGGCAAGGATTTCTTTAAAAGGCCTGAACAACACAAGTCTTCTGCCAGAGTTCAGCTGACTACCAGGTTCCCTGAATCAAGGGGAACAAATAGAAATGCAGAATCTCCTAAACACACATAATATTTCACGCTTCACAGTCAGAAAGCTTGCAACCTAAGTTAGGTCAGTGGACCAAATCAAGGTCATTAGTCTTTTCCAGTTGCGGAGGCTTCTGAAAGGCAAAGGAATTAAGGGCAACATCCTAATTGTCTACTAGTTTCACTGGTTTTGATCTGACAATAGAGAGCAACAAGGTAACACTCTGGAGGTTATGCTGGACGTTTGAGAAGCAATTCCCACTCCAGTATGCTTAATTGGGTACAGATGTTGTAAACACAAGGCTACCAATTTGCAGTTAAACAAAGAAAGTCAGAAAATGTCAGTAAAAGAAGGTGCAGAGATGCAGGACATGGCCTGTCTGCAGTTACTGTGTTTTCACATGCAGATTCTGCATGTGAAAACATCTCCTAAAATACAAGCACTCAAAAGAGGCTGACATCCTCTCTCCCTACCAATAGCTTGCAAACAATTCAATTTCAGGAGCAGGGCAGTGCTGGGGAAAAGCAGTCAAGATGACGACAGAAACATGGGTGTTACTCCCAAGAGAGACTGCCTGTGCACAATGTAAAATGCATATTGCTGTCGAATGACACTTCAGTTTGTGTTTTTAGAAGATAACATCTGGGCAGGTGCTTGAATGTATAGCAAAGCTGATAAAAATTGATCGAGCTGAGTAGGATATTTTGGGAGTTTTGGTTCCTATAAATATGTTGCTAGTCATCCCCAGGCAGTTGTATGTTTTCCACTACTGCAGAACATCAGTGCTTCATAATTTTCTGTCTCATTGGTCTATGATGTCAGAAGAATTGTTACTTCTGTTTTCACATTTCCCTGAGACAGGAAAACTGAGATCCTTGAAGGTATTTCAATTCTGCTTCTAACATACAGATTAGACTAGAGATGGGGAGATTTTGATTAGATATTAAGAAGAAATTTTTTACTGTGAGGGTGGTGAGGTGCTGCCACAAGTAGCCAAGTTGTGGGTACCCCATCCCTAGAGGTGTTCAAGATCAGGCTAGGTGAGGCTATGAGGAACCTCATCCAGTGGGAGGTGTCCCTGCCCATGTCAGGGAAGCTGGAATTAGATGATCTTTAAGGTTGCTTCCAATCCAAACCATTCTATGTTTCTATGATTCTATGTGATCAATGATAGTTCAAATATGAATAACCCCAAAGGTCTGAAATAGAGCCAACACAACTTGCCCAGGGCATGTACAAAGTCTGGACCTAGACAAAAAAAAACCCAAACCCAAACAACAACCCCAAAAGTATTTTGGTTATTTAGGTGGTGTTATAACCAGCACACTTTGTGAGTGCTGAGCTTGCCAGGACTGATTTCCAGTAGCTCATATTTCTCTTATCTCAGTTCCCAAGCTTTTTATGGCATATATATCCCAACAGATTAATTGGGACTCCAGTGCCTCAACACCTCTGTGCATTTGATTTTGTACATTTCCACTCAGCCACTTTCAGTAGATGTCTTTTCATAAAATAGACACTGTTTTTGTGATCTCAGAGAGCCAGTACCTCTCAGTTAAATGTATTTTCATTTTTAGTGCAGTTAGATCTGCCTGTCCTTTTTCTGTGTCAGGAACAAGAATGGAAGACCTGGCGCCTGTCCAGAAATCTGTAAAAGCAACAGAGAAGGCAGTCATCTCCCAGACCTCTGCGCTGGAGAGCTCTTGAATTACTTACGTAAATTAAGTATTGATCACTTTTCATACAAACTTTTTTTAGTCTGAGTAGGTAGCTTGGCTAGAGAATTAGGATTGCAGTTTTTCTCCTGATTTAATGAGGTTGTTTAAACAGCAGTTTACTGGAGAGAGAGCCCAAGTCTTTACGCAACCGTGTAGCTTTTGAGGTGGAAGGGAAATGGCAAGGGGAAGGAAATGGGAAATCAAATGCATTGATTTAACATATGGGGATCAATTTTTGTGGAAAAGAATAAATATTGCCAAAGATCCAACAAGCATATCTTCTATCCCTACCAGAGATGGATATCGACATACAGCTTTCATATCACATACAGTGATACTTCTTTCATCTGGGTCCTCAGAGCTGGACCTTCACGAGTCTTAGAAAATACAGCAATGCTGAATGCTGCTTAACTCTTGTGAGAACCTTCATCTGTGTGCCACTTCACTGGTATTTCTGGTGCTCATCATCATCTTCCTTTGTCCTAGTTGCTTAAAAAAAGACCTGAGAAATAATATATTAAAATAAACTCACTTTGCACTTTGCTACCTTGTTAAAGGACTCCTGCTGCTTCTATAGTCAAGCAGACTGAACACAAAGCCCTTCAAGACACACGCTGTCATCACAGACTGACAGACACCTACCAAAGCTGGCCAAAACTAATTTGTGGAAAAGTTAATAGTTTCTCTGTCAGCTTGTATAGTAAGTACAAATCATCCAGAAGTCTTGGGCTTAGCTGGCAAATCTAATTAAAATATGCTGGGTTCACCACCAGGCAGTATGATTCACTACCATTTATTCAAAGCCATTCCTCCAGCAGATGACAAAGAAGTGAGCACAATTGCAGTGTGCATGGCTCTCAGTGCTCTTCAATTAGTTCTCCAAAGTATTTGTAGTGCCAGGCAGACATTACTTTTACTAGACCAGTGATGATCACTGATCTATTAAGGATGCAAACTAGCCAGTTAGAGGTTTTTCTTGGGTCTAAACTCCAATTAGATTTTCCCAAGTCGTTCATGCTTTTGAGTTTAGCTACCTTTTCCTAGCTATACCCTACCATCAGAGAGGGACTACTAGTGCTTTGAGAAACAAGAGTTCATTAAAACTAGCTCAAGTTAAGAGGCTTTGTTTGTTAAGTGCTTTGAAATTGTCCGCACTGATTTTCAGTATGGATGCACATGGTAAATTTTCTGTGTTATGTTGCTTGTCCTCTTCAAACAGTGGTTTAGGTTATTTGCACAGATTATAAATGTAGCAATCAAATATACAATTTGAAATGTAGGAAATTGCATGAATAGCTTTTTTCTCTAACCATGATGGGATGATTTATGTCATCAAGCAACTGAAGAAATGGAAATTTTATAATCAAGGGAGGTACTTGAAACCAGCTTTTCATGAATGTTCAAGCTCATAGTTTTCTCTTTTTCCCATTAGCTTATCTCAGTATGGCTAGAATATATGGACACTGGCAAAAAAAATAATTTAAAAAAAGAGTGAGAGATTACCTGCACAACTGAATCCAATTAATTTTTTACATTTCAACATTTCAATTTCCTACATTGCCCATTGTACCCTTGGGTCTAAAAGCTTAGTGTACAAAAAAATTGAAGGCGCATGACTTAGTCTAGTACATCAACACATAAAAAATATCTTCTGTGATTTCAGTTTTGTCTCTTTTTTACAGTTGGTTTTAGTTGTAAGAAATATTACATGTATTTTTTATTTTATTAGGAAAGAAAGATAAACAATTCCTCCAAGATCCTTGTAATGGTAAATTCAAAGTTTAAGCATACTGCATTCTGGGAACAATGCCAGCGACAGACTGAAGGATCTAGGGTAGCTTTCAGAATCTCTTCACTCCCATATGGAGTTACTTCAAAACAGAAGCAGAAGTGTGCAATTTATAGTCACAGTAAAGGCTCAGTCTCCCCCACTGAAGTGACACATAGATCTTGGTCACTGAAGGCAGCACATACACCACCCACTCCTCTGCTGTGTTGCTGTTTCCTAGTTTTATTCAGACATCTGTTAGTGATGATTAGCCATGATGACTGTAATGAGCTAGATAGAACTAAAGGGCACTAAGTACAAGTAGATTTTTGGTTTGAATGACACGCACAGACTTACTAAGTGAAAAATATCTGTCATCATTCCAGGTTTATAAGAAGAACTGTTGAGTGCCTCCTCCTGGCAGTGTTGCAGACCTGTCTTAGCAATGAGGGCAACATTGCTCCTGAACAGGACACAAACAGGATGTGGCAGCCTCCAGCATCGTGCATCCTTATCTCCCACTGTTCCACAGCTTGCTGATGAAGGACATGCCTAGGAAACCTACGGGATTCAGTCATTGTCCATTGTATGTCAGAAGTATTCCTGTGAAATGCTGGCTGTATTTTTACCTCCTGCAAGAGGCTTGATTTCATAGATGGTCTCTGAGGAAGCAAAAAGTGGCTAGCCTTCTCTCTGATGAGCCAGGACCAAAGTGATTTAAAACTGCCTCCAGAGTCCCAGTCAGACACTAACATTTTCACCTGACACACATCCTGGCTGATGCCTGTGGTTTTGTCTTTGTTTCTTTGTAGCTTGGTGTCTTTGTCTTCCAGCTATACATGTGTGCTCCCACCAACACATGCAAGAAAGGGTACCAGCAAGGAGGGTTTGGTGTGACTTTCTCTCCTGACCCTAAGTGTGTCAAAAACCATTATGGAATAATGTTTACAGTTGGAACCCCTGTTTTTATTGTGGCTCCCATTGGGAGGTACAGAGGGGGGAGCACATAAATGGAACAGTGCCTGCATCGCCTGACCCTGCCCTCAGCAATGTGCTGCTGGTCAGTGGCTAGGAGGCCAAGACACTATTTCAACCCAGGCCACTCGGGAGACAAAGCAAACCACATCCATTTTATCTTCTGCATAACATGTGTGAGAAGAGGGCTTTTTTTTTTGTTACACCCAGATTTTGTGCAGAGTTTATCCTTCCAGAGTTATAGTTTTCATCATAGTAATGGGTCTTCAAAGCTAGAGTATTTGCTCTGCTAAACCCTGCAGCTCTGCCTATCTGCAGCAGATTTATCAGATACTGCTATTATTATAATGCATTTTAATTTCTTTCACTTAAATTATAGAGAGAACAGCACTCTTCAGATGAGCTATGCAAGCTGCTACACGAGTCACCTCCTGCAGAGAAACCGAACATTTGTAGCTGCAATATCTTTCAAGAAAAAAATCAGCTTTGCTGGTCCGTGGACAAAACGTCTTAGGGGCCTGCCTTACACACGCAATGAGCTACAAAGCTGCCGTGTTGTGCTGATTTTCCTATGACTGATAACGGCTTGGGTTAAGAGGAAACTCTTCTGAGAAAAGATGGGGAGGCCTCAAAAAACGTTGGAAGAATAATACAGCCTCAGAATGTAAATACATGACCTGGATTTCAAAACACTCATAAGAAACTAGTATATGTCAGCTACCAGAATAATCTCTATCTCTTCTGGGAGAAACAAGCATAGCATAATAGTAAACTCCTACCATGATCCTTAAAGACTGGCAAAGGCAGGTTTCTTAGCAGGAGATTTAAGGGCCACAGGAGAGCTGTGTACAAGAAACGTCTCCTGTCACATACTTTTCAATATGAAGTCCTGACCTCGCCCCTGTTGAAGTCACAGCCCAGAGTTGTGTCACAGTATTTGCTATTTATCACCCCTGCCACCAGACTTTTGCAGTTCACCTGCGTCTTCCAGCCCAGGGCTGACGGCAGGTCCAGATCCAGGGACCAGATGGCTATAATACCTACCAGCAACCGAGGTCAAGGTGTTTTTCACCTCCTGTTCCCAATGTTGGGAAAGGGAATATTTGGTTCAAAGCTCACAGACAGTAATGGGAACTGCTTCATTGAATCAGTCAAGTCATTCTGTGGCTTGAAGACCTAAAAAGCAACATTTTTTCTCCAACTTCCCAGAATAAAGAAAAATTGATGCTGCCAAACAACAGGGGAAGGATCAGAAAAATGCCATTCCAGGGATGAAGAGAAGCAAGTTAAGCAGTGTATATATAAAGGCTAATGTGGTTTTACAGCTGCCTAGGAAACATTATTTTGAATATCAGCTCACTAATCTGGCATTCCTGTATGCGTGATGTGCACACTGAAGTAAGTTTTCTGAAATATCAGGCATATATCCAGCTCAGATCCCATCATTAGCTTCATTGGGAAACAGACTCTGGCCAGCCATGTTTCTGTAGAGAACATTACACCAAGATGTTCCTTTTAAACAGGATTTATTCAGCAAATTAGGCAGATTGATCCTTTGAAAGTAGATTCAATCACATGTAAGTACAAAAAGGCAGGCAAGCTACAAGCTGTAGCCAACAACCAGCAGGTACATCCTGTTTGTACCTTTCTTAACACACAGCTGGAACACCATGAGAGCTCAGCTTGCTTCGGCCTTGGACAACTGACAGGAAGTGTAATCTCTGAACTATGCCACGTGGTTTTGCCTAGTTTGGGTATCCAGAGCTATCAATGTCTTTCAGAGAGGGAAAAAGTGCTTTTTCTAGCTCTCACACATTCTCACAGCTTAACACATTTGACCTGTTTGGCCAGCCCCCAGGGAATTCATGTCAACAGCTTGTAGTTACACAATGTCAAAGCGTCCAGCAAGGATGCCTCAGGTCTGACATGCACTGGGCTAGAGACTTTTTTCCAGTTATCTTCCCTGCCTATTACTCTAAAGACATTCACCAAACTGAAGTCTGCATCACTTTATTACTCACAATTTCCAGTCAGTGCTGCTGGCATCTGATTTTGCCCGCCAAATGCAACACTTAGCAGTGATGTGTGTTGCATGCCAAGACATTAAGCAGCTGTGGCAGGTACTGCACGTTGAAGCAGAAGAGATGTTGTCCACCAAGGGCTGATATCTTCCAAACAGAGCATCTGTACAGATTTCTGGGTAGCAAGTTGTCATTATGAACATATACTACTTGTATGCATTTCTTCTTCATTTAGAGAAAGCAGGGACTATTCAGCAAAGGCAGCACCTAATTCAGCAGGGATGGGTTAGCAAGAAAACCGTGTCACAGGACCAGACCCAATACACTGTATTGTAAGTCATTCCTCAAGGAATAGTTTAGCAGAAGGCAGAAAGTTTAACACGTCTATAAATACAAAAAGCATCTTTCTTCTGGTACAGTGGAGAGAAGAGGAATATCCTAAAGAAATATTATTAGGAAGGAACCTGCAGAATATTCACAGTAGGACCCTTCAAACTGATCATACCAACTCTGGAGAAATGTTGTGTTTTGTGCCTGAGGACTGCTTACTGACTCCCTTATTCAACACAAAGTACTGTCATTTCAAACCAGCTGAAGTCCATTCATTTCAGTGCTAAGCACCTGCACAAATGAAACTTTAAAGACAGATTCTGAACTTAGATTAATGGATGCTACTGGTAAAGCCATTTGAAAAGACTCAGATAGTTCTATTGGATAGAATTTACACACACTAACATGTGCAAAGAAATAATCTGAAAAAACCCTCTTCTCCTTGCACTCTGAGAAAGCAGCTCTGCATCCATCATCTATCATGACCATCTCACTGATAAACCTTCTCTTGTAGGGATCCATTATGAAAACAAGCGTCAGGCTTTTTCATTATGATGTACATCTATTACCTAGCAAATGCATTGGGAGTCTTGGAAAACTGAATCTTTAAATTCCAGTAATACAGACAAACTAACCTGAAAGTTTCTGAGGCCTTGAATTTGTAACTAAGAGACAATTTTATCTGTTCAAGTTCAGACTTTGGGTTAAACTAGCACTGCTTGACTCCATAGGTGTATTTCCTGGGTTGTATTCTTCTCACTTCTGAATCTTTCACAGCTAGCCCCAGAGTGTGTGTGGGAAACTGTGAGAGTCAACTCTGCCAAATATATGTAAGCAGTAGTTTTTGCATGGGTGATGACGGATGCAGCCTGCCTAGGAGTGAGGACTGGATGACCTAAGAGCTGTGGTCAGTGCTCCTGTGGGGGATCCACCACGTCAATGCAGATAAAGGATGCAGAAGATGTGTGTTTAATTTCCAGCTCTGCCAAAGACCGTTTACAGCAATTATCAGAGACCACTTCCACCTCTTTGTTTCCCTTTTTTCTGTGCTGGAGGTAAGGCGATGTTCTTTTACAGCCATACTCCCCAGCAGCTAGGAGAGGTACAACTGCACTAGCAGAAGAGATGCAATAGCAGGTTTTTAAGTATTCACCTGAGCAAACAGCTTACTGGGAACACTGTTGTCTCTAAAAATTGGTTGTGTACATGACAGCTTGTAGTGATAACACGGAAGACAAATTTCTTCAGGTTGGTGACAGACACCTTGTGATATGTTCCTAAGAAGCTCTGACCATGAATTCATCCCAGTGCAACAAAAGCCAGCATACAGATTTTCAGATTAGACCTAACTCCACCAGCAGTGGCAAAGGCTTTTGGTCAGCAGGAGAAGATAAAAGTGCCCTAGACTGTCAGAACAGGCATTATTCCATGTCTGCATGTTGAATGGAGGGGGCTTTTATCTTGGATCTGTGTGCTTCTGGATCCACTCCACTATAAATTGTGCTCAAGAGTCTTTTCTTTACAGCAGAGAAATCATGGGGCAGAGAAAGAGATCTGGAAAGCCATATGTCTGTGTGTAAATAAAGGCTGTTTATAAGAATGACCACAAGAAATTGTTGGAAACTCAAGGGAAACTTTAACAGAAATTGGGTTTCTCTCTTTAACCCCAAAGAAAAAAGATATTAAACACATACACACTGGTTCCTCCACACACATCTATGTAAATTTGTTTTTGCTGTATGGGTGCATGTTGGTTTTCTAGATGTGTGTATATATGTGTGTGACCATTTGTACATAGTTATGAAGTTTTTAGAGTAGCAAAGAGACAGAAAATCATGAAAGATCTGTTTGGATGCTGGCAAACTGAGATAATAGCACTCTGAAACCTGCTTAAGCCCTTACCTATGCACACCACCTTGTTTCTATGTATGTGCAGCAGTAGAACATATGGATGGCCACTCTGAAGTAATGCAACACGATACCAGGAGCCCCTAAATAAACAAGCATTGTACCCACACCAAAGGTGACATAGTACACACCTTATCTCCCCGCAGCACTTGCTCCAAAACAACATGCAAACAGCACCACTGTGCTCCTGATGGTTGGGGAAGAAGGACTGGCCTGCTAATCTCTGGTTGGGTTTGCATAATTTGTGCTATTTCAGGAAAGATTTTACTTATATTGACACAGATAAATTTGCATAGAAAGAAAAAGCAAAGTAGAAACTTCTTAGAGGACATATGAAAATGCTGTATCACCAGTATTGCATTGCCAGTGCAAGGAATTAATCACAATATTCACATTTTAATCCATCCAGTCTTTGAATGCAGGATGTGCAGTTCACTTAAAGATGAATGATTAGTTAAGAGAATCTTGTTTCACTGATTTGAGCCTCCAGAGCCAGAAAAGATCTCAACCTTCCTTCTCCATGGGTGAGAGCAATGTCATCTTGTGGCAGTGAGTGCGAAAACTTTGTTATCTGCTATGTAAGAAAGACTTCCTTTTAGTTTCACTGAGTGTCCCCTCCTGCTCTAATAAGGTGAGAAAGATTGAGTGAAAACCCTGAAATGTCTTTCAACGCTCCACTTTACTAAGGGTTATCCAGTCACTGCTCTCCACCTCTTGCCTAACTCAGAACAGGGTATATTCATCCTCTATTTACAGACATCTCCCCAGTTCTGATATTTTTTGTTGCCTGTTTCCAAACCCCTGCCACTTCAAACAGACCCAAGAGTAATGTCCAGGGCAAGGCTTTCTCTTTGTTTGATATAATTGCATTAACTTTATTCCAGCAGAATTCTACATTTCATTCTAGTTCTTTCCTGCTTTAATATTCTGATTCTCTTTTTCTGGATTATTATACTTACTTATTACTGCACTGTGACCTGTTGCAGTAACAGCCATTCAGTGGCAAGGAACTTGCAGGAAAGACAATCCTCCCTCTTTCCTACATCTTTTACAAGCAGGTCCCAGTAAGGCCTGATTTGGCTTATTCCCTAAAGGAGGGGAAAGAAAAATGGAGGTAAACTATGGTCAAGATTTTTTTTTAAAAAAGAAGTCATATATACATGATAGAATAATGTCTTCAGAACATCTTGACTTGTGAAGTAATGTTTTTATTACATCTAAGCCAAGAATTTAGTATTTTTAAAAATTGAAAGGAAATTAGACATATGATAGATAATGCCATTGGCATGAGATAAGACAGCTTGTCTCCTAAGACACTGTCATATTAACCATTTTGGACTCAGAGGAGCAACAGGCAAGGTAGGGAAAATCGTCTTCATTCAAAGGTAAGAAAATAAAAAAAATTATTGCTTTGGAGAAAGAGATTATGCATTAAATATGTCCTGTATCAGCTCAGTTCCTGATAGCGTGTTTATATTGTATATATACACCATCTGAGCCAGTGTAAAATATTACAGGAAAACTGGAAAAGTCTTGGAATGTTTTAAAACATGCAGTCTTCCCAGGCATTAGATTTAACTGCAGCGATGAGGTGAGGGAGGGCTTTGAGCAGGAAAAGGTGTTATATGCTAGGTAAGTTCCACATAAGCACTCCTGACTCAGCACACACGTTGCCACTGCTCAGAGAGAGGTCCAGTCACATTTTGCACTATTCAGATTTGGCTTATCTTCGTGGTTTTCCACGTTGTTTCAGGCAAGGGTCCTGCACTGCTCTTAATCACACTCTTCAGATATTCACGTTTACTTAGCAAGGGCATGAGCACGTGACTTGAATTTCAGCTCCAGCCAAAGGAGAGTAAACCATTTTTCAACAGTTGGCTGTGGGGAACTGCTACGAAAGTTTCTCTAACATATTGTAATGAGAAAAATCTTCCTATGCTGGCGTACCAGATTCATGCAGTCCTCATTTGTTTGTTGCAATCAGCAGACCAGTTAAATGGTATGAGCAGTGCTTGGTAGCAGCTAACTGGAAACATGTTGCCCAGTGGCACTCTTACTGACATTACTGAGTGTACAATTAAGGTTACTTTCTGTTATTAAGCCTTCATACAAACTTAATTATTGTAATAGTTCGAAATCAAGAACTGAAACCCAGCTAATTAACAGCCAGCTTGAGCTGGCCTATTCAAGTCCCGCATGGGACCATTGCCTCATTTCACAGACATTTCATTAGAAAAAGAAAACAAATTACAGAAGAGCAGACCTGAAAATCTGAGAAACGCCAGTCATATTTCTAGGTAGAATATTTTCTGCCTGGAGCAAGGGCTGAGCCCAGGTTTCTTGTTTCCTGCACTGTCTTGTGTGGTTAGTGCAGTCCCAGGAATATGAACAGTCTTTAACGAGGTTTAGCACGTCAGAGGATTTCAGCAACAGCTCCACAGCCCAGCCTGTGGATTTCTGTTCCCAGGGCTCACATGGACTGTTTAAGTATGACAGCTCTGCTACGAAGGCTGCTGTTCTCCGAGCCCCCACAGCAGAGCAGAGCCTTTCTACATAAAACATTTACTGTACAATGCCATGAAGAGTGATAAAGTATTCAAGAAACACTGCCCAAGATTGCCAGGGAGTAACTGAGCAAATGGAGAGGGCAAAACAGCTGTTCTCCTGAGTAAGGCCGCCTGTGTACTGCAGTGTTGCCTGGGTGCAGAACATTGCTTTGAGGGCATATTCTTCTGAGGTTGCTTTCCTCAGTCCACCTCTTGTTTGCCCATCTAAACACAAGCTACTTTCTAAAATCAGCAAAGCCTTTGGCCCCAATTGTTACAAACAATGACAAAGTACTCTCAAAGAAATTAATTTATGGCCCTTATATCCCTCTTCAACAGTAGGAAACATTTGTTCCTTCAGATGCAGGCAAGTGTCTCATTACCACAAATCTCTAGGTGTGTGAGTTCTGTCCTCCAAGATGCTGTAGAGGACAGTGCATTTATCCACTTTCCACATCACCTCTTTGTAGTCAGTCTGGTAGTTGATTTCCAGGCCATGATAAATCTGCACCTATGAAACAAGTACGTGAAGCACTGTGGTATTGCCAGGAAACAAGATCTCCAAAGGGAAATCATCCACTGCAGAGCCAGACTGGAGAATTTCTTTACAAGCATCATCGCTTGTAAGACTTACATGCAATTTATGACTACGTTATTAAAATGGCCTTAAGCCACAAAGGAAGACAAAGAGAGGTTACCCAAATGCAAGCATAGGATGTTCACAACAACTCACCTGAATTCACAGACCACCACCTAAGTGTTACTGGTGGAACATGGCAAAAGCTCAGGAGTCAGAGAGACGTTGCGGAGATGTGTCCTGCAGCAGTGCTTTGCAATGCATCTCGCACAGCATGCTAAGGCCACCAACTTCACCTGCACACACAACCCAGAACATCACTCCCTCGGATGTGCAGGGCAAGTCATGTTGAGCTTGATGACTGTGCCTACAGTTGTCACGGGGAAGGAAAAGGACTCTGGTACTTGCCACCATGGCATGGGTAAGGAAAACACCACAAAATGCTGGTCATATGTTTTTTGTAAAAATGTGAGAATCTTAAGGGGTCACTTTTGTAAACAGATAAGACACTGTAAGGGTCTGTGAAATGATGCCTTAATATCTTTAAATCTCTGAATCTTTACATCCTTTTCACAAAATCAGTCAATACTCCGTACAACAATTTTCCAGCTAACATTGCTATTTTAATACTATCCCTGTCCTATTTTAATGCTATCCCTGTCTTATATTTCCCTTTGTTCATTTGTTTTGCTCTGTGACAGCAAGATTGTTTAATTAGGCAACAAAAGCTCTGCTGCTCTCTAGCATAACCCTTCATGCTTCTGCTGAGTATTCAAGGCTATTTGGCTGCCTGTCTGCTGCAACCACACCACAGTTTATGTACACAATCCATTTATGAGCTCCGTGCTCTCAGGACTTGTCAACACAGGGAATATATTGTCAGATAATCTCAGGTGTGAATTTGATGTGTCACCATTATTCTTCCCTTAATCTTTTTGTGGGTTATCTAATTTCACAGAAAAATGCCTTCGAGCTGTTCAACTTAATCCACTTTGGAGGAGTGCAAATAGAGTATTGTAACAGCAATGTTTACATAAATAGCTGATGCTAAATAGCTTTTTTGCACTCTTACAATAAGCCAAACCATTACTTAGAATGTGCAGTCTGGAAAGCCTTTCAGCTAATCCCAGCTTTAAAGTAAAGTGATGTATTGTATGACCTACTTGAATACAATGTGCCAGCCTCACTTTCTGAAGAACTGTCCACATAGGGGAGGTCAGTCTGGATTATCTGATGGTTTGAATTGAAAGAGGAATGCCCATCCAAGATTAACTCTCTAATGCTCCACTCTTTACTCCAGACTATGTGACCGATACTTGGCTCACTCAGAACTGGGCCCATTTCATCTGAGCACACTTCTGGTCTGGAATGAAGTATCTAAAGTATCAGGAGAGGGATACATATACTGGACAACTGCAAGGTAGAAAAACTCTAATTTATTTTACGTTACATCCAAGGCACTCATTGCCCTGACATTCTGCATTAGAGAGAGAAAAAAATAATATGCTTAATTTTAGGGTTCACAAACATCTGTCAATTGTGTGATCCAGGGTGATGTAGGACAGGTGCCCTCACTTACTGTGCACACATTTGTTCCTTTAGGTGTACTTGATTTTCGCTGCCTCCTGATCTGTTTTAATCACAGCTTTATTATTCAATGACAGCATAAACTGGATATAAGATGCATACATTTGAAGGATGTTGTAGGTTATTTAGCAGTGATGTTCAATAAAACATTCAGATTTGTAAGAGTAGATGGTGTTTTTAATGCAGAGCTTTTTAATTCATGGCAGGTTTAGCCATCTTGGCATTGTCTTTAACATTGCAAGAGTATGTTTCACTGCTTGCTAACCCATTCCTTCTCATGCAGATGCCAAGTCAGGTCTGATGTGTGATCAGCCTTTTCATTTGCAAATCTCTGCAGTTGGCAGTGATCAGTATCAGGTCTGCTTTTCTTAATTTTTCTATATGTTTCCTAAGTACATAAATCATATGTATCTTTTAGGTAGCACTAGAAAGCTCCTGAAGAAGCTGTGCTATCAGAATTACGTACATAATTATGGCAAAAATGTTTTTGTTCTTTTTTACTGCTAACTGTTATTATTCTATTCCATATTTACCATTATGGTTATTTTTATTCAATTAATAAAATTTTTCAAAAATAAAATTTTTCAAAAATTTAAAAACCTAAACTATACGGATCAGACTAATTACGGACCAGAACTCTTGCTCTACATAATTGCTGCTTCTGACACTTTTCCGTCACCATTTCTGTAACTGCATAAGATGCCAAGACTCAAAATGTTGAATGTGCACCAATCATCTTTTAGTATAGAACACAACGGGAGATGAGCTGTTAATTACTTTGTATATACTTTTCACACCCTGGTAAAATGGATCAATGACCAATTCAACATAACAGATCTCAAAACCTGTGCTTCTTTTCTGTGATCAAGTCTCTTCAAGTCTGACTGTGGTGTAATTGCAGCAAACAACTGTAATGTTTCCTGGACTATCCCCATGTAAGGCTACAGGCATGTGAACATCTTTTGTTTGAAACAGTGGAGCAGTTGAGAAATCCCAGTAATTCCCTCTTTCTAAGCACTGGAGTGGTTTGGGGATATGTGAAGAAGATTCCTATCAGAGGAAAACTGTTCAAAATCTCTGCTCTAGTTTATAGCAGATGTGCTCCAGATCTTAACAGGGACATAAGGGTATGAACCAACAAAATTGCTTGTGACTGCTTTGATTCATAAGGTGTATCAAATAGATGCCTAACTCAGGGGGCTAGACTAAATCCAGCTTGAAATAAGACATGAACTGTATACTGTGTAGTTGTAATTGCAGCACTAAACATTTATATCTGCTGGACTGCTCTTTCTATGCCAGATTATTTGCTGATGTGGCCAGGGTCCAGAAACACCAATAGGATCAATCTTTTTTCCCCTTGTCTTGCCAACAGCTCTTCAAACACAAGCAAAGGGACAAGAATTGCAAAAGATAGTACATTCTGAAGATATCCATCCATTGGACATCTGGTGGAGGGAAAGAGAACTGCTCTTGCTCAATGAAATGAATAAATGCAGAATTAATCCAACTGGATTATCAGAGACTCAATGTGGAAGAGGAATTTGACAACTGAATCCACCGTAGGAAAAGCATTGCTCAGTTCCATATTTAGAAGGCACCCCCAAAACAAGCAAGGGACCCAAACAAAACCTCTAGGTGAATTTATGTCCTTTGGAAATATGGTCTTTACTATTACCTGAATTATGGATGCCTGTAATGCAAATTGAGCAACATTCCTTACTAATGGAATTCTTCATATTTGGAACAAAGTTCCCAGAACTACAGGCACCAATGCATGAAATTTATTCAGTCTTGCTTAAAGCCCTGAGTAATCTTGAATATTTGAAATCAAGTTGATAGTTTAGGAAGAGATCTGTTTTAGAGATCTGTATAATTTACATGTAATTATTCATCACTGAGAGGAAGAAAGGTCATATAACCATGCATTACAGAAGTACAAGATGAGCCCAGGACAGTGGCACCTCCTAACTGCCAGACCAAGTGCCAGTTTGTAACAGTTCACAAATTTGCTGCACTCAGCCCTCATACAGGAAAAACACTGCAGAAATACTCCATGGACATTCCTTCATTCAGTGTCTTTCTCATAGCACTTTTTGTGCAGTAGGGAAACAAAAATATTGAAAAATCTCATGGACACTGACAAGTGTAACAGAGCCATCCTTACAAGCTGTACACAAGTATTTTAAGAAATCTGGCATTCATGCATCCAGCTGCTCTGGCTGTTTACTGGTGGCTTCTGAAAATGTCAGCATAAAAGATGCTTCCTTATTTTCTACATCTTGTCATCATTTAGGATAGAAAGAATAGAACACAAACATACACAGTGACTACAATACCCTAAATGTAGAGAACTGATGAGCATGTGATGCCATTGGTTCTGTTTATTATGATTATAAATAGAACATCTATGTTATATCAGGTGGAAAACCACTCAGCAGAGAGAATAATTTCCATTTTACATCTATCTTAAAGAATCACACTGTACTTCTAGGTTTTAATATGAGATTTAATGATTTTGAAAAATATGTTGTGTAAAAAACAAATAGGGTTTTTAGAATATTATAAAATTAATATCACTATCATTATCTTAACGCAAAACATTTTATTCCTGTTCTGATACCTTTGCATTACTATTATGAATAGCTTCAATTACGAATAGCTTCAATTATTCAAACAGATTCCTTCTCTTAAAAGGCAGACTGTGTTTTGATGGGTAGGACTCTAAGACTCAGAATATCTGCTTCTAGGTCTTAAGTGGTATTTGCTACAGTAAGTCTTCAAGTCCTTTGAGATAGATATCACCTCTTATAAATCTGGACAGCATGCAGACAACTGGACAGAAATACAAGGGAACTAACTCACTTTCAGAGTCCCTGCTGAGAACTCTTAGGTTTTTCTCTAACAGAAAACAAGCAGTGACTCGTGTCTGTTCTGGAAGCAGCTAAATGTTTTTTTCTTTAATAGTGTTTTAACAGGCAGCTCATAGTCCGATTGTTTCTGAAGGCTCTAAAGAAGCCTTACACTAGCATTCAAGTATGTGTGGTTCATCTAATACTAATTGGATTTCATGTTCTTTTCAGCTTCCCGAAGATAGTGAAGCATAGATTCTTTTAAACTTTTGTATTTATACCTAAATGGACTTGCACTACTAATACAGTTTCACTGACTATTTCTTCATGGCTTTTGCATCTGCAACTGAGATACAATTGAGACTTCCTGCTTCTGCCTTCGAAGAGCTGTTGCGAAAGGTTAGACTGAAAGTGTTCATTAAAATGCTTTTCTTCTGTAAAAACTGTAATTCACAGGAGGAGGAATCCCTTGTGCTTTAAGACTATGATGGATGAAGAACAAGTAACATTAGAGAAGAAGTAAAATTTTACACTGTGGTTCCAGCAAACCCTGTGCACATCCTTGCTTATATTTTTAGCCATTTAATCATTAACTTTGAAAAACAGATTGAACAAACATATCAGAATAAATGTATTCAGATTAAAGACACATGTTTTTAGTTACAGAATGACACGGAGATGGGAGAATTGAATCATGTACCAAAACTAGCCTGCTTCAGGAGGTCTAGCTGCAGCTTACTCTTTCTTCTTATGCAGAGCGTTTTGCTTGAGCCTCAAACAAGGGGGAGCCATCAACTCCTCTTACCCTTTCTTTTTTTTCAGCTACACAGCAAGCTGAAGCTCATAGGTGTGAAAACAGCCACTCAAGGTTACCTGGTGGAGAATCCATCTTTTGCGTTCCAGCCCACTGGGCCACACCACCTTATTTAAAATGGAGCAGTACAATGGGAGCATTGTAATTCCTCTGCTTCCAGCATCCATCAGACTATGTTATAGGGAACAAAGGCAAAGGCTGAGCAAGGTTATTCACTTGGAAATACAATAACTTCTTAGAAATAAGCATAATGGATTAAATTCTTCGGTTCTATTAGATGTGTGAATCATTATGAAGCTCAGGTGTGTTACTCAGTAGCTTAGACTTCTTGCGTGCCTTTAACAGTAACTGATTCTTTGTCTGTTGCTCATGGCAATTAGCTTTACACATCATATCAACTAAAGGAGAAATCTCGATGCAATGGATTTTGTACATTTTTATGTACTTCACATGGCCTACAATTTCATACTACAGAGCTTCTTCTCCCTGTTTATGGTGTCTTCCTCCACTGCGGTCGTTTTGTAAGGGTCATCAAATAGAACATCACTGCGCAATGGGAACCCCAGGAAGCCAATGTGTTAGTCCTACTATTCAATTTGGGGATTCTTTGTGTATACACAGTCGCTAAGGCCAAATTATTACTCTGAACAATTTCATGAAGCTTTTTTAAAATCTCCACAAAACTGCTGGACCAAATAGCTGCCCCCTTTCAGAGTGCAAGTAGACTTTCTGCAGCATTTTCTAAAAGAGAGAGTCGATTCTGACATTGAAGACCTGGTTACTAAAGGACATTCTCATCCCAAAATAATTTTCAATATTTCAGTATTTTCCAGCACCGTTCCCAGGAACTTAAGAGACAGCGACACCACATGACTGCCCTAGGGTTGTAATTCAAGTCCTAAGTTACATTTTGAGTATGAGTTCATGGCTGTGTTATGTTTGGCCCACAGACACTTGTTCAAAGGAGCCCACCCTTTGCATTTTGACCTTGCACGTGCTAGATACAAAGAAGGTCATGGTGAGCATGGTATGCTTCTCTCCTATCATGCAAGCAGGATGCAAACCTGGAATGATGCCATGCCACAAAGAAGACAGTGGCGTATCCAGATAGGCAAGGCGTCAAATGGATGCGATGCCCTGAGGTGAGACTGGTTCAGGTATCTCTGCACACATGATGCAGACATGCTTCATGCTGTTCTTCCTCAACTCCTTTTTCTGATGCAGCCAAACATTGAGCCTTGCTAGGATTGGCCAGCACTAAGCAATATATGCTCCCCTTTCCCCTTAAGGGAATGCCAAATGTTTTTGGTCTGCACCTCAGTAATTTACAGAGACAGCAACTCCAAAGAGAGCACACTGCACATATGCTCCATCCACCTGCTAAATGCATTTGTCACAAGGCACAAGGTTTACTAAACTTTTCTGACAGGCTGAGACAGAAGAAAAAATAACATTCATTAAAACATACAACCCTTGTGAATAAGTATAAGCATTCCGGGCAGAAAGGGAAATGCCAGGATTTCTCTGAAAACACGAATTCTTGCACACCGAGAAAATAAAATCCCACTCTGTATAGAAGCAAAACCACAAAGATTGCACTCTGTTGCAGCCAATGAATATAAATGATGGAGAAAGATGGGAGACATCATTTGCACAGAAATAGAAACTCCTAGTTCACTTCCCTGGAAGAATTAATTTAAACTTATATGGAGACCCTATTCAGTCTTGGCTCTTCAAAATAACATGATAAGCTTTCCTTTATTAGCACCAGACCCAGCATTGCACAGGTTTCTGTGTACGAGTAGTCCTCTTACTGAAGTTAATAGGCCTGTTCATATAATTAACTATTTGTAGGATTGGAGTTCAGGGCTGACATGCCATAATAGTATGAGAAACAGTTTGCTGCATCAAGCAGAAATTATGCACACTTGGGGTAAACTCTGAGGTCAGTGCAAGAGGGCATGAATATACACGCATCACCAGCTGTCTCTGCTTCCTTGATTTGGCTTACAGCCAACAAACTCCCAGTAAAGCAGAATTCTATTTTTTGACTTCTCAGAAAAATTCAGATGTATTTGTACATTCACAGCTCTTCTTAGCTTAGATTCAAAGACACCAGGCACCTATTTGAAATCGTATCCATTCAGTACCTTCCCAAATGTACCTATCCACTTTGCCCTCATCAGTAAAGTCACACTGCCAGCAGTCAAGTTCAGGAATTCTCACCTTGTTGCACACCCTGTCACAGTTGCCTGTAAAATTGTGAGGACATAGATTTGCAGGACAAAAGTGGCCATCTTTTCAGCAGTGTTTCTTCATGAAGCACTGGACAGAAAAAATGCATGGGAAGGAAAGAACTGAAGGCAAGAAAGAGAGGTGGAAACATTGCTTTCAGGTACAGGGAATTCACTAAAAAAAACTGTCGCAAAAAGATGTTAATATAACCCGGTGTCCCCAAATGCATACAATCCTCGTCATATTCTGCAGTACATTGTTAAACATGCAAACACATACACACAATTTCCATAACTTCATTGGAATACTTTCATGTTTGCACTTTTAGCAGTGCACTTGGCTCTATAAGCTATGTGTTAAACTGTAAACTAATGATGCCCTTGTAACTTGTGATTTCCAAGCCATTAACATGTTATGAGACCCCTGCCTATTACCATCTTGGATTAATCATACTCATATTATATTTTCACCTAGGAAAACATAATTGGTAGAAAAGGTAATTATTATATTAACATTTGAATCTTCAAAGCATCTCACCGTACTAGGTGAATTAATAAAACAAAAGCATAGCTTGCATGTTCCTGGGATGGGTATCTCAGATACAGAGTATATGAAGTAATGCTTCTCTCTGAGATGAGAAAATGATGCTATGAAGGGAATGAATACCTAAAAGCAGGGAGGGGATCGTAAGCAGGGGAGAATTCAAGTTAGGTCATACACATTTGAAATTATACTTGAGCTATAAGTCTACACCCTAGCTAGAAAATGAGAAATATTTTACTAAAAAATCTCACAGATTTTCCTATATCCCTTCTCATTTTCTGGAGAAAAAATGTGAAAACTTGACTTCCAGTTACTGCAGCAGCTGGTTGGATACTGATAAAATATTAAAATCCTGGCAAAAGGGCGTTCCTATTTTTTTTCTGCTTAAAAATTGTAACATTCCTGACCACCTTAACCCTCTACTTCTGAAATTGCACATGAGATAGAGCAAAAATTGTGAATAATTCCTGGACTCTAACTGCTAGGTTTTGGAATGCATTTACTCAAGCTTTGTGAGCTACAGGACCTATCATTGATTCAGTTTTCTGAATGACAGTTTTTACTGTCAGTTTTTACTCAGGCTGTTTTTACACTTTAGACACTGGCAGCACTAGGAAAGGATTTGTGAAATGTTACCCGCTTGGGAAGGGAGGGTATACATTAAGGCAGCTGTCAGTGAGAGGTCTCACGGCTAATTATATGAATCCAAGGCAATGTGGCAGGCTGCTTTGATTTGGTGTAACCAATGACAATTAAAAGCAGACGTCCTGCAAACAGGAGACTACCCACAGCATTGCACCCTTCAGTAACACTCCATTCAATGACCCTAGCTCTCATCCTGAATCCCAAATGCAGTCTGTTTTCCAAGGACTTCTCCACAGTTAGAATCTAAAATGAGGCTTCTGGCACCTGGCATCTTCAGGAACTTTTAAATGTTAATATAAGCTAATCAGGAGACCCAAATCTGCAACTTATCTGTAGAAAAAGCATCTATACCCATGCGAAGACAAAATCATCAGCTGAGATGAGAACTCACACATGTGAGGAGATACCCATGAAAAACAGCTTTCAGAGGCTATCAGAAGACACAAGGTGTGAAACCAACTTCCCCAGTTAAGCTCAGAACTGGGCTTGAAGCTTTATTGAATGAATATTGCCCTACAACTGCAAGTTATTTAAATCACTAAAACTCTTAGTTGCTCAGGGAAGACCACTGAGAAATACAAACTGGGGAGATAAGGCTTTGAAGAATAAACAGACACAGTAGATGCCTTCAGTTAGATGCTTTCAACACACCTCAAGCAAGTACCAAAATGGTACGGTCACTTTTCAAAGTCCTCAACAGAACTTGGATGTACCTGGCCTGTTCTAGCGCTGTGAGTTATTTTGTTGCAATAAAAACACCCAAAGGAATTCAGTTCCTTTTCCCACGTTGTCCCAGGACAGTATGCCTCTTTTTTCCAGGTCAGAAACCTATCCATGTGCCAATTTCCTTTTCTTTAGAGGGATTCATGCTCTCTAGTGTTCCCTTTCTCCCAGCTTTCTGCTCAAGCAATAGTTTTTTTCAAAAGCATTTTCAGCAGTAAAGTATTAAATGATGGACCAAAAGCAGGGGAGAACAGGGAACCAAACAAAATACAATTTCCCGAAGAAGAAAAGCAGATTTTTAGTGAAAGAAACATGAGCTAGCACTACTGTTCCTGGAAGGCTATTATAGCAATCATGATAAAACACATGGATGTTGCTGACTATCATGACAGACAATTGATTTCTGAAACCAGGTACGTGCAAAGCGACAAATCTCTACCAGCAGTAAAACCAGAGTTTTGATTTGGAAATGCGTCAGTAGGTTGGTCTGATATGTACTTAGACTACTGACACCCAGTTGGTCTGACCTCGTACAGACAAGACAGAGTAATTCTAACATGGAAACAAATAGCTTACTGCTAATGCACAATATAACTCAAGTCAGATGCTTTATATCACACCAATATTTTTAACAGTAAAGGTAAATGAATTCATCAATTTTTAAATATGATTTTTCCAGATATGTTATTCTCATAGATAATGAGCTACTTGGCATTCAGTGAGTCAAGGTGTTGGAGCACAACTTTTCAGGGAGAATGCTCTATAACTAGCTTCAGTTATCTTCAGTCAGCCAAATACTTAACACATTTTGGAAAAAAGAGAGAAAGGGCTTTTGTCAGCCAAACCCCAGATTACTAAAGCAACAATCAAAATTCTTAGTTAGGTAAGCTCTGGTTGGACTGCTACAGCTTTGCAATTTATTCTTATTCTATTCATCTATTATCATTAGAGGAGAAAGTTCTGTAAGAAAATGACAGTTTTATGCAAGGATGGCAGAGTTGTCAAAATTTCAAGAAAATTCTGTTACTTGATTTTATTTTATAAACTTGGTGTCAACTGGGTTTTTTTAACACATTTCCCACTTCTCACTTTCATGGAACAAAGGTAGGGTAAAAAGAATTCAACGCTCTGAATATTTTCATGACTAGGTAACAAGCCTGCTAAATAGGGACCTTACACTCATCTGGTGAATAAGAGAAGATGTTGAGCACACACCAGGGACCACACTGGAGACATAACTCAATCTGTCCTGTAGTATTAGCTAGCAAGCCATGTCATCCAATGGCAGATCTTCACTGACAAATGTATCTTCCACAGGTATTTACTGAAGTAAAGTACTAATAACTATGAAGGAGAGTACTAGTAAGTACTGCGGTGGAACACGATGATAAAATAGCACTCCTTTGTTTCTAATGTCAGACACTTCTGTCTCCAGTAGCAGTGTGGGAGAGCTATAACAACTGCAAGACTGATAACTAACTGCAGCAAAGAATTAGTTCACCATAGGGGTAATAAGCATGGATTGAGTAATTGTGGTGGAGTTGTCTGACCCGCTTTACTATGGAGGTCATCACAGTGTTTGCAAAAACCTTTGTTTTCAATGGCAGAAAAAAAACCCCAAACAGTCGGTAATGATAAGAAACACTGGAGTTCTTAATTTGCAGCCTTCATAGAAATAAAAAACATATAAAAAAGTAAATCTACTTGAACTGAAGTTTTAGAGACTATTTTAGAGAACAATTATGGCATTATGTAAGAAAATATGGCAATAAAACTGTACACATTTGCCATGACTGCAGTTTCAGAACTTAAGTGCTAACATACTATATTAAGAACAATAACACTATGTTGAAACAGCTCTGTATTAGGCCTATGATCCTATTTTTTTATACCAGCTCTCCTCACAAATTGGCACACATTAATCTCACAACACAGAAAGGGCATAATAGTACACCTACCTAATGCAAAAGTCATTAGTATAGGAATCAGGTCCTCAGAGATTGTTAAGGCACGTGACTGCCATTGGGATAAACTCTTCATTTCAGACAAAGACGTATGCTTAAGTAATACTCATGATATGCACCTGCACGATCTGTCCAAGAGCAGGGGACTAGAAGACTGAGTCATAGATCAGCCCTAACGCCTGCACAAGCCTTCCTTCCCAAAAAGCTGTATTGTCAAACCTGGACACTCCAAGGCCATCAGTTCTATCTGAAAGAAGTGACCTGTGCCCACACATTTGCCAGATCAGAGCCTCTTCTGCTCTTTTTGGTGTGAGTGGAGGGAGAAGAAGAAACTTAACTTAGAAAATTAAGATCTTTCTTGACTACTCTAAAATGAAGAGATCTATCACTATTTTTATCAATGCCACCAAACGTCACTGAGAGATGTGAGAACTGCTGCAGGACAAAACCAGAAGGCAAGACAATGGTTTTCAAATCCTTTGGGTTTTTTTTCATTTTATATACTTATTTCAGAAGTATTGGCCAGCCTGTGGCAAAGGCTGTCTGTTTTAGTCAGATGCATTAAGCCTATTTTACCATAAAAGAAAATAATTAACAGGCAGGAACCTATATATAAAACTCCTGAAATAAGAAGAATGTTGAAGCAATTCTCAGCATGTGTTAGAAGCAAACCAAGGCAATGTATCCTAATTTTAAAATATGTAACGAAGCCAAAATTTGCTCTTTGACTTTATAAATCCATACCACTTTCTAAGCAGGAAATGATTGAAGATTATTTTCATGATCTACACCAGGTGGCAGATTATAGCAGCTCTTGAAATGGAACAAAAACTATGGACATGTGCCCATTTAGAAATCTACGTGGAGAAGCAGAATAAAGGTCAAGACTTAAGTTCACCAAAGACAAATGCAAGGTCTTGCACATGGGAAAACACAGTCCAGGAGTGGAGCACAAGCTGAAATCTACTCAGTTGGGGATCAGCTCTGTGGAAATGGACCTGAAGGTCCTGGTGGACAAGAAGCTCAACACGAGTAAACAGTGTGCTGCTGCAGCAAAGAAAGCCAACAGGATGCTAGGTTGCATCAACATGGGCATCACCAGAAGAGATGGTTATGCTTGTCAAGCCACTCCTGGAATACTGTGTTCAGTTTTGGTCCTTGCTATGCAAAAAAGTTGTGGGCAGGTAGGAGAGGGTGCAGTGAAGAGCCACAAAGATCATCAGAGCGTTACGGAAGCCTGCCGTGTGAGGAAAGGCTGAGGGAACTGGGATCATTCAGCCTTGAGAAAAGAAGGCTTAGGGGAGACCTTATCACCTTGTTCCAGTATTTAAAGGGTGGCTACAAAGAAATGGAGATTTCCCTTTTACAAGAAGTCACATTAAAAAAAAGACAAGGGATGACAGGTACAAGTTACTTCTGGGGACATTCTGATTGGACATAACAAGAAAACTTTTCACAATGAGAAAAATCAGCCATTGAGATAATCTCCCCAGGGAACTGGTGGATTCCCAGACATCAGACAGCCCAGTGTTCGAAAATGGGTAAAACATCACCTTCTGGTCCCAGTTCTGTAGTAGGACCTCAGCCTAGAGGATTACCCCCATTCATCCTAGCACCATCAGGTATAACTGCCTAAGAACAGCAGTGGGAGCTAGGTGCTATCCGTTTAGTCAGGGAACCAACCTGCACCCTCTCTTTGCAATGCCCTGTCCTCACAACATCCCTTTAGGACATTACATTGAGTTTCTCCCAGAGAAATGGGGCACAGAGGAACTGCCTGGCCACAAAGTCTGCAGTCATGGTTGGGATGAAGCTGTGACTTACCATTCTTTCCACAGCCCCAGTTATTAAGTTAGTCAATAACAACCTCGGTACTGTGACCGACATATTTCAAGGCAATACAAAAAGATTTCTCCTTTTTCTTTCTGGGGAAGGCAACAGTTGGTGTTCCCAGGCTGCTAGATACTTGCGTGCGTAAGTCGGAAGAGTTACTGCTTCTTCCCATTCTTCCACTCCTTAACTACTGTTGACACCCTTGTCCTGCTCTTGCAAGGTTTCTCATTTTGCTCTGTGCCTCGGTAATGCTCCCTGGTATAAACAGATGCAAGTCTGTTGTTGCACTGAAAAGTAAATTTAGCAAAACTCACCCCAACTTTTTCACTGCTGCAGTATCCTTGTCCCTACCTGCAGGTTTATCTCAGGCATCCATACATGCTGGAATTGGGAATTGTACACTATGTAGTGAAGGCCTTTCTTGAACTCTGCATGGGACCGGGCAGTTCGCGCCATGGCTTCCACCATCAGATAAAACCGGAGACACAATTAAGGCAAAGCAATGTTAAAATACATGTCAAGGCAAAGACATCAAGATAGAACCAGTAGACCTACCAAGAAGGGCCTGTCTCAGGTCTGGCACCTCAGCCTAAGTAAGTTTAAAAATCTTGGAGTTAAAAAGAAATCTAGCCTGCAATCAAAATATTTTGGGGATTCAGTTCTCTGCCCTGACTCCCCGTACCATTGATGATGGCACTCAGCATTTGAGTAGATAATAGTTAAAGTTTTGTTCTCCTAGCTTGATGCTGATAGACTCCAGTTTTGATGAGACTGCACTGCATTTTATTTATACTTACATTAAGCACATTTTGTCAAACACCAGCCCCAATCCTGAGGAATGACATGGGTTCTTGTAGTGCTGGTAGCTAGCTGCTTACCTCAGAACATCCATACAATACGGGAAAAAAGGCAAAACAACACAACATCATATAATACTTCAAGTATTGTTTTTAAAATAATTTAAAATTATTCTTTTTTTCTGCTTTAAAATGCAATATTAAGTTAAGAAAATATTGTGCTGAAGGCATAAAAGCAGTTGGGAGCCTTATACAGAGTTTTTTGACATTTTGACATTTTTGACATTTGACATTTTGACATTTTTGACATTTCCAAGTGCTACACGTGTCCTTGTAGCAGCACAGCACAGTAGCCTAGGCCTTTGATTTCTTTCCATCAGCAAAAGCAGGAGGGAAGAAGAGTTATGCTTCCTTATGTCTCTTTGAGGCACAACCAACACCAACCAGTTGGCTTCCTGAGACAATAGCCCCATTTGAGGCATTCAGAAGGTATGCTTATATTTAGCCTGTCTTCTAGGCAACACCCACTAATAGGAATCCCAATAAAAAAGAAAATCTTTGTAATCCAAGTATTTAAGGACGTTTGTGACAAAACTCCTCAATACAGAACTGTGAAGCAGCAGCATGTGACAGTCTCAGAGTTCTATAAGTAACTCCGTGTTCCCTCCTCTATTTTATAAATCCAAGATTTGCCCTTATTTCTTTACAAACTTTGCTGGCTGTACGCATACACTACAGTCATAAAAAACACAGACACAAACATATACACTCCCTTGCCATTTTGGTTTTCCACATCAAAGATGTTATTACAAGCATGTAGACATTTTAAGTATTCCTTGTAATAGGGCCTTGATTGCCTTTGTAAGAGCAAGGGCCAATCTTTTCTGTTTAAAGAAAAGAAAAATCCAGTTCCAAGTGGATTTCTTTAAAAATTTTTCAACTTGCTTGCAAAGATCTGCATACAGGCATTTAGATTGCAAGTGTATTGCTGCCCTCTTAATGTAGTAGCATGCATAGAGGTTAGCGATCCGAGGTGGAAATCAAAGGGGTTGCAATGCGGGAAAGTTGCACTGTGTCTACGCTAGTGCGTCCTCATCTAGCCACCCCAATCAGATAACTGATTTTGTCATGCTGAGAGGTTTCCACCTGTTATCCACCACTTTGTTGCATATTTCTAATAAAGGTCTCTAGCCTCATGAGTTAATTTCTCTCGTTTTCCTCTCCTCCAAGCTCCCCTGAAGACCTAGAACAATATATGTATTTCTCAGGTCCTACTTCACAGAAACCACTGAGATAGGATATAGGATAATAGAATGTCCATCCTTTAGTTTGGTAGCTAGATGCTCTATACACTGACAGCATTAAGGACCCTTCTGCAATTTATCCTAAAGAAAGCATCTATGGACAGGACTATGACCTACATAAAAAGACATCAGGGACTTTCTAGTGTTCAGAAAAGGTGGGTTAAAAGTTCAGGCTAAGTCAACAATACATAAGACCTGGGGACTCAGCACTGCCACACTATCTCTGCAAAACCATACCTGACCTCAGCAGCAAGCACCCACATATGCTCTACCCCAACGGGACAGCCAGCCATGACAAGTGCTTGTAGACCTTACAACACATGAAGAAACATAATGTGTAAGAACAAAATAATCTGTTAGGATGGGTTCTAACACAAAATTAACGGTAGCCCTCAGTAGTGACGTACTAAGTAAAACCAGGTTATCACAAACTGAGGTTTTTGCAACCTAATCTGAAAGAGACAGAAGAAAAGAAACTCAAAGTCAAAAACCTGGATAAAAGTAAAGGGACTACTTTGGTTACGGTGTTTAATGGACCTTTCTAACTTCATTATTATTACAATCATCTGATCTGTCCTCCTATAGATCAAGTCCAGGGAATTTTGCCTACCAGTTCAGCCAGCAAGTAGAACAGATGGGTGGGCCTTTCAAGTTTGGCTCACTTCTTTTCAGTTCTCACCTGTATTTCTCCATTTTCTTTAGCATATGCTTTCTCCTAAACACCAGAAAAATGAAAAGTTTCATTTCTTCCAATTACAGCATCCTCTTATGTCAATTGCAGAAAACAGGACAAAATGGTAAAAAGCTTCGTTAAAATTTGCTCGGCATCCTTACAGGATTTCTCTGCCTTGATTACCAGATTTAGAAACTTGTATAAAAAGCATCTTCATTAGGTCACACAGTAGGATCTGGGACCTGCATGTAACTGAGGTCTTTTTCCTGTGGTCCTGGAGACTTGAAAATTGATCTGGTTCAAACGACCTTGGTTAGCTAATAAAACTAGAGAATGCAGTTATAACGGGAATGAATGTCAGTGAAGCAGCCTTAGTGATTTGAGCTGCATTTCAAAAAGGTGATGGGAAAACCTATTTGCTCCAGTAAACCTTTGGAAAGCTAGAGCCTGCAGGGAATTACAGAGTCTCACAGTGTAAATGCTGCTAGGGATCCCAAATTAGAGAAGCACTGCTTGGCCCGGTACTGCTCGTGCTTGGCATTCAGCTGAGATAGGCAGACACTTTCAAATGGTGATTCTTCTGAGGTCTGAAAACAAGCAAACACTAAGGCACAGGGTCTGAGCTAGAATTTATGCCATGTACATATCACTCTTAGCCTTTCAAAACACTTGGTTTTACCAACGTCAGAGGGGAAAAGTAATGACTCTGCCTTCTACAAAAGTATACAATATCCAAGTACAAGAAGTGTTGTGACAAGAAGGAGGTGTATGTGTGACCTGCCACATCCTCATTTGTGTTTTCAACTGAAAAATTTATTTAGAAACCAGAACTCCAGCCCACTCTGCAGATGAAGTTACTGTTAAAATACTGACAGAGACATTTGGAAAACTATTCCTGCACACTTCTTGTTTGGACATGACATAATGATTTGCACAGCCATATCTTTGCTTGTCTGTTTAGGAAAGTCACATCACATATTTAAACAGCCCTGGAAGATGGTCTTTTGTGAGCAGCATGATTGTATTGTTGGTCTCTGGGACCAATAAGCACACAGACAGCATTTCATATGCTCAAAAAAATCGCAAATACAGTAACATGCAATTCACTATAAGAAAACCTTTACAAAACTTGTATATTTTCCATACAACTTAAATTTTTAATTGTTTACTGTTTACTGCAGAAATGAAATTCTTTCACCATAGAGACATAACTCAAAGCCAAAGAATCTTCCACTAAATTACCCATTCCTGAACTTCCAATAAGCTGTTCAATTTCATCCTGGAAAGGGGAACAGTGCTTTTACTAGCTTGGCTTTTAAGCATTCATGAGTGTATTTTTAGCTGCTGTAAATTGTCATAGCAACATTTCTCCCATAAGATCTGGATCTCCTCCCTCCTCTCTCCCTCTGTCAGATAAAGACACAAGGCAGATTTTACATCTATCAGAATTTTATACCATACTATTATACAATCACAGTGCACCACATTCACATTACTACCTACAGTGCAACGGATTTCCTGCAAAACTAGTAAACATTTTTGATAAATGCAGGTTATTCCAGGCTTTACACTCCTTTCCAGGAAATTGTGGACAGGATCTGCACTAGTTCTTCTACGCTCTCCAGTCATCTGCTCTTGTTAGGTTTTGCTCTAGGCTAGATGAGAATAGAAGATGTTACCACAGATCCTGAGCAAGACTTGAACTAGCTGCAGCACTGAAAACTATGTACCTCCTATAAAAACCTGCCCAGGACCTGGCAAACTGTATCCGTGTTGAGACCTATCCTAATGAGTCCCCTAGAGCGCCAGCAAATAAACTAACTGGAGTCACACCTTTCAATGTGGTGTGTATATATCTTTTGGCAAAGCCATGAACATGGTTTCTTTTAACATTATCTTCAATGTGAACTGCTTTATCCCTCAAAACGGGGGAGTCAGAAGTATAACAGGTTTCCAAGTTTTCCTTCCTATATCTTTTGAAATCTTCATGATATCCTATGCAGTCAACTACTTTCATTGAAATTGCTATAAGAATGATAGCAATATAAGAATCTTGCATTTTGTGGGTAACACCCAAATCTATCGTGCATTCGAGTTTTATGCCAGAATCCAAAGGAATCCTTCCTTGCAAGGGCAATAATGAGCACAGTGACTTTCTAACTTTGAATTATGACTGAATCTGTGGGGATTTTAAAAGAGTCTCCCAAAATATGAAGGTGTTGTTCCTATTATTTTATATCAATTTTGAGAAATCTGAAAGGACATTTGCTGCCTATAAGCCAGATCTGAGAGAGAGGAGAGACAGAAAATCAAGTGTGCTTTATTTTAAGAGATAATTATTGCTCTTTTCATTTACAGACCAGCCACTCACAGCTCTACTGAACTATGGTCCTGGTGCTGAGGCTCACAAAGTGCAGGAAAGGGTACCTCACCGTGTCTTATTCCACTCCTACTTGCAAACCCTTATAGGAAATCTGGAATATAGTCATGCGCAGACTTCAAAACTGCTGTGGAATTAATCTATGATCATCACAGAAAAGTATCAAATCCCAACATCAGTGTGAACACCTGACTCCAGACTGCAGAGAAGTGTATCCTGACTGAATTACAGTAGCGTATAGCATTTTCTGTTCTTCTACCATCTTCCTAAAAGGAACATAAAGGAGATTTTGGTAGGTATCTAGAGAATTGCATTTTCACTATATTAAAAAATAAGTTGAATGCTCCCTAAACTAAGCTTTTCTTAGTAATTCTGACCTCTCATCAGGATGGTTATTTAAAAGGATAGGGGATCTGCTAATCACACTGTGTTTCCTGGAACCAATGATTTTGCAATGCAAAATCAGATTCAGCCAACTTACATCCCAAGTAACTCCAGTAAAAGTACATATGTAAGCCTGGGCAAAATGTGTCTCCCCATGCTGCACATGAAATACTGATGATTACTTTAAAGATACACAAAGCAGATACCCCTAAGCTGCCTCATATAGCCACCCCCTCCCTGTCTTCTTTCCTCTCCTCTGTGTTTCAGCTTACACATTTTTTTACAGCCGTGTTACAGATCCAATGTACATGTGAAAGGAAAGAGCTTTACAGTAACTAAGTGTTAAGTAGAACAAAGAGGCTTGTTAGTTGACCTGTATGCACTGCTCTTGTGTGAAAATCTGAAATGTAGAGTGACTGCATGTCTAGATGCTATCTGCCCAAATCTGTTTTTTTAATAGCTCAGCAGCCTGACAGCTCAGCAGCCTAACTGCAGTATGTTTTTCACTGATCACATACAAATGTTTGTTGAGCTTTTGATATAAGTATAAATGACTTGAGAAATAAAACCAGTGTATGTTTGCGACAACTTCCCTATCTCTAGAAAGAGACCTCCCTTTACAGGCTTACTAGGGAAACCAGGGCTGCCATGTGTGCTTCTGAAACTCAAGAGTGTGCAGAACTGAGAAACAGCCTTTAGAGAACTCGCTAGATAGCTGGGACTGCAGCACTGCCATGGCAACTCCTTCAAGTTAACAGGGCTTCATGACGTACTCCTTCATGGATTAAAGCACCCTTTTCTCCATGGACAGCACTGCTAAGTTCAGGAAAAAAGGTGACTGCAAGCTGGATCACCTAAACAAAGCAAAAAAAATCCTGCAACACACACACATCAAACAATACTGTTGGAAGATTGTTAAATAAAATTTGCATGCCAAATAAGACTTCAACACTGGTGACTTTTGCAGTGAGAACAGCAAGCACTTAATCTGAGGATCTCAAAGTGCTCACATGAACGTACAGACCTTATAGTATTAACAAAGCAAACACGTAACGCAGAAAATGCATTCTGAATCAGAGCAGCTATGTAGTCATTTTATATCCAGTGGCTGCAAATGTAAAAGGCTACTTGGAGATGCCTTAACAGCACCCACATTCTGAAGCACCTTCCCCAACATCCCCAGTAACCAAGGTTCAGGAAGTTATCTGAGGGCACCTCCACACCTGTTGACCTCAGCAGATGAGAGAAAGAATCTTCTTCAGATAAAAAAGCATATCATATAAATTTTCTTACTGTTAGGGTTTGCCAGTGTTAAAGTAAAGCAAAAAATCTAGCTATGCTAGTCAAAAAAATTCTATATTAGTCAAGAATATTTCTACACACAGCTGCTAGTCTGAAGTAGCCCTAAAAACCCATTATGTCAGAAGTCCAGGGATGATGGAGAGCTATATTAAGCTGTTTGTATTATTATTATCATTCACCATTATCATTATTAGACTTATTATAATTATAACTATAATAATTACCATTATTATAATTTTAATTCTTATTACAAATATGAAAAAATTAGTATTAATCTTTACTGATCATTGGTTTCACTATGAGAAGTAACGACCAATTACATAAACACTTTCCAAAACCAGATTCTGAGGCTAAATTTTCCTTTTTTTCCAAATGTGAAAATTAATTCTAACTATAGTAATTCTAAAAATATTTTCACTCACTCTTTGTTCTGCTGAATGCATAAATTTTTAACTGATCCCTTGAATCTATTTGTGCGAGATTCTCACAGTGATAGGTCGGTCACTACAGGAAGGATTTGATGTATTTTGTTTCATTTCACTTCATTTTGGTCTGGTCTAGTTTTCTCCAGAAAATGAACATTCCCATCTGTGTTTGAGAAACTGTAGCACGAGAGGCTATATGAAAAGTTTTGGTACTGTGCAAGTCTGAGGTAGAAGAGGGCAGAGACTGCTTTGTTTATCTGCCTAGTTTATCTGTGCCAGTCACTGTCCCGCATGCAGGCACTTCACTATTTTAATTTGCACATTGCAAGGGGTGCGCGGGGGTTCATACATCAGTTCTGACCAAATCCTGACCTTCTGCAGAAGCAGCTTTGCAGAATCACACTGCATTTCCAGAGACTAAGAAGTGAGATTAATTTATGACCTTTCATGTTAAGCAGGATGACCCAGGAGGTTTACCAAGGGTTAGTATCAGTCAATAAATAATGAGAAATTTGTTGCCCATCATAAAGTGTCACTACTGCCAACAGGTAAACTTTGTTTCTTATCCAAGCCTATTTTAAAGCCTTTGGTGGAACCAGACACATGATAGGGCCTGAAAAGTGACATCTATATCAGGGTGCTTGGGAAGAAGACTTAACAGGATCTACATGGATAGACACAACTGACAGCAAGCATCTCACTGAGAGGATATGAGAAAGCAGAGGAGAGTGTGGAAAAAGAGATGAATAGGGCAAAGTGTTAGAAACCGCACAAGGAAGTGCAAACTCAAGATGAAAGCAGTAGGCTCCTTTTAAATCCCTGGGGAAGCAGAGCATAAGGAGATTCTGTTTTTCATCAAGTCCTTTGTTTAAAACACCCCATCAATTTGCTAAATTATAGCATAACTCAGTCAGATCTGTTTAACTATAACAAATGTCCTCTCTGTGTCTTTCAACGCTTCCCATGGTCTGAGAAGTTGCTGTGCCTCTGTATTTTATGATGCACTGAGACTTCCCTCTCCTTGGCCATGCACAGGGACAGTTTCAACTTCTCTGGCTCAGGGTTGTCAAGGAAGACTGACAGGGACAGTAACCAGAACATAATTTGAAGGCACTGGAATTTCCTTCCTAAGTATAGAGAGTTTAAGGTCCATATTGTTAAGCTTAAAATGCATATCATCAAGCTTTTCTCCCTAAATATATGGACAGAACGTTTTTGAAAAAGAGGAAAACAAAAGTAGAGAGATCTAGTAATTGACTCCAAGAGCTGGACTTGCTAAAAGAGAAGTACAGATGATAAACAGGAAAAGAAGTAGCCATTCTTCTTCCTTAACTCAGACTAGAAATCAATTTTCACCCATCATGTTCCTGATGAAATGTTTAAACAAAAGTATTTCAATATACTTTGCTTTTTCAGTAAGGCTTCAAACAGACTTAACATTGGGCTTCACAGATAGGAAACATTAAGAAAAAAATTTCTCAACAGCCAGCACCTGAACACCCTCAATTTCATTTCTGCCCAGAAAGGATTTTAAGTCAAACTATGGGTAAATACAGTCTCAGGCTTTCTCTTTGACTTAAACGTAGACCACATCAGTTAACAGTATGAAATTTTAATCTTGAAATTTTGGATGAATTCATACGGTGTATACTGTTGACCTTGCTAGCATTCATTTGGATGTTTCAGTAAAGAAATGGCCCTGGTTTTATTAGAGCTGACATATCAAAATACGGCACTGAAGCTTGTCCCTGGTCTGCACTGTCTTAACATATAATTAAGGTGTAATTACTGCCTCCTGAAGACCTTTAGCTCAAGGCCTAAGGAATTCTAGAAGCTCACTGTGATGAAGAAACATTCTGAAAATAACTTCGCCCAATGGGCAGCCTTGAGACATCGGATTCCCTGTCAGACTGACCCATGGGATTTCAGCCGAGGGCAAAGGAGCTCAGAGATCTACCTGTGCAATAGACAAAGTGTGGCAGAATTACTGATGAAATGTTCCTGGTGCTAGACTTTGTGAAAGGCTGTAACACAGCACATACCAGAGCACTGAAAATCAATGCACTTTTTTTTACTTAGCTCTCAATGTAAATTACTAATTCTTCTCATGACCACTGTCAAGTCATGAGTGCTCTCTCCCCCTTGCAGAGTTTCAAACAGCAGCTGAGAATGCCATTTCCTGTCCCACTACTGTAACCCTAAAACCAACTACAAAACCAACACTCACTCTTCAAACAGTGGCAAAGTCCCCTGGTCTACTTGCTGCACGGTGCAAGGCATTAATTTCACAGAAATGTAAGGAGTGCAAATGGTTTACTCAAATTTGCTTTGTTACCTGCTTGTTTCTCTTCCAAATCTTAAGCAAGGGATTTCCAGAAGCTGTGACAGAATATACAATTTGCAGGGCACTGATGAATGCATAATGCCTCGTACCTAAATTAAACAAGACCACTCTCAGCAGGGGTGTTGGACTGGTCCATCTCAAGACGTCCCTTTCAACTTCGGTGGCTCTGCAGCTCTGTGCTGAAGGCTGCTGTTCCTCAAAGGGCAAACCCAGGTGACTGCCAGTCACCTCACAACCAACTGCGAGCCAACTCTAAAATAAAAGACTGCACGTTTGCATACAAATGCAGCATCTGCACTTTTACAAATGCATTTTTCAAAGCCCATGTTATTAGCTCTGTATCTATTTATTTAAAAAAAAAAAGAAAAGGTGGGGCATTGAGGCAATAAACCCACCATAACCCTGAGGTACAGTAGTTCCTGCTCCAGTATAATTTACAGCTGACATATAAATCCTGGACACAAGCAGCTTACATGGGAAGGCTTCTATCAAATTCAGCAGCATTGATTCAACTGCTGCTGAATCTCTCTTTGTTCATAACTTTTCACTTCTCTGCAGCATCTGCCAAACTTGAATTCTTCCTTCTCTCTCTTTTTTAAATAAATAGCATGCAACTGAGGAGAAAGCACATAGGACTTCACCTGGAATTCATCTGGCAACACGCTTACATTAATATACCACAGCTGAACCACTTGATCAACTGGTACTGCTACTGAAGGCAAATGATTATAGTTAAAGTTTTATGGTACCTCAATGCCCCTTCTCTTTTCAGTGTCATGTACATGATTTTTCTTTTTTTGTAACATACGTGGTTTTTCTCAAAATATGATGTCAACTTTGTTATAATCAGATAAAAAAAGAATCAGATGCGCAGGGAACCTGTAGCTAAAACCTGAGTAATTCCCTCTCAGAAGCATCAGTGCTGTGGTTCAGGAAAAGACCAGCTTAAGGGAACTGGTAAAGATCTAGGTTGCAACAGTTGAGTTCTGTCCAGATCCAGCCTGCACAAAACCAAAGATAAAAAAGGAAAGTCTCAAAGTAGCGTGCAGAAAACACTTCAGTTCTTCCCCTGTCCTGGAGTTTAGCCTATACCTCTTCGCGTGAGCTTAAGACTTCCAAAAATAGATGTGGAGTGAACCCGTCTTCACAGTGGGCAGATAAGACACCACCAAGCATCATTCTGAAATGGCATTTAAAAAGTAAAAGAAATTGACAAATGAACACTACTGGAATTCCCTCTTAACCTGAGCCAGTCTTGACTCTCAAACACGTAGTCTTAGTAGGCTTGAAAGTATAAACCAGATAAACGAACATAGTAAAAATTAGAAAACAGAGAGTCAAGGCATGTCTGATTTATTGCTCTGTGTTTAAGTTGCTGCATTTATTAGTCATGGCCTTTAATTTCATCTGTTTTACCTTTGAACAGAAAAGGATCACTGTCTGAAGACTGCTATGACCTACCCGGGGGAAAGAGAACTTTGGAAGAATCTAATTTTAGAAGGCAATGAATTTTGTTGATTATTTGTTAATAACAATGCCCAAATGCTTACTTTGCACTTGAAAAATGCTTGAGGGAGATCATGACTTACATGGAAATGCTTTTGCCATTTTTGTGCGTTTCTTTTTTCCTCAGGAATCAAAAATGCCAAGCTTCCTTAGCAACTAATAGCATCAAATGTTCATCTGATTCTGGACGAATGTCCTGCTGAGCTCAAACATGGTCTCCACCAGAGATACTATCCTCTAGAAACCACTCTGTTAAGTTACACTAACTGTGTATTTTGAAAAACACAGCAACTAAAAAGGTCACATCAAGACATAGTCTCTGGCTGGAAAAAGTGTGAGGTCAAACCGGAATGAGCCTGCTCTCTGATGAGGGGCAATGGGATGATGAGGATGAATGTATATCAGCTGAAGACCTGCCCTCACAGCTCCTGCTGACTTCATTATTGAATATGAAGCATAACATCCTTAGGCGATAATAAATTACGACGCAACAAAAAGAGAAAATAATAAAAAAAAAGAGGTCCAAACCCACTACAAATAAAGGGCAACCTGAATATATTCCAATTAGAAACTCCAAAGGAGAACTTCAAATCCAAGCCTAACCAGAGACTGGCCTAGGGTTGTGCTCTGACATCCTTCCCCTTTTTGTTTTTTTTTAATCTGTCTGATTTATTAACAGTTAGATTTAGGATTTTTTTTCTAAGAATGTTAAAATCGTAATAGAAACATAGAATCATAGAATCATAAGGTTGGAAGAGACCTCCAAGGTCATCGAGATCAACCGTACCTGTCTACCCACTAAACCATGTCCTTAAGGAACTCACCCACTGCCTTTTAAACACCTCCAGGGATGGTGACTCCACCACCTTCCTGCGCAGCCTGTTCCAATCCCTGACCACCCTTTCAGTGAAGAAGCTCTTCCCAATGTCCACTCTAAACCTCCTCTGGCACAACTTGTGGCCATTTCTTCTCGTCCTATTGCTTGTCACTTGTGAGAAGAGACAAGCAGCCAGCCCGTCACAACCTCCTTTCAGGCAGATGTAGACAGTGACAAAGTCTCCTCTCAGCCTCCTCTTGCCTAAGCTAAGCAACCCTAGTCTCTTCCACCTTTAAATGACTTAGTTCTACTATCAATGATAACTAGAGCTTAATGATATTTTTATTTCTAGAAATTAAATACTAATTTCTTAAGAGTTAGCAAAATACTGCAGTGCTGTTTCATGTGAACATGTTAGGTAATCAGCACCCTACAAACTCAAAATATTTTTCCTTTATCTTTACTTTAAAAATATTTCTACTTGATTCAATGCTATTCTCCACCTCCCCATTTTTTGACTGTTTTTTGAGATAACCTAAAATGACTATCAAAGAGAAGTGTATACCAGAAGGATTTTTTTAGCTCAACGTAGTTGAGAGAAATGTGTTGTAAGCTATGGCAGGGAGAACTGACCCACAGTCCCTAGGGGACTGTATAAGCTGATCCTTGTTTTGAAAACAGGTACAAAATTCTATGGGTGTCCAGATAATTTATCACCATCTTTGCAACAAGAAAAAGAAGTAATGCACTGCTAGGCATTAATTATTTTAATGTTAATCAAATTACTTATTGTTGTATTTGCCCAAAAAAACTTCTAGGCAAACTGACCAAAAAATTATTGTCAGGCAGCCCAGTTACTGCAGCGGTAGATAAAAGACAGTCGAGCTGCCTTGGAATTTTCAGTTCTTTAGAGATTAAGGGGGCTAACCTCTTTTGGAAGTTTACGAGAGTCCATGAATTGAAAGGGATTTGAAATTTCCTGATAAGAACAGATAAATGTGGATACCATTTCTATAGTAACACATGTTAAAAGCTAAAGATAATAAAACAGAAAGGGCATGTTTTTATTTTGATGCTAACGATCAGTCACATGGCTGAGTACATACTTAGGCTTTTATGTATTGTCATAACAATAGATTTCTTCTTAGCTATCACTGTAACTTGGAATATCTGATACTGCAGTGTTTTTCTGAAGATCCTCTTGCGATTATAAGAATAAAAATGCATAATTCAGACCCACATAAAAGGAGAGAAATGGTTGGCATGATAACCTTGAACTGTTGTGGAAAGCAATAACTCAATGATCCCCAAATTATGAAAATTAATGTCTGAGGAAAAGAGCAGAGTTACCTCAGAACACAGAAAATAGGCAGAAAATAGGGTGTAACTTAGAGCTAAATGAATCTTTCAGAGAGGTAACTGAATTGGTTTCTTATTCCTTCCCCTCTCAGTCCTATGATTTCCCCATTCCCTCAGTATACAATAGTTCTCCTTAAAAAAACTCCAACAAACTTATGTAATATACACTGGAGTCTTCAACGTATTTAGCCAGCATAAATTATTTTCCAGTTACTCTCTTAGAACTTGCAAAGTGATGTGTTCAGATAGATCCTAACTCTGGTTAAGCAGAAGAAAAATCTATTTAAAAATTTCAAAGACTCAGAAGAAATAGGGGTGGTTAAGAAAGATCAGATTCTTAAGATTTTGTGCATTTGCCGAAGCAGAAGCATTTGGCAGGCACAGGCAAAGTACTTTGCGTATCTTTACCATTCAGTTCTGGTATAATTGATCACCTCATTTTTCAAAGGTTTTGAAACACAGGGTGGAGGCCAGGGTCTTGGGATGGTTCTGTTGAAGCAGGAATCATCTTCAAAGCCTGCTCCTAGATCTTGAACCACAAACTAATGTGGGATGAAAATGGCAGGAGTATCCCAGCCAATTTTTACAGTTTCAGCTTTCAAACTCCGGTAAAGCGAGTGGAACTTGAATGGGTTTAAATATAATCCGAAGTTAAGATGTTCTGGTAGGGTACCAGAGCTGCTTTCAACACAAATATCTGAGGCAAGAAATGTGGCTGTCTTAGGGATAACCTAACAATATAACAACAGAAAGGAGGCTGTTTGAAAAGACCTTCTACTAAAGTAGATGGTAAAATCTGTATTGATTTTTACAATGAAAAAAATTGGAGCACAGTCGAGTCCTTCTGAAAATCCTTCCCAAAGTGTCAACTAAAAATGCTGTGCTTTCATTCCTCAAAATGACTGTTCAAACACCTCTTCACATATCAGTAATCTATTTACTGCATGCTCCTTTCCATCTGTATTTTCAGTCCACAATGTTTACTTTATAAACTAACAGGAAGTTGAAAGAGGATGTAATTTTGAGCAACCAGATGTTTCATGCTGCAACCATGAAGTTGCAACCTAAAATCTCCAACCGGTTTCCAGAGGTGTGTGTCCATTTTGTGTCCCTGTAGTTCTCAGAACCACAAGTTTACTCCCTCAAAATAACATTTATTTCTGCTTGTGATCCTATCTCTTTTCACACGTAGGTCCCTTCCCTACTACTATTGCAACATAAACAAAATTCTATGGTATTTTAAGAAAATTATAACTGAAATGTCAAATGATTCAAAAGAAATTAAGTCTCAAACTTGAAGGCTTCTTTTCTCACAATTTCATAAGAAGATTTAGAGTAAGGTTGTCTCTTTGTGTGAATATTCATATATGCACTAAAAATTATAAACCCATTAGCTGTATTAGACAAGGATTTTTCTCTTTAATCTGTACCTTCAAACTCCTGTCCCTTGAGGTTACTTCCCTCCCTAAAATTAAAGAGAGGAAAAACAACATCTCATTGTACTACTAATAGTTCAGGAGGTTCCTTTTGGGGGATTAACTACTGCCTTTCTTATACACTACACCAACTGCCACTTGGCAGTGGTGACTACCCTATGTACAGCATCAACTGAAAGCTGTAGTGTGTTGAATGACTAGGTCCACGCTGAGCACTTCTCATCACAGCTGAAAACATAGGTTACTCAACAGTATATGGCAGTTCTATGGAAGTATCAAATTATTTTTCCAAACACAAACCCTTCTTTTCTTATGCTGTGAATCATGTTCACTGATATAACAGGAACTTTCTACCATACGGAGAACCGGCATCTCAGTTTCACTCCCACACTTAAGCCTCTTGTTGGCAGAACATTTCACGACTTTGCTGCCATCCTTGGGCATGGGGAGGGTGAGGCAGAGTTTCTCTGGAGGGAATAGTGCCCAGAAATTTGAGCTTTCTCATGTACATCCACAAACTTTCGGAAGTTGTCAGTCAATGCCTCTGAAAGCTCAGCCTGCATTGCAGGTAGTGACCACTACAAAGATTATCCTAGTTGCTTGACACGCAGCTATCCGAACTCATGCACTTCTTTTGGTATCAGGAAGCATAGCAAGCTCATTAGGTAAAAGAAGCGCCTCCTGCTTCTCTGCCAAAAACTCTGCTCATTTTAAAGAGGTTAACTTTAAGCCTAAGCTTCTGAATCTTTTGGAAATGGCTTTTAAAAATTATTTTTAACTCTAACCTTCAGCTGATTTTACAAGAAATCATGGAAAAGAAGCTGCTTTTGAAATGGCTCTTGCTGTCCATTAGGCTGGACCACATAGGACATATTCCCATGCTGCCAAAGGGAGTGAGCCAAAAAGATTGTTGCCAGGTAGTCTTATAGGAGGGAAAAGGCCTTGTTTACTGCATGAATGGAAAGGGAAGAAGATGCTAGAGGGATGGAAGGCAAAACACAGAGGAAGAGGATGTGGCTGCTCCAGCCTAGGAAGCCCCTCCAGCACTCAAATGTAGATGCAGCCAGATCAGCAGGTTGTTGCTAAAAGATGATAAACAGAGAAAATACCAGTGTAAAGGCTGCTGAGGTAAAGAAAATTGTCTCCAGTATGCTTCAGAAAGTCTCAGGGTCTTGAACGGAATTCAAAGGTACTAGAAGAAGGACTTCTATGTCTTTTCACTGACTGAGGCCTTAAGCTGAAGTGTACCATATGACATGAAAGAATCATGCAATTAGGCTTTTCTCTTTCATTTAAGCACCTGCCAAAACCATAATCTCGCTGTTGTCATGTATTAAAATAATACTTCTGGTCATTTTGACTTAAAAAAAAAATCTTTTGACTTAGGAAAAGAAAGTGTCCCTGTGTTGTGTTGCTGGACAAGGTGGATGCATAGCTAACCTTGGACTAGAAAGACAGCAAGAGGTACAACAAAGTGAAAAACTCCACATCTGCTTCTGCTGTTTCAAGAGAACCTTTAAGGTCTTCCTGTAAGATGAGTGACAACTACAAGAAATAAAACTGGCTGTCTTTCTTACACAATGTTCTTGCTCTGAGCTCATCCGGTGTTCACTTGCCAGCACATAACTGACTCATCTCCCAACAGCCTTTGAGATGTAGTGGTGAATAATGTACTGTACAAATGGAAAATGTTAATCTAATGCTATGCAAAGATCTGCTAGGAGTAGTTCTAACAGTTGAGACAGAATGGGAAAATAATCAATAGAAAATGAGCCAGTTACTAACCTGCATGAAGGTTTTACCTTAGAAAAGGTCAAAAGTCATTTTTTTTCACTACATTAAACTCTTCCTATGGGCCAACTCTGGCCTTCAGAGTGTTTTTTACTTCATTTGCTTGAGAATTAAAAGATTTGGAAACCTACTCAAGCAATTTGCTTGACAGTTCAGCCAAACTACTGTCAACCAATTGCATAATAAATTATGGGTTTAATCTTTTACTTAAGTACTTCTTCTCTAATAAATAATTTAAAATAGCTGCCTTTGGGGAATGCTTGGAAAAAAAACAGTGATGCAGCACAAACCAAGTGTATGAATGGAAGGTAAGGAGAAGGTAAGTATATGTAAGTAAACTGAACAATACCTTATTAATTGTCCTGATTTTGAGGCAAGCATTAAGCTGTCTCTTAAGTTCTCTTTGAGAACAACTCTGAAGTGGGCTATGTTTGTACATGCGAGAGGGAAGAAGCCTTCAAAGTAGCTTGTGCTCAGAAAAGTCCTAAGTTTGTTCTCATATATATATTTCCCTCAATTTTATTTGCCACACTACAAAGAACAGTATAGGGTGCTCCAACTGTCAACATTTTGTGACGGTAAACAGGAAGGATTCCTTTCCTTGAATCCACCCTGGGACCTGTTGATGATGTCCTGCTTCAGATGGCAAAAAAAAATTGTGTCTTTTTCATGGGAATTGTTTAAGAGATGGTGCTTTGGGGATTTTTTTTTCTTCAAAATTTTAAAAAAATCTAATTCACACTGACTGGTACTGGCTTTTCAAGACACTTAGTATCTTTACTTCCAATGTCTCCTTTATCAACTTATCTTTCTCTCAAAAGCAAAAATAAATAAAAGCAAAAAGAAAAACTTTTAGTAGTCATCTTCTTGCACTTCATGCCAAGAACAGCCAGAAAAAAGAAACCAGCGTAGTCAAACTTTGAAATAAACAAAGAAATTAGATTTAGAAAAGGAAATTAAATCCATTTTAAAACAACAATTTGGAAGCACGAACATGCAAAATAATTTTGTGAAACAAAATTTTAGCTTAAAGCGTATAGCTGAAAACTTGAATTAAAACTATTTTCTATATCAAAAAGTCATTTCATAGAACCTCGTTCCAGGTGGAACTTTTCCAAGACACTCTCCATTTTAAAAAAACTTCTAAAGAACATTACCACCGTTTTGATGATCCTGTGAACCAGAAAGCAGCATCTGTACAATCACATGTTCTGCTACTTGCAATAAGTACTCTGCCTAGCACCTCGCAAGCACAGGAAACTAAATGTTTCTCTGATTGTTTTTGCCCTTTCATCAGAGATTTTAAACATGCTCCTGGCAACTGTCATCCTTTTTTCTGTCTCCTTTCCAACACTTCAGAACAAAGATTCTTTCTCTTGCAGACTGCTCCTTCCCACCTACCCTGAGCAGGCCCACAGGTGATGGCAGTGAGAAACCTGCAGCAAGGGAGCTATCTGCGGCCTCTTCCCCACAGTACAGACTGGGGCAATTGTCCTCCAGGTAAGAAGTCCAAGGACGGGTGTTAGTCACATGAGTCATTAGTTTGAAGAACTACATTACTGATGGTCCAAGGTGAACTGCCTTTCACGTAAGTCTCATGCCTTTGCACCTCTAGAATTGTTTTGACCAGACCAGAGAGAGAATTTAGACCAGAGAGAGAGCTGTTACTCCAGAAAATACATTTACACTAAAGGTACTGATCCCATTTCCCCTTCTACTTCCTGTATGAATTACTTTTGTGGTTTCCTCTGTCCATACAGTTTTGTGTGTTCCTCCTAATTTTTCATTCATTATTACTTTTGTGCCTTCCTCATGAGGAGCTTCTCAACTGCTATCCTGCAACCTGGCTTCAGCCACTTGAGTTTGGTATGGGGATTGTCTTCTCCATGTGTTATCTCAGATATATGGAGCTGGCTTATCCTAGACACATTTCTGGTTCAAGCGAGAAATTGAGACCCTTCCATAGACCAGCCATGCTTTTTGTGGATGGGGACACCACAGGGTTTCAGCCACAGATCAGACCACTTAGACTCCCTCTACCTGTCTACAGGTTACTGGAAGATAGTAGGAGACCCATTCACACTCTTACCACAATCAAAGCTTGCAGTAAGGTATGTCAAATAAACAAATTATGATGTGCTTCTATTTTCATAGTGCAACTAAGTGAAGAAACCAGAGACAGATCTTAAAAAAATACAGAGCCCAGGAGCTGGCAGATATGATGGCAGATGGAAACAAAATTGGACTTTGCTACTGCAGTGGCCCTTACAAGTAAATATCCTCCTGAGGAGAGCTAGGTGTATCTCTCTCTACTGGTTCTGCACAAATGATGTGCAGTGCAAGATGCATGAGATTTTTGTTCTGTATGATAAAGAAACACTCACCTTACCTTCACCCTACCAATTCTTATACCACTAGTTGAAAAACTTCTTTCAAGAGCCTAGCTGTCCTAAGTTTTCTAAATATAGTTGAAAGAGAGAGACTAGCATTTCCAGAGAGCAATTCAGACCTCAGAGTAAGTTATAAATCCTCTGGAAAGGTCTCTCTTTCCTTTGTCCATGGTGTAAGCCTAGGGCAGCCACACTCCTGACGTAGGTACTTCAGCAAGGAGTGTAGCCTTTGGTTAAGCAGAGGGTGGCTGATGGAGGGGACTGCAGGACACAGGGTCAACCCCAGTGTGACACAGAACTGACGTTTAATTGTCCCCACTTAGTGTAGTTCAAGTAACACATAGAGACAAGCAGGGTACCATGCGTACCGTGTGTTTCTCACCTCCAACATCTTGACCCTTATCATTCAACTCACAAGGCTACAAGGCATTCTGAGGAAGGCAGAAAACACCAAGGCCCTGTGCTGTGCAGCAGGTGGCATCTGCCACGTAATCCCAGCGCAACAGTGATCTACGGCTTTGCTCTTTGCCAACACAGCTGAAGCTGCTGAGTAGGGTATAATACTGCGGTCAGTATTTTCGCCAGAGTAGACCATCTGGAAACACAATCAGAGTCCACAGCCTCCGGGGATTACTCAACCCAGCGGAGCATGAAAGGAAGGTTTGTGCCTCCAGCTACTTGGTTCTGCTGTGACCTTAGCTGTGTGCAGCAATAATTTTGACCCGCTAATGCAACTAAATAAAGTACAGTTACTTTCTCAGCTGCCAGTTCAGCTTGCCAACATCAAAGAACAGACTGAACACTAGCAGGTGTTGAGGCAATATAAGGCCTTGTTTATTCTTTGGATATACAGAGTTGTCACAATACCTTGTTTAACATTAATTACAGATAAATTCCCATATGCTTCTCACCTGAATTATTAAATATTGAGCAGGCTGATTCAGTTTTGACTGGGCAAAATTACTCTTACACTTGTGGCTCCAGTTGTTTGCTGGGAGCTAATCTTTCTCTTAAAACAGTAGTTGTGTGCAAAAACACAGACTAGCTGTTTCACTGAGTCCCAGGAGCCCATCCAGTATATAAAGCAGATGCTTAAACCTTGGAGAGGACATAACATCTGATAAAATATAGAAGTATAATCCATAAATAAATGAACTACATCACACTAATAGTTCTGAGGAATGCCTCCCCACCTCCTCCAATATACCCTCCCCCCAAAGTTATGAAATTTTCTTCTAATTTTAGAAAAAGAAGAGATATAAGTAACAAAAGAGGCAACTCGACTATATGTTACAGCTTATCTGAAGCCAAGCAGAGTTCATAATAGGTTACAGCTGCTTAGGCATTAAGCTTTAAAGTATCTTGGTAACTTACATATCATCTGAGAAAGGTTCACGAAGGTGAACAACTCCATCCCCAAATAGTGGAAACCATGAAAAGCTCTCCTTCAACCAATTATGGTGAATAAAACCATGAGGAGAAAGAAGTATTTGCACTTGGATAGGGTTGTGTTATTTGTACTATTTGTGGTTTTCCCATTAAATCACTGAAAAGTGCTCGGGGAGGAGGAATGTATACTAAATTCACATTATAATTTTACCCACCGATGAAAGAACTGTCGGACTATTTTTAAGTACTTGAATGAAATGAATGCTCACATATCAGGGTGATATTTTCAGGACCTGTAACGAATTTCCCCCAAATAAATGAAAATCAAGCTCATAATTGTCCTTTTAGTTTTGCAAGTCCTCTCCACAGAACATCTCTAAGCATGTATGAAGGATTATGAGATTGAAACAGAACTAAGGAAAGCAGGAAATGGAAGAGGAATCCACTGTATTTGCTACACTTTTATAGCATACAGGTGCCACACTAAGAATAGTGGGTTGGTTAAAAGAGATTTATTACTATTTTTTCACTAATTTCTTCTTTAATGGAATTTTCTTCCTAATTTCTCTTGCAGTCATCTTATACAATTATCTATATTTCCTTTGTACTCCTTTTTATGAGTGGACTTCAGCAGAACATATCTCCACAAACACTGCCTCAGTAGTATTTAAGGAGTTTGTTTGTATGCTTAGTCTTGTTCTGCTGATACATCCATCCATCAGCCCTGAAGCCCATGTAGCTGTGAAAATGTTAGTAGACATGGTAAATTCATGGTCCTATATACACATTATCAACTAAATTTTTTTTGTCCTTCTACAGCTGAAACAGCATATCTAGGTAAGTATTTGTAAATAAATCTATTGAATAGTCACAGTGACTTTAATCTGGCCTACAAAGAACTAAATGCAGATGGTTTGTCTGGATGGAGCAGATTAAAGCTGTGTAATCACAGTCTGATAGCTTACAAATAGTATTATTATGTATTATAGCAAATACATTGGAAGTAAAGACAAAACAAATAAGTTGGACTGTACAAACAAATAATAATGGAGAGTATAATCCACTTCATGCAGGCTATCTATCAGCATGGACATCAAGCACACAACTTAACTTCTTACTGCCTCCTACCTGCTACAAAGCCATTCTCACCAGCACCCTCGCAAGGAAGAGATCATGCCAGATAACACAGCAGATAACACAGCAGTTCTTCAATCAGGATAACAGCAGACTGGATTCAAGACCATGACCAGACATGGTGGCACTGGAGCCATTGGAAAACACAAGTGCAGGTAACAAGGCCATTTCAGCTTCCTAAGGCATCTGACCAGCAGATTGATCAGAAAGTGAGTCACGTCCTATTGCCAAGGGATCCCAGCAAAAGCTGGGAGGGCCAAATATGTAGATAGATAGGGTAGCTACCTGCAAGGGTGACCTACCACATGACAGAGGTCCAACATCACGCTGCTATAAAAGATGACTTGATGTCAAATGCCTACAAGATGTTAACTTCTGCTGACAATATTATGCTGCAGACCTAAAAAGAAATTGTGAGAAACTGATAATTTGGGTAAAAGAAGAACAGTTCACTTTCTCAGCCATTTGCAGGAGGGAGTACAGCCTGTTCACTGCAAGCACAGAGAGGTTTTCTAGCACCCCAACATATCCTGCAGCAGAAATACCCTTTCTGACTTAAAGTCACACCTTTAACTATATTTCTGAACGCAGGTCTTCAAGTTATCCCAGTAAGAACCTTTTTAAACACACCATAAAAAAATGTATCTTCTTTTTTAAAGCTTTTTGTGTCTGATGAAAATGTTCTCTTGCAAGATCATTCCCACCTGCCTGAAGACAGGGGCTGTCATCCTCAAGCAATATCTGGGGAACCTCATGGATGTGAGACCAGCATCCATGCAGACAAATTGTTGGATAACCAACAGCTGCAGTTTTGGTGTCCTGCCCTGCAGCTGCTCCTTCTGCTTTCATTCTCAGCTCTGTGTATCCTGCCCTCATACAATGTCTGATGTGTTATGTTTTATGAATAAACAGTTTGAATTTATTCAGTTGTCTTAGATAGGAGACTAAAGTAAGTCTCTGAGGCCAAAAAGAAACGATCAAACGTTTCTCAGATAGTTCTCTTCTACGTGTTATATGGATTCCATCCAGCATCACCTCTTTCCCTACAGGCCTGACTATATTTGTTTCCCTCATGCTGTTTGGTATTTCTCAGGCTCTGTTCTGGATGCCCCCAAGCTTTTTAGGTTTCAAGCCTGATGGATAAGGACTATGAGCTTTTAAGAGTTAGCGTGCTAGAAACTGAGGCACAATTCAAGACTTTTTCAGCAACTTGGCAAGCTAGCAAACACCTTACTTAGATTTGATGGGGTCAGTGTTAAGAGTTTGTCTACATTTCCCTGAACTTCAGCCTCTTTTGTCTGTTCTGCCCCATCCATAGCAAATCTAGGAAACGCACATTTTCAAATCTAAGGATTATTAACTGGCTACTTAAGAGACAATTAAGGCCTTTTGAAGACAGTCTTGACAGCAACAGTAACTATGCAGCCATGGTTTATCAGAGGATAATATTTTCTGTTTGAATGTAATCCTTTCTACCTATCAGAACTCTCTACTACTCTCTTCTCTAGCCTGACACTTACTCTAAAAAAATAAACAAATAATTTCTTGGGGCAGTACTTGGACTGAATGGATTCTCTCACCACCTGTGGAGTCCATAGATTTAACATTTTCATGAAAAACTTTGTGTTGGCACATGTCTACATTCTCTCACTAGCTTATTACTTCCCCAGTCAAATTCACCTTTTTTCTTGTTTAATAGGTGAAATGGTATTTTACATCAGCTATTTTTACTGTTGGTTCTATAGACAAGTTTTGAAGTCAAATGAAACATAATCCAAGCAGAAATGAAAAACATATCCACTTGCTCTGGCCTTGTTAGATACATTGTCAGGATCTGCTTTGAGATTCACCCTTTAGGCTCCTCCAATATCAGAAACCTACCGGTGACTGACTTTTGCTTTGCAAATTTTTTTATAGATGAGCTATCGTACACTGGTTGTGCAGTATTTGTTCCTACTAGAACCAGACTGAGCCACTTTGCTTTGCATCAAGTTGCAAACACTTCCAGATTCATTGCAGATAGGCAAATACCTGCCATTTATTTACACTACGTTTTCGTCTATGCTTTGCCCATATGAACGTTTGCTTCTGTTCTCAGAAGGAAATTGCTTGGATGTAATAATTTTAATAAAAAAATTGCCCATTAATTTGTTAAATTAACACAGATACTAATTACGTAATGAATTATTCACTACATTTCCTTTCCTGTTGAAGTGCCAAAAATAAATGAAATATAAAAATGCCTTTATTTGTGGAATGAAGAGGGAATCGTCAAAGTATAAGCCTGAGGACTCTCAAGGTACACAAACAGCTTGAGGTATTAAGAAAAACATCCACATAAAGGAGCATCCCTTGTTTCAGGTACCAACTAGCTTACTGCATTTTTTCAAATTTTTTTTTGGTGAGGACGGATTTTGCACAGATCAAGGTACTGGTGAAGCTTCTGAATGCTTTTGGATAACAACTCCAAGTCTTCTCTGTGCACATGCTGAAGGGAATTGTCTTGGACAACAGCATGCATCAAGAATAAGGATAAGGACTGTCTTAACAGTACAAAGAATTCAGGAATCTCCTAGGTTACATGCTCCAGGTAACACACTCAGGTGTTGGTAAAGCAAATCAGATTTACCTCCTATCCCAGCTGCAGGGACTGCAAGAATCAGCAGACACAGAAAAACTTTCTGGCATTTCACTAGGTAGTCTCTAAGGCATTTACCATTGCTGACTTAAAAGGTGATCACCCTTCAGTCAGCTGGAGTTTAGACAACAAGAGGGGACCTGGGTTCCCTTCGTTATTAATGGATCCAGTAATCTAACATCACACCAACACTTCTTTTAACATCTAGTAAGATTTTGGGAAAGATGAATGAGCATTTCTAAAATAACAGACTAGCACATTGCTTGAATATCATTCTGTGTTTCAAGGGCACATTAACAGCAAGACAGTCAACCATTCTCTCAGTGTTCCTTGTTCCCACCAAGCCCAAATGCCATTTTTACTCTTCAATAGGTAAAGACAATTTACTTTTCTATCTTTGGGAGAAAAACTCACAACATTTTTCTGGCAATTCCAATTTAATAAAAGAAAGTTAAGCAAAGAGAAAGTTCACAAACTATCTTATAGAGGTAAAAGCCAATCCAAGAAAGTGCTATTCTGCGACTATGTTCTGTACAGAGTCACAAACAAATATTTGTGTTAAATAAAACTGACATTTTTAATTCATAGTCATAAACCCAAGAAAAATATACATGTGCAGTATTAATTTCATATTAGAAGCACTATGCTGAAGGTTGTTTTGCATATTAAAAATGTTTTTCAAGAAAAAAGAATTAGATAAGAAAGAAAGCAAACAATAATTCTTTTAATAACAGAAGTATGGTAAACTTTGAAAAGACTTTGTTCTGAAGGTCATACACTAATCACTAACTTATTTCAATATCTGAGGCACTATAAACTATTGACTGTGATTTTTGAGTTTCTTAAAATATCAGGCAATCTGCAGAAATGCAAGGGATTAAAATCCTGTCACTTTGATAACTCTATGTTAATTTTGAAGGGGTAAGATCGTGCCAAGAGCTGAACAAACTCCAGCTTTTCTACACAACTGCTCCACATCATGCAGCCAAAACTAATCTCTGATTAAGCGGAAACCTTGTTCCTAACTTACATAAAACTTGCTGAGCAGAAGATAGCCATGTGAAAATTTCAATAGACACTATTCTGATCTATGGCACAAAACCACAAATAAGCCCCTACCTTTGGTGCAATCACTCTTATTTTTTCAAGGGTAAGCAAGAGCAGAATTATCCTTTAACTGTTCTATAAAGGGCAGCAAAATGAAATATCCCAGATTAAAATGAGTAGGCTTTCTGCCACAGGTAAACAAATAAATTGTTATGCCTATTATCTTTATGCATAATAGAATAAATGTCAAGCACTGCATTATTTTATGATTTACAATTTAACTTTCTCAAATTATAGTTCATAATAACCTTTGTTAGAGATGCGATTATTGGATTGTAAATTATTTCAGTATGCCAATAATGTATTTAACATCATAGTGATGTTTCTTTATAATCTAATTTCCTACTATTGATTTCAGGACTTTTAGTTATAATAAAAGAAATGCAGTGTTTTGAGACAGCCAGCTGTTTATTATTTGTGAGAAAATATTTATCTCTTTGTTCTATTTCCCTGTTAGACTACAAATTTATTTAGTTTGCTAATAATTGCTGGTTAAAATTGCTGCTTGGTCCAGGTTTCCTGGGAGTTTGCCCTCATGAATACCCATGAGACAAGATGAACCGAACAACCAAGGATCTTAATCTTTCTGGTCAGTATTTGGAATTCCCATGGCATCTGAGAACAAATACCTGACAAACAATTCAGGCAGCTTGCTTAAAATTCAAACCTTCTAGTGGGTTCATTCAACCAAGCACTCAAGGTGGCCTGACTGGTTTTCACCAGATAACTGCCAGTGTATGTCCACTACATTGCAAACAAGCCCTGGAGGTAGCAGAGAAGAGGTTCCCATCTGCCTCGTAGCACAGTCACACGCTGCTGCTGGATAACCTTGCTTAGAAGTGCCCGTACATGACGGTTCAGCTGCACCAAGTGAATACCCACCAGTGGGTGCAATGGAAATGTAGTGGAAATGCCAAACCTGTTTTTGTCGACATGTTTTCACAGTAGTGAAAGCACAGTTCTTGGGGCCTCTCCCCTGCCTTATCAAGCCTTGCAAGACTTGAGATTTAATCTTTCTGGGTGGTCAGGCAAAAGACATGACCTGGGAAGGAGCTGTTGGTCTGAGTGCAGAGACTGTCAGATCTCCTGCCTGGTAGAAAGTCCTATAGCAAAGCAGAGCGAAGAGAGGCTTTCATCACCTAGCTGTGTGGAAACAGATTCTGACATTCCATGCCGGTCCATGGTGACTCTGTAGTGCTGGAGCTGTGCAGGGCAGCACTGGACGTGTTGCCTGATAGGCCTGAGGACCAAGCTGGGACCGACACGGGAAGAGCAAGAGTGCCTCTGAGTACCAGGTCAAGGAAACATCAATGGGATCCTGCACCCTACTCTGCTGTGCAGCTAGAAAAAAGATATTAAACACTACAAAAGGCTCAGAGGAGAGCCACAAAAATATTCCATCATTCGAAAGAAGCCTAAATTATCAGCTTACTGAAGAAGAAAATGAGAAGCACCAGCCTTATGCTACAAGAAAGGATTTTTCTAGTTTCATCAGGTCAAGGGGCTTATGAGATCCAGGGACAGGAGCCTCAAATTAGTCTAGTTCAAATCAGGTTTCACAGAAGATGGCAAAAATTGGAGAAAAACTAACTGCTGGTTGAGGACAGGAGGGGAAATGAAAAGTTCTCTATTTCTCTAACTCCCACATGAAGGAGAAGAGCAAATGTCTTTGCAAAAGACCTGCCACATTTAACTACACCCTACCCAGGAAAATGAAGGTGACATGACCCAGCCTCTGTATTTCAGGATGTCAACTAAATCTTCATTACGTTGCCCTTCATCCTTAAAGAGTAATGTGTTAACACCTAGCACCTGCTTGTGCCATGTGAGTTAAAACAAGGTTTTCTGTTCCTCAGCAGTTGCTCCCACCTCCACAGCCAAAGACATCTGAGAAAACAAAGGGTCCCAAAATGGGCATTGCTCACCATGCAGACCTTTATCCCTATATTTAAGAGCTATAAATATAATATATGGATCACTGCAGCTATGGGCAGAGCCAGACACCTCAGCTCACAGTGACCGCAGTACAGGCCAATTATCTGCTCTCATCTACTTATTTATTTTAGTTTCCAAGCTGTTCAAATGCATGTAGTTGCCAAAAAAACAGGGGCTGGAGAGGGCTTAGAAGCTAATTCCATTCTGCCTTGGAAATATACATTTTCTCCAATGCAGTATCCACTGCTACAGAGCTGTCTGGCTGTTCAGTGCCAGGATCTGGCACTCTCTCACAGGTCTTTCTACAGACACCAGCAATGGCATTTCTATCTAAAGAAACCAGCATCTCTGACACCTTCTCTGCTACCCCACAGGATGTGTTCAGCTGCCTCCCAGTTGAGTTTTCTCCCACATCATTACAGACAGGCCAAGCTTTATCTTTTGTTTCTTGTCCCAGTCTTCTCTTTTTTTTTTTTTTTTCCTTTTTTTAAAAAAGAATAATTCTTTCTATGCTGAAGCTCTCGTCCTCCCCATATAGAGCACTTTCTTCTCATTCCTGTACCTGGTAGTCTCTGCCACAAGGGGCTGCCGCCTAACCAGGTCATTCAGCTGGAAAGAAATCAAATCTTCACATTATGATTTTTCTTCCTGGCTACTTAAACAGGCCCAGTCATTCTATGGTAATCTTCCTGATGCCAGTGTTAAGGCTGAATTGTCAGTCTGTCACTGTAGTTGTATTGGGAATGTAAACTGAGTCACAAATTACTTAAAAAAACCCACTCATCACTTGCTATTCAGCTCAGCTCAGAAATCTCTCCATGTTACCAATGGGAAATGAGTCTCTTCTGGACTCACAGTGTCAACCAACTGTTGTATCATATTCATTGTCAAGGAGGGCCAAAGGACCTGTATTTTACCCCTAGATATGCCTTTGTACTTGCATAAGACAATGGTTCTCCATGCCTAGGTTTTTGTTCTCACTTTTCATTTCACTTAAAGCAACAAGGTGTAACCAGGTCTCCAAAAGTGATTACTTCTCTCCCAGCATCTTGCTTCAGTAGAGCTGTGGTTTTGGCTGGGGCTTCCTTTTCAACTCACTGTCACCCTTTGAAAAAACTTTTCCTATCTTTCTTTTCTTTTTTTTTATTTTTTTTTATTTCTTGTATGTGCCTGAGATAACTGCTTTGGTCACCTTTCCTTAACTCACTGAAACCACCATGCAGCAAGCTGGGCAAAAGCAGAATGCTTTGTCAGCAAACAGGCAGCAATGTCTACTGACTTTCTAAAACCTCTGAACATTGCTTCACTCCTCAGCATCACCCAGGAGGCAAATGTTGCACATCCCACCATTTCAAAAACATATAACGTTATTCTGAAGAGCTCTTAGACCAACTTGTTCTCTTTCTGCGCCGTGAGCATATGAGTATCAGTGTTCTCAGCAAATCTGAACTCAGATATTTTTCTTTGCAAAACCTGGGTAATTCCAAATTCCAAAGAGATTAAATAAGGATTACCCAGTATGGAACATGAATTCAACACTTTAGTCCCCACCTGACTGAGAGCTAAGAGGCAGTGGTCACAGGGGCATGTGAAGTGCTGAGAACTCTGGTGATAAGAAACAAAAGAATCCTTTTGATGGATGTGCCACAATTTCAAAAAAATGAAATTTCAAAAAAATGAAATTTCAAATAAACTGTGATGACAAAAATGTGCATTGATTGCTAATGGCTACATTATGCAGGAAAGTGGCCAACTCCACACTTGATTCCATCCAGCCTCCTTGACTTACATGCTTGCCTTACAGTGAAAACTCTTCCATTGCTTCCTTAAGGATAGCAGAGTACACCCAACTAAATTACCAAAGAGCACATTTCTCCACGCCTTTGAATTAAAGAAAAGCATCTTCATAGAGATAAGTAATTTCTTACTGTTTTCCCTGGCACCTGGTAGTTCATTCTGTTCCTGCCCACTTCAGTCACAGGGCAGTGAAAGGAGCCAGCAACAGTTCTCAAGAAACAACCTGAGAGCTAACACCAGTTACCATCAGCTCTGGATTCCACAACCCACTATCACTGCAGCAATCCTGGTGCCAACAAGAAACCAAGCCAGTGTTGGAGGGAACACAAAGCTGGCTGAGACTCTTAAAGGATGAGATGTTCACACAAACTTTTGTCTGCTGTTCTCACAGCCTGCAAAAGAGCAAACTTGTCTACTCGCTCGAAGAAGAGGCTGCTGGAAGAAAGACAAGCAAAGAAGCTCGTTGCCCAATGGGACGAAGACTGCTCACGTCCCCCTGTCCAGGTTGTCTCATTCTGTGAAGAGTTGCAAAACCTGGCTCACAGGATTCATTCATTATCAGCTTTCAGAGTGGAACAGGTCCTAATTCCCTGTAGTTTCCCTCACCTAGTCTATTCACACCCTTAGATAGCACCTAGCCTTCTACATATGCACCCTTGCCTCAGATGATCCAGAGGAACAGACCTTTCTGCCTCTTCTCACATACAACATGAGTTCCTTCTCTGTGCTTTACTCTTCCACCACTGGAGGTGACGAAATGGAAAAGTACTGTTAATGTTCCCAAACCCAACCCATTAGGTAGAAGTTGTTAAGTTTGCACTTGAATCTTATATTTTACATAATCATGTAAGTTCTGCAATCTCTGGAGGTCGAGCTACACTCTCAGTCAATTCTCATGTATCACAGCACAGTGACTGTCACATGTGACAATCACCTGGAAGAAATAAGTCTCTTTTTCTTAGCCCTTTGTCTCCAGACTAAATGCATCGAGGTAAAAATTAAAAAATTAACTGCAACTAAACATTACCAGAAACGCTGTTGCTCAAATGCATTATCAGATTGGCCACTATAAATAAGTGTTATTCCCTCAAGGTTACTAGTCAATGCCTCTTAGTTGGTTTCAAAGAGATGACTCAGAGGCTGAATGCAAGCCTGTCTTTTCTAGTCTTATAAATTATTGCCTCTCCTCACTGTTTCCAAGAGTTCTACAGCCTAGAAATACAGCAGATGCTAATATACTACCACAGTCTTTCTAATTGCTTCCTAATGTCTTTTTCTTGTGGTATGTATTTACAATCCAAATGCCCACAATTATTATGATCAAATTATGTCTAAAAAAACACCAGTTATTGGCTGGCTAGAGATCCATCAACACAACACTGTTTCTATTTGCGAAGGTTACAGTTTTGTGTGCTTAGACTGCAAACAAGAAACTTGATTCTTTCCCATTTATCATTTTATCTTTGTTTCCCAGCTTTTGTAACTGAAGAAGTACCTTTCCTTGTGCCTGGGGATAGAGAGGAAGGAAAAAGCCATATTTTACAGTATTGCTACAATGGCTTTAATCTACAGCTCTCTAGAAATTAGACAATACCCTGAATATTGACTTAATTTCATCCTCCTTTGCCTTTGTTTGCTTCCATGCTTGAACCGAAACAGGTGTCTGAGGTTCTTTTCATGTGCATTCACAAGCAGTTTCAGTGATTTTCTTTCCCAGTGCCTTAAGGACACTCAGTGGTAGATGGGGCCTGTTTTACAGCTTTTAATGGTTTAGAAGTTTTGTCATTAAGATAACCTGAGGAAAACCAGGCTAACACTGCCAAATACATCTGTGAGAGACAACAAAGCACAGGATGATAATACAAGCAGGAACCCTAGAGAGGGAAGGTAGGAAGAAATATTTGGAGCATGCAACAGTATCAGACCACATAGGAAATACAATCAAATATCTAGACAAGGAGGAGAATTTAGACATAGAATGCTTATCACATGTTCTCCTCTGATGGAGTGATGGGGGAAGACCAGAGCAGCCAGAGGGGAAGGGTCAGATCATTGTCCACACATGTCCAAAGTATGGGAAGAAATTCGTATTCCTAGAGAGATGAGACTCAGAAGGGTCTCTATCTATTTGTTGCTTAAACTCTGCAAGTTTTTTGTTGATGTGAATCTTGCCTGAATTTTGTTCTACATTACCAGTGGCAACTTTAAAATAAATGGTTTACTCAGCTTCAAGGACATAAAACTTGTTGGCTTCTGCACAGAGCACATTTCAGACAAGACTATGTGTTCCTGTTTCCTCCCCCCTGCTATTTTCTCACTATACAAAGTCATGACAACTTTAAGAAACAGTGCTGTTCCCCCTAAAAATCAGTCGTGTCTATAAATTAGTGATATCCATTTGAGTACAAAATTTAAGTACAAAATTATCTAACACCTTCTGGTCTTATTTGATCTTTGTTGCAATGATACTGAAATCACTCATCACTCGAAAACAGGACTTTCAATTTAATATACCATGCCAGCCACTTCTTAAAATATTTTCACTTTATCATTTAAACTGGCAGCTAAAAAAACTTGTCTTCTTGCACGTGAGGAACATCCAGTAAAGTGCTCCACATAACTGAGAGCTTTTTGAACTACAAGTTGAATTAAATCAATTACACAAGCAACACAAGTCTTTCAGCAGTGGAAGATGGCATGCAGAGAAGTGCAATTCCTATGTGAAGAAAACGGAGAGAAATAAAAAGAAATTAGCAAACCACTAAGAGATTTTACAGTTGAGATGGAATTTTTTTTAAAAAAAACATATAGCATTTTTTGTAATTTCACTTTTCAAAAAGATTTTTAGTTTATTCTTTTCTCATAATGTGAATTAAAACTCGTTTAAAAGACAAATTTAGAGCTAACATTGGTCCCCTGCTCAAAAACATCATGAACAGAGAAGGAGAACTGTGTGAAGTAGCCACTTCCAACAAGTTCTCCTGCAGCTACTACTTCTGTGCATAGATTGCAGCAGTGCCTATTGTCAGGCTCCTTTATTTTGATAAATCTTTTAATTTCAGGCATTTCAGTCATCCCTTATTTTTACCTTTTTTAAATTTACATCTTCATCCAAGACTTCTAACAGAAGCATTTTGGTACAACCTACCTTTCGTGACCTAGTGATAGCTTCATATAAATAGTTTCCATAAAGAAATACAAGGTTTATATTGCAAGGACAAATACGTATACTTGAATTTCAGTGAATAACACAAAAAATATTAACAGATTTTGACAATGAAAATCTTGGACTTTCCTAGAAAAAAAAAGATAACATTAATTTTATTTAATAGGAAAACTGAATACATAGCTTTCACAGCCTCCTTTCTTTTGACAAATTGATCCCTAAATCGTGAAAAATATTTTTGGCAATACTTGCAGAAATATTTCCTACGAACATCTTCTAGATAAAGAAATTGCATTTAATGTGATAACTCACGTTCTGATCAATGAGAATCAGATATACACATATGCTCTGCCCAAAGCAATGCAAACAGCATTTAGCAGATTTGTAGGTCAGACCAAAGACTCTTGGGTCCAAAGGCCAATAACCACAACAATGTTCTTTCTTTGTAGTGGCCCAGTTTCTTTATTTTGCATACACAGGCAAGAGCTACCATATAGTATTTCCATACAAGAAGATATAACGCTTTCTCCAGAAGGAGACACAAACCAGCAAAACCCTTAAAGCAATATTTTTTTAAGGTTCCCTTTATATCACTAATTTCTCTTCTTTCATGTCTTAAATGTTATTTATTCAGTTATATCTGAATGACAAGTTTAGTCTGTCCTAGTCTTTTGAAGAATTTTATGACATGTAGTGTTATTCAGACGAACAAAAAAAAAAAAAATCGCACTGGAAGTTTGACATTCTAATTAGCTGGTAATATTACTATTTCTCCTTCTGACCAGTTCTTCCATTACTAGACTCTACATAAGAGCAGCACCAATAGAAACATTCCTTTTTGCAATGTTCGTTGTTGTATAAATAGATTTGACCAAGGAACAGTGATTTAGGACTGTGGGATATTTAACAAAGTAGGGTGTTAATTTATGTTTGTTCTTTACCAAAGGAAAGGCATTCCACTGATTTGGTGAATTTCTATTTATAAATAGAAATGTCATTTATAAATAGAAATATTTATAAATATTTATAAATTATAATATTTATAAATAGAAATGTCATATTTCTTTGTAAATTGTATAGGCAATATGGGTCAATGTAATTACTGAGTGGGAAGTAGATTGGACGGGGTTTCTGGAGAACAGTCGAATAAAATAAAAGGCTTCAAATTTATGATGATTCTGTCTGTTTACACATCTTTATCATACCTTTTCTTTATTTTCAGGACCTTTATTTTCAGGATATCTACTAGTTGACTTGAATCGGATCCATGGAGCACACAAAGGGGATTCAGGTCAAGAGTTCACAAAACACTCAGATAAATAGTTGCCACTGAGCAGCACCATTTCAGAAGCTTGTTGATGGTGCTCTCTTCCTTCTGACTGCAGGCCTACCTCGCTTTTATCTGACTCTTTCCTCCACAGATTTTCATCAACGTAAAGTTGATAATTGCGTCTACTGAGACAAGAAGTTAAGGTTTCAGTGTGACACTATTAATAATTAAAAAATCAGAAGGCTTGGAACAGAGGGGACTGTGCTGAGGACTGCACAGTGCCAATTTGCCTGAAAAGTTTGAGCTGAAGAATTGCATTTTGCAATGCAAGGGGTTTTTTCACGCCTTGTCAGAGATTATTTTTCCTTGATATTGACGTAATACAGGTTTTAATTTTGCTTCCTTTGGAACATTAAGCTGTGGTTCCCTCAATAAGGCAGTAATAGATTTAATTCCTTTTGGGGACAATAAATCTAAGAGCTCGAAAGTTTAGTTTGAAAGTTCCTGAAGTTACAGGTCTTTTACCAACATAGTATTCCTAGCCATTCTCACTATGAGAAAGGAGCATCATCTCCTCAGAAGTTAACACAGCCCTGCTGCCTTGTGTTTGCCTGGCACCTAGCACTATGTGAGTTCTGGTTCAGAACTCAATAGCATCACAGCAGGAAAGGTAAGCACGAGGGTAAGTATTCTTATTTACAAAAGCCATAGATAGGATGAGCTAGCGACTGATAAGGTAAACCACAACCATTTACCTAGTCACTTAATTAACATCAAATGCAAGCAACATGCAGGTTGTCAGTCTCCCATGCACCAGTCAAAAAAGCACTCCTGCCTGCCTGCCTGCTTGACAGGTGGGTCCAGCCCTCACACAACCCTAAGAACTGTCATCCACTGTTTTGTCTTCACCATACAGTTAGCAATACTGACACGAAACTTTTCCACAATAGATTACAACAGGGTAAATTGAAGTAAAAAGCGGCTGAAAATGCTATAAAGTGTGTTGGGCATCACTCACTTGTCTTTCCTAAAATTGATCACCTAAAATCCCTGTTTGTACTGATAGAAGCACCATCACTAAGACATCAAGCATGTGGGCTTTTAAAGCCAAAGGAGACTTCAAATTTAGTCACACCCCCTTGCTTAGGATTATCCAGAGACGGTTCTATTGTATACATTTAGTAATATGACAATTTCTGTAAAGAACATTTTTCTTGTGTATCTTGAGAACTGACATATGACCTTTAAGCTCCAGCAAAGTTAAGCCTTCCCTAGTAACTCACAGCAAATCCGAAAACCTAGTCTAAGACAATCATCCTTTTATTCTTTAATAACCAACAGAAAATAGTCATGAATCTCTGGGTTGTCTATTTCAGGAAGATTCTGGGATCATGAATATGTAGCAATCTCATTTGTTAAGTAATTTGGAATCAAATTGATACTCAAATCTGCTAGAGAGAAAGACACTAAAGGTGGGAGGCAGCATTTTTTCTGTATCATCACATTTTCTTCATAAGAAATATATGGAACCAGTTCCAGAATATCAGTTAGTTTTTTCAGACTAATAACTGCTGTGGCATACCTTGAAGACGTGAATGAACAATCTACTTTTCTCTTTTTTGCCTTTTTGGTTTTTTTGTTTGTTTTTTTTTTTTTGGTAAGCATGATATGAAAGAAAAAAAACCCTTGTACTCACATTCAATAACCGTAAAAAATGCTTACTGCATAAACAAACTTAGCCAAACACAGAATAACCAAAGACAATATGCTTGAAACCCAGTTACTGGGTGTATAGCAAATACAGTAGTCAGAGTCAAAGATTGTTTCTTGCACATAATCATTTACTCACATTCACTTCAGCATTTCTGTTGTTCATGGGTCAGCAGCAATGGTGCTCATACAGATATCAGCCTTTTAATCTCACCAACCAAATGCAGCAATAAAATCAGGATGCTTTTTATTGATCATTATTGTTTTAAGAAGTACCCCTCTCCAAAACTACAAGTATTGCATTACACAAAAAGCAGTTTATCGAGCACTGAAAAATAATATTTATGCAGTACTAACTCATCTGCCCCCTGTCTGCTAATTCAGCTCTGCACTAACAGCCCTCTCTAGGGCTTAACACCATTATTTCTCACCTTTGAGCAATACCAAACCAGTATTCTTCATATCCTGTTCATACCTCTTTACTCCCATTTTTGTCTTTCCTATGATAAGTGGAAACATGCTTATCAATAGATCCTACAAGGGGCAGGTGGAAGCTTTTCATATACCCCTAGGAAACCTGAACTGTGAGAGTTTGCACACAGCATGGCACAATGAAGCTCTCTGGTGATTGTTTACAAAGTGTACAGAAAATTAACAAAACCATGCCTGGAGACTCAAAGTGACTACTGCATAGGATTTCACACGGGCACATGTTTGCTCTTACATTCCCTGATTACGCAGCAGTTGGTTTGCACTCATGTCACCATGAACTTCAGCTATTCCTGAATCTGATGTGAGGAACACCTTCAGTCAAGTACCTGAAAAGTCCTTCTGTAACAAGCAATAGTGAGAAAGCATTTCTGCTTTCCTGCGTGCAGGAAGGCAGGAGGTAGATAGGGTTTGCAGTGCAATTCACAAGCTCCCAGTATTGGGAATAGAGGCGAGGTTAAAGCAGTCATCAGGATTTCGAAAGAGCAGGTCTTAAGTACTAGGCAGTCACATCAGCTTTTACTGAACTTGACAGGCACAGAATAGAAAATACAAGAGGAAAATTCATTGTACTCCGAGCAGGCCATCTTGGGACTTCTTTGCTGGAGAAAACCCTCCCAAATCACAGCAGTGTTCTGTATCTGCCCAAAACCAAAATAATTTCTTTTAAGGCTATATATGTATATGTCTCCAATTCTGATTCCGGTTAGGATAACCTCTGACATAGTCATTCAAAAACTAATATAACCATACCTTGTTATACTGTGCTTTGTGTCACTGCGCTTTGTAGAGATTGTGGGTTTTATTGCACCAGGTTTAGCAATAAGTATTTTTTAATTAAGGTATGTACATTCGTTTTTTAGACATAATGCTAATGCATACTTAACAGACCACAGTATAGTGTAAACATAACATTTATGTTAACATAACCTGGAAGTTTGCACTGGGAAACAAAAAAAATCACATGACTTAGTTTATTGCAATATTCACTTTATTGCAATGCTCTGGAACCAAACCCACAATATCTCTGAGGTATGCCTACACTTCATAATTGCTTTTCCTTCATTTTTTTTTGCCACAGCTGAGAGCCTGCATCCAGTTGCAGCAGAATCTGAAAGCCCAGTCGTGCACACTTTTGCCTCTCCTCAGCAGTCTCAGGGCACACATTCACATCAGTATCTGGGTGTGCCACTGTCATGTGCATTATCTCACAGGCTTAGGTGCTTTCCTACTTAGACTAAGACCCTAAATCTGTAACAGGGTCCGTACAGAGTCCTACATGACCAGCAGCAAGACTAGAGCCTATTTCTATAGGACTTCTAGCACCAAGCCTGATTTGGATTCATGGAAGAATTTGAACAATGAATTAGCCAACAGAAATGCAAATCTTATTTGCTGGTATTAAGTTAAAGGGCCCAATGTGCTGGGATGCAAACAGAAGGAGTGCACTTTAAAGAAATCATCACTACATCTCTGGCAGTACAAGTGCTATATAGCTCACACTACACGTGCCTTATTGCAAACCAGCTGTGCTCTCTTGCCATCTAACAGCTAGTAAAAGCTCATTCTCTAAGGAGATGCTGTTGTCAGTGTTGATGACTGCAAAACACTCCACTGCAATTTCCTTCACAAAAGCATGATGGCAGGTGACCCTCCCTTCTGTGCATGAAATTACCAAAACCTAATAAAACGGCATTTTCCCCTGAGGTGACCCAGAATTCTCTTTCACTGTTGTTCACAGTTGTTTTTTCTCTCTACTAAAAGAAGTTCAAGGTTCTTGCTCCCTAGGAAAACAAAAATTAGGGTTCCAATAGACTGACAATCAAATGAAAAAATATTCTTAATTTTAAGAGAACCTTAATTCATCTATATGGAGGCAAAACACTTTTACTGAAAAATGTGACTCAGAAGTTGCCACCTCATTTTGAGATTATAACTTAGGCTTTCACATGTACATGGAGCTTCTAAAATGCTACTCATCCCCAAAATGGCAATACAGTCATAATTACTTTACACATTCATCATGAGAAAAACCATAAGCGTTTGTGTTTTGTACCGCCAGGACAGCCACATGAGCGCACAGGTTTCCATGTGTGCCCTGCAGCTCATGAGCATGCCCTGACTGTGCAGATTGTGAGCTGCTCTTCTCTGCCTGGGAGGACGCTGGTCTTTATCAAAAATCCTGGTTAACAAAAGAGTTCCCTCTACCAAGGAAACTATTTTTCAAAACAACGTTTACATTTTTAATGGTGTGGCCTGCTTTACTATACCAGATTGGCTTGAATGAGGGGCAGGCAATAGGCTATCTGTGCCTCACAGGTGCACTCGGACAGCAGTCAACTCAATGGACTCTTCAGAAATATTGCAAAATGCTTGTCCAGGTATGTGGTTTGATAACTAAAGACTCCAGTTATTTATATGCTTCTTTTCTATACTCAGGTCAAGCCAAGAAAGTCAAAGTGAAGCACTTGAAATGGCAAACCTATAAACCACAAACCCAGGTATGAATGAAGCCTGTCAGGAAAAAATCAAGAGGTGGCAGCAGGACTTTGTACTGCTTGTCTCTGACTAAGGCTGCATTTTGAGAGCTGGTCCAGATTAGCCTTGTGAAGTAACAACTCTTGTATAATACCAGACCTCTAGAAAGCAAAATTACTGGGGCATCCTGAGGAAACCCCTGAAATACAATAGCAAAGGCTGACCTTGTGGCTATGAAAACTATGTTAAGACAAAATTAGGTGGCTGGCACATATTAAAATCAATGCAACAGCCAGGGGCTGGGTGAGTAAACAAGAAGATTTATTTAAGCTCTTTAAAGAATACAGCCACTACCAATAATCTGTATTAGAATTAGATGCCTGATAGGAGATGGAAAAATAAAATAAAACAAATGAAAACAAAACAATAACAACCAAACATAGTACTTGGAAAAGATGCATCATTTGTTTCTTTCCTACATTGCTTTATTTGGTGAGGCTTCCAGGAAGTAAGACAAGGGCTTAAGTTCTCATTGGGCCTGTTTCACATTTGGGCAACTCTGGTTTCGATTTTGCTAAATTCAGTGAGATGGATGTGATGGACACACAGGTGGTTTCACCTACGGCAAATACTACTGCCCCAGTTTGTAACAGATGCAAACTTACAGAAGGAACAGCTAATAACCAGACAGTGATTTGCTCCTGGTAGAATCATGACAGACTTTCACACATGCTCTTTACTCATCCAAATGTGTTACCCACAGTAAATTATGATTTGACCTCTCTACCGACATATGCCTAACCTCAGCTTCCCATTCTGAGCGGGTAATCAGGACCATAAACTATTTGCAAACATGCAAAATCTCTATTTAAAGTGTGTTAGGAGAAAAGTGGCATTTTCCTACATATTCTTTGAGGTTTTGTTTGGTTTCCCTTCAATTAATGAGGTGGGTTTTTTCTTGTAGAACAATGAGGACTCATCTCAGTCTTTTTTTGCAGTCATGATATTTAACCAATCCAGAATACTGATTGCTAAATCAGAGGTTTTATTTTTAATACTGTTAAGCATTCAGTAATTTTTCTTCTGATAATGCAGGGTGGATAACTCCATGTAAGTGAAAAATAAACAGGTGAAAGAACATATGAAGCTCCATGGCACTACGTAGGAAAGTTGCAGCAAGGTGGGATCACAAGAAATAAACTTTGTGTGGTTTCAATGCATAGTAGGGCTGATGAAGGTTAACTAAATCTGAACAAAGGAGCAGTCTGATTTTGGTCAGTGGTCAAAGATTTCTGACAATTTATTGTCAGCACACATTCTGAACAAAAACTCATCTGCGAAACTTTATGAAGTGTTTAGAGGAGAGTAAAAAGATCAGGTTTTGCTGTTTCCTCAATGTATTACTCATATTCTTCTCACAAAATGTTTCCTTACAATTGTATTCTTTATCTTTTAATTTTGTTAATAAGTTTAATAGTAGCACTACTTTATCTTTTAATTATTTTAAATATGTATGGATAGGTCTTTACAAACCATGCTCCTTTTCATTATCAGTTTTGTGAAAGTAAGGGAAAAAACCAATTCTAGTCCTTATGGTTATAATGAAGTAATTGGAAAACCCATCCAGACTACATCCTTATAGACCATTAAAATCTTGGCGTTTCTAAACTTCCTTCCATCCTCCTACTCTGACTCCCCTTTATCTCCTAGTGGCTTAAAACTGCTTTCATGATATTTTGGCAACATTATCTATGTTTGAAGCTTTGAAATTCGACAACATTGGGAAAAAAATAGGAGGACTTAATTCAAATCAGTTTAACACCACACTTATACACAAAATCGGGGGTCTTTCACTATTCACATTCACCAATGTGGAGGTGTGTATATTAGCTTTTCATCAGCCTGATCACTCCTTTTCCTATTGCAGATCATCTTCCAGGTTTTGCTAACAGGGCTGCAGTGTCCTCGTTACAGTTGATAGTTGCAATTCCTTTGGTTGCCATCCTCATTTTCACTCTGAACTTCTGTCTGCAGTCCTCTCTCAGCAACCAACCTATTTCTACTGCTTTCCAGCAAGTAGGCAACCATATTCCAGTGTTTCCTCTATGTATAGCCCACTGCTGTGAGAGAGCTACACTTCATGCATTAGATCCTCTCTCTCCCAGGGAGTGCCACAGATGCAAGGACTGTGAGGTTACTAGTTCCTGTGTAGAAATGAAAAACAAACTCAAAATGCTGCAGGCATCTATTGTACAGCCAGGCTGTGTGACTGCAATTTATTGATTTGGTAAAATGTGCCAATGCAAACATAAAAGGTCATCCCCACCGCATCTTTCTGCACAGCAGTTATCCCTCCTGATAATGCAGGTTATTAGCTACAGACACTGGGCAAAACACCTATTCTTTAATCCCAAGGAAGAGAAGAGCTGCCCTGTTGCCACCAGTAGTACTCATCCCCCCTTTTCTGACTGCAGCACGCAGTGGAACAGAGCGGTGTTCTCCCTGCAAGGTGCAGCTGCAGAAAGAGGTGGTATGTGGGGACATCCATGATCCAAGAGAAAACCTAGCTCAGGCACTCAGACCAGTCTGTTCTGTTTTCCATAATGAGAAAATGCCTTTAAGTAAGTAGATGTTACTCCAGAACAATGATGTTAAAGAATAGTATGTGGTAGAAGAAATATGGATAGTATTTTAGCACATGTTTAGCAAAAGCCAGAGGGGACTATTAAATCCACAGAATGGAAACTCTCTGCAGCAGTTTTGCAGCATGGACCAAAAGATTACAGAATATCTAGAACTGCAGAGAAGTACACTCAAGGATAAATGGGAGCATGTTCTTTGTTTATAAAACAACACACATAAACTTTAGACCCAAGATAAAGTATTGGATCAATTGCCCTCAAGTGAAGTAGGATGGAGGAGGTGAAAGAAAGAGCATAGATTTACGGACAGAGTGTTAGACTTTCCTTGTTCTGAACTCTTCTTGGTAATTCAATTCTGTGCAAAATGAGGGGAAATGTTATTGTGTTTGTGTGACCATTTTGCAGTGGCAGAAATAGCTTTGGGGCACAGAGTAATAAGCAAAGCTGTTTGCTGGAAAAATAGTCTCACTTTCCTTTCCAATGTATGGGATGTTAAGCAGGTTTATCTGCAACCGGGTATCCCTGGCTCAGAGAAAACTTGAAGTTCAGATTGTGCTTTTCATCTGGATAAGAGTGAAGTTTTGGAAATTTCTTGTGATTTGGAAATGTTAGAGGAAAAAATGCTCCCAGAACACCAGCACGTGCATTTTCGAAGAGCCCCACACATTTAGGAGCTTCTTTTTCAGCCTGAATGTTTTCTAAGATAGAATCATAGAATCATAAGGTTGGAAGAGACCACTAAGATCATCGAGTCCAACCGTGTCTGTCTCCCTACTAAACCATGTCCTTAAGGAACTCATCCATCCATCTTTTAAACACCTCCAGGGATGGTGACTCCACCACCTTCCTGGGCAGCCTGTTCCAATCCCTGACCACCCTTTCAGTGAAGAAATGCTTCCTAATGTCCAAACCTCCCCTGGCACAACTTGCAGCCATTTCCACTCATCCTATCGCTTGTCACTTGTGAGAAGTGACCAGCACTCACCCCGTCACAACCTCCTTTCAGGCAGTTGTAGAGAGTAGACAGATAACAGCAAAAGAGGGAAAGCAGATCCTAGTTCCTGAAGGCCCTGAAGTCCCAGGTGCTTCTATGTTCTCATCATGGATCCTTTAGAATCTGGGACAGACAATAGTACAGGAGATGGAGAACATGTGCTCCTGGGGGTTGGGTGCAGGACGCACACGTTCAGGATTGATCTGGAGACAACCCAAGGAGAGCAACAAGCTGGGATTTTCCAGCAACACTTGGCTGTATCAGTCAGTTCCTGAACTGGTCTTACTGGGAGCTTGTTTTTTGCAGAAACTTCACATTCAGTAGCTTCCCGGTTTTTAAAAGCTCTCCATAAGCTCTGTATTTTTTTCTATAGCTTACTGCAGTACTTACTTTGCTTTTTTAACATTATAATGTAGAATTTAGAGTAAAGGCACTTTTCAGCTCATTCTCTGCCATACTTTGCGTTTTTCTATAGGACATTTCATTGTTATTCAGTTTTGCTACATAGTGGAGACAAACAAGCCAAGAAAATGAAAGAGAAGTGTTATTTTGCTGAAAACTGATTATTAACTGAATTCCTAACTCTAATTTAATCTAATGGTTTTCACATACATCACTTGCAAAACCTTTTAAAGAAGTTTATGCTTTATTATGAAAAGAGTAGAAGTGTATTATTCGCATGCTTTCAGGAAACCGTTTTCTCCACTCATTTTTTCCTTCCAAAGAAGGTTTGGCTCATATCTTTTCAAGCGTTTTAATTTGATTTCTCCAGTCCCAGGTGAAAAATCACTTTCTAATGAATTAATTAGGAAAAATATTAATAATAACTATCATCTAGCTCTCTGATCATTTTGATTTTTACTGAGGATTGTCAGCATAACTGCAGAGTTAGGTCAGGCTTTAAAAAGACAGGCCTTCATAAACCTCCTTTTCTAGCGAAGAACATACTCCAAATGGCAATAAGTTTTTATCAGCTCAAGAGTAAAGCAATGCAGACACCCAAGGCTAGTGCTTGCAGACAGGGTAAAAAGAAGAAAAAAATCTTTTGTTTCAGTATTCAGGATTTAGGTGTAACAAACTTTTAAAGATAAGGTTCTATTCCCCCATACTGCAACGTTCTAAAAAGCAAATCTAACAGACATCAAAACAAACTTTTACTTTGTTTGGCAGTACTTTCACACACAGTTGGACATTAAGCAGGTGCTCATAAACCTCAGTCAAGGCCAAGGCATCACTGTCCACCTAGTATGCTGCAGCCTGCGTTACATCCTTAAGGCATTTTGCTCCAAGTGGCTGCATTCTCATTAGACTAAGTTTGGAGATTTCTACTTGAGCCTTTGTGGTCTCAAAACACAGGAGAGTCTCTGCCTATTTTCACTGCTGCAAAAAATAATTTTGGAAAGAAAAACATTCACCATGGTGATGGTGTTCCAACAGAAAAGGCTACTGAGCCAATATAGCACTGGCATATCATGGCATTAAAAGGAATCTATCAGGTTCAATCCTCTGGCAGGTAGTGCTGATTTGGAACAGCAGTGAGGAAATGAATACGCTTTCCTGCCTACAACTTAATCAATGTTGTTGGGTGGAAAAACAAATACATCTTTATCACAGCCTGAGCTAGACTCTCTTCTCTTTCCTCATTTCTTCACATGGAAAAACAGAGAGGTTAAAAAAAGCACATTTAGAAATCTTCTTTAAAGAAATATCTTCACTTCTTGATTTCCCTTCTCTACTCCCTAAGCAGTTTAAACAGCTGCAGTAATCACTGAAATACAGTCACCACAGCTTAGATAAATACAGCTGGGAAACACACAGCCACTGCGGCCAAGACACAGCAACCGGATTAAGCCATATGCCAATGGAGTAAGAGCTATTTAAAGAGGAGGCAGTGGCACAAGGCTTCCCTTGGAAGTGCCCACACACACAGCCCCTTCTGCAAAAGGGAACTAGCAGCTGCGTGCACTGGTGCCGGGGACAGCCTAGAACCTGGAGGGCTGCTATCAGCACAGTGAGCCACTGTTGGTCAGAAGCCCTGCCCGCTTGCATGGCCATGAAGGACGGCAGAAGGGAGGGGCATCCCCAAAGCGCTGGCCACAGGCAGTGCAGAGAGGAGAAATCATCCCCTTCCCAGAGGACAGTGCCTGGGGAATGTAAGGCTGGTCGTATTACACTTTGCCAGAACTCCTCCGCTCATCATGGGATGTGCGGTATAAACAGGGAGGAAGATCTTCCTTACACACAGTTACCAGCCGCAGAGCCAGTAACGCAGTACCAGGGAGAAGAGAAATCCTTGTCACAGATGCATTTGGCCTTTTTCACAAGAAACAATGTGCACAAAAAAGGGTTCTTATGAGCACAAGTCTGACCCATATTTTCTTCTGACTTTGCACACATGCTCCTCAGCATAGATTCTTGGCTGATCTATGATTTCAGTGCCTGAGCATCTGCACTTACTCTCACAGTTTCAGCACTTACACAACCAGAGCAGAGGGATGTAGGCTGGTTATAGTTTTTGGAGGAAAGCAGGAAAGAAAACATTTCACTGAAGTCTCACTTCAAGAAGGTAATTTCAGCTGCAACTCCCTTACAAATGCACAATTAAATAAATATTTGGTGGGATGTGTTTACTGCTAAGACTGGCCTTCAGAAACTGGAGATCCAGAGACAAGGTAAAAAGTCTGGAGCAAGGAAGACTCAACTTGGTGAAAGAGGAACAGGTCAGAGAATACTTAAGAAACTAGATATACGTATGAGTAGGGGTCCCAAAAGAACGTGCTCAGAAGTGCTGGAGGAGCTGCTCTGATGCCATTGGAAGGCCACACTTGGTAATCTTTGGTCAATTTTAACAGCCAGAAGAAATGTTGGAGGCCTGGAGGGAAGCAAATGGCGCTCTGGAGGACCCAGAGAACTAGACCAGTCAGTCTTGTCTCAGTCCCTGGGAAGATGATGGAACATCTAATCCTGGACAGCATTTCAAGGCACACAAAAGACAAGGTGATTGAGAATAATCAGCATGGAGACACAAAGAGGAAGTAATGTTCAACCAAACTTCAGCATAGCTTTTGACCATGCGTGCCACAAGATTCTTAAAGAGAGGCTGAAGAAGTATGGGCTGGATCAGCCCACTCACTTTTTGAGTCTGTATCACAACACATACATTCCTAGTGTGGTGGTGTAGGACTAAACCTGTTCAGTTGAATCAGAGGACAAACTAGGAGAAAGTTCTCTACCAGGATTTGGTGAACAACGTCCTCCTTCAAAGCTGTGAAACATCCTTTTCCAAGTACAGGAAAAGCAGGAAAGTCAGGCTGAAGTAGGACTTCACCAGGGCACGGCTTCCAGAAGGTTGTGAAGACCTCTGTGTCAACTGCAGGTCCGTGCAACACCAACACCTGGTGATTCACCATACCCCTGTGTCATGTCCTTGTCCTCCTCCCAATAAGTGCTGCCTGCTGAGTCTCTGGGTTTGCAGTATCTCGCATGATCCCTGCACAGCTCCAAAGCACGACTAAGTCTGTAGCTTCTTTCTGTGTGTTGGTAAGTAGGAGTGTAACCATGGAAGAGGAGAAAAAAGGAGAAGAAAAATAAAAAAGGGAAAATAAAGAAAAAAAAGGATAAAAAGACACTGGAATGCTTTCCCAAGAAAATAAGCAGGAATATATAAACATGGAAAAAAAAAATAAAACTGACAAAAGCCTAGAGATCCTTTTATAAAACAAGCATATGCAGAAGTACTTTGTATATATTTTACGTAAATGCAAAGTAAATACTGTTTCTCATACTACACAGCATGTTGATTGAGAATTGTTTTATCATTCCAGGTAGCTTGTACTTTATAAATAAAGGTAAGTCTATTTGAATTTCTGTTCATCGCAGGATGAGGCAGGTGGGTTTGTGCTAACTGCAGGAAAACTGAGAGGCACAGCACAGAAAGGCCCTCACACTTCTCTCTGTGTGCTTGGTCTGCTGCCTTGGTCAGATGCTTAGCTCTATAGGGGGAAACCGATTTCCCTTTCTATGAATTCATTACTTCAATACTACTGTAATACAAGCAACAAGTTCAACCCAAAGAAGGACTTCACTTACCCTACAGTTTTAACCACACAGGCACACTTTGGCACCTTATCACTGCCTTTGTGAGGCCCATGGGAGGCACGTGCAAGTAGCAGCCTGTATGTTCACAGCTGGAGAAATGCACTGCTCTTCTTGATGTTCCCTATGCTGAACTTGCACTACTGCAACACATTATACTGACATCTTGCCCTAGCGTCCTGAGTCAGCCAACCTCCTCTTTTCACATCAGACCACTTAAAATAGTATCATATCTCTCCTGCTGGATGGCAGCTTTCCACGTATGCAGCCATGTTAATCCTCAAGCAGCAGATAAATACCTCCTTCAGCTCTGCAGAAAGCAATTCACAGGCCTCCTCTCCAGGCTGCAACATCTCCACATGATAATACAAGCCAACTCTCTTTCTTGCCAGTTCTATTGGCTGATCCCACTATGCTAGAGATTCACTGGAATTTTCAGACACTTCTGCTCCTTTAGAAGGCCAGGAGATATTTACTGTCTGTGTTTTTTTCCACTGTACTTGAGATGAGTGATTATAAGTTGAGAGATCTTAACCACTGACTAGATTTTTCAGCTGATGCTTATGGGCTATGAAAATCAGACCAATCCAGTATGCAAGCAGTGAACAGAAGTGGCCACATGTGTTTGAATCTGGATGCCACTACCACATACCATATTTTCTGCAGACTAGGTGAAAACGCAGGAGGTGGTGTCTGCCCGTTTACCTGCCAGCTTTGAGACAACTGTCTTGCCGTGGCTGGGAATCCCAGATATGAGCCATAATCCGTGGTAATGTGATCCACATAGTCTGCATATTTGCATCCTAGCAGGCTTTGTCATAATTAAACAGCACAAAGGTTGAGTCAGGCCAAGGAACAGCTGGAGTTGAAGTTGGCAAGGGATGCATAGAATAACAAGAAGGGCTTCTACAGGTACGTCAACCAGAAAAGGAAGGTTAAAGAAAGTGTCCCCCCTGAGGTACTCAACAACTCTTTTTGTCCTTTTTTTTTGCCTTCATTGAAAACCGCTCCACTCACTCCTCCTGGGTCAATGGACAACAAGATGGGGACCAGGGGGTAAAGCCCCTCGCACCATAGGGGAAGATGATGTTCATGAGCACCTGAGGAACATATACATGTCTATGGGACATGATGAGATGCATCCCAGAGTCCTGAGCGAACTGGCTGATGCTGTTGCCAAGCCACTCTCTGTGATACCTGAAAGGTTACGGCAGTCAGGGGAAGACCTTGGTGACTGGAAGAAGGGCAACATTGTGCCTATTTTTCAAAAGGGTAGAAAGGAAGACCTTGGGAATTACCAACCTGTCAGCCTCGCCTCTGTGCCTGGGAAGATCACAGAACAGATACCTCTAGAAGCTATGCTAATTACATGCAGGACAGGATAGGTTGGACTCGATGATCTCAAAGGTCTTTTCCAACCTTACGATACTGTGATACTGTGATAAGACAGCCAGAACGGCTTCACCAAGGGCAAGTCCTGCCTGATGCACCTAGTGGCTTTCTACGATAGGGTCACCACATCACTAGATGCAGGAAAAGCACTGGATGTCATCTATCTGAACTTCTGTAAAGCCATTACACTGCCCCCACACCATCCTTCTTTCTAAACTGGAGGGACATGGATTTGATGGGTGGACTGCTCAGTGGATAAGGAATTGGTTGGATGGTCACATCCAGAGAGTAGTGGTCAATGGCCCAGTGTCCGGATGGAGATCTGTGACAAGCGGTGTCAATGTCCCTCAGGGTCCGTACTGGCGCCAGCAATATTTCTTATTTTCATTGATGATACAGACAGCAAGATTGAGTGCACCCTCAGCAAGTTTGTAGAGGACATCAAGCTGAGTGGTGCAGGATGGGATGTCATCCAAAGGCACCTGGACAAGCTGGAGACGTGGGCCTGTGTGAACCTCATCAGATTCAAACAAGTGCAAGGTCCTACACCTGGGTCAGGGCAATCTGCAGTTCCAATACAGGCGGGAGCTTGACATGATTGAGAGCAGCCCTGTGGAGAAGCACTTGGGGGTGCTGATTGATGAGAAGCTAAACACTTGGTGATGTGTCCTCACAGCCCAGAAGGCCAGCCATGTCCTGGGCTGCATCAAAAGAAGCGTGGCCAGCAGGTCAAGGGAGGTCATTCTCCCCCTCTACTCTGCTCTTGGAGTATTGTGCTCAGTTCTGGAATCCCCAGCACAAGAAAGATACGGAATTGTTGAAATAGGTCCAGAGGAGGCCACAAAGATGCTCAGAGGACTGGAGCAGCTCTGCTATAAGGACAGGCTGAGAGAGCTGGGCTTGTTCAGCCTGGGGAAGAGAAGGCTCCTGGGAGACCTTATAGCGGCCTTCCAGTACCTGGAAGAGCTACAGGAAAGCTGGGGAGGCAATTTTTATAAGGGCTTGTAGTGATAGGATGAGGGAGAATGGCTTTAAATCAGAAGGGAAAATATTTAGATTAGACATTAGGAAGAAATTCTTCACGCTGAGGGGGGTGAGGCACTGGCACAGGTTGCCCAGGGAAGTTGTGGATGCCACCTCCCTGGCAGTGTTCAAGGCCAGGTTGGATGGGGCCTGGAGCAGCTTGGTCTGGTGGGAGGTGTCCCTGCTCATGGCAGGGGGGGTGGAACTGCATGGGCTTTAAGGTCTCTTCCAACCCAAACCATTCTATGAGTCTATGATTACACACAGCAACAGAAGCATTTTTGCTAGAAAATAAAAGTCTTTTCTCCAAAAGACACTTTAACACCTTGAGCAATTTAAACATATGTCTTTCATAAAGGTACTTCTAAAAACTAAGAAAAATGATGATAGATCTGATTAAATCCTCCTTCACTCCCTAAGCAACTGAACAAAATTAGTGGTTATACAGGAAAGCTTGAGGCTTAAAACTTATTCTGAACTAGGACTTTACAGAGTTGCTGAGGAAAATAACCTGAAAAGCTGATATCTTAATCACAAATATTTTCTACACCAGAAATACATAATGACACATCAAACTGCTTGCATATGTGTAGTGCTGCTGGTGAGTTTACAATATGCCAGATAACGCAGCATTCAGCTCAGTGCTGGACATTCAAATCACCCCCTCCCTAAAGATAGAAATGTGCCTGGAAGAACCCCAGCGGTCTCCAGCTGCTCCTACATCCACTGCAAGAGCAATGCCTCAAATGGGTCTAAGCAACACTTGAAACTGATCAGATTCAAGACAAGAGAGATGTGCTTGTTGATTGTGCAGCCACCATTTTCTCAGAGCGGATTTTGCCAGGCTTCTTGAGGTCCACCTTTGTAGTCACCCTCTGAAAAGCCCCGAGAGCTTGCACAGTACAAGGGAAACAGCATAGCCTGTGCTTTTATTTCTGGGTGTGTGATGGTAAGAGCATGCTGAAACAGCTGCTGTCAATCATTTCTAGATGGCATACAGGAGACTTTGGTAGAACTAAACTGAGCTAATCTCTTTTTTGCCTCCCACTCTCTTATTTTGAACTGTTTCTTAATAGACTTATTAGCTGTATTAAATCCTGGACGTTCCCATCATTTTCCTAGTCAGTGATTTTTGGGTAAGTTATACTATCTATCCACCACAGTGCAACACAACCTAAGGTTTCTGGTAGGTTACACATTTATTAGGAATTTCAAAAAGTGAAAAGTAGAGTTCCATTGGGTTAAAAAGTTTGAGGTAAAAAGAAAGAAGGGTAAGTTTAAAAATATTACTTCACAGAGTGGATATCCTGCCCTCAGAAGTATCTGAAGTCCATAACGAAATTAGCAGACAGTCATGTGCTGTGTAAATTAAAGTGCTGGGAGCAACCTGGATGTAAAATAACTAAGTACATCCAGGCAGGACCAGATCCACAGACGTGTAATGGTAAGACTCTTGACTGGTACAAACAGCACAGTCCGAGTGACTTTTCTGCACTTGGAGCCATTTGACAATTTGTAAAGCCCTCAAACCATATATCTTTACTAATATATGTGGCAACAACCAGAACTCCACACCCAGGTAGTCAGGTTTATTTTATAACAAAAAAGTTTTCTTTGAGAAATCTCTGATTTAAAGCAGAGCAATTTTATGAGGCTGCACAGGAAACTGGCAATCAAATCTCTAAGTTAAGCATGAGATCCTCAAAACGACATCGCTCCATCCTGAATGGCAATATTATCTATAACTTAAAAGCCTTATAACACCCTCAATACCAGCATACTTTCAAATGTGTTTCAATTAGGCATAAAGTGGCACTCATAAATGTTTTGCATGCACATGAGGTAGTCACATCCAAGGACATGTTCTACAATCACTTGGTCATTTTCTTTGAACGAGGCTTTGACTTTTGTCTGCTCAGAGGCAGCTGTGTCTGTCAGCTACACTGAATACCGGGAGTTTCATAAGGCTCCAGGAGTTTTTAGTTCTTTTTTCTTGTGAGGACTCCACCTCTGCATTTAGTCACAGCTCCATGTTATTATTTGTACATAATGGGCACTAAACATGCTATTTGTACCCACTCTTTGAAACTGAAGCAAATTTCTTTTAAAACTTGGCTTGAACAAATGGCAGTTGCTATTTCCCTTATTACAACTACATTTCATTTCAGCTGTTGGGAGAACACATTTAGTAAGAGATAGATTCAAAGACTGGCACTTGTCATACGGAGCTTGATTCCCTATAGGGGTGGGGAAGTTCAGGCAGCCTAACTCTGCCTGGTATGCACACAGCCTACTGGAGACATTTCCAAGTATTCTCAAGCAAGACATACAGTACAATTTACAGAAGCACTTAGTAGAGACAAATTACAGAATCACAGAATCATTGAGGTTGGAAAAGACCTCTAAGATCATCAAGTCCAATCGTCAGCCCAACACCACCGTGCCTTCTAAACCATGTCTCAGAGTACCACGCCTACACATTTTTGGACATCTCCAGGGACTGTGACTCCACCACTTACCTGGGCAGCCTGTTCAATGCTTCACCGCTCTTTCAGTGAAGTAATATTTCTTCATAACCAATCTAAACTTTCTCTCGCACAACTTGAAGCCATTTCCTCTTGTCCTATCACTTCTTACTTAGGAGAAGAGACCAACACCCATCTCACCACAATGTCTTTCAGGTAGTTGTAGAGCACGATCAGGTCTCTTCTCAGACTCCTTTTCTCTAGGCTAAACAACCCCACTTCCCTCAGCTGCTCCTTCTCTGCACACGCTCCAGCAGCTTGATGTCTTTCTTGTAGTGAGGGGTCCAAAACTGAAGACAGTATTTGAAATGCGGCCTCACCAGCGCTGAGTACAGGTGCACAATCACCTCCCTGGTCCTGCTGGCCACGGGGTTTCTGATACAAGCCAGGATGTTGTTGGCCTTCTTGGCCACCTGGGCACACTGCTGGCTCATGTTCAGCCAGCTACTAACCAACATCCCCAGGTCCTTTTCTGTCAGACAGCTCTCCAGCCACTCTTTCCTAAGCCTGTAGCGTTGCATGGGGTTGTTGTGACCCAGGTACAGGACCTGACACTGGACCTTGTTAAACCTTACACAATTGACCTTGGCCCATTTACCTAGTTTGTCTAGATCCCTCTATAGAGACTTCCTACCTTTAAGCAGATCAACACTCCTGCCCAATTTGGTGTTTTCTGGAAACTTACTAAAGGCACACTCAATTCCCTTATCCAGATCATCAATAAAGATATTAAACACAACTGGAGCCTTGGGGAACACCACCTGTGACCAGCCACCAACTAGATTTAACTCCATTCACCACAACTCTCTGGGCCCAACCAACCAGCCAGTTTGTTAGCCAGTGAAGTGTACACTTAGCTAAGTCATGAGCCACCAGCTTATCTAGAGGAATGCTGTGGAAAACAGTATCAAAGGCTTTACTGAAGTTCAGGTAGATAACATCCACAGCCTTTCTCTTATTCCCTTGGTCATAGAAGGTGATCAAGTTGGTTAAGCAGGACCTGTCTCTCATGAACGCATGCTGGTTGGGTGTGATCCCCTATTGTCCTGGAGATGCTTGGTGAATGCACTCAACATGAACCACTCCATAATCTTTCCTGGTACCAAAGTCAGGCTTACAGACCCTGTAGTTCCCTGGATTATCTTTCTGGTCCTTCTTGTAGGTGGGCATCACACTGGCAAGCCTCCAGTTGTCAGGAGCCTCTCCTGTTAACCAGGACTGCTGATATGATGGAGAGTAGCTTGGCAAGCTCCTCTGCCAGCTCCCTAAGTATTCTGAGATGGATCTCATACACTCCCGTAGACTTGTGAGTGATCAGGTGGAGGTGATATAGATAACTGCTTCTTTCTGGATTGCGGGGGGTTTATTCTGCTCTCTGTCTCCATCTTCCAGCTCAGGAGGCTGAATATCCTGGGGATAGCTGGTCTAACTATCAAAGACTGAGGCAAAGAAGGCATTAAGTACCTCAGCCTTTTCTTCATCCTTGGTGGCAAAGTTCCTCCCCCTACCACCCCATCCAATAAAGGACAGAGATTCTCCTTGGCTCTCTTTTTGTTGTTAACAGATTTGTAAAAACATTTTTTGCTCTCTTACAACAGTGGCCAGATGGAGTTCTAGCTGGGCTATTGCTGTTCTAATTTTATCTCTGTATGACCTAATGAGATGCCTGTACTCTTCCTGAGTCGCCTACCCCTTCTTCCAGAAGTTGCAAACTCTCCCTTTTTTTTCCTGAGGACAGAAGTTTTCCTTCTTCCAAAGAAAAATGCTGGAAGGCCTAAGCCTGAAACAATTCACCACGACCTGTCTTTCCTTCAGGCTGGGTGCAAAAGAAGATTACAGTAGTGTAGAAAGAAAACCTAGTGCTCTGGCACTCTCATATTTGGCCAGGCTCCTGAGCAGTGACAGGTAAATAAGTAAGAAGTTAACGGCTGCAGTTGGAGGAACTAATCCACTGTTGCAACTCTTCAGAGCTTTTACTCTCTTCATTCCCACGAACCAGCAAGAATATAATGACGGCAACAGCAGGCTGGACTCAGGGCTGACTTATGTCCTACTCTCCCTCCCAAATCATACACTTGTCTCAGCTCATCCAGATGACAGGGCAGAGCATCAGAGGCTAAGCCTGTCTGTCTCGCTGACTCTGAGGAGCCCTGGCTGCTATCTCAGGTACCCAAAGCCAAACATATGTCCCTTTTCCTTGTCTGTCTGAGGAGTGACTAAGCTTAGTGTGAAATAAGGAAATATCACGCTTCCCACAGAGCTGAATGACAGGAAGATCCAACCCTTTAATTGCACCAGATTGTGATAAGCTTAAAGCAGCATCTTGGTAATAAATGTTAAAAGTATTGCCAAGACATGGTGCCTGTGGACCAGGACTTGGAGAAAAGAGGGCATGGCAAAAACTATGACCTGTAAGGTGTTGTCAGGGTGCCTCTGTTTTGACACACCTCTCCATTAGTCTGAAGTATAGTTTGAACTTGCTTTGAAATAAATTGAGAAACCTTCCCTTGAACTGATGGTTGTGAAAACACCCACACCACATACATACAAGGGTTTTTCAAGCAAGGAAAGCCTAAAGGCAATAGGGCTCATCTTCTTCGGTTGGTCTGCAGGAGCAATGAAATAAAAACTATATCAGCAGGCACAATTTGACCATCAGGTCAGCCTATCTGGCCTTGAATTAATGCATTGGTTTAAGATGTCAAGGTGTCAACATCACAGAAATTCAGCTCGGAAGCTAAATGCTATCTGCAACTTTTATTAGGGCAATATGACAGCAGTCTGTTCTTCACACTCAACTGATTCTACCACTATATACTCAAGCACCTTTTTCTCCTTTACCTAGCTGCTTTCCTGATCCTCTTTTCTGCTAAACAGTATCCCTGGTGAAGAAACTGTAGATATTGTTTAACTTGATACTCACATGCCAATAACACAGTAGTATATGAAACCAAGAGAGCAATTAGAAACTAACATGCAAAGAAAGATCAATTTGTTATAAATATGGCTTCAAATGAAATAAATACACCAATAACACATTAATTTTATATCTAGAGAGAAAGCATGCAGATAAAATTTGCATTTGTGGACAAAGATATTTCACTGCCCTGATAATGGATCCATAAGATTAAGTGAAGAAATTGGCTGAACACAACCTAAGTACTTCAACTCAGAACTGCTCAATCCCTATGTTAATTATAATAAGCCAAATCAAGGCAAAGCACAGCTGGAGAAAGAAAGTCTGTTCTGCTAATTGAGAGATTACCTACAAATAAAAGACAAACAAAGAAACCCTGCCAAGATACAATACTTATTTCAATTTTCCATGGGCATACTTTACTTTCCTTCTGTGAATCATAGAACCATAGAATCATAAGGTTGGAAGAGACCTCTGAGATCACCGAGTCCAGCCGTGCCTGTCTCCCTACTAAACCACGTCCCTAAGAAACTCATCCACCCATTTTTTAAGCACTTCCAGAGATGGTGACTCCACCACCGCCCTGGGCAGCCTGTTCCAATCCCTGACCACTCTTCCAGTGAAGAAATGCTTCCTAATGTCCAGTTTAAAGCCCCCTGGTGCAACTTGCAGCCATTACCTCTCATCCTATCGCTTGTCACTTGTGAGAAGAGACCAGCACCCACCCCGTCACAACCTCCTTTCGGGCAGCTGTAGACAGTGATGAGCTCTCCCCTCAGCCTCCTCTTCTCCAGGCTAAACAACCCCAACTCCCTCAGCCGCTCCTCATAGGGCTTATTCTCCAGCCCCCTCACCAGCCTTGTTCCCCTTCTCTGGACGCGCTCCAGCCCCTCAATGTCCTTCCTGTGCAGTTACTCCCTTTTTATTTTTTGTTTTTGAGACAAGGACATTGTTGCCTGAGAAGCAGCACTAAACAGCTTTACCTCAAACACTACTGTTACTCAGCCATTGCGTTTTCTGCTTGTTCCCATGATCTGAAGCATATTATTTTATTCTCATCAAGCTGCAAAAAAGAATAGAAAATAACTTTGGAACACTACTTTACTCTGCTCTCATGAGACCTCACCTAGAGTACTGCATTCAGTTCTGGAGTCCTCAGCACAGGAAGGACACAGATCTCTCGGAGTGAGTCCAGAGGAGGCCACAAAGACGATCAAAGGGCTGGAGCAACTTCCCATACAAAGACAGGCTGCGAGAGTTGAGCTTGTTCAGCCTAAAGTAGGGAAGGCTCCGGGGAGACCAAATAGCAGCCTTCCAGTAAAGGGGGTCTGCAGGAAAGACAGGGAAGGGCTCTCTATCAGGGAGTGTAGTGATACTGTGGTAGGACAAGGGGTAACAGTTTTAAGCTGAAAGAGGGAAAATTTAGATTATATATTAGAAAGAAACTTTTACTGTGTCTGTGGTAAGACAAAGGAACAAGTTTCCGAAAGAAGTTGTGGATGTCCATCCCTGGAGGTGTTCAAGACTAGGTTGCATGAGGATATAAGCAACTTGATCTCATGGAAACTGTCCCTGCGTTTGGGTAGGGGGGTTGGAGCTTTATTATCTTTAAGAACTGTTCCAAACCCAAATAGTCTAAGATTCAATGAACAACATTTCTCTTTTGAAGACAAGTTTGCCTTTTATTTTTCACACAGAATTTATCAAGTGTATACTGTTTTCTTCCAATTAGACTAAGTAGTACAAAGATTTTGCTGGAGAAATCTCCTAAAAAATGTATAAAGTAAGAACAACTGCATAAATGTTTAAGGCTACTTTGCATGTTTCCCTAACAAAAATAGTCTCCATTCCCATGAACAAATAACGGTAACATTTGTTTGAAATAAAAAAACCTTTAAAACATCCTACAGGTAAAAAAGAATCCAAGCTCTTCAAAAAAATCCAGCTTACAGGATCTACTTAGGGACTTTCTGGGATGTAATTTTCTCTTGATCTGTTTTATGAGAAAGAAGAGAGGCTAAACAGTTGCAGTAACTCATGTGGCAAATAAGACCCCAGGATCTGGGACATAAATACTTGTATAAACCTTTTCATCTACTGCTACTTTGGTGGTGGATCATTTTCTGAAACAGTATGTATTCATGCTAATCTCCATCTGCTCGGGGCAACAGCAATACTACTGCATATTCAAAGATGAGGGCGGCAAGCATGAGTCATTAACGAAATTACTGTTGCATATATGTACATGGAACACCCACAGGCCCAATTACACATAGGTAGCAAACCCATCACTTGTTCTAATGCAATGTTACGCATTAGCAGAAAAACATACGAGGGGAAATTTTATTGTGGAAAAACAGCTTTTAAAGATTTGGTGATGGGTGACTATAAATGAAATTTAAGTTAATAAATAAAGATTACTTTAGTATTTAGAAATAGGTACTAAATTATCGGTAAATTACATAGGATTTCCACCCATCCAAAATATTATATTTAGTACTCTATCAGAGCTACACAGAGGCCTGTTAGCACTTCAGTGAAGGAAACATGCTCTCTATTCACAGAATCATAGAACAGATAGAGTAGATGGGGACCTACAAAGGTCATCTAGTCCAACCCTCCTGCATTAAGCAGGGACATCTTCAACTGGATCAGGTTGCTCAGAGCCCCATCCAACTTAATGTTGAATGTTTCCAGAGACAGGGCACCTACTGCCTCTTTGGCAGGGCCCTGTACAAACACATTCTTGACAAAAGTGTCATACAGAGTTACAGGGACTGTAACTACCAACTTTTAAAAATATAAAAATGGAACAATTAGCTAGCAAAAATCAACTTTTTTTGTCTACAAATGTCACTGACGAAGGCCAGTATGTGGAGGACAATTCATAAAGCACAGATGTCTGTTCTTTAACAGTATGCATGAGAAGTGCACTTCTGCTCTTAGCCATCACAGCATGAAGCCAGAGATTGTTATCCTTGTTTTAGCTCATACAATTAAAATATTATTAGTACTCATAAAACTTGCCTGTCAGGTTTTTTTATTCCAGACACAGTATTCGGCCTGATTATCAACAAGCAATAAATTTCCCATTTACACAATGTGCTTCATGAAGCTATATTTTCTTTTATTTAATCTGCACTTAAAGGCATTAATGTTATCTGTTCCTCATTGTTCTTTATTATGATGTTGGGTACAGAGGGTTTTCCCAGTTTTCATAACTTGTCTAGTTTAAAATACCAGTAACCTCAGAAGGATCTCACTTGGGCCTATTTTACAGGGACAAAACCTGAAGTGACATTTATACTAATGCATAAATATGGGACCACAGTCAGATACTGCTTCTTTACTAGAATTAAATATTTGTATTTTTAAGCACATTCTCTTGCAGGGCATATCTTTTTCATCATTTTTGCTCTTGGAGGACAAATAACTCTATGCATCAACTTCATTTCTGTGATAGGTATCAAATGGCATGGCACTTCAAAAGAGGACAGACCAATATTCTGTATATAATTAAGTAACATTTTCTTTCATGTCCCTCCTGAAAATGAGGCGTTGAAGAGTTTTCCTGGAAGTTTCAAACAGCACAATGAGAAACTATCTTTAACGAGCTGTCCATGCTCCAGAAGGCTGCTACAGGGCCAGCCCCATCAATATATTTAAGGGATGAGACAATTCATGGCATGCGTTATACTTTCTAAGGTAAGCTGTTGCCATGCCTTTGAAGCTACTCAGATTTTTTCAGATCCCTTTGGATTAATAAGAGTCACAAATGGTGAAAGTCGTCAGCAGAGTTTGTACAGAGGCTATCTCTTTCCATCATTAACTCATTAAATGTGGCACACACCATAATCTCCAGAATACACTATCTACTTTCCAACTTGAGAGACAATTTGCATTTTTTTTTGGTAGCTATCACTAACCAAGCTCCAGTTCATAAGAATATGACTAATCTTGATTTCTCGAGCTTTCCCTCAATCAGAAGCTATCTAACTCTGGAAGTCCTTAGCAATATGCAGGCCATTTATAAGAGACGGGCAGAGGTACTAAAAACAAGAAGCTATCCCTGTCACTCATGAGTTACCTGGCAAAATCCCATGAGGAGTGCTTTGGCAACCTCAGCACTAGACTACCGCTTTCAGTTCTTCTTAAAGTGCAAAACTGCCAGTAAGTCTGAGACACATACATGGCCTTTCAACACTGTGCTAGAATTATTTTCTCATTTTGGTCTTATAACAACCACACTTCTGTTTGGGAGAGCCAGATCAGGATTCAGGTCAGCATTTTTTCCCTGAAGCATAAATAATTTCTGCAGGCTTCATTTGATTTTCAACTGTACCACCCAGCAACGTAACGACAACTAAATTTTCATGTTAAAAATGCCTGCTTTGGGCCCAAGCATCCTCCTTTTCCTGTTCCACCAATGCAAATACAGAATAAGAAGTGCTGATAGTGGAATATTACTTTTTGATAAGCAATGAAGAAAAATGTCATCTGAATTATATACAACACCTCTGCATCGAGGGAAAAGGACACTGATTTAAGAACCATAGACTGCTCATTTTGCATGCAAAAATGAGCCCACCAGCCTCCTACGCTTAAAGAGCATTAAGCCTGCAAAGTCAAGCACTCAGAGGCAGAGTAACACAAGAATAAAATGTGCCTATTAGCTTTATTTCAGCCCCCTCACATGTATGAATAACCCTCAGTTCTAGTGAAGTGTCTTTATTTTCAAGGCAGATAACAAAAACTTCAGACAATTTCAAAAGGAAACCAGAAGGCTTTTCAAACTATATAACATTATGGAAAAGCAGTAAGGAAAAAAATGGGTTTCATTCCATCTTCTACTTAACAATAAAACTGCTTTTCCTGAATATTGCAGGTTAAAGAACCCTTGAATAGATACCCAAATATTTCATAGTATCTGCAAAGGCCGTAATTCATATTGAGCTGTGCAAAGAGTACCATGGCATAACAGGCTCAGGTTCAGAAAGTTCAGGCAGATACTGCAATGCTGAGAAACTAACCTTATAAATGCTGAGTGACAGCAACGGCAATAAAGCAGTCAGGGCAAAAAGTATGCAATTTGTGGAAAGGTTTGACAGTTCCAATAAACGTTGGTAAGCTGTTGCTTTCAAAAATAAGTATTTTAAATATATTCCTTGCACTTTCTTATTTGAGAAGTTTGCTGGAATGCTGCTTTTGAGAAGGAGTATAAAAAAGAAAGCATTGATATTGTTAAAAGTGAGAGTATGAATTAATTCAGTTATGAAGCTATGTATTCCTCCCAAGTGGGATTTATGTAAGTGACTTCGTGAACTCCAAAACATGGAAGGATATGATCATTATTATATAGCTCTTTAGAAAGGTAAACAGCCATAAAAGCACTTTATCAGTGCCACACTCCAAACCGTCTTTGGAAGAAGTTGTGTTGCCAAAGCTTTCTGCAATACAGTACGCAGCTCACTCATTCTGAGATGAAGGAAGGGGCAAAGAAGTGACAGCCTGCTCTCTCAACCCACCTCCCTTTCCTTAAAGTAATAACATTTCATTTGAAGCAAGATCCATGAGGCCCTTCAGGAGATGGAACGCATCACCTTATGCAGTCAAGCAAGCAGTTCGCATGGGCTGGGGTGCTCCAGTAATTAAGGACATCACATAAAATTTCAGAGAAATGATAGTATCTTATGCTACCAGTCTGATCTTTACACATAGTTAAATGAGTTTTTCCTCATTTCCATCAATTTTTTGTCATTGCTCAGATCACAAATGGTGCACTGGCAGATACAATGTATCTGTAAACACCTAACCCAACCAGACCCAGATCTTCTTTGGGACAAGGTACAGCAGAGGCAGCATAGTGAATGGGGATGAGAACCACAAACAACAATATTGGCAACAGTGGGATGGTCTATGTCACCTGCATTTGAATTTCTAGATTTTGCCCAGGAATTGTTTGATCACTGTGTAACAGATAACATGTGTAACTGAGGCATGTGAATGTACTGTCATTATCAACGAAGCAAACACATAAAAATCCTACATTCCTTTCTATTGGCATTCCAGGAAGTCAGCATGCTAAGAGAGAAATTACAGAAAGCAATTCGATTTTAGAAGTTTCAGAAGGAAGTGAACACACACACAAAAAATAATACCTATCCTGACCCTTCTGTATTTTGCAGTAGCATCACAGAGTTATGACTAGGAGCTGTGGAAATAGAATTATTATTATTATTATTATTATTATTATTACTACTACTACTACTACTACTACTACTACATGGCATAGCTCACAAGAAAGAGCCTTGCATTACCTCATTCATCCAAAATATTTTTCTCCTTCAGCGTGTGTCCAAGCCCCCTCACACAGAAAAAGGCCTCCAAGCAGGAAACATCAGTTATCACTGCAAAATCTGTGCCTTCTACACAACAGCATAGCACTTTGTTTACATTTCAGCAAGAAAATGCCAGTGTGTCAGACACAGCTGCAAGATGTTGTCAGGGCACCACTGTCTCCCCAGGTGATAAGGAGGACAGCTGTGAGGCTACACAAGCTTGCTTCTTACTACTCGCTGAGAGGCAGAGTTGCTTCTTCCCTTATTAGACCCCATTATACACAGAAGAAATCCCAGCAAGGTTGTCAAATGGTATGATTGGGAAAAAACATTCGGGAGGAAGCAGTTCATACTCAGAAAGCTTTGATCCATGCCCAGGTATGGTGTGTAAAGGCAGGGCTTGTCTTTGCAGGGTGTTAACTGCCCCACTCATCTGTGTACTTGCTGCCAGTGGTATAAGTGTCAGTCAGCCTCATTACCTGTGTCTTTACACAAAACATCCGCCATAAATAAATGAAGAGCCAAATCACTCTCACTTGCTTTCCTTTTAACCAATTTCTGCCTTTGCCTAGGTAAGCAAATCAGTTTAGAACAACAGGTTTTCAGTGTAATTGGCTGCTGCTATAACAGATCTTGTATTTCAGAAAGGCAGTAACACCTGCTTTTGCTGTCAACAAAGAGTAGCCCTTATCACTGTCTATAACTGCCTGAAAGGAGGTTGCAGCAAGTGGGTGTTGGTCTCTTGTCCCAAGTGACAGGCAATAGGACAAGAAGAAAGGCTTCAAGTTGCACCAGAGGAAGTTCAGATTAGACAACAGGAAAAATTTCTTCACCAAAAGTGTTATCAGACACTGGCACAGCTGCCCAGGGAGGTGGTTGAGTCACCATCCCTGGAGGTGTTTAAAAGATGGGTAGAGGAAATGCTCAGAGTTATGATTTAGTAGTGGACAGGTACAGCTAAGAGTCTGTGATCCCAAAGATCTTTTCCAACCAAGCAATTCTACAAAATTTCTAAAATCCTTGAAACCTAGAAGCAAATTATATACCCAGGCTCATTATTTTTAAAAAATAATCGATGCTTCTGCTGTTAGGATTTGACAAACATGAAAGTCAGCCCATATTTAACCAAAATGTTCAAAGCCCATGGTGTTCAGAGCCCTCATATAAACCTGATCTTAACATAAATTTCATGTTAGTGGAAAAAACAGTCCGGTTTCAAATACTCTGGCAGTCTGGATCAAGAACTTCTGGCCATAGCATGCATGAGAAATTTCACCATTTTTGTGCTAAAAGGTGGCCAGGTGGGGAGCAGAGACAGAATGGACACATAATTAATTTTTTTCTCATTATTCACTAATTCAGGGACTGTATCTTTGAATTTGAAATCATGAGGAAATTGTGCATGTGACCTCTGTGACTGGTAGTTCTACGGCAGTCTGTGAAGGGTGCTTATATATGCCTTGTTTGTTGTTTGCTCTCCTGACATGACACCCCTGAATCCTGGAAAACAGTGCAGGCTGTCAAAGGTTTTGCTTGGTCAAAGTTTATGATGTACACCAGGGATTTGTAAATTTGCCTTGTGAAGGACTTCTTTTTGCTATTTTCTGGCATCAGGCAATATCAGTTCTGCTGAGAGCTAGTTTGGTTGGTATTCCTGTAGATAAATTATATGTGCTTTTCTGAGGCAGTTTCCCTAGATTTTGCCTAAGTCGAGAAGGAGGTTTGCATACTGTGATTAATAAGTCTGTGCTCTCACCTTCTAGAGTGTAGCACATATCCTTCATATTATTCTGAGACCACCAGGAGAAGAACATGGCACCTCAAAATTGCATGCAAACTAAACATGCACCCCTAGGAGGTGAGGAAGAAAATCCTCTGTTAGATGGGAGTTTCATGCCAACAAAAGCACACACTGGTAGTTGACAGGAATCAGATCAATCCCAGTCACCCTGGAGGTGTTATGGATGGGACCATATGGATGGGAATCCACCCTTTCCCTAACAAGCTTATTTAACCTCCCTACCTCAGTCTCTCTCTATCATGACAGATAATTATTTCAAATTCTCTTTCGGCAAAACAGAGAAAAGATACCAACTCTTTCTGTTCATGCAGATACATCAAAACACTTGTGTTCACACTTAATTATAGGTAAATTGTGGCCAGCGGGATAAGTACAAGAAACAACACCTTAATTTGGGAATCTGGACACAAACTAAAACAGAGAAAGTTCCTCCTGAAAATGTGTTTTTACTGTGATGGCTACTGAGCACTGGCACAAGTTGAACCAGAAAAGTTGTAGAGTCTCCATTCTTGGAGACACTCAAAAGGCATTTGGACACAGTCCTGGCGAACTGGCTATAGGTTATCTCGCTTGAGCAGAGGTGCTGAGCCAGATGAACTTCAGAGGTCCCTCTCAACCTCAACCATTCTGAGATTCACAGAATCTGGCTATGAAAGCACACTGATCTGGCTCACTCACTGAGAATGTCTTCTATCTGACTAGGATGACCTTGGGTCTGTCTGCACACCTCAGTGAAGACAGACCTTTTATTTGCCTTTGTAAACTACTTCCAGCTGCAAACAGAGAATCCCCATAAATAGATTTCTTTAAAGCTTTTGCTTGACACAGCACAACCAATCAACTATTAAGAAAGAAGGTGCAGAGAAATCAAGATTAAGCAAAGATAAGGTTGTAATTGCCTTTTTTCAGGTTGTCTTCTGTGTCCTGCTTCCCATCTGCTCTTAAGAAAAAAGCAAACAAGGGATGACCAGAGGCAATAACTGTTCTTGCCAGTGAATGTTAAAAGTAGCATTGCCAATGCCAAGGCTGCACAAGAAGAGGACATTCCTATACATGTGGTAGTTTCCTATCGCTTATCTTACTGGAAAGCATAACACATTGCTTTTTCTCCCTTTCTAACGAACTTGCCCCTTGTGTAAGGAAAGGGGTTTTTTTTTTAAAAAAATCCTAATTCCTACAACCTTGTAGGGTGACACCCACTCCTTAGAGAAGGTTCATTGTGTGTAATCAAGGACAAGAGATAGTAACTCTTCTCATGTACCACAGTATGTCTGCTTCACACCCTGCAGCAGATCAAATATAACCCTATCTTTGAAGTTAGTTGTTGGAACTACCATGAAGAAGCAGAAGATCCCTCCTCAGACTTCAGAGGCACAATTAGACCAATTTGAATTTCCTGTGTGGACCTGCAGGACCACGGACATAACACTGTTCACATCCCTCTCTTCCTCAATGCTTACCAGTCACAGAGAGGGACTGCTGGGAACGAGAGCTAAAATTGGCTAGAAAGAGTCATATCAAAGTCCTGTCCTGGCACACTCATCTGTGCCTCGCTGTCTAAATGCAGTATCAGGTACACTTTGATTTGCTTCCCTGACAACTCCAGGAACTTCTTGGCCCTCTATTAGCAGCGCAACAGGGAAAGTCAAACTCTTTCTGAACATCCCTACTGAGCTCTTCATCCAGTCAACTCCTTCCTTAACTAAAGTTGTGAAAGCAAGTTGTGTATTTATTTTAAATACCCTTTGTGTGCCATCACTCCACCCCCCTGCTCTTTTTAGCAGAAATCACAAAACAGCAACAATGGCCTTTGTTTTCTTTACATGAGAATTCACTTCAGCAGCCTTCCTGCCCAATACAAAGTCCAGTCCATCAGCATCATCTCTACTCAGTTATCTGGAGCCTTGCGAAGCAGCAGGCTAGATTTAAAGATGGGAAACAGGTCAGGAGAGCAATTAGTCAGGACTGTGCTTGGTGCTTCCAGGAAAACAGCTGGACAGAAACACATCATCAACTGTAGGAAAGCTATTGATCCAACTTTGACCTTATGGCAAGAAAAGTGGGTAGGTATGTAGCATCCATTGTCCAAAGATGTCTTGGATGGAAAATACATGTCAAGTCAACAGTCACCTACCTCTCCTGTGATTATTTGGTATAAAGCAAAGCTCTTTCCCCTTTATGCTCCTACCAAACATGGGACACAACAATCTTTGCTAGCACGGGGCTACTTGTGTGTAAAACCCCTCTGCACTTTGGAAGCACCAGGCAACAATTAGCTCTACTCTTTGTTTATTGCCAGTTTAATTTCTCTTGCCATCTGAAGAACTTTGTGGCAGAAAAATGCTGATACTAAAGGAGGTGCAAAAAAGGCGGTCCTAGCAGATAAGGAACCTGTGAGTTTAGCTGGAGTGTACTCTAGTTCAGTTATAAGCTCTTAAAATGCCTCTGCCAGACCCAGAAACTGAGAGGGACCAGAGAAAATAGAGCCCTTTTTATCTTGAGTCCTCTTATCCAACTGGAATGGAGTTACTTCAAAAAATTGCTTTTGGGGGTCACTTTCCTTGAACACTAGAATGATTGCTTTTATTGCTGCTGATACTAACAGACAGTGAATTTCAAAGTCTTGCGAATATTTCATGGAAACAGAAGCACAGCACAAACAAATTTACATAGATATATTTAACTCTGCAGACTGATTGAAAGTGATTTTCAGTAGGACTTTAATAGCTGGTATTCACCGGGGCTGGGAGGCAAGGGCTTCACGGCAATATAAGCATGACCCAGATATTCAGATTGGAAATACTAATACATGTGGTCATTGTGGGATAAAAGCTGTGCTTATGGACCAGCTCGTAAGACAGAACATTGGTCTGCTACATGAAAAAGTACAAACTAGGTGAAGGCAAAGCAGTGAAAGCAATGCCTTGCACGAAACATCTCCAGATACAGTGTCAGCATTACCTAGCAAACACACAATACTGAGAACTCAGAAGGGCTCACTTTCATTCAGTTCACAAGAAGTCATTACTGCAAGTATGAGGAATACATTCAAAAGAAAATAAGGATGAACTCAGTAAATTATTCCCTTTGAATTATTTATTTGGCTCAAAAAATAGCCACAGTTTTTGCTGCAAAAGGGGAAATTTCAAAGTCATTCCGCAAAAGCTGCTTACTAATTCCTCGATGAAGACAGAAGACAGAATTTGAAGTGAGAGGGTATAAAGCAGAGCCTAAGTAGACTGCTTAAGACACTTGAGGTGAAATGCTGGCTTAGACAAGTTTTGCCATTGACTCTAGAGCCAGTGTTTCCCCTCTGCCTCATAGTTGTCTAATAAACAACTGGCGTTCAGATATTGTAGGTAAACATGTCAATTTTATACATGTCTTTTCAAAGCAAAAGCTGACAGCTTCACATAGTTGCCTGTGCATATGTACCCTTTGTGTGATGCTAATGCTGTCTGCCAAATTTACTTGAGTAATAGAGTCTGACCCTGCAGAGAACTGTGCGATGATCCAATAAAGCATTTAAATGTGTGCTTATATTTGTGCATCCAATTTGCCAACATGGAGCAGATATTTACAGTACCACAGCATCACAAGGCTGGAAAAGACCTTTGAGGTCATCAAGTCCAGCCTATGACCCAACACCCACACCTACTCGTCTACACCATGTCACTAAGAGCCTCATCCAATCTCTCCTTAAACACCTCCAGGGATGGTGACTCCACCACCTCCCGGGGCAGCGCATTCCAATGGCCAATCACCCTCTCAGTGAAGAATCTTTTCCTATTTAAGTGTTTAGTTGGACAAAAGTAAGAGCCCCCTATCTTGTAAGATAACCTCTGACAGAACATACATTTTAACTATCAGTGATGTTTGTGGTAGTTTTGAAACAACTACTGCAAAGCTTTGAAGTCTCTTATAAACTTAATAGGATTTGTGGAGTTTTTTGAAGCATAAAACAGGAATCATTCCAATAGACACTTTAGCTGATGCACCACAAACACGTAATAATGATGATATACAATGTAAGGTTAAAACCCCCTAAATTCAAGCATGCTCTTTTGTTTTCTCTTTTCAAAAATTGCTCTCACATCCTAGTCTGCTAGACTAGCACAAAAAGAATTATGAAGAAAACCTCAAAGGTATACATTGCTGTTGCTGCAATCGTTACTGTCATTATTACTCTAAACAATAAAGCTTTTCTTATAACAGCTGACCATAAGGAGGGATGAGGCATTGTGTTGATGGATCAGCTTAAGAAGAACCCCCTCAAAGCGTCAAAAACCTAAAATCAGACTCTTAAAGACGAAGATACAGAAATTCACTGATTAGGCGTGGATGGATCGGGGGATAGACTCCGCAGCTGGGCACTGCTTCCACAGCATTGTTTACAGGAGGACAGTTTTAGCCAACTTACCGAAGTACCCTAAGTCATACGTTTAAAATTTTCTTTAAAACCTTTAGTCCTGAAGTGATGATCCAAGTATCTAGAGTGAAATAAGGTTGTGTTTTGCAGGTGTTTATTCCTTTTAAATATACACAGACAGAGGCCTTTCTCAGCAGAAATAATGCCCTATTCTTAGCAGAAATCATCATAGAATGGTTTGCTTTGGAAGCCATTTTTAAAGATCCAGCCCCTCTGGCAATGGGCAGGGCCACTTTCCACTAGATCAAGTGACTCACAGCCTCATCCAACCTGGTCCTGAACACCACCAGGGATGGGACATCCACAACTTCTCTGGGCAACTTGTGCCAGTTCCTCACTATCATCATAGTAAAATTTTTTTTCCTAATACCTAATCTCAATCTTCCATCCTTCAGCTTAAACCCACTATCCCTCACCCTATCACTGCGCTCCCTGATGCTCCTCTCCAGCGTTCCTGCAGGTCCACTTTAAGTCCTGGAAGGCTGCTGGAAGGTGTCCCCAGAGCCTTCTCTTCTCTAGGCTAAGCAATCTCACCTCTCTCAGCCGGTCCTTGTATGGGAAGTTGCTCCAGCCCTCTGATCATCTTTGTGGCCTCCTCTGGACTCGCCCTAACAGATCCATGTCCTTCCTGTGCTGAGAACTCCAGAACTGAAAACAACATTCCTGGTGAGGTCTCATGACAGCGGTGTAAAGGGGGAGCACTACCTCCCCCAACCTTCTGGTCACACTTCTGCTAATGCATTCCAGTATACAGTTGGCCTTCTGCGCTGCAAGCACACATGGATGGCTTACGTTGAGCTTCTCATCCATCAGCACCCCAAGTACTTTTCTTCAGGCTTACTGTCAATCCATTCTCTGTCCAGCCTGTATTTGTGCCTGGGATTGACTTACCAAGGTGCAGGGCCTTGTGCTTGGCCTTGTTGAACTTCACGAGGTTAGCACAGGCCCACCTCTTGAGCCTGTCAAGGTGCATGGCACCTCTTCCTTCCAGCGTGCTGACCACATCACACAGCTTGGTGTCATCAGCAAACTCGCTGAGGGTGCACTCAATCCCACTGTCCATGTATGCAACAAAGACATTAAACAACACTGGTCCCAATACTGACCCCTGCAGAATGCCTCTTGTCACCAGTCTCCACTCGATCATTGAACTGCTGACCATAACTATTTGTGTGTGACCATCCAGCCAATTTCTTATCCACCAAGTGGTCACAGAATCACAAAATTGTTTAGGTTGGAAAATATCTTTAAGATCTTTAAGACCTAGCACTGCCAAGTTCACCACTAAACCATGTCCCTAAATACCACATCTACACATATTTTAATACCTCCAGGAAGTGTGACTCAACCAGTTCCCTAGGCATCTTGTTCCACTGCTTGATGATACTTTCAGTGAATTAATATTTCCTAATATCTAGGCTAAAGCTTCTCTGGCAAAACTTGAGGCCATCTCCTCTCGTCTTATTACTTGTTACTTTGGAGAGAAGACCAACACCCACCTCTCCATAACCCCCATTAAGGTAGCTGTAGAGAGTGATAAGGTCTCCTCTCGGCTTCATTTTCTCCAGACTAAACAACCCTAGTTCTCTCAGCCATTCTTAATTAAAAGACTTCTGCTCCCAATCGTTCGTCAGCTTTGTCGCTCTTTTTTGGACACACTTTTTGGACACACCTCAATGTCCTTCTTGTAGCGAGGGGCCCAAAACCAAACACAGTATTCAAGGTTTGGTTCCACGAGGGCGAAGTACAGGGGGGTGATTACTTCCCAAGTCCTGCTGGCCACATCACTTCTGATACAAACCTGGATGCTGTCGGCCTTCTTGGCCCCATCGGCACACTGCCGGCTCATATTCAGCCAGCTGTCAACCAACACCCCCAGGCTCTTTTCCACCAGGCAGCTTCCCAGCCACCCCAAGCCTGTAGCACTGTATGAGGTTGTTGTGACCAAAGTGCAAGATCCAACACCTGGCCTTTTTGAATCTTACAGAATTGGCCTCAGCCCATCCACACAGCCTGTCCAGAGGCCCCTGTACAGCCTTCCTACCCTTGAGCAGATCGACACTCCCACACAATTTTGTATCATCTGCAAACTTACTGAGGGTGCACTCAGTTCCCTCATTTGGATCATTGATAAAGATATTAAACAGAAGCGGCCCCAACTCTGAACCCTGGGGAAGACCTCTTGTAATTGGCCACCAGCTGGATTTAACTTCATTCATCTCAACGCTTTGGGCCTGGCCATCCAGCCATTTTTTTATCAAGTGAAGGTTATCCCATGAGCAGCCAGTTATTCCAGGACAATGCTGTGGGAAACAGTGACAAAAGCTTTACTAGAGTCAAGATAGACAACATCCACAGCCTCTCCCTCACCCACTAAGTGAGTCATGTTGTCATAGAGGGAGGTCGGGGTAGTCAGACAGCACCTGACTTTTCTAAACTCATGCCGACTGGGCCTGATCACCTCGTAATCCTGTGAGTGCTGTGTGATGGCACTCAAGATGAACCACTCCATAACTTTTCCCAGCACCAAGGTCAGGCTGACAGGTTTGTAGTTCCACAAATCCTCCTTCTGGCCCTGCCTGTAGAAGGGTGTCACATCTGCAAAACTCTAGTCAAGTGGGACCTCCCCAGTTAGCCAGGACTGCTGGTATATGATGGAAAATGTCGTGGTGAGCCCTTCCACCAGTTTTTTCAGGATTCTTGGGTGAATGTCATTCAGCCCATCCAGACTTGTGTGTGTGTCGTGCAGGACAGTGTCAAATCCTTTGCACAAGTCCAGGTAGATGATGTCACTTATTTTTTCCTTATCATCCACCACTGTGGCCCTGTCACAGAAGGCTACCAGATCTGTCAGGCATGATTTGACTTTAGTGAAGCCATGTTGGCTATCACCAACACCTCCTTATTTTCCATTCGCCTCAGCAGATTTTCCAGGAGGATCTACTCCATGATCTTGCTGGGTACAGAGGTGAGACTGATTGCTCTGTAGTTCCCCAGGTCTTTTTTTCCCCTTTTTTAAAAATGCAGGTTATCTTTCCTCTTTTCTAGCCCATGGGAACTTCACCAGACTTCTCACATATGATGGATAATAGCTTAGCAACTTCATCCACCAGTTCCCTTAGGACCTGCAAGTGCATCTCATCAGGTCCTATGGATTTGTGTGCCTTCAGGTTCCCTGGATGCTCTCACACTTTATCTTCTCCTATAGTAAGCAGCTTTTCATTCTCCCAGTCTCTCCCTTTGACTTCTGCAGTTTGGGTAATGTGGCTTAAGCCCTTGTCAGAGAAGTCTCAGGCAAAAAAAGTCATTGAGAACCTCTGCCTTCTCCGTATCCCAGGAAACCAGGCCTCCCATTTCCTTCTGGAGACAGCACACATTCTTCCTAGTCTTCATTGTAATGCCAACATACCTATAGAAGCTTTTCCTTTCCCTTCTTCTTGTCTTTTTGGAGTCTCCTAAACAAGGAATTAGTTTTGATATCTCTCTGTCTTACTGTGATTGCCACAAAATTTAGTCTCTTTGCTTTAATGTATCAAGTGTTCTGTTTATGGAATTACACTAGAATTTCAGCTTTTTGCTTAATTAAAATGCTTTTAAAATACTCATGAAAATGCTGTCTAAGGCAGTTCAAAAGTAAAAGATAGTTACAAATAAGTATTTTCTACTGAGTCAGAAAATTAATTTTTTCTTGCTGAGAACTAACTCACAATCTTTGAACATCTTGGCTTGAGATGTGTGTCAAGTGGAAGAATTGCATTTGCCCAAGTAAGCTTGCCCAAGAAGCCTCTCTAACACGAAATGCAAAACAAAGTGTGCAATTGTGATGGGCTCACTGGCCATTATCTCAGATGGCAAGGATAGCAAGAAATGTTTCTGCAAGCAAAGTGGCAAAAGCTCTGTCTGTTTATGTAGCTTTTCCCAAAAATAAAGTTAGGGTCTCCTGGTATCTCCCTGCCTGTACTGCACTCTCAGAGGTTGGACAGGTGCTCAGATTTCAGTGCAGTGATTTAAAATATTAGCGTCACTATGCATTCACCTTCTTTTCTACAAGGATTAGTAAAAGTCATGTATGTCCCAGTTCCAGCATGTTAGACTTTAAGGCTAGTGAAGAAGAGTTATTGATACAGGTCTCTGTGAAATTACTCCCCTGTGCAGTATCTTAACAACATAACATGGTTGTCCAAAGTACACTAGTCAAGTATTTAACAATAATCAAAGTCTGATATGACAAAAAAATGCTCCACACTCTGTAGATCAGTGTCAGACACAGTTTGCTTTACAATTAAGATGTATGCTGTTAAGAGCACTGCTGAAAGAGCAGTTTATTACTGCTGAGTTCACAAGAAATCTTTTTTGGTCCTATAAAAAGCAACAGTATCATGTTACCAGAAGCGCTGTTGACTATAACTGTAATAACCTGTCTTCTATAGACAGACAATTCCCAGTTCTGGGATGGTCTCACAACATGCAACTGGTCTAAAAAAATAATCTGCTTCCTACTTACTGTGTGTCTCAAAGGCTTCTCTGAAAAACATAGGGACATTTGCTTGCCAGAAGTGTCTTTCATTAACTGAACTGTGAGCTGTACCCTCAACACCAAGCTATGAATAATAACCTGAATACATGTGGCTCCAAACCAAACAAAAATGTTAAGAAAAATGCCTGCAGGGATGTAGCAATTGCCGAGGAAAAGATTTAGCTATTGCTATTCATGGTATTCTGCTGCATTGCAAACCAATTATGAAACAGAGCAAAAGAATAGAATTAAACAAGATGGAACAACAGGTCACATTAGAACACCGTATTAAGACAGTTACACCAGGGCAATTACAGGAACTAACAACACATTAGTCATCCATAGGCATTTACAGCAGAAATACTGAGTTGCCATGGAAGAAGTTGATGGTGTTTAAAAGCTAAGGAAGTGTGAATCTGATAGTGTGGGTGTATCTGTATTAGAGATATTGGTGGTCAAAAGATACATCAGGGCTGAGGCCAGACTTATCGTTATTTACAAAGCATTCTCTTGCTATCAGTGCCATTAAGGTCTATATGTCACTATACATTTCTTGGACGGACATTGCTAAAGAATTCAGACTTACGGAGCTGAAAAAATATCCAGAGAAAAGTAACACTGTTAGGAGAAGAAAAAAATCAAAAGACTTCTCTATATTGATGCTAAAAAGTTGTATTTCAAGGCTGCAACAGTGGTGCTGACCATTAAAAAACCAATGCAGAGGGAAGTTATTTGCAGGAAATCTCTTTTTCCATTTCTCTGTTTTCTTCATTATTTTTCCCCTCAGTAGGATGCTTTAGACTCATCTTCTAAGTAGGACTTACCATTAAGACAATTAAAGCCTGAGACTTCTTCCCCAAAAATAACACTTGTCAGCTTTTGATCCTTTAGCACTGGGATTCCAGCATAACAGGTTTGCTCATGGAAAAATCAGGAGCATTTCTTGTTTTGTCTTTTTACCACAACCCCCCACACTTGTATTTTTAGTGGGAACACAAGCCATTTTGATTTATAAGCCCCTGCCAAAAATAATTAGACTCCTTTCTCTAAAAAGCAGGCATATGGAGCTAGTGCCCATATGAAACTGCCAAAGGTGCCCATCTTTGGATGTCCCAGCAAGTTTCACTAAAAAATCGAGTCACTTAGTAAAGAGAACTGCAAGTACCAGTAGATCAGTTTCTTCTCCTCAACCACAAGCAATACCATTCCACAGGTGCATCTCAGCACAACAGAAAAAATGGAGTAGCAAGTTGAGGTGTAGCAAAACATGGGAGCTGCTCTGGGGAGGTGAGGGAGGAGATGCTGGGAATGACTGGCCAACACTACTGCAGATCAAGAAGCCATTTCAGTATTATTTCAGTACCACAAGGATACATTAATGCCTGAACTCTCTAATACTCACAATTACAGATGGATCATCCGCCTTACTACTTTAGCTATCCTGACAGCACTACGTTTTGTCCAATATGAAGCTAAAAGTCACCTTTGAAACTGAGAGTAAGTTCACAGGTAGTGCAGCCATAGGGTATTTTTTTCCTGCCACAAAGAATTACATCATGGAATCATAGAATCATTTAGGTTGGAAAAGACCTTTAAGATCACTGAGTGCCACCATAAACCTAATACTGTCAAGTCCACCACTAAACCTTGTCCCTGAGTGCCACACCTACACATCTTTTAAACACCTCCAGGAACGACGACTTCACCGCTTCGCCAGGCACCCTGTTCCAGCATCAGGCAATCCTACCCGTGAAGAAATTTTTTGTAATATCCATTCTAAACCGCCTCTGATGAAACTTGGAGTCAATTCCTCTCATCCTATTACTTGCTACATGGGAACAAAAGATGGACACCCATCTGGCCACAATATCCTTTAAGGTAGTTGTAAAGAGAAATAAGGTGTCACCTCAGCCTCCTTTTCCCCAAGCTAAACAACTCCAGTTCTCTCAGCTGCTTTGCACAGGACTCGTTCTCTACACCGTTCTCACCAGCTTAGTTGGTCTTCTTTGGAAACACTCAAGCACCTCAAAGTCTTTCTTGCAGTGAGGGATCAGTCGAAGACAGTATTTAAGACAGTATTTAAGATGTGGCCTTATCTGTACATGTGAGTATATGTCAGTATATGTTCTTTACCATTATAGTCAAGCAATTCTGAAAGACGCTGTTAGTTCCCCTCTTGTAAATGGTAGTAACTGACTTGTCCAGGAAAACGGGGAAGTTGCAGTGCAGAGAAGTGCATTGTCATATTTTGACTCCGCAGCTAGCTGACTCTAACAGCCGGGCCACGCTGCTGCTCAGTGGGTTTTCCTCTTTTCCCAGGTACTGCATGTCTGTTCTGGGTCTTGAACACTAACAACTTGTTACAAGTACTTGATGAGCATTTTTCATCATAACTTATTTGCTTAGGTGTTTCTGACAGTGTCTGACAATCTGAGTGTCCTGCTATGCCTTTTGAAAAAAACCCAACCTTTTATTAGTTTTTCGTTATGACTCTATGCATGATCAAAGCCAAAGTACCCTTTTCCTTGATTAGGCATAATTTCAAAAGTTACATAAACCACAAAAGACCATGAAAGTTCAAGAGACAAAATTAATTTTAAGGGCTAGTTTGTACCTAGGGAAATGCCCTTGCAGAGTTGTAACTTCAAAGCATAATATAAAATTCTTTTTGCTTATCTTTACCCTGGTATCTACACCAACATTATACCCCCCCCCTCAAAGCACTCCATATTTCATTTGGTTTCAGAATGAATGAAAGAAGGATTACAGCAACAACAGAACAATTGCACTAAAAAATATTACTAGCATTGGACAGCAAAAGAAGGCAATAATCTGCTCTCTACAGATCCATTCATAAAGGGTCTATAGAGAGTGTTTATGTCACTCAAGTGTCACAAGAAGAGATGTGAACAAAAAATACACAACTTGGTAAACTGGAAATGCTAAAGAAAATCAGGAATCACATTCCAGAAAATAAATGCTTTGAAGACCTCAGAGCATCTGCCTCTTTTCTTGAGATCACAGCTGGATGAACCACAGAACCACAGACTATTTGAAGTTGGAAAGGGTCCACAAGGATCACCGAGTCCAACTCCCTGCTCCTCACAGGACTAACTAAAACTAAACCATATGACTAAAAGCATCATCCAAACATTCCTTGAACTCTGACAAGCTTGGTGCTGTGACCACTTCCCTAGGGAGCCTCTTCCACTGACCATCCACTCTCCCAGTGAAGCACCTCTACCTACTGTCCAATCTGAACTGCCCCTATCACAGCTTTATTGCATTTCCTCGTGTCCTATCACTGGTCACCAGAGAGAGGAGATCAGCACTTCCTCCCTCTGCTACCCGCCTTGAGGAAGTTGTAGAATGCAATGAGTTCACCCCTCAGCCTTCTCTTCTCCAAGCTGAGCAAACCAAGTGACCTCAGCTGCTCCTTATGTCTTGCCCTCAAAACTTTTTACCATTTGGTCACTCTCCTCCAGACACAATCTAGTTTCATGTCCTTCTTACACTGAGGCATCCAGAACTGCCCACAGTACTTGAGGTGGGGCCGCACCAGTGCAGTGCAGTGGGACAGCCATTTCCTTCAATTAGCTAACTACGCCGTGCTTGATGGCACCTCAGTGCATGGTTGGCCCTTCTGGCTGCCAGGACACACTGTTGATTTATATTCAGCTATCCATCAACCCAGACTCCCAGATCTCTTTCAGTGGGGCTGCTCTCAAGTCTCTCACACCCCAATTTGTACATATAAACAGGATGACCCCGTCTCATCTGAGGAATCCAGCACTTGCTCTTGTTAAATTTCATACAGTTGGTAATTGCCAAGCTTTCTAGTCTATCCAAGTCTCCCTGTAAGGCCACTCTACCCTTAAGGGAGCCCATAGCATCTCCTAGTTTACTATCATGGACAAACTCCCTTAACGTACATTTGATTTCTTTGTCCAGGTGATTATAAAAAAACTAAAGAACGCTGGCTCTCAATTTGACCCCTGGGGAACCCCATAAATGACTGGCCACCAGCCTGACGTAATTCCATTTACTACAATTCTTTGAGCCTGACTCATCAGCCAATTGCTCATCCAAGGTATTTATGTGTTTGCCTAGCTGTATGCTGGACATTTTGTCCAGATGGATACAATGAGAGACAGTATCAAAAGCATGGCTAAAAGCCAAAACCCCCACATCTACTGGTTTCCCTTGGTCAACTAGATGGGTGACCTTGTCATAAAAGCAATTTGCTAGTTAACCTGGACTTTGCCCTCATGAACCTATGCTGGCTACGCCAATGACTGCATTGTCTCTCAAGTGTTTTTCAGTAACACCCATAATTTTACCAACCACTGAGGTGAGATTGGCAGGACTTCGATTATCCATCTTTTCTTTATTTCCCATCTTGAAAGCTGGGACAACCTTTGCCAGCTTCCAGTTGACTGGGACCTTTTCAAACTCCCTAGACCATTGAGAAACAATGGTGAGAGGTCTTGTAATGACACCACCCAGCTTTGTCAGTACTCTGGGATGAATCCCATTGGGCCCCATAGATTTATGCACATCCAGCTGGATCTACAAGTCTTGAACAAGTTCAGAGTCAGCTGGGTGTTTATCATCTCCCTCATCATGGCCTTCCAAAACAGGGCTCTGGCTGTGTCAGGGTCTACTATCATTGATTTCAGAGACAGAAAAGAATTAAACGCCTCTGCTTTGTCACTATCCCTATTTGTGAAGTGAATGTCCTCATCAAGAAATAGACCAATGTTATCTCTAATCCTCCTTTTGCTGCAAACATAGCTTTAAAAAGCCCTTTTTGTTGTCCTTCACAGTGCAGGTCAGCTTGATCTCTAATCGAGTTTTGGCCAAGTGAATTTTCTCCTTACAGTGGTAAACAGCATTTAGTCTGGAGGTCTGCACAGAGAGCCTCTAGGTCTTGTCCCAGAGATCTCAGGGTGTATAAGAAATGTGTAAAAATCAGAGAGTGTAAAATTCTTACTTTTAAATCTTCAAGTTGTATTTACCTCTAACAGAGAACAATTATATCGTTTTTAGCTTGTTGTAGAGATAGTAATTTGAACACCTTTGGCAACCCTTGTTTCCAGCAGTTCAGCTGGGTTTGTAACTCTTCTATGAAATATCTTCTATTCTCTAATTTTCTAGTTTGCACAAAAAAGCTAGTCATGTGAAAGATGAAATTCCACAATATTTATAGTTAAGAAGCCCCCATATATCAGTAGATTTTCAAAAGAATATCTTCTTAGCTCTTGTACCAGAGCAGGCTCTAGTGTCTTGTCAGCATTCATGACCTGTGATTTCTTTCCACTATGATGCTTGCAGACTACTCCAAATCCTGCTATCCTATCAAAGGGCACAGTCTTTGTTTCAAAAGCTGTGACTTGAATCTGGCCATATAAAATGCATGATGTTTAGTTAATCCAACTTACCATGAGATCAATGCCATCCTATACCATTAACCTCTTCCTATCCTTAACAGTCTGCAGATTTTTTACAGTTACTTCCAGACAAGCATTTCAGACTACCAATCCAATAAACAGCTACTGACTCCACAAAGCCTGGCTCCTATTTTATGTTGATTTCTAAAATACTTTGATCCCAAACATGCTGTTTCACAGTATTTAGGTAGTAGATGCTGCATGACTAAAATGAATACTGTTCACCTTCAAACCCAACCAGATTCTCATCAACTTCTCCTGTAGGATCTCTTTGTGAAAACTGCCCGGATATACTTTGGATATTTTGTTCTCAATTTGAAACTAAAATGTAAAAGATTTTTAAAAGTAAGCAGACTAACGTACCTCTACATGTAACGACTTAAGCTGACACAGATGATGGTGGCATATTGCAAAGGGCTGTGATTCCTAGGTGGCATCAAAAGAAGCGTGAGCTGCAGGTTGAGGGAGGTGATTCTGCCCTTCTACTCCGCTCTCAAGAAATCTCACCTGGAGTACTGTGTCCAGTTCTGGAGTCCTCAGCACAGGAAGAGCATGGATGTGTTAGAGCGAGTCCAGAGGAGGCCACAAAGATGATCAGAGGGCTGGAGCACCTCCCCATAAGTAGAAAGGCTGACAGAGTTGGGCTTGATCAGACTAGAGAAGGCTCTGGGGACACCTTCCAGCAGCCTTCCAGGACTTAAAGTGGACCTGCAGGAAAGCTGGAGAGGAGCTCTTCATCAGGGAGCGCAGTAATAGGGCGAGGGATATTGGGTTTAAACTGAAATACAGAAGATTGAGATTAGGTATTAGGAAGAAATTTTTTACTGTTAGAGTGGTGAGGCACTGGCACAGGTTGCTCAGAGAAGCTGTGGATGTCCCATCCCTGGTGGTGTTCAGGACCAGGTTGGATGAGGACATGAGCCACCTGATCTACTGGAAAGTGTCCCTGCCCATGGTAGGGGGGACGGAACGAGATGGTCCTTAAGGTTTCTTCTAATCCAAACCATTCTATGATTCTATAGTTCTACGATTCTATAATTCTATGATTCATATTTCATTATAAAACAATGACAGCGTTACATAAATGCTCCCCACTTCAAATTCACCCACCAAAATGATCTTAGCAGGAGCAGTGAATGAAACGATAATGACAAGTAAACACACACATTTCCATTACCACAACAACTTCAAAAAAACAAAGTCCTTGCTGGGGCAGATGAAGACTAATGGACCATAGCCTATCCACTTTCAGGGACAATGAAGGCTTCAGCTTACTAAAGCACCTACACTTGAGGAGACAAATGCAATATCCTACACTAAAGCAGGCAGTATCTGCAAAGCAAAAATAACAAACTAAACATTTTATTCTTCATAAGAAAAAGACCAAAACTTCAGATCCATAAGAGAATAACAACTTGACACAAAATATGAGAAAGGAAACCAGAATACACTTCAGGAAAATGGACCTAAAATCAAACTGAAAATTGCAGCCTGAAAGAAACAAGTAAAAAAAAATTGCAATATTGACCTTGAGTTACAGATAAACTGTCCTATACAGGGAGAGAAATTAAGCTCTCCAAATATCTTTCTACATGGCTATCTATCCCTGTTATAAATCAATATAATTCTTCTGCATAAACAAAAGCTCTAAATCTGTTTCTTCTACTTCTATACCTATATGTCACTTTTTCAGGAAATGTGTCATATTTGATAAAACTGATATTGTTTGTCTGTGCTTTGCTTATGTTAAATAACAAGGGGCAGCTAAACTGTTTTTCATGCAATCTTCTGCATAGTTGCCTGTATCTTTCATGCATTGCTGTAACTATCTCCTAGCCAGGTTAGTAAACATTATATGGCATTATTTAGCAAAATATAATGCTGTAAATTTTGCAATAAATATTCCAAACAAAATGTTATTTAAAGCTTCAATATTTTGCCACTGAAAAAACATGAAAAAAATTCTGAAAATAATCTAAATATGGGAACATGATCCTTTTTGTTAGACTCATGCTGAGAAAAACAAAAGTGAATAATAGTGGAGACACATCATCATTTTAAAGTACATCTGCCATTAAACCACTATGGCAGATTAATAAAAAAGCTTTAATTGGAGAGACAAAAGGTGGTCACTCATTGGGGCATGGCCAGAAGAGCCTTCATAGTTTACAGAGCAAAGTCTAAAAGTTAGATAGATTAATTTCAAAGGAATTTATGAAATAAATACCACAATACAGCAGTCAATCGTTATTCTGTATTATTAACCCAAATATTGAACTTCTTTAGAGATGCAGAAGCAGCAAATGCCTCTGAACTATAGAGGAAGTTTAAGAAAAAGTATTAGTTTTTTGTCAGTGTCTTTTATAGATATCTACTTTAAGTAACTACCTTATAACATCAGAACACTGGCAACTCTGAAGTATGGAATAAACAACTTCTGAACTCCCAGAATGAGTAAGATTAAAAGTTGACACCACATGTTTTATCTGAGAGGTATCTGGAACCCAAAGTTAGAAAAGCATGTGCAGTTAAGACAGCAACATATTTAAATCTTGGAGTCAGTGGATCTAATTAGAAGCATTACTGTTCAAAATCACTACTGCAAATCACCAGTTGGAGGAAAACTATCTATCCTGCCTGCACCTGCAAAATGTTTCTTCATCATTCCATGTCTGGAGAACATTTTCAGAGGCAAGAACAAAATTAGCCTCCTAGAACAGGAATTACACATGAAAAAAAAAGGTCAGAATTGAGAATGAAATGCATGTCTATTTACAGTTAAAAATCTGAAGAAGGTTTAAATTTAATTTGCATTTCTAAATGGACTGCTTCTGTTCCCCTTGGCTTCCTTGCTATTTATCATCTGAAGACACCTCTGAGTACAAACCTAACCGAATGTTTCCCTTGACCTTCATAACTTGTCAATAAAGTAAGACATTTTCACAGACATAGCAGAACATCTTGTCCTGCCAAAAAAAATCCCAAGTAAATTAAGGGATTGAAATTCTGGCTCCAAGCCAGAGACAAAATCCTCATTTACCACAATTGGACAAAAACTCACTCCAGTTAAACAGAGATACTCAACTGCACAGCATCCACCAACCCACGGCAAGATTTTTCTATGTATAAGGAAGGAAGAAGTGTTAAGATACCCTTCTAGGTTTTCTGTGGTTTCTGGTGTTATTAAAGGTATACTTATACCCCCAGTTTCTGAGGGTGGGGAAGAAGTGGTTTCTGTTACCTATGAAGTCCTCCATGACACAGCAAGTCTTGCTGAAAAGGAGGGTGTATCACTGGTCCAGTATCAGCTACTCACCAAAAACCTACATGAATCATCCAATGCATTGTAGCAATAAATTACCTGAAAGTCAAGATGTTCATCATAACTTTATGCTGCGCAGCCAGAGGACTTGCAGACTACTCCTGGGTTTTGTTCCTTTAGCAAAAACAAGGAGGATTTTCAAAGACATCTAAGAATCACTCACTCGATTCTCATTTCTTCTTAACAGGGAACTGGACCAACTAAAAAGATTCAAATGCCCAGATATCCATACTCATCCAGCAATTTTGGAGTTCCCAGCTGAAGTGTTCAGAAAAGATACCTAGAAAAGCTACAGTTTTTGTCTATGTTGTATGTTTAAGGTATATCCTTTTTCTCAAAGGTCAATATTTTTGCTAAGATTTATGCCTAAATTCAGCCCTAGAATCTCTTGAAACATGTACTTACCAGATAGATACCAATGCCTCAATCTTCAGCAAAAGACGAAATCACGACTTGGAAGCGTATTACTTATCTTATCTAATTGTGGGTTTTGAAAAAAAATCAATCACCTGAAAGTTTACAGCTTCAATCTTGTCAAAAACCTTCTCTGCATCAGGAAAATACTCCTTAAATAAACTTTATTGGGGGGGGGGAGGGGAGTTTTAAATTCAAACTGTAAAATAAAGGAATTTAAAATGGTTTGATTGCCAACTACAGTACTTATTTCCACTGTAATCATCAGCTCACTGTTAACAGGAAGGTATCACATCTCTACTTAAGAAAGTCTGCATTTCATTAATATTCCATCTTATCTTTATTACTCTATCAAAGCGTTACTGCTTTTTAGAAGGATTCATATTGAAGTATGCATGAAGTGGGCAAAACCATCTGGTTTAAAAGTGAATGTAGAAGTGTTGCCTATAAGAATACACACAAATACTGAAACTTTCAGTTATGCACTTTACCAGATGACAAGGGACAAATATTATTTCAGAATGTTCACTGAAATATCCCAAAGTGCCAAATCACTTTCCAATGTAATTTAGGCTGGACGACAACAAGAGCTTCAGGGACTGTTCTTGTGTCAGTGAAAGTCAATGCAAGTTTTACCACTGACTTCAATACAGAAATACACTCTAATATAGATCAGAATTTTGGATTCTTCCAAAAACCTATCAGACAGCTGATTTTGGCCACAATGCTTAGGATCAACTTGCTTATGGTGCTTTAGGTTTCTGACACAACACAGAATAGAAAACATCAGTTAAAACCTCCCTAACCACATGTAAAGTTCAGCAAAACATTTCAGTAAGTAGAAAACAAAGGGCAGGCGTTCTCTCTGATTGAGTTTAACTTTGCATGACCTGCAGGGGACCACTGGCAACAACCAGCTGTCATAAATAAAGAAACAACAAGTACTCATAAATTTCTGATCTCTGCCAGTGATGTACGAAGACTGGATCCTGCTGAAGGTCCCCAAGGGCCTTAACTCACTGTCAGTTGAAGCAGCTGTGGCAAAGCTTTTGATTTCAGCACTGCAGATCAAACAACAAGCACTGCACTGTTAATCTCCACTTTCTCCAGGAAAGCCTTTGTTGAAAACTAGCAATACTGTGGTACCACTATTATTTCTGCTGGTGGTGGGAGCAAAAACTTCATCGGTACATGTAACAATGCCCATTCAACAGCACAAGTCTTCTCTACACTGTTTTCACCCCTCAACTCAAGAACATTGCCAAAAGGTAACAGTAGTGCAAAAAAAGGCCCAAAGGCGTCAGCAGAAGGTACCAATACTTCACTTTCATATACAAAATGGAAGAAGTCACTCACTTCTGGGATGAAGGAAGCAACATGTGACAGTGAGATACCCTGCAGGAACCACAAAGATTATTTTGTAACAGTCATTTGTTCCCAGATTATGCAGTACTGGATTCTCGAGCACCATTGCATAAGAGCACCTGGTCATAAAACTCTGCTCTTAAAAATAATTCATGAAAAAAGATCTATAATATAAATATAAATGTTGTTTTTAAGAAACAATACTGAAAAAATTTAACCTTCAGCTGATTTTGTGAAAATGTGTTTGATGCCAGATGATGTTCACCTACGAACAGAATAAAAATGTTTCTGCTGAGGTTGGTATGTTTCCTATGGTTATACGTCTTCCAATATAAGAGTAGTACAGTATAATTAACTGTTCTCCGTCAGCCTCATACCATGAGCTGGCAAACATGAAAGCTGAGAAGAAAGAAGAATGCAGTCACCATGTATGTGGCTTGCCCCCACAAGAAAGACTGAATGTTTTAGACAGCTGAACCAAAACCCATTTCAGTTCCTATTCACCTGTTATGAATCAGATTCCCTCCTTCTGCTCAGCTCCCTAGTGCTCTTTCGCACAAAGTGAAAACACACATATATAGATAACCGCTAAAAAACTGACAACTGCTCTTGTCAGAAAGGAGGTGGATTATAAATGTATTTTGACTTGTTGCTGTGGAAGACTTGATAGAATGACGAAAAAAAGATGCAGTACTGTGTAAAGATTAGAGCTTTTTGAATATTCGTGTTTAAACCTCTGTGCTTAAAAAAATCAATATTAGGGAGCAATTCATAATGAAGATTTCAGGGGTTTATTTCCTCAGGAATTTAGCTTGGCTAAATGGCTGAGAGGCCTAGTGTATGGAGAAAAGCAGACGTCTTTGTCAGAGTTTGACATTTTCGGATGTTCATAAAGGGGCTTCTTTCTTCCCTGCAAGTAGGAAAATCCCTTTGAAACAGAGAGGCATCATAGCATCCCACAGATGTAATACTTCCGAAATTCCTTATGACTCATCTGCTGGTGATCTCCTGCAATGACATGCACGATGTGGGGCTGACAGATTGTACAGTCTCAACTTTCCCTTTGACTTCCCCATAGCGTGCATACATTTTTCAAGATAGGCCATGTAAGTCTTTCTGAGTCACAAATTGCTACTCAGACCTTAGCTTGCATGCTAGTTTTAGAGCAATTTGTGGTATCAGTTGCTACATTTTCTCAATAGCTACAGGACCACCACATACAGAGTTGGCTACAAAGCAGTTAAGTTTTCTCTCCGCCCTCCAGAACACATGGGTATGTTCAGCTAACAGTGTCATTTCAAATCTAAAACTTTGTTAATTCATAATAGACTTTACAATAGTTGAATATTTATAGTTTTAGTTAAAACTTGTTGAAGATACATATCATGCAAGCATGTTTAAAATATTCTTTAGTGAGCTCATGCATAAAGTGCTAAATAAAGCACAGAGCTTCAGGGAAAACGCTGGAGTCTATTTGTCTATACAGCAACAGATTTGTCTTCCACATTGTGCTCTATCCATCGATAAACTGATATACCAGTTTACTGAATTATTTTAAGAATGAAAGTGCTGGTATACATGACTCACATTTTATTAAGGTAATGACAATGATTCATTCTATTTAAATATGTATCTCATTGCTGAAGATGATCTTGGTGTGAGAGTAACAACATACCTATGCCATTCCAGAGCATTACACAATCATAGAAAAGATACCTATTTGTGGACAAAACAAATGCTTGCAGTTAAATAAATAAGTACAACTGCTATCAGACTGCAATCAAAACACATTACTAATATGCCCCAGAGTGCAATCCCTACACAAATCATAGAAACACACATGCCTACATATGTATATATGAAGGGAATGTTTCCAGGTTGTCTGAAAACAATTTTAATCCATGTTTCTTGATTTTCTTTCCCCTGCAAAGAGTTAAATCACCCCATTTCATATTTAGGTGTATTATGAATTGCATCTTGCAAAGCAGATATTCTGATGTGACTAATAACTGATACTATTTTGGAAGAAAGCTATCCATACTTGTAATTGTTGCTGCTGCTGGTAATACACATGGAAGTATTGGGTAGTAAGACTGGCATACAAGAAAAAGATGCAGGTTCTGCTCACCTTCCTCACACAAGTCCTCGTCAGTCAAAACACTGAAAATAGAAGTGTGTATGTGCATGGAGAAGGAAAAATCATGTAGCCTTGTCATTTTTAGCATGTAAACTGAAACAGTAGTAAAAGAAGGAGTGAGGGGAAGTCACACCCTCCAGCTGATGCAAGGTCCTTATCTCAGCATAGGCTGTACAGGCACCAGAGGCAGTACCAAGACTTCCACTTGCTTCAAGGGCACAGAATTGGGCCCTAGGCATGCAGGAAAGGTAAGCATTGCGCTTTGAAGGAGCCCTTCAGCGACGCAAAAATTTGACTGTTAGGATGAGCCTCTCAGCCTTAAAAATGAATGACTGAAGGGCAGACTAGAAAGGCTGCAAAATCCAACATGCAGAAGCCAGGTAGGATTGCCACCCTCTCACTTGGCAGAGCGAGCTAGTGACATGTAGCTAAATCTCTGTAAGCAAAAGGGAACTCCCCCACAATTCAAGCAGCTGTTGAGGCAGTGGCACAGACAAAATCCCAAAAGGGTCTCCCATGTGGACAGCTCAATCAGGATCAATGTCCAGACAATCAGCAGTGCTTATCTCAACAAGGAGTACTATCCAAGGAAGACAAAGAAATAATTTCAGAGATTCCTAACAGTGGTGGATTGCTTTCAGATTACAAAACCAGAACACTCTTGTAAACATGGACAATAACAAATTGCTCTGAAGAGATATCAGTCACACTTCCACACTGCATATGCCTGCTTTACGTGGAGAGCTTTCATGTAAATATATATGTTGAACACAAGTATATCAAATCTGTTCCTGCTTATACTATGCTCTAAACATAAGATTTATACAGCTTTAAATACATATATATGAGATATATATATATATGAGAAATACATTCTGCCTATACAGCTTCAATTTAACAAAGCATGTACAGCACACAAACCCATACATATATTTAAAGTATTTCCAGATAGTGGCACATCGTTTCTGCTAAAGGGATATATTAATCAATCTTAGCTAGACTCAAACTGGTGTCTATAGACAAAACCATTTAAAAATAAGAATTGATGTTTACTTTTAGTAGTGCTGGGGAAAGCTGCAAACCATAAGTGTGAAGGGGAGTAAAGTATTTAAGAGGAGATTTCAGGTTTGCTCCTTCTCCTGAATTTCAGCACAGTTGTGAAAGTGACACTGAAATCATGTCACCACTCAAAGAGTGAGCCGACAACATGTTTAAAGTTTAGAATAAACTTTATTATTCCTTCCCTCTCTGCTCGATTAGAAAGATCTGTATGTCAGGGACAAACAGGTCTGCTAAACAACTCAAAATTATTTAGCATAGAAGTCAAGGGGCTAGATTGTTACAGAGGAGGTCTGTAACATCCCCTAGAATTGTCTGTGTGCGAGCTACTGAATAAAGACAAAAATAGACTCTCTAGTGCAGGGAAACAGCAAGTCAACTATTTTTAACTTGGGTCTTTAAATGCATTTTTATGTTGCTTACATGTAGGAGCAATCCCTTAACCATCTACAGGCAGGTTAACTTGATGAATAGGCATGAAAAACACATTTCACATGTTCTGCATATCACGTGTATATGATATAACAATAAAATTTAATTTCTCATTAGAGTAAGCAGATTTTAGGCACCCTGGTGAGGACATTTAAACAATTTTTGTTTAGTACAAACATATTTCGGCAAAACAAATTTGTGTCTACATAACCACAATGAAATGGCTACTAGTCACATGATATTATTTTGTGGCCATCTCAAGAAATGAAAAAACAGTTACAAAAAGTACCTGCCTGTGGTCAACACAGACAACACACACACTGAGTCTTGCCAACTGGTTCACATCTTCAACTGAATCAAAAAACAGCCATTTATAAAACTAGCATCCATAACTGAAAAGTTGGGCCATTCAAACGCACTGGATACTTAACTTCTTCCTATTATAACCACTGCTTGAAGATAGTAGAACACGTTGCAAGAGTGGATAGAATACTTGTAACAAGAACATCTGAGCTGCAGTGCAAGCATACTTGAAGAAGTATATGGCTATTTCATATATCATAGCCCAGCTGTGGGTCAGTGCTTTCCTGGCCCTTCTGCAGCTGCAGTGTGGGATGCATTTTACAGCCCTGCAGAATTTATGGTGGGACACAGAGGTCTGGCATGAGCAACAAGTAGCCTTAGGCTGAGCGACCAAATTTTTATATTCTAAACAGAGATGAGGAAAGCCAGTGGAATGCCAAGATATTACTTCTGCTGAGGCTGTCTCCCACACTATCTGCTTCTATGTATTTTTGCATAGCTGCTGTAGATTTCTTCTCATTAGTCATATGAGCAGTCAGGCATGGAAGTTCCTAGGATTACTTGCATGATTAATCATGTCAGCAAAACACCTACAGACCTAGGCCTTCATGAATGACATCTCTGCCTTCAAAATAGTAGAGAAAATTTACGTCCACCGCGAGGTCTGTTTAAAGCCAGCAGAATCACTTAGGGGAGCAGAGAAAAAAGTGAAGGTAAAGTTATGAATGTGAAGCAGCTCATGACATTCTTGAATTTCTTTTTTTGCTCTCCCACAGTCTTAAGAGAAGCAACCAACACGTCAGTAGGCACAGCAGCAACATTTTCTTCAAAATTATCTCAAGTAAAATGACCTATGCTCATCTCAGAAATAAACTAATACATTGTTCTAATATCAATAAGAAGAAAAGCAGAGGCCAAAATCAACAAGCATGAGATATCTTACAAGCTGGAACACACCATCAAGTGAAATATAAATCCCACAGAAACGTAAAGAAGTTTGGGTAGGCATTGAAGGGAGTGCAGATTTCACTAGCTCCTGAACCCAAGATTTTAACAAAGTCCCATTTTCAGGCAGACCTGAATGCTTGTGCTAAGTTTCATTCTGTCAGCTTTCAACCTCCCCTTTAAAAACACACTTCGGCAGCTTCTGTGTAGCTGAGGAATCGTCCTTGCCCATGGCCAACCTGTCTGATTATACAATATCCTCATGATCTCACAGTTTAACTCCTCTCAGTTTTTTCCCTGGTAATGCCTATGGTAAACAGTACTGATCACTTTTGAAACAGGCAGCTTCCTTTCAACTTCAGGAAAAAAAAGATTCTTCCAAGTGGCATATATTTACAGCAAAATGCTTGCAGACTTCAGTTTCCTCTAAGTCTATGTGAATATCTAGGAGCTAGGACCTGTAGATAACCAAACACAAAAGCAAGGCTTCCTCATACCTACACACACACAGAGCAGCTCAGAGAAAGGATCTTTTTCTGAAGACTCCAAAATGAACACAAAAATGCAACAGTGCAGTTCATTATTTATGCAAATTAAGATCTTTTGTTATAAGAAATGCTGCAGAATAAGGAAGGAGGTGCATGTTTAGCTGCTGTAGGAAAGGGAAGCTGATCATTGGCTGCAAGAAGGAAAGGCTTGAAAATAACTATATAGTTACTTCTTTTACATTCAGAGAAGTTTCCACTATAAGAAATGGATTTACTCCTAGGAATAAGCAGGTATTGTTCCTCAAAAATCAGCATTATTCACAATGTGATTCAAGACAAAGAAAATGTAAGAATAATGCAGCTATGCTTCAGGTGGCCTCAAATTCATTAAAGTTAACACACAGCGAAACCAGAGCCTATGTTTTCATTTGCAAAACTGCAGGGTGCCACAGAGCTACTTCACGTTGTCTGTTGCAAGCAGATGTTGAGCAGATATTGCCTAGAATCGCAAACTGGAAACCCCAGCCAGTGCCCTACGGCTCCCACGACTCGTGTTTGTGCCACCCTATGTTCTGGCCGATTACTCTGGTCTCATCTGTCGGCCGCTCTCTGAGATGACCAGACCACAGACCCTGCAGGCACATCAAGCGCGGCTCGGCCAGATATTTACCCCGTCAGGACAGCGACCACCCTGCTCCCGCCGAGACAGAACCACAGTGCGCGGCAGGGGCCGGGGAGAGAAACCCTCCGTCCCTGCGCGCCTTCAGACCCGCCGCGCCCGCCGCCGCGCTCCGCGCCGTGCTCAGCACCGCGGACAGCGCCCCGCGGGGCCGCCCGGCGGCTGCGGGGGTGCCGCGGAACCCGGACCCAGCGCCGCGGGGACCCGGCGCGCTGCCCAGCCGGGCGCGCACATGCACACGCACCCACACCGCGGCGCCGCCGTCACTCACCGCATCCCCCGCAGGGCGCCCCGCCGCCGCCGCCGCCCGCCGCCCCCGGCGCCGCGGACGCCCCCCGCAGAGCGGCGGTGGTGGCGCCGGGCGGCCGCGGCTCCATGCGGAGGGCAGCGGCGGCGGCTGCTCGCCTCCCCCCCGCCGCCCCGCGAAAGCCGCCGCCGCCACGCAGAGCCGGAGCGGGAGGGCGGGGAGCAGCGGCCGCATGGTGCTGCCCGCCGCCACGCCTGTCGCCCGCCCCCTGCGTACCGCACCGCCCTCCGCGCCCGGAGGGGGACCCCCCCTCCCCAGCTGGAGGAAACCCCCACCAAGGTGCTAAACAGGGATCTCGTCCCTGCATCAGACGCTGTTTCGTTCTCCCGAGTTCCCCCTCGCCTGTTGTCTGCCACATACGTCGCGTGCTCCTTTCTCCGGAATTGGAAGCAGTACCCCAGGTGCTGTCTCATGAGAGCAGAGCAGAGAAAAAATCTCCGCCGAGTGTGTGCTCCGTTTGATTAGGCCACATAGACTTGACTGAGGGTTTCATAGCTCCAGTTACTTCTACAAGAAGCACACACAGGGCTAGAACTTCAGTTCCAGAACAGCTTTTCACAGAATCGCAGAATCATAGAATGACCTGAACTGGAAGAGACCTACAGGGATCATCGCGTTCAACTCCCATCCACGCATAGGACAATCCCAACATTCACACCATGTGTCTGAGGGCATTGTCCAAATGCTTCTTGAATGCTGGCAGACTCAGTGCCGTGAGGGGGCACAGTATACAAGCAACAGTAAACAAACAACAGCAATAGCAAAGACAGAAAGATTCATTATTGGAAAAGCTCAGTGAAGAACCCATATTTCTTACTTTTAAACCTCCTCCCCGTCTAGCTCACTGATGGGCCAACATGACATTTTAGAGGTTTTCTGTGGTCGCATCCAGTCAAGCTGGGAAGATGACCAAGAGTGAAGAACCTGCAGCCTCACTGGACCCACCTCCCAGGGCAATAAGCATCCTCCAAGGAAAGAAATATATCATAGAATCATAGAATTATATAATGGTTTGGATTGGAATGGAGCTTAGAGATCATCTAGTTGCAACCCCCTGGCCATGGGCAGGGACACCTTCCACTAGATCAGGCGGCCCAAACCTTCATCTAGCCTGGCTTTTCAACATGACCGTGGATAGGGCATCCACAACTTCTCACAGTAAAAAATTGCCTCACCACCCTCACAGTAAAAAATTTCTTCCTAATATCTAATCTAAATCTACGTCTACACTCTTTCACCCTAAAACTGTTACCACTCATCCTATCACTGCACTCCTTGATAAAGTGTCTCTCTACATCTTTCCTGAAGGCCCCCATTAAGTACTGGAAGACTGCTAGAAGGTCTCCCCAGAGCCTTGTCTTCTCTAGGCTAAACATGCCCAACTCCCTCAGCCTTTCCTCTTATGAGGGGTGGTCCAGCCCTCTGATCGTCTTCGTAGCCCTCCTCTGCACTCACTCTAACAGATCCATGTCTGTCCTATCATGGGGACTCCAGAACTGAACACAGTACTCCAGGTGAGGTCTCATGAGAGTGGAGTAGAGAGGGAGAATCATATTGCAATGAGTGTCTTCTGTCTTTGGTGGACCTCTGAGAACAATCTGTCTCTGTTATCTCAGTGTCTTGACTCGAAGGGCCTGGTGGTAGCCAGAAGAACTCCTTTTCACTGTCTTGTTCCCAAGCTGAACAAAAGCTCTTCTCGCTGCTTTTCCTGTCACGTGCCATACTCCAGCCCTCTGTGCTTCTCAATTGCCTCCACTAGACTTGCTCCAAGGGTATGGTGTCTCTCTTAAGATAACCTGGGGATCTCAAAAGTAATCCGGCTTTTGATGATGCTGAACTCCAGGATGTTTCCATCAGCCCATTTCTCTGGCTTGTCAATGTGCCTCTGCAGACCAATCCTCTTCTTCAGTGTATTTGCCATTCCACTCAATCTTGGACCATCTGCAAATTTGCTAAGAACACAATCTGTTCCATTATCCAGGTCATTAGTAAAGGCATTACGCAGTCTTAGCCTCAGTATCAGTATTTCAGAGGAACAACACTAGTAACCAGCCACGAGCTAGGCTTTGCCTTGCTGATTAAAACATTTTGAGTCCCTCCCAAGCTCCAGCCAGTTTTCCACACAGATTCTAGTTCACTTATCCAGTGCATACCTCTCCCTTTATACCCACTTGTCAATTTTTACTGTATCTAAAGGCAATTCTAAACTCTACAGTGTATGTGGACAATTTCGACCAGGGGAATGCTATAATCAGGTATATGGGTATCTAAACTCAGAGCATAAGAAGTAACATCTTGCCTCTTCCCCAGTATATGCACTTCAGCAACAGGCTTCTGAATGAGCCCTTAGCCATGAATAAGAAGGGAAAAAACAACGCATAATTTTACATTTTTTTTTGCCGAGAATACTGATTACTTCAATGCTTCCCTAATTTGAGCAGTGCCTAACAAAGAAGTCTGATTTGCACTGAAATCCATGAATGGAGCTCAGATATTTCCAGACAGCACAGCTTGCTGATAATTTTTGACTTTCTGAAAAGTAATGCCTTAAAAACTTCCCTTTGTGTCATCTAATCTCCTCCCTAGCAAGCAGGTTACCCTAACTGATCACAGACCAATGACCTAAATCCACCCTTGCTATGTGATCTTGATTTTAATATCTAGGTTCCCGTGGCCCACTCACTCATTTTAATAACAGAATTAGTGTTTATTCTTTAAAATATTGGACAACCTAACAAAAAGTGACATCTTTGTATAAGAAAAGGCTCCTATTTTTTTTTCCCTTTTCACATGTATCTGCATTTTAAAAATAAAATGAAAAAGAATTTTTCTCCTTAATGCCAGGATGGGTTCATTAATTCAATCAAGAGCATCACTAGGCTTGTGTAACAGTCACCATCTAAGTAATTACTATCCTTGGGAAATGCCTAAGTCCAGGAAAGTATTTCAATACATGTTTATAGTTAAGCATGTGCTTAAACATACAGCTGTTCAACAAAGCACTGTAGCCTGTACTTGAGCATGTGCTGAGTCAGAGCTTTTGTCTGGCGAAAAAAACACTCCAAACCTACATTTGATCTTGCAGGCATAGTTAACAGAAGTATCCAGAAAGAATGACCAAAAAAAATAGTTCATTTTGCAGCATGATAACAAAGCTACTTAAAGTGAATCCAATGCCCTCAGCGCATCTGTGTAGTAAGAAGTATGAATCACATAAGTGGATATTCTTGTGGCTTTTACAAAATCCCTGCATATCTTCAAGGAACTTGTACAATCAAAGCAAATGCTCAATACAGCTTCCAAGGCTTCAGTACACATACCTTTCACTCGCTGGTTGACAAGGAAGCCACAGCTTTTGTGTCAGCTCTAGTGGTACAACTCAGCAAGTCATTTGCGTGATTGGCGGTGGTGAGCAGATAACAAAAAACAGGTCCTGACAAAGCCTCTTGCATCTCAAGGGGTTTATGTACAGTTGTCAAGAGTTCTGCATCATTAAGTAGTTCTATGCTTAAAAGCTTAGAACAAGTCTGAAACTTCAAAGCTCTGTGTAACTCATCTAAGTGTGTGCTGACAACATGGATCAGACAAACTCTAAGCAAACACATGTACCACACTACTCTCATACTTCCATTTCTAAGTATCAGGCCCACTGCAGATACCAATGTCTGTATTTTACAAGGAGCTCTTTGTAAATCATGTCAGCCATCACCAAAAGGTGCCATTCCCCCTTACAAGCTGTGTCAACATGGACAGATTGCAAGACTTTCATCCCTCCTGCCCTTTTGTAGGATTTATGGAAAACACACAGAGGAGCAACATGGAAAGAGCAGAATTTGAGCAGGTGCTGACTGTCTTCCCTGTGAACTCGCATTTTGGTGGTGAAAGCTCTGAATGGTCTGCAGCAGCACAGTGGGAATTTTTACCACCCTCTATCCTGACTCAGAAAAGCTGTGTAGCCCTTGTGCATGGCTGCTTTGAGCATAAGGGGAAAATGTGCTGATTCTTGTAGATGCTTGGTGTCGGGAAGAACTGAACAACCACATAATTCAGCAGCCTTCAGGCTGAAACAATTCCCTCCCTCTATCAGCAGACCTAGAAAAGAGCCTAAGACCCCAAGTTCAGAGTTATTGCCCTGTTTTTGGTAACTACTGCATACTCACTGCCATCTTCATCAGCTTATTTGGCTCTCCATGATGTTTTAATTTGATGGCATTCAGGAGCAGGAATATTTGACACATTAAAAAGAAAAGCTGAGGCCTAGTTTCAACAATGTGTGATTAATGGCAGGCAACATCAGGAGCCAAAATATTTCTGGCACAAAACTCGGGGGGGTTTTTTCAGCTGCTTTCACGAGGGTGATGCAGCCACATCAGTTTTCTGTTACAACAAATGTTGAAAGCACAAAAGCAGGGATATCTTTAGCTTATAGGAGAAAGTATCCAGTGTCTCTCTTCAGCACACATATGACATGCTTTTCTTGTTTTGGGAGAGAACGCAAAAGTAATCAGAATTTTATGCACGTAGGAAAGAACATTGCAAGGGGCAAGAAGACCAAGTGAAAAAAGAAGCGTGCAGTTTTCCTTAAAGAAAATTGAGTATTCACACAATGTCACACCAAGCCCTGGTTCTAGAGTGATAAAGCAAGAAGCACATAAATTCTGCTTTTTGAACTCTTCTCCTGCAGCATATTCTGTAGCAGAGATGGACATACTTAAGCAAGGAATATGTGAGGAAGGTCAAAGACCAGTCTTGCAGGGAGTGACTTTTAATTGCTTTTTTTATTTTCTAGCACATTTTCAAACAACAGATTCTAAAGCAAATGTTCTGTAGAAATACAGAAGTGGTAAGGAGTGTTAGCTTGTCAGCTTGGACAGCCATGACAATGATATCTTTTTTTAATAATCATTGTAAGGTCCACTTGAACAGAAGTTTTGGGATTTGGGACCAAAATATTTCCTTTGGAAAGGCATCCCACAATCTTATTTCTCTGTTAGTAAGGAATTCTTCTCTAACTTTCAGCCTCGATATTTTGTTGGCACAAGTACTACAAATATAACCTGGCTGATACCATTCTTCATCTGAAATAACTCTTCCTGCTCCTAAGTGCTTATTCAGCATTGTCTTTAAGTCTTCATCCTCTGCCAGCTTTCCCCACCATGATCAGCCTGATGGGGTTTGGGAAACACACAATTCCAGTCTCAGTGGCTGGTGGCTAAGACCCCTCCCTGCTCCACTGGCTTTGGTACCTGACACCACAGGCCTGGGGAACCCGCACCCCTGGTCTGACTTGAGCTGTTGGCACCAAATCCACCAGTCCAGTTCCCCCAGGAGATGGCATTTAGAACTTGTAGCACCCATGCACACAGGATATAGAGTGAGACTATGCAGTTAGTCCAGGAAAGATTTAATAAGAAGGTAGGACAGATGGCAGTGATCAGGCACTGGGCTCAGTCAGACAAATGTACTGACCAGTCTCAGCTTATACAAAATAGCTCCTTTTACAGCCCTTTGTGTCTGCCCCACCTCTTTGTTTCTCCCCGAATCCTGAACCATGCACATTCCCTGAGAAGCTGGCACAGTTCCACCAACACCTCCAGCATCCTCCACCCTCAGGTTTGCATCCTTATCAGTTGCAAAGCCCCTGTTTACCTGCAGTTGCTTGATAGCCCATCAATTACCGTGATTGATCAGATTCTTATCTTTGCTGCATTTGTCTGTCAAGTTTATATCTCTGCATCTATTGTTCACTTCTTCCCCCTTTTTCTTAGTATCCCATCTGACAAAGTGTTCGACCAGGTAATCACTTCACAGGTTCTAGCTCCAGACCTCTTTCATCCTTCCAAGTCCTTGTGCCTCCTTCTGTCTTAGTCTTTAACGAAGATGAGATAATTTAAAACCAGATAGAAGCTGAGGTACCATGGAAGGTGTTCCCCAGCTGGACAGCAAGATTAGAAGGGAGGCAAGCATGGGAAATGCCTCAGGAATGCAGCCCCCTGCTGATCCAGCCTGAAAAGACTTAAATTCAGTATTATCAGCATGTCCCATTTCCATGAAAACTGTCAAAATAGTTCAACACTTACACACACACATACACTTTGTCACAATTTAGCTAAATTTTTTAAATCCTGATCCAAAATAGAAATCTACAATTTTACCCATGATTGTAGCTTGAGTTTCCCAAACAACTCCAGCTACTTTATTACAAGAAGTAACTAGACATCTCTATTTTTCATTACTTCTTTGGGACTAGGAATGACATAAAAAAAGGACAAAGCCAAAAAGTGAGAAGATAAAGAATATCTCTGCAGACTAAAAATCTAACTATGTGTTTGTTTGCATCATCTGTTTAGCAACAGCTCACCAAGCATTTTCATTGTAGTCTGTTATCTTGCTTTCAAAGCAAGATTTTGAGTAGAAAATTAACTTGAAATGTTCACTGGAGTTTGTTCAAAACTCGAACCTCCTGCAACATCTTCTAAGAAAAACACCCAGCAGGCTGAGCTTCATTAGAACTATTTTCAAAAGAACTTTGTAACAAAGATATTTGCAGAAACTTATAGTTTCTTTGGACCTCACTGTGAAACACAGTAGGGCAGGAAAAGATATAAAATAAATGATGTGTGCACAGCACAGAACTTCCATTGTAAACTTCTTTAGAAGGCTGTATATATCTGTTTCAAATCCATCAATAAAATTTTTGGTTTAGGGTTTTTTTTACATGCTTTAGCATGCATTACATGTATTTGCTTTGTCAGAAGCAAAGTTAAAATCACAACGTTAATTGGTGGCATATGATGGTGGCAGAATGAAATGAGACTGTTGTTTGCCACAGCAGTTAGTCTGACTTTATATGAGCTGTGGGATGGCAGAGTAGATATTTATGAATGTGACATTAGAAGATATGCAATGACCTAGTTGAAATGCAAGTGGCCTTTTATCTCCCTCTGGTGGTTAGACAGCAAACCATTAGACCATTTCTGCCTCTGAGCAGACAGAGCCAGCCTGTATGTCCAGCCAACACAACTGCGTATATTTACAAACAGCAAGTCTTCGACCCCAATGGTAACTTTGTCTGGGACATCTTGGAAAGTGTTGGAACTTGAATGTTTTGACTGCTTGGACCTGCATGTCTTGGGTAAGGTCCCTCCACAGCAATTGGCATTCTCATCCCTGTTTACACCATGTGTATTTCCATGTCCCTTCTAGATGCCATCAACAGGACAAAAATCCCAACAGTTTCTGGCTTAAAAAATGCCCATCTGAGGACACTCAGCCCAAGGATTATTCCTTGCTTTGACAAAGACACCTTATTTACTTTGTCCAAGAGGCAAGGCCTGTTAGTCTAACAGATTACAGAAGAAAATGCAACATCAAGAACCATTTCTCCTTAGCATATTAATTTGTGTTTCCTTTCCCATAACAGACAAAGTGCTTTTTAAGTATAATATTTTATAGTACTGACAGGAACAACTTTATTCTTATTTTTGCAACAGAGAAACACAATTACACTCTCTGGTGAAAGCTACAGCAAAACAAATGCTCAACAAAGATATGTTGAGCAGATCTTCCACCTTTCCTGTACATTGATATCTTTGCAGGACTATTACGTTGTAGCAATGTGTTTCCAATCTGTTTTGTTTTTGAAGTCTCATAGCACTTCAAATCTGCTCATCACTTTGCAAAGGGGTTGATGTGCAACAGGCAAACATAGAAACTCCTGTTAATTTCAAGTCTGAGTCTGAATGTGATATCAGGGTAGAGTACAGTCTTCCAGTGGTGGGCTACAGGATACAGCCTATATTGTAATAGTACTAAAGTAAAAAATGCTTTTCTGATTAATTTTGATAGACACAGGAATACATACAGCTCACCAATGAACGCAAGAGACTGCAAAAAGACCCTCCTTCTCAAATTGTGACAATCCTAGAATAATAGAATTACCTCAGTTGGAAGGGACCCAAGAGGATCATCAAATCCAACTCCCTTCTGTACATAGGACACTCCCAACATTCACACCATGTGACTGAGGGCATTGTCCAAATGCTTCTTGAGTACTGCCAGACTCAGTGTCATGACTACTTCCCTAGGGAGCAGTTCCAATGCTCCACCACCTGCTGGGTGAAGAACCTCTTCCTAATATCCAATCTAAACCTCCCCTGGCACATCTCCCTGCCATTACCTCTAGTCCTATCATAGCTCAGAAGAGAGGAGATCAGCACCTGTTTCACCTCCCTCCCTTGTGACAAGGCAGTAAACAGCTATGAGATCCCCTCTCAGTCTGCTCTTCGCCAGGCTGAACAGAACAAGTGAGTTCAGCTGTTCCTCACATGACTTCCTCTCTAGACCTTTCACCAGCTTTGTGGCCTCCTCTGGACACTCTCCAGTAGTTTTATGCCCTTTATATACTGTGGCATCAAAAACTGCACACGGTACTCAAGGTGGGGCCACACCAGTGCAAAGCAGAGCAGGACAATCACTTCCCTGGACGGGCTGGCAATGCTGTGCTTAATAAACCCCAGGACACAGTTGGCCCTTTTGGCTGCCAGTGCAACAATGTTAGATGTTTACTTCTCCCTGTGCAACTCAGGTAGCACTGATTCTCTTGTTCATTCCCCTATGGCAACAGCAAAAGAACAGTTTTGCACATTTAACCCATACCCAGGACCATTTATTATATGTTGTTAGTGTTGAATTGAACTTGGACATGGTGGCTGACTCCTTAAAAAAAAAAAACCAAACCAAAAAAACCAACAAACTTTGGAGGCCGCCAAGCTTACTGCTTTGATTTCTCATTCACCAGCTTCAGCAACAGGACAGGCAGAAAGGAAACGACTCTTAAAAAGAAGAGGCATTTTTTACCAGTTTCAGTAATAGCAGATAAATTTCCTTCGACTAGGTAACAGAGAAAGGAGGAAAGAAACACACTTAACCTGGGTTATCAGGAAACTGAGGGAGTAACTGGAAAGGGCAACTTGTCATGCTTATTGCTATTTTGGTATAAAATAGTTACAGGAACAGAAACTTGGATGTTTTCACCTGAATATGGTACTTAAGTGTTTACCTTTGGAGAAAATCTGTCCTATTTACTTGTGTTTAGACCAGTTTATACAAGGTACTTTTTTAAGTTTGTAAGTGTTGTGGAGGTTTTTTTCCTAAAACTTCCTTAGCAATTAAACTCCATGAGCTTTCTATAGATCAAGATTTGGATTTACTGGCTGCCAATATGCATGTTTAACTACAAAGTGGTTTCTCTTTGATTGCCTTCAAGCAAAGAAACACACTCATGCAGTTAAACTTCATGTTGTCGTATAATCACTCTTTGTTTTACGCATACAGAGACCAAATTTAAATGAAAGTGCAAGCACCAGAGAAATAAATAAGACCTGGTGTTCACTTATATCAAAATCCCTTGATTCATGGGAGATGTTGAAACCTTCTTGTGTAAATGAGAATCAGGCACATACTTTAAATGTGAAAAAACATTGGTTTATAATGGGGCTGAGCATGCTTCATACAACGGGAGTCAAATTTACAGCTGGACACAGTTCTTGCATGCATCTGCAAAGATTTGCATTAAGTCCCCTAAGGACTTCAGTGGCACTGAGTGACAGCCATGCACTCACAGGGTTTTATACAGAGGTCTGAATCTCGTATACTTCTTGAGAAAACTGTATGATATTCTTGAAAAACTTGTCCTATACGCTAGTTAAAGATCTGTGTCATCTGTAATCGTCATGCATGTCAGGTCCTGTTTCTGTATCAATTCCCTGTGTTCACAGAGCATGTGACTGTCATTCTCTTTTAATGCCTCCTTAGAGGCTCAACTGAAAAATCTTTAGTCTCAGCTAATTCCATTGCTTGACTTATACAAACAGGATCGTAGGGAATCAGCTCTATGTTTTTTTCCCAGACTGAGTGACCTCTTTTTCAGCATAGTCCTCGTAGCACAAAGTTCCAAGTGCTGCTTCCAATCCTTGTGCCTGTTCTCTGGTGGAAGATTGGTGCGATAAAATAGTGAGAGAACCGTAGCTTCTTTATCAGCCTACTACATGAATCAACTACTTAATGTCTGAAAAACACTTTTAGCGATAAAAAAGTACAGAGGATTCTAATTTGTATGTGTTACACTTACTCTAAATAAGAAGACTAAGTGTCCTTCTCAAACAGGACAAGAATGCATGTTTCAGGAAAAAAAAACAGTAACGTAGGCTCATTAGCAAGTCAGTATGCAAAAGTGGCACATGACCAGCAATTGACTGCGTTTATATTGTATCGTGAAATTACACATAAATTTATTTTTTTAATAGATTAAGTAGCTAAAGGGCTAGGTTCTAACAAAACTTAAGTATCTACTTAATTGGAAGTCCACATGAATAAGAAATTGGTGGAAATGTGGTGCTTCTCTGGCAGGTCGCAGTCTGGCATGCTATCTGATGGTGTCTTTAAGGATAAATGCAGTCCTGCCAAAGTCAAAGACGTACAAAGTTTAATGCATTAACTTTGGGGTTTTTCCTGAGTCTGGAAGTGATAAAGTGAGCAGCTGCCATGGAGAACCTCTCTGCATGTAGTGCCTTGTTCATTGAAACATCCTAGATGGGCCTGGAACTAAGGTGGAGCACTGCCTTCCCTTTATCCTCCGCCATGTTCCTGTTGTGGTCACAGGAATTTCAGTGGGGGACA